>JAFNEN010000348.1:0-738327 GCA_019343175.1 Oedothorax gibbosus | reverse complement strand
GTAAAACTTATTCTTCACTTTTCTGATTTCGAAGTACAGTCCTGCACAAAATTTAAAGGAACAGGAGAAAATTCATAAAAAATATGTAGATTTATTAATTCCCCCTAAATTCTTTTAATATATTTTGTTAAAAAAACTCGTAAAAAAAAAAGGGTAAAAAAAAAGAAATTCAAAAAAAATTAAATAAAATTGTCTAACATCAAATAGTCAAAATTTTTTGAAAAATTTTCCATGCCCCCCCAAAAAGTATAGACAAAAATGTAATGTTTATGCAAATTTTAAAGCGGAAGTGACTGTTTTATCAAAGAGGAGTGTCTAAAAGGGCTGCTAAAAAGGGGAAATTGGAATTTTTTTTTACTGTTTATAATGATGCCTAAAGTAAAAGAAATTTTTTCCTTTGCCGAGATTATAAAAAATTTTGGGAAAAATTAAAAAAAAGCCGAGGAAAAAATCAGTTTTGATATTTTACTTAAACTAAACCCGTACAAAAGATGTATTTATATATTTTTGGGCCCACGGGGGTGATGTATACCAGGCAAAAGCAAGGTCTGGAAGAACCAGGGCGACCAGCAAACGAGATGAAAGGCAAATTAGGAAACTTGCTTCAAACAGACATTGCTCTGCAAACCAGATTAAAACTGAAATTGCCAACAAGCTTTCCCGAGAAACTATACGTAGAAGAATTATGGCATGTGGATTTAAAACAAAATCTAAACTTAAACGTAAGTCGCGGTTGCAGTCTCATCACAAAGACGCAAGACTAAATGGGCTCAGAAGCACACGTCATATAGGGATAAATGGCTAGAGGTAATCATCAAAAAAATCTTTAGTGATGAAAAAGAAAATAGAACCTGGATGGCTCCGACAGGTTTTCTTACTACTGGCATGATTTCGAAAAGGTCCTGTGACTTAGTTTAGCCGAAGTCAAGGCGGAGGGTCAGTGATGGTTTGGGGAGGATTTTCTGTAAACGACCAGACTTCCTCAGCGTTTACAAAGGGGAAGCAAAACTCTGAAAAATACCAGGAAACCCTCGAGAGTAATTTGTAAATGTTGGGGGAGTTTTTATGTGGGCCTAACTGGAAATTTCAACAAGACAACGCCTCTATCCACACATACAGCTCAACGAAAGATTGGTTTTGAGCCAAAAAAAATCACGGTTCTCGATTGGCTTACATATGGCCCCAACTGTTATTCTATAGAAATTGTATGGGGAATTCTTACAAAAGTTGCATATGCCAATGGAGAGCAGTATACCAAAGTTTCTAAACTTAAAGAAGCTATTGAAGCAGCGTGGTACGATATCAAGCCTGCAACCCTGAAAAAGCTTTGTGCTTTCAATGAAAAAACGTTATTTGGAATTGATAAAAAACGCGAGGAAGCTTTATCAACTATTAAAACTTTTCATGTGTTTCCAAAAATTAAAAAAAATTATTTGTGCCTAAACTTATGTGCAGCGGATTTTTGTCATTTTTTCTATCTTTCCGGCTACTTCACCATATATTTCTTTTTCCATTTTCTAAATTTATATTTTTGAATATAGATGTGCATATGTTTAAGTGTAATAAATAATAATTCTCCTCTTTAAATACTAATTTGTAAAACATCATATTTGTGTTGTGTCTAAACTTTTGTGCAGGACTGTATCAGCGAAGATTGTGTTATATGTCTAGGAAAGTTTTAAACTCAATTATTTTATATGATAAATCGTTGAATCATCTCTACTAATATTTATGCAGGCAATTCCAAAATTTGTTATTGCGAAGAATAATGTAAACATTCAAATGCTCTATATTATTAAAGACAAAAAAAAGTTTTATAAAATAAAGTTGACTCTCTTTTAAAATTAAAATTCAAAGTTATTTACGTTAATTTGTAAGCAACTATACTATTTTAATCCAAAAATAAATTCGAAACATTTTTTTTTTGTTTTTGTTGCTTAGTAAATTTTTATTGCGTCTAAAGCCTTTGCATTTTTTTTTTGAAGCTGATAAGGCCTAAAGCTTTTATTTATTTTAATTTATTTTAGCGAAGAGAACAACAGCTATCGTTTTGTATTCGTACACTGTTAAAAAATTCACTCAATTTTTTTTCTAAACTTCCAGATTAGTTTTTTGTACACTAATGTTTTTTCTTCTAGTAATTGGTTACTTTTAAAGTGTCTTCAAAGGAAAAGGAAAAAAATAGCTACTGTAAAAGCGACAATGAACCTGGATTTTACGCCTTCTAATCTCTTGGAAGACCAAAACAATTAAATTTCTTTTCTTATATTTTCGATACCCTTAGAACTCGATTGTTTCCACGCCTCAATTTTTTTCTTTATTCTCGCTTTCGATTTTTCCTAGGGTTGAGAAAGGAGCAGAAACCTTATTTCTTCATTTCTATAATAAACGAAAGTGTAGGGATAAAAAAAAATGCTTACTTTTTAGGAATGAGTGCTATCTATTCTTTATTCCTTGTATCGAATTGTTTGTTTCTTGTGCCTAGATTTTTTATTGTTTTGTGGGGGAAGTGAAAGGGTATATAGTGTTGAAAAGAACTTGTTGGGTGGTCCTTCACATTTATTTTCATTTAATGTAATAAATAGATAAGACACGAAAGTAAGACAGTTGATTTCTTTGTCAACCTATTAATGTCAAAGCAATTATATATATTTTTAAACGTTAGAAATCTATAATTGATTATATAGTTGATGCATAAGTTATCTCTTTCTTAAATAGCACTACAACTTTAATAAAATCTTATAGTGGAATTTTGTTTAATTTTTAAAATCTAAATATTAGTGCACCGGAAACATTTTTTTGACTAAAAGGTGGTTAAAGGTTATGTGTCGCATTGGTATTCTTTATTCTATCTATCATCTATTTATTTTTATAAATTGCATTGCTGTTTCAATTGGTCTCACAGGAAGGTTTCAAAAGTTTCCATTTCTCTTCTCTCATTCATCTTGCTCATAAATAAGTTAGTTTTTGTAATCATAAAATAGAATTTTGAACACAGATACCATTATGTATGAGATAAGAAATATTTTTGCAGTTCAAAACTTGTTCTTAAAAAAATTTATTTGTATTGAATAAACCACGCAAATTGTTAAGTAAAATACCAAACATAAAAGTGTCGCATTCCTAGTAATTTGTGGTTTGCTAGATGCATTTTGGAAATAATTGCGAAAAGATTTATTTTTTTAACCCACCGTTATGCAGAAAATTTTTTTACAAAGAAAAATAGGCACTTTTTAATTAAATTTGATTGATTTCATTTTATCCAAGGAATTATGTACAGAAATTCCAATTTTGTCCTTCCATATGTTTGGTTATCGTATTTATTCTAATAAAATTTGTCGACTAATTTTGGGGCCCAAAATATTAAAAAAATAAACTTAGCATTCTTTCTAACAACAGCACGTTATTATGTCTAGATACTTTAGGTTGTTAAAATTTATTATTCAATACACAGGATCAGCTTATATTATACTGTGTTAAATTTCATGTTTTACGTTGTAGTTTAATTCACTCAAACAGATTTTCTATTATCTTCTATTAAGAATTATTCTTCTATTATTACATTTCTTAATATAATTAAATTTGTTTGTATAAATATTTCCACTATTTTTGTTTAGAATAACAAGATAAAGTGTAAAATATTTATTACCAGGGCATTTTTCTTCATTCACAAACCTAATACCCAGGCTTAAACTTTCTTACAATGAATGCCATTTCCTCTAGCTAGAGTAATTATTTGCTAGCTGGAGAGATGAATAATATCTTTCTTTCACTTTCGCGCTGGCGTATTCGAAATTTTTATTCATTATTTTAAAATATAAAAAAATTCTTTAATTCCTTTGGAAAGGGAATTGCTCTTTGGTTTTTTTTTTAATCTGACGGTCGGTTTGAGGTTCGTGAAATTTTCGGAGTTCTTTATGCTTTAAGGGAATCCGTGAAATAATCAAAAAAAGATAATTCAACTGTCAGAGCCATTCGAAATTGTGTTAACCAACTTATTTTCGTATTAATTCATGGTACCCTGAAGGATTGTTGCATTCTTCGAAACTAAGTAATGTTTTTAATAGCAGTAGTAATTAATGCGCAATTTACAACATGCTTTATAATTAT
Organism: Oedothorax gibbosus; assembly: GCA_019343175.1. Classification (NCBI taxonomy): domain Eukaryota; kingdom Metazoa; phylum Arthropoda; class Arachnida; order Araneae; family Linyphiidae; genus Oedothorax; species Oedothorax gibbosus. Next base: position 734,217 of record JAFNEN010000348.1, on the reverse strand, counting down.
GTATAATTATTATAAAGTGTTTTTGTTGTGAACTTATCCACTCAAAATGCAACGACATAGTTTTAAATTAAAAAGCTTTAAGTAATAAGCCAGAACGTTAATTTTAAATGCAGTTTTCACTTAAAGGTTCGATTTTGTTTTTCACATTTATCAGAAACAAAATACAATAATAATTTTTTGCATACCTCAATATTGCTTTATTCTTGATTATTTAAAAGTCACTTCTTTACAGTAAATTAAATTCTTATGTGGTCGAATTTAAAAATTGCACCTTTTGGCTGGTTTTGAAAATGAAAGGGATCTATGCAATATAAAAAGACTATCAACGTAAACAGTTTCTCAAGTTAGTATGACAAAAGCACTTTAAGACTAAAATTAGCACTTAATCGGATTTGACATGAGTTGAACGAAATGCACATCATCAGAGCATGAAATATACTATCTTGTTTAATTATTGTAGATGAAAAATAAAATATAAATAAATATAAAATAATATTCTGTATCGTATATATGGATGTAGAAAGCCCAGGCATTTAAGTTGAGGCAAATGCCCGGACAAATGCCCAAAATTAAAAAATGACCGCTATTTTTTTTTTAAATAATTTTTTAGAAATATTCAATCTTTTCTACGAAATATTGAATTGCTTTTTGCTAAATGAGCATTTATTGATAATACTTGTTAGTAATTAATCTAATTTTATGATGCGTTTATTTAATTAGGATTGGAATTTTAATTTGTATGATTGGATATAATGATTTCCTGATTGATAAAAACATAGAGAATATACATAATATTTCTTTTCATCAGATACTGTCGTTTAATGGTCTAAATTTTTCTGAAACGTTATGGTAGTAATGTTGTTTTTTTTACAATTAACACCAATACATTTTATAATTTAAAAAATATTGAATAAAAAAAATGAAACATTGCTATATGTATAAACATTTAAAGCTTACAAAACAATGGAATAAAATTAATGCATTTTTTGACATTGCCTCATCAAAATAATTACAATAGTATTCATAGTTTACAAAAGCTGTGATACTAATTAAAATTAAAATATTTCGCGCTCTGAACATTTATAAAATGGGCTATTGCACATTTTATAAATGTTCAGAGCGCATTTTACAATTCGCCACAAAATTTCTTTCCTTTGCAATATTCTAAAGACCATTACATGTTACCAGTCCATGTCAAAGCTGAGTAGTTTAATTCTGAATTGCTTTTACTTAATTGAGTTTTTTTTCGATTCCCCTTGCTCTCCTCACCTTTCTTAATCTCTTAATTTAGTAAACGACTTGGGAATTGGCTTGAAAAGGACCGAAAAGGCAATCGATAATAATTAGATAGGCTAATCTTTTATGGCTTTTAACAGCTCTAAATAAGTCTCAAAAATACGTTGGGATGTGCAATGCTTAACAAAGGGTTCAGCTTTTCTATACACACTATTTTTAATTTGTTTTGTTTGTTTTGTATGGTTTCCTGGCTTAGAATTCCCCCCCCCCCCCCTCAGTATGATATCTTTAATTAATGCGGTCTCCTCCCTTTCTGTGCATTTTTCACTTTGCTAATTAAGTTTTTGCATTCACTTGAGGATAATTAATACGATATTCTCTTCCCCTTCTCCAATGTGTCGTTTTTTAGCTTTTTTAATGCATCCTGAAATTATTCGACCGAAAATGTAGAGGTTTTGTGCACTATCGTTATTCTGTAAGGGTTCTTTTCACTTTAACATTTTCCTCGGAATCCTTTTATGAGTTACTAGATTGTTTAAAACGTTTTTTCTATATACTGTACATTTTGTCACAACAGAATGTTTGTAATGTAAATATAGTTCTTTTACGTAAGAAAAATTCGAATATTTGTCATTATCAATTAAGTGCTTCCTTATTTTGTTTCTATTAAAGTTTTAACGGAAAAGTCTATGCAAGGAAGTTATATACTGCAACTACTTTATTTGGTTGGTTTTGTGTTCATTAAGAATAAAATTAATCGAAAAGCTTTAGTGATCAAACATTAGGCGTTATTTTATTTTGTTTGCCCCATTTTAAGGTAATTCAGCTCCTAGACAGTAAGTGTGTAAGTGTTACCGTTCCCGGTAAATACCGTGGTAAAAAGTGATATCTACCGTCCTGAGAAAAATTAGGTTTTTCCCGCTCGGATAAAACTGATTATTGTAACAACAGTTGATAAATGTTATTCATTAGGTTTAATTTTGTATTTCAATAATTATTTATGTTTATGCAGGTGTGAAAACTTGCATATACAAGATATAAGTATACGTTTAATGTTTATTATGATGCACACCATTGATGTAAAATAATTATGGAAGATTTCTTATTTTTGCAAAATTAAGTTGTTGTAGTGTCCATTTTTTTCTATTAAAATTGATTAATAGCCTTTTTGATTTTTTTCTTCTAAATAAGCTGTTTAAAATATCTTGTGAAATTCACATGTAATCAACTATGTACCTAGATACAATTGGTTATTTTTTCAAAATTTACTAACTCTTTTTATTCATTTGATGTTGCGTTACGTCTACTAAATCTAGAAATAAAATTATCGTGCTAAATCTAGAAATATTAGGATTTTTTCTTTTTAAAAAAAATATTGTATGCAGTACTCTGCATTTCTTAAATTGTGTCATTACAACTTTAATCAAAGCAAGTTATTAATTCTTTACTGTTAACCCTTTCAGTCCCAAAAACTATTTGGCATCATCATTTTAGAAATTGTTTTCTGATCGTCTATAGCCATTTAATGATATCAAAAAGCACATCATTCGATTTTTCAAACTTTTTTCTATTAGAAAATATTTTTTATTAATCCCAATAGATGTCAGCCCTATTATATATTTTTTATTATGATCAGAAACATGATGATGCCAAATGGCATCACTGGTACTGAAAGGGTTAATATGCCTTTAGAAAATACAATGAATAAATTTCAAAATTCATTTTCTTATAAAGTTTTTAGGTATTTCCCAGTTTTTACTGCTGGAATGGGAAATATTAGTTTTAGACGGGAAAAATACAAATCTGTTAAATATAGAGGCATTTTACATTTTAACGAGTAAATAAGAATATGAACAAACTTTTCCAATATTAGATTTGACAGGATAGCCAGAAAACTGACAAGAAAAAATTCTCGCATTGATCGCATTACTTTCTTTTGGGACACAAAATTTAAACAACGAAATAAATTAAAAATAAAAGCATTTTATAATTTGGTTCATGATATTTTTAAAACAAAACTTAAGTACTGACAAATTTTCGCGAAACTCGTTTTTTTATGTTGGGCTACTTTAAAATTATTGCTCTAACATATATTGAATTCGAAATCTATTTTACGTCCTATCTCCGCTTTCTCCTTGAATCTACTTGGAACATTTCCGATTTCTATTGAATTGTTTCAGACCATCTTTAGAAATTACTGAACTAACGGAAATTAGCTTGTGACATTTTGGTTTAGAGAAATTATGCGAACTAGCGTGATTTTCTCGAACAATTCTTTGCCAATTCAGCAGATTCCATAATTTAATTAAATTTAGGCTTTAGATTATCTAATTGAAATTGGCAGTTCCTTTTTTTCAAGTTTTTCTTAAACAAGTAAAAATAAAAATGAAAAATCCCATTAATTTCTATCGGGTTTTATAGCAATTAATTCATGCTGATAAATTGAAGATAGGAGCATATTCAATTTCCTTTCGTAGCTCTTGAGAATTTCTTTCGTTTCCAATGGTTATTGAATTTTTATCCTTTTTATAAAAGTTTCTTTGCATTGTAGTTTCTATTACATTTGCCACTTGTATTTAATTAAAAACTAGGAGTGTGTAACACTACACGATTTTAAATTACCAATCAATAAATCAATACATTTTAGTATAGTTATGTTATCTCTAAGGTGATTTCAATAACTTTAAAACCTAAAAATTTCTATGGCGGCCAACATTTGCGCATGCGTTATTTAAAAAAAAACTAATGATGTTCGACAGGTACCGTTTACTCGTGCACCGAATTTGAGATTTGTATCTCTTTTCGTTTTTCAGCATTTCCTTTTAAAACAAAAAAAAAGTTCTGTCGCAGCTACCCCTCGGTTTTCTCGAAAACCAGAAAGTTTATCGAGTACTAGGAACTCGTGTACAGAATTTGAAGTCCGTAGCTCTTTTAGTTCGAGCTGTAGAAGTGGTTTCAGACAGGCAGACGAACCGATATTCAAAACCACTTTTTTAGAATCAGCACACTCCAAAACGTGCAGAAAATCTCCATTTTGGATTTTCGACACCATTGCAATACTTTCATTACCTTATATTTAATATATTTAATATTAGGTAATATTGAAAGCAAAAATATTTCGAAAAGTTTGATATAAACAAGTAGGTTTGTAACAAAATCTGTCACTTCACACATTTGTCACTTCACACATTTGTGTTAAACGGGAAAAAAGGCGCAAAACACAGTATTAATTCTATATAAACATTTACACGCTAAATTTGGCTAGTTTCATTTATTTTCTCTAAAATTCAATAATTATTTCTTATCGTTTGCTAAATTCATTTATATTTCAAAGAATATTTGTATGACCATTATCTTATATACCAGAGTCGAAAAGGTTTTGATGTTATAACACTAACATCCCTTTTTCTACGAATTAAGCTTTTTATATCCATTTTCTTTTCTTTTATTCACTTTCATAGTTTTTGAATATTTAATATCAACGAACTAAATTCGCACAAATTTTTTTTCAAACAAAACTTCATTAATTCTCTTTCGTTCATTTATGCTCTTTTGTTGTATACCAAAATTAATTTATTAATTTATAATAACGTAAACATTATTAGAACTCAACTTCGAGTTATTTTTCTTGTTTAATTTTACTCGTATCTTTTGGAGAAACAGAATGCATAATTTAATGTTATCGAATTATAGTTCATTTATATACAATGTATTTATTAGCATAAATGCATCGAGTGTGCAGTAACCAACGATCGATCTCTTGATTAATCTTTTTAGCCACCCAACCCCTAAAACCTTGAGGTATTTTTTCGCCTTCTAGATCCGAAACCATCTATTTATTCGCGCGCGTGTGTGTACCTACAACAGCTAAATCCTTTTTCGTTTTCCCTTGGAAGTAATTTATTGAGGGAGGCAATATCTGTTTTGTTTGGGCTGCTAAACCCTAGGTCTTCTTTTCGCCCTAATGCCCTCTCGGGGGCGATATTACCTGGGCGATATTGCCGCGCTGCTACACTGAATGGTATATTACATCTTGGGACCCCCGTAACAAATCACTTCAGTCTCGGTTTCCCTTGCTTTTAATTGTTGTGGGTGAAATGTATGAAAGTCTCGTGTTTTGAATGGTTTCTTTCGGAATCGAGAGGCTGTTATTAATAGTTTTATTGCGGTATTTGGTACGTTGTGTTTTATCATTTCACTTAGTAGTTAAGATGACACATTTCGCTTATGCAAGAAAAAAATTATTGTAGTTACTTATAGTAGTTATGTTTTATCCTACTGTAAAAAAAAATCCGTCAGAATACAACACCCCTGTAAACGTAATTCCTACACGTGTGGCTATTATTTTCAACCGCATGCGACTCGCCCACATTCTAGTTTGAATTCCTCGCCTAGTAGAGAAGATGAATACTGATTTAAAGGTCACAGCAAACGAGCTACAAAATTAAAGCCAAGTTCTGTAAAATTGTGTTTACATGCTGTGGATGTGAAATTGTTTCCTATTTTTTTTTTTTTTGGAAAAACGTACCACTAGTTTTCGAGCATGATAAAAAATTATATTCAATTTTCTTTACTTACCCTTTTAGCTTCAAAAGCACTGCTTGTTCTTTTAAATGGAAATATTTGTTTGACCAATGATATTTTTTTTACTATTTGATTTTTTGGCGTAAGATATTTTCTTTAATGCCGGTACAAATTTTTACGAGGTTTCGCCGGTACAAATACGAGTTTTCTAAAAAGTGTGCATATTTTTAAGACGTTTATTTGTGGGAGATTTTTTTTTTAATGTATGCTATTCGAGAATATATAATGGTAGTATCTTTGATCTAGTATTTAAAAAATAAATATGAGTAAGTCTTCCACATATCCCGCGATTTTTATGTAACGAAAAAGGGAAAAAGTATGTTTCTTGAATTTCTTTGGAATATTTAAGGGTATCGTAGCGTAACAGGTCCCTATGCAATTCCAATCGGGAAACTTTGGCCCCAGATCTTCAATAAAGTATACGACTTGTACTCACGAAAACTTACCAAAAAATACAGAAGAAAGTTATTTTGCGAACAAAATAATTAATAAGTATAATTTTAAAGATATTAATTAGTTATAATTAAAACAAAAAAAATTCTTTAGATATTTAAATCCAGTTAGTGCTGCCATCTATAGTTGGTGCATAAATACTGAATAAATAATATTAATTACTAGTACAATACGATTAATATATTTCTTTTTAATCTAATATATATTATTTTATTCGACTGCCAAAACAATTCAATTTTAAGGAGACAATTTATCTGTTGAAATACAATAGCAGATATTCGAATTAAAAGACACCTGTATTCAACATCTTGAGCTCAGAAATTAAAAATAAGGATCTCGCCATCACGCCTACGACATTCAACCAAAATACGCCAACATTTTTCTGGCAACCAAGTAAGTAAGATGGTTTCTCCCCTACAAAACTTTTCCCCCCTACCCTTTCTCATGGTGATTCCGGACATGGCCCCTGATAGGAAGAATTTATTGCGTTATAAGATAAGGCTTTGCTGGGAGATGGTATTATGACGGGGTACTGAGGAAGGTCGACAAAAGACAGGCAATTATCCTGTGTCGATTCTCAGTATTCGCCGTTTATGCCTTGCTTTTTTTAATTGGCTTGGTACAAAAGCAAATGGGATTTTCTTGGAAGGGGATCGTAGTTACAATCTTTGGTAAAAGTTTTTGATCTGAGAAAACATCGTAAAAGTAACTCGAATAGCTTGGGAACATGGAAATGGCCAACTGATGAGGGAAGGGTGGTCACAAAACTGATGAGGGAAGGTAGCACAATCGTACCCAAGTTAGAAAAATTCTATATGGACTGTTGTATTCCAGAGATAATTGATCCGAGATTACCAAGGAAATTACCAATACGGAAACCAGATTATATAATCGATGCTATAAAAGCAAAAGATCGTAAGAACAAATAGCACCTTCATAAACATACACTGCGATGCAAAAGTTTTTTAGCTGTAAAATTTAGAATTGTGATAGTAGAATTACCAAACACCCCTAAACATATTAAATAAATATTTTGAAATGCTATAATTGAAACATATAATTGTTAGATTTGCTAAAACAGTTTTTTTCATAAAATAAAAAATTTTACTATGCTAAAGTTTAGACAAAAATACGAGATTATGCTAATTTAAAATAGATAATGGCCTAATTTCGCATTTTTATTGATGAATTGAATTTGATAAATTGAAAAAACACGATATCCGGTGAACTAAACAGATTTAATAACGATATTGGTTAAATTTTTCACCAAAAAGACAATATAGCCACTTAAAGTATTTATTCAAATCATATTTGCTTCAAATGTACAATTTAACTTCGCAAATCGTGTTTTTTTCAATTTATCAAATTCAATTCATCAATAAATATGCGAAATTAGGCCATTATCTATTTTAAATTAGCATAATCTCGTATTTTGTCTAAACTTTTGCATAGTACAAATTTTTATTTTATGAAAAAAAAATTGTTATAGCAAATCAAACAATTATGTTTCAATTATAGCATTTCAAAATATTTATTTAATATGTTTTGGGGTGTTTTGTAATTCTACTATGATTTGAGACCAAGTAAAAATGTAAACTCTGGGTTACAAGTTTTTTTTTTTTTTTAATTTCCTTCACCTTATTTGTATATAAAGATGTGATGTTAATTTGTTGTTGAAAATGCTGATTAAATTATTGTCTGGCACAATTGTTATTTTTTTTGCATATTTATAACGTTATTGATACGAGGGCATGGGCACAAGTCAACTGCACTGGTAGGAGGAGTCGTTCTTTTTTATTCGTTGTTCACAAATTCCAGAGCCCAAAATATTCCTGATTGGCTCCAGGGAATCACTTGGCCTCTGGGGGTCTTATCCTATATATTATATAACAAGTTGGTTTGTTACAGAATCTGTCACTTAAACCTCTTCCACACAACATTTGTGCTCAACAGGAAACAAACTATTTATACACCACAGAAAGAAATTCGCCAAACCAGCGTCTTTAGCTAGTTGTAATTCCAAAATTAACTAGTTTATTTAATCTTCTTTTGCATATTTAATAAATTAATCTTTATCGTTTGCTAATTTTTTTGAAGTTCGAAGAATAATGATATATTTTTAAATATATATCTTTTTGTAGCCACTAGTTTACAGTTCGAAAAATAAATGAATTAATTAATAAAATTGATGCGTTAAAAATAAAAGCGAAACTTTGAATATTCTTTATGCTAAGTTAAAATTCTTTATGCATATTTCTTCATACATATATAATGACCCATCAAAAGAACTCTATTGTGATATTATAACAATCCAAACTAAATTATATCATATAAATAAATTTTCTATTAAGAGTTTAATTTTTATTTTAAATTAAGTTTCTCGTACAATTGACGAAATGGCAACAGGGAAAATATTGAATAAAAATGGAATTTGCATGTTATTTTAATGTAGATTTAATTTTTAGTAATTTAAATTTTAGTAATTTAATTTTTAAATAAACTTCTAATTAATTTTTTTAATGAAATTCGGGATGTAGCCTATTCTTATTTTTTGCTTCAAAATGACATATACCACCTGTTTTGTGAGACAGAAGTTCTGTTCGGTGAAAGTGGGGGACAGACGGACTACGATTATAATACCTTCCACTTTTTACGTTATAAACGTAGTGTGGAAGCTAAAAAGGGGCTTACATATTGTTAAAATCGAGCCCATTTATTTCTAATTGGGCACATGTGCCCACTTTGCCTCTGAAGCCCCTTATTAAGAGTCATGAAGCCGAATTTCACCCCTTGAAAATCGTAATGGTATTCCTATGGAGAATCTTCTCCGACTAATTGACGCCACAATTTTAATACTGGCCACTAGTTTTTGACACCATTTGAAAGAACAAAAGAAGTAAAATAGACTATCAGAAAAAAAAATTTGAAAATCACATATTGAGTATTTTTAATAATTTTTTAAAGTTTGGAAATCAGTGAAGAATTCAATGTCCTTAGTGTATGACGATGTATCTCAGTAAAAAATAAAGATGCTGCAATTATTATATATTTTGAACACAATCGAAAATTTTACTTTTCAGTTCATTACGATATAAAAATTTTAATTTCAATATCTGTATTCTAAAAAAAATTTAGAAAAGTAATTGGAAGTTTTCTAAAAGAAAATTGTGGCAACCCCAGATTTGGCGATCAACCGCCACTGTGCGCCAAGTCATTAGTGTAATCTGTCTACACATCTGGAAGGGGGACCTTGAATAGATGAATAGAACAACCTAGTCAATCTTAACAGAAGTTGCTTCAGTCTCCCTTAGGCATATGGTAAAGGGGACGAGTTTTTAGCATTCTCTGTGTGTTATACTGTCCACGTAGAAGGCGGAGTCGAATGTCAGCCTTTACAATTGAACCAGTGACACGCTCTACCGCGCTAACCCCCTCCCCCCATGTTTTGAACAAAATAGAGGCCCGATTGAAGAAGTCAAATTTCTGGGTTTAGGAATAGAAATTGGAAAAGGTTTTTCGTGTGTATAGGATAGAATTGAGTCATTTCGAGTTTTTGATTTATAGATGCATTTAAAAGTTTCATGTGAAATCGAGGAAATATATACTATTGCTTATTTTGCTATAATACTATGCTTGGATAAAATATTTCTTAGGTAACACTCTAACGAAAATTAAATATGACAAATACCGTCAGTGCCGGTAACTTTGGCCAAAATCAGTGTTTTTTTATAAAAGAAAAATTAAACTACAAAACCGATTTAAACACTTTAAAATCACTGTGCATTTTAAGTATTGTACTTTTAGGAATAATTTGCAGGCACTTTTATTACATTTATAAGTTTTAAAAAAATGGTACTAATTAAAAAAAAAATTAGGATACGATTCGAGTCCAGGAGGGTAACTTTGGCCACAAGCACGAAGTACTCACCAAACGTGCCATTTACTGCTTTTTGGGCTGTGTAATAGATTTAAATTGCAATAATAAAACTACTAAACATTAGAACTATTAGTTTTTAAAGTTTATTAGGTAAGAAAATATATAGAGGTTAATTAGGTAAGAAAATATATTTCTTTATAAGAAAAATTCTTATTTGTTTCAGTTTAGGCTGCATCGCCCAATGATTAAGCCGCAATACTTTAGAACACTTTCAGCTGACATTTTAAAAAATTAATTTACATTTCTAAAAAGAAAATCAACTCATGCATTTTTGAAAACCAGATTTAATGATATTTATTTTCATAATCAAAACGCAAACGATATTATAATGAAAAGAAAATAACATATTAGTAATTTGGAACTCTAAAAAAGCCAACCCCTCCTCCCGGATTTCGAAGTTGAAAGAAAAATAGTAGAACAGTTTAAAAAATTCGCCTATTTCGCTTTCGTTTTAGTGTGTAAAGTACACAGATGATTCTAATGTGTATATATTTTAACCAGCACATACGACTCTATTTTGCAGCTAACCAGCTAAGTTTCCTTGAAGGGGGAGAATATTGTGACAGGGGCGGCAAATCAATCGTAGCCTACAAGCGGCAAATCTTTAAATCCGGCCCTGATTAGCAAGACATAATAATATAGAATATAAATAAGAATAAGATTAAAATGTATTATTTAAAAAGAATCTCGCTTTTCGTTCATTTTTTAAAGTGTAATATAGCATAAGGAAATATTTGTAGCTATGGCCAAAGTTAATAGCATTCGTGGTCAAAAGTTTCCCGGTGACCAACAATTAAATACAGCTTTTGAAATATTCAACATAGAATAAAATAAATGATGGGGTGTTATTCCCAATAGATTAAAGAATCGCATAGAGTATTTACTTACTCGATATTCAAAAATTTTTTAGCAATTCTAAATGAAAGTTTACTAAAGTAGTTTTTTGTTCTTCAACGCTTTCAGAAATAAAACACACTTTTTTGGTGTTTCTAAAACTAAAATAGAAAAAAGTCTTATATTAAATTAAAGCCAATGTTGCCACCTTTCTAAAAATGCTAACTAATTTAAAGTCTGATGATTTTGAGCAAATAAATTTTAGAACAAATCTTTTTCCGATGCGTGGCCAAAGTTACCCTCCATGGCCAAAGATACCCGCTTTGACGGAAATTAAAAATCTTTATGATTTGTTTATCAAAAATACTTCGGTCCGTAGGCTATTGTGAATGTCCATTGTCATAAAATATAGGCTACTAGTACATATATATAACCTTAGATTTTCAGTCTCCCTTAAGTAAACAACAGAAATTCAAAATTTGGAGCTTTTTAGTATGTGCTATGTTAAGAGCTATTATCACAACTGAGATCTTTTTTTCTTTTGTAAATTGAGTAAAATATATTTAAATCCTTAAAAAATTTTACATAGTCAACTTTAAAGCCATTAGAAAATGGGGGATGTACATAAATTACGTCATGCACGGGGGGGGGAGGGGGGGGGGGGTGTACTCCAACGTGACGGGTCGTGTCATTGAGGGGGTAGGGGGTAATCGTTTGCTTGACGTAACGATTTGGAATATTTCACTTTTGCATTGAACATCTGTTTTGGAGAAAAAAAATTTAAAATCTATTTTTATCGTAAGATTATCATGAGAAACACTTTATTTCAGAAAGAAGATATGGGGATTATTATATGCCACACGTTGGAATTATTAGCCTCCTACATTTTACAGACCTTTTCCTAATGGTACTTCGTAACACGCTGTAAATTGTGACACTATCTTGACCAATCAGAAGACTAGCAGCTACTTACTACAGAGGACTAGTCCTACTACGTTAGGACCTGGATGAATACCAAAAGACCCAAAAAGTCCGATTACACCCAGGCCCCCTTTTTAAGATATTATCTAATATGGCAAGTTAGTCCTTGGACAACGTAAATGTAAATACATCAATGTTGGTCTATTCCTTATATGCTTTATAAACAAACCTAAATATGTTTTTTTTTTTCAAATTTCAGAATCAAAGGGAAATATTAATATAAACTTTTTCTTTGAAAAAAAAAGTCAAAACTTTGCGTGACGTAATTTATGAACGTCCCCATACCAGTAAAAAGTATTAAAGAATTTTTAGACAGATACATATGTACATACAAAAGAATTCAGATTTATTACATTTATTTTTCAATTCTTCTCATTTTAACTTTCTATATCTAATAACACGGAAATAACAAACAAATGCATCATATTGTAATTGCAGGAATCGTCTGTTACCACTATAGTGTCCTTAGTACTCCTTAGTATCCATAACTATCAAGGCATAACCACATATCACCACATAACTATCAAAGCCCTTCTTTTTTATTACATCTTTGCATCAGGATTAAGAAAATAATTTCTTCTTATAAATGACTAAAAATATTTTCCAAGTCAAATCATAAAATCAACTGTTCCAGTTTGCCATCTCTATAACTATCAAGGTACTTCTTTTTTTATTACATCTTTGCATCAGGAGCAAGAAAATAATTTCTTCTTAGAAATGACTAAATATTTTCCAAGTCAAATCATAAAATGATCTTTTTCAGTTTGCAATCTCTAAAATTATTCAGCCACTTCTTTATTTATTACATCTTTGCATCATTATCAAGAAAATAATTTATCCTTAGAAATGACCAAATAGTTTCCAAGTCCCATCAGAAAAAGACTGGTTTCAGTTTGCCATCTCTATAATTTTATCAAGCCACTCCTTTTTTTTATTACATCTTTATTGCATCATGACCCAGAAAATATTTTCTTCTTAGAAATGACTAAATATTTTCAAGATATAGTTTGTTTAGGCTGTCATCCCAAAAAATATATCCTTCTCCATATTTTCCTAAAGGAGTGTGTACCACTTAACGACTTTCAATTACCATTCATTAAATCAATTACATCCGTCTGATAGGATGACAGACGAACCTTTTTTTTACAAATAAAAAAACATTTCTTTTATTCAGCACCCTCCAAAAGCAAAATTCGGATTTTCGAACCCACTTCAATCAGTATTGAAATAATAAATTAAGCAAAAAAAATATGTATTTTTTCCGTAAACATTTTTATAAACGCTGAATAAATCGCAATAAATAAACAAATACTGCAAGACTTTAAAATAAACTAATACATCAACTATACTTTGAGCAGTCAAAAAGTTTTAATCTTAGCAATTTTATTTTAAAACATTTAAAAATTAATTTTCAGAAAAAATATTTTTTTTTTGCCATAAAAAAATTCTTCTTTGGGCAATCACTCCAAAAGATAAACTTTAATCACATAATATGGTTGCAAAAACTAATATAACTTTATTAAATAATAAATTTCTTTCTACAAAATACTGTGCAAAAGCTATTGTAAGCTTTAGTTTTAGAACCAGTTAAAATAGTTATCAGCTAAAACCACCCAGAACCCCGACATTCAAAGAATCCCCTATGTTCTTATCTCTTCATCCCCTCTAGAAGGAGGGGGAAGGAATCCAGACCCTGGGGGGCCTCAGTCGTGGGGCCTCGAATTTCATTGGCGATAAAAAAAAAACGCACTGTACGATTGCTTTTCGCCTAGTAGGCGATAAAGTGTTCTTTCTAGTTTAAAAACACGGCGACATCTGGTTTTCGAGAAAGATAGTAAAAGAGTTCGTGCCGATGAATTACTGATTCTTAATATAGATATTTTTTTAAAAGGGGCCGATATATTTTGTTCAAATTGGGCCCAATATGGTCCAAATTTGAACAAAATATAGGACAGTTTTTGTTATTTCTTAGATTGGAATCCGTCGGACGATAGGTTTCGGAGTTTGGCGAATGGCGATTTTATCTTTTTAAGGGCCCCCCTTGGCCCCCTTCCTGACTGGGCGCCAAGGTCCGGGCCTTGTAGGCCTATACGCCGAAATCCGGCACTGGTCGGACGTAATAATATGGTTTTCGGGAAATTGCGTATGCGCAAGTAACTTTTATAACTTATAACTTTTTTTTCTAGTTTTAAACTTAGTGACATTACCTTACAACGTGTACACCTTTAAATGTGTTAACGAACGGGGAATACGTGTACCAAAATTGAAGGCCGTATATATCTTTGTTTTTCAGCCTTGCCTGTAGCATTTGTAGTTTGGGCGATGAAAGTGGGTGACAAACGGAAGACAGAACGACTATACCTTCCACCTTTTACTTTATAAACGTAGTGTAGAAGCTAAAAGTTCAGATTCGTAATCAGCGACCTCTAAAACATAGAATAAAGCATTAAAAAATACTACACACACACACCAAAACACTTTCCTGTATTTTTTGCCATATTACTGGGCTATTAGCGTTTTGGATGTATTAGTTTATCCTAAAATGATGTTTCAATAATTATTTTTATGGTTATTTTTGTTATTGCTCTGTTAAAAAAGTTAAGTTTGAAGCGAAGTTTTTTCGAAAAAGATTTTATTGAGTTTAAGCCCTGTAAATATTTTTTAAAAATAAATTTAAGTATACAAAATAACAGTCGTGAGAACACAAAAATATGAAAAAAGCTGAAAGTGCGGTAGGACCGAAATTTTTATGACGTCATTCCAAAATGATTCAAGAATAAATTATTTTGCTTCAAATATTTTTAAATAAAGCTCATGCCATTGTTGATTTGGTAACAGTGATTTAAATGACTCAAAATTGAATTTCAATGCTAATTAAATGGAAAATTTGCCGACAGATAGTAGATTTATGTCCATCCGGACGTACAGACAGGCGGACAAAAAGTATGACAGTTGGGTCTCCGAGGTCATAGCTTACTAACAAAAAAAAGAATTTTTAAGATCCGAATGATAGAACCGATTTTGGAAATGGGGTACGGACAGACAGACGCATTTTTAGCCTACTTTTCTTTTTTTAATTCGAAAGAATTAAAAAATGAAAAAGTAGGTATTGACATGCGGTCGATGTCCGTCTGTCTGTCTGTCCGTACCCCCCTTCCAAAATCGGTTCTATCCATCGGATCTTAAAAATTCTTTTTTTGTTAGAAAGCTATGACCTCAGATACCCAAATTTCATACTTTTTGTCCGTCTGTCTGTACGTCCGGACGGACATAAATCTACTATCTTTCGGCGAAATTCCCATTGAATTTGCATTGAAATTCAATTTTGAGTCATTTAAATCACTGTTGCCAAATCAACAATGGCATGAGAAACTTTATTTATTTAAACATATTTGAAGCAAAATAATATTTTCATGAATCAGTTTGGAATGACGTCATAAAATGTAGCACTATTTGATTCTTTGATTATTCATTAATTATCTAACAAGAAAGCGGCAAGGCATAGTTTTGCATACAATTATGCTTAGTTTTAATTTACATTTCTTATTTTTTAATGCAGTTTGGAGTTTCATTACTTTTGTTATTAATAAATATTTAATTATTCCTCGAACTACAAATAAATCGCGAGCAGACGATAAATAATATTTAATTAATTTGCGAAATAATATTAAGGAAAATAGTTAATTTTGGCTTTTAGAAGTTTAAATTATTAGCTGGATGCTGTGTTTCGATTTTTTTTCTAATATGTATAAATCTAGTGTAGAAACGGCTGTTGATGATATTTACTGTTAGAAACCTAGTTTTTTCCCGATTAGAACTTCAGTAAGTATTTAAGTAACAGGAAAGTAGGCTATTTTAGTTCTTTATGAACTTGTTTTTTAATTCTTTCGAATTAAAAAAAGGAACGTAGGCTAGAAATGACATTGTGTTCTTCTCTCTTTAAAGCAATTATATGGTTCATGCACTTGTTAGGAAAAAAAATAAAATACGCACTTTTTAAGTACTGTTCTAGGACTTTTTAGAAAAATTCAAGAACTAGAAATTACTAACACCATAAAACCTGAATGTATATACAGACCTTCTATATTCACTTCATTTTGTAAAACAAAAAGAAATCTAAAATTAGAAAACGGAATATAGGCTGAAGTGTGAATCACTCCAAAAAAAGGTACAAAACCAAAAAAAAAATTTACATTATAGCTGTTTTTGCCGACCCAAGGTCACGGACACATCGTTCGACTTTCAACATGACGACACCGAATGGAGTAGTCAGATCGAAACAAATTACAAAAGTCTGAATAACACACAAATTTTCGTTACAACTTGTATGGCACATTGCCAAAAATATCCTTGCTTCCGGAGACCCCGCCTCCACCTGTCAGTCAAACTATGGGGGAACTATGGGGTTTGCTACGTATATAAATAAATCGCCTTTTTAATATCGCCAAATTGCCAAATCAAGCTGCGCTCGCAGTGCCATCTTGCGTCAGATAATCATAATAACTGTTACGCAACGATAACCTTAAAAGCATATGTATTTGCGGGGATGTTTTCCGATTTCATATGCATGTACACAAGTTTCGTAAACATATTCAATTTGCTACGCGTACTTTTATTTTCTTGAAATTGTATTACTTTTTTGTAATGTAAATATATTTCATTGATCGAAATAAATCTTGTTTTTAAGATTTCCTTGCAAATCTGATAATACTTATACGTTGTCGATAAGCATACTGAATTGAACATAGATTAAATGGATTGAATATAATTATGTTTTCAAGCAAAAGGAAAGGAACGTAGGGGTTTATTTTGTATTCAAAATGGGAAACTTATTTCTATAAGCATCTAAATATACTCTATAAGAAAATAAAAAATTATCACCGAATTCGCAAACTTTTCCTCTAAAAGCCACCATCACAAACTTCAAAAGTCAAAACTTTCTCTTTCCAAAAGTAACCACCCCAAATCCATCCCCTTCAAGGTTCGATTCCTGTGTAAATATACCTCTATGTGTGTGTGTGTGTTTCCTAAAGGAAGAGCGATAGCTCATAATCACCCCTTTTCCCGGAGATTTCTGCTTCCATTACACCATATCCCGGTATCTCGGTTGACTGGACTTCCAGAATGATGCCCCACACATACTCACTCCATTGAAGATGAGAAAACGGACAACGACATGATCGCGATACCAGTTTTTGTTCGCTGGACAGGAAATTGTTATTTTGAGAGATCTGAATCGTTTTTTCTCCTACGCAATAGAATCGCCAAATGTAAAAAGGGTATATGACAATATCCACGAGAAAATGTCCCATAAAATTTTTTTTCCTCGTTATTTTATTGAAAAAAAATCGTTATAGACACTTTGTTTTATGGAGCATATAAATTTCTTCTTTTAAATTTAGAGATCAAATTCTGCTTGCGGAAAAAAACATATTTACACGTTTCGAGTTTTTCTCCTAGTTTCCAAAGATTATATAAAGTTATAAACTATTTAAGAATGATTCGAAATTTTCCATACTGGCCTCTTTCTTTGCTTTAGTAAGAAAATTTTCTTGTAATAAATTAAACAGCAGTTTCAGAAGTAGAAATAATTAACGGGGGCGAAGTCACCAAATCGTATGGGTAGTTTTGATCTTCGTTTGTCACGCTAGTGGGCCCGGGTTCGAATCCCGAATAATTCATGGCTATTTGTATTGCCCCGAGTACATGCGGAGAACATGCTCGTTACACCTGTGGGTACGAAAGTCCTGTGGGCAGTAATGGCGTAGTACTATGGGTGTAGGTTGTCTGTGGAAAAATGCTCCTCCCTTCCAGCGACATGCCTTAATTGAGGAGGTAGTGCCCTCTCGGAGTAGAAGTCAGACTTCCACCCTTACGGGTACTTAAAGTCTTTTGCCAACGGCAGACACTTCACCCCGCTTGCCTTCCAGGCTATGGCATGGAGGCACACAACAACACAACGGGGATAAAGTTCACCTGCTGTTTAAAAAGAACACCACATGTCGAGCTCTCTTCACTCTACTTAATACCTTTGCGGCACAGATCAATAACGTACCCCGATTCTCTCACCAAGGCCCTGTTCCATCACAGTGAGCACTTTTTATTGAAGAGGCGGATTTATTTCACCCCCCACCCCAAATCAATGAGTGAATGCTTCGGATACGCCCCGAAAGTTAAAGAAGACAATTGTGTTTTGGCGTCTTGGGTGAGAATTCAATTGGTTTCGGTGAAGAAATAGTTCTTTTGATAGCCACAATTGTTACTTTATTTTCTTATTTTAGGAAAACGGAAGACGGATTTTTTTTTCATTCCAATGTTTTGTTTTTGTAGTGATACATATAATTTGCGAGCATTTCGTGTGTATAAACCTGGGATATAATATTTTTAAAAAGGTTATTTTGCATTGTCTGGAGGTTTACCCACAACCTTTCATTACGTAACCCGATAATTATGTAGCTTTAGCGTGACTGGATTAATTAAAAAAAACTTGTGGGCAGTATAATTAGACAGGAAAAGTATTATAGAAAATACGAATGTAAAAGGATTTATTTTAAAAGGAGTGTTAGGTTACGTGGACTTTAATCGCAATAAAAAAAAGTGAGTAGTTAAGAGGGTAGATATTTTTTTTTCTCGAATTTGTTGAATTGCTGTTATGATATGTAATGCCTAGCTGGATGATATGTAATGCATATTCATTATCCAATAATCTTCATAACTTGAGCCTATTTTTCTATCCATCAAAGTATTCATTCAAACAAGATATTAGCCCCGTTTTCATTTTTAGTAGTTATTTACAATTTAAGTGTAGTTTTTATGATTATAAGGTTATCGATATTTAAATTTTAAATGTTTATTATTTTTTTTAAGTAAAAGCTTTTTACTTTCGAAATGTTTTTGGTCTTAACAGACAAAATACATAAATGCTTGTTTTGTCGCAAACTTTTTTGGTACATTTTCTTCAATATTGCCTACTCTTGTCACGTACCATAAAACCCTTTGTTTTGCTTGCTATCGTGTCGTTATCCTTTTTTTTTTAAAAAGTTGTTGTTGTATATCTTGCAAGATGCAACGAACCTTTATGTAACTGAATTTTAAAGCTTTACAATAAACATTCGAAAGTTGTGCGTAGAGCCTTTATGCCTTGTTCTCCATATCTCGCGGCCGTAATGGTAATGCTCTCTAGAAACAACGATCATGTGTCCCTTTTTGTTTTTTGTCGGGGGTTTCAAGTTCGTTTTTACAGAATACTCAGAGGTTTCTTACTGCTGCGGGTTCAAAGAAAACAGTTGTTTCAAATGTATTGGGGCTCTTATTGCATATCTTATGTGAATGCAAACAGCACCCGCATTATTTGAAGTTTAAAAATAAAGCAAAAGTTTATTTTAGTGTTTCGAATTTTTGCTTAGATACCAGTTTCATGTTGGGGGATACATACTCATGGCATATGAAGTCTTATCATTAGTTTCTTTAAACTAAAATAATGAATTTTAAAACCGAAATATATTGCAATTTTAATTAAAACTCGCCAAATTTATAAATAATAAATTTATTTCATAAGAGAAACTCAGTGTTATTTTATAAATGCGAAGTTACTCTGGAGATGATTTAAACCAGAACCGTGGAAATAATCGATTTTAAAGCTAAATCATAAGTGCATTGCAAAACTTAACAAATTTTCAATTGTCTTTCACAATAGATCCTGAACTGGCAATAAAAAGTGTGATATTTAAATTGTGTAATTACTGTCAATGTTGAGAACAATAACAGAGGCGTTTGTTAACCATGCCTTAGTCTACTATTTGAGCTCTATATTTTCTTTGACCGTGCTAAAAACGCAACGGGTATTCTTTAGTACTATATTAAAAAAAGTTTTCATAAATCGATTACCTCTCTCATTTCTAAAGAGTTTTTTCCTCCTAAAAGTTAAAAAAAATATACACTGCGCTTTTCCTCTTTCCGATATCCATTAAATTTACCGCCTGCATTGTACATACTGAGTATTTTCCTACAATTTTTTTTAAAAAAAATTATCGGAAAATTTATTGTTTCTTAGCTCTCAACTTCATTTTTAGACTCCTTTATTTAGATAGATGATTTTATTTTGGCATCTTGATCTTGATGTATTTTCACCAACCTTTGAATTCAACGGCATTGTTTGTCAATGAGAAATAGGAATATCTTCAAGAAGTTTTAAGATAAATGTTTTTAATTTTATTGAGTATAACGCCTTATACAGATGCGTGTATTAAATATTCTTGAAGATATGTCATTTTTTTCTCGCTTTTTTAGATATTTTAAAGTTTCTCTAAAAATATCCGAAATTTTATTAATGAATGCAACTGGCATAAATTACGATTGAGATTGCCATCTGTGAAATATACATATTTGAATCTGTGAATTATTATTTTTTCCATACATTAGTAGCTTTTTATAAACTTTCAATTGCGTTTAAAACTTTTTAATAGAGAAAAATTAGGCGATTAAAAATTAACAGGGTTTAACTTCTGTACGCCATGACTGTTATAAGTTCAAAAAATATATTTGAAACAATTGATTCCTTTACCTTTCTAAGAACTGAATTATCTATACTTTTATGTAATTAATAAATAGTTGGATATTACATCCTGTTTATTATTTTTATTTTCTAATCTTTAAAAGCAGTTGAGTTTCTTTGACAACTCTCTTATTTGCTTATCGAATATTGTCTTCATGTAATGTTTGTACTTCCATTTGTCACTTTAGAAGTATGGACATTTTAAACAATTATAATTGATGGTACATTTAAAATAAGCCAAAACTCAAGATTTCAGCTTTAACAAATTTAAAAATGACAATGCTTTAGTTTTCAAATAGCAACCTGTGTGAAAGTATTGCTTTCCCATGTAAGCATTTTATTTCACCAGGTATGAGAATATTGTCAGAACAGAAAAAAAATTAGAATTGAAAATATCATTTTTAAATTAATTTTTAAGTTTTAATTACCCTAAAATATTCTGGAGAGGTTGGAACTATTTTCAAACTGTCTCAATTATTAAATAATTGGATGCTATTTTCCTTTTGAATTGGTATTGTTTGGCGGTTATGACGATTCTCATACTTGACAAAAGCAATACTTTCGCAGAGGTTGAGATTTTATAACGAATACCTTGGGGAGATTTTTTATAGGACTGACCAACTACTGAACATCCGTCTTAAGTTAGAATGAGGGTCTCCAAACCAAAGTGCTTCAGGTTATTTTTCAATGGGAGAAAAAAAAATTCTAACACATTTTCTCCGGTATATTGAGTATTTTTTCAAAAGGTTTTTATGTGCATAGGTAGTTTTAATTGAGTCCGACAAAAT
The DNA here is from genome assembly GCA_019343175.1 of Oedothorax gibbosus. Taxonomy (NCBI): domain Eukaryota; kingdom Metazoa; phylum Arthropoda; class Arachnida; order Araneae; family Linyphiidae; genus Oedothorax; species Oedothorax gibbosus. The sequence continues at coordinate 712,850 of JAFNEN010000348.1, read as the reverse complement.
CCCATTTTTTGAAATAAATATTTTTTTAATCTTCAAAAATAATTTTACACAAAACATTGAGTAATTTCAAAAAGGATTACAGAGAGCTGTAAGTCAGCTACATTAAATCTTAAAAAAAACCGATTTGAAAAATATTCAATATAGCCGAAGAATGTGCTAGAAATATTTTTTCAAATTGGATTAACACTGAAGGCTATTTGGTTTGGACCCTAGATCAATCTGGTCCTTCTGCCTTAAGTGAAATTTCTTCATACAGGTCAACAAAATACCCCCTCCTTAAAACTTGATTGGTATTTCGACTTCAAGTTATCTCCAGAGACAATTTTGTTTTCTTAACCGATTAAATTAGGCATCGGAAGGGTTCAACTGCATTGCTGCTTCTTACATTTGATTCTTAAAATTAGTATCTTGCTATTTGATATTCTCTTACTTCAATGTTCATTGGAAAACAGAAAAAGGTATCGAGGTATAAAAATTTGTTATTATTTGAAACATTTACTAGTGAATATTTTTTATTTATTTTGAATAAATTTTTATGTTTTAGATAAAAGAACTTTTGACTAAAGCATGACTTGACAACGAACTTTTGACAAGCTTTTATTACTGTGGATGTAAAAAAATGCGATTTTAAGTTCGAAAGCATATTAGTAAACTAACTTTATTCAATTTATATTAATTATTGCAATATGTTTTCTTAACTCAAAATTTAATTGAAGACGTCGTTGTCAAAAACGTTTAATACAACGTTTAATACATTTTTTTCGTTCTTATAAAATAAGCGATTTTGTTATGCAATATTTATTATTGTATGAATTCAAGAGAACATAAACTCTTCTCAGTTCTTTCTCTGTAACTTAATAAAAATGTGTTGTTAGACACGTGCAGTCACGTTTAGCATCGACATTTTTTCGAAACCTTTGACTTGACACCATCTGGAAACGAAGTCTTCCTTTTTCTTCGTGTAAAGAAACACGTGAAACAGAATATTTCGTATTCATCCAACGTCAAAAGTAGAAAAATTTCATCAAAATTTTCATTTCCTATAAAGGCAACGGGCGGACCTTATCCCCTGAAAGTTTGCTTTTCGCCGTTAGAAGGGATTGCTCTTCATTCGCTCGTTGCAATGTAAAAAACCTTTTTCTTGCTTTCTATCTCGATTAAATCTTTTAAGAAATTTGCATGTTGATCAAGTTGCTTTTCTTCTCGGGAGTGCGTGCGGGGGTATAATTGGATTAAAGCGGGGTGACATTTAAGCTGAAAGACTTAAAGTCGTAGGGATTTTTTTTTCGTGGTGTGTTTGTAATACTGAGAATCTAATTTTATTAAGGAAATTAACTTATTAAATATTATTTGTATCCATTGGTCAAGTTTTAATTGCTGTATATGTATCGACCAATTGAATGCAACAATTTTTTGCAAAATCGCAAATTATACCACATACCTTAAGGGAAATTTAATTTCAAATTACATTCCAAGTCTGTTGACAATTTCAAATGACAACGAATCATAAAAATTGTTTTGAAATGTCACTGTTCCATTTTTGAAAAAATAAAAATTGGAGCATGAAAATAAAAATGGAGCAAATTATATACTGCCTATTATAAGTTCTAATGTATTAGTTATTAAATTGGAGTAATTTAAAATTTAACTGCGTGTGTTGTAGGTTAAAAAACAAAATGGAATATAACTCAAATGTATGTCTTTCAAAATATATGTCAATAATATGTATAACTCCATTATTAAATATTAATATTAATTTTTCAATTTTAATACTAAAAAGAAAATAATAAGTTTTTTTTAAAAAAATTTGTAAGGGTTAAAAACAATCTGTTAATCTTTCTTGTATGAAATGTACTGCTATATTAAGAGTTATACCATAAAAATACAATTTTTACAATTATTTTTTCAGAATAAAATATGCGATATTTTATTCCACATTTAAAATTGCTTTGTTCTTTACTTAAGGTAGACCCGTACCTTGAAAAGCGAAAAATAATTTGAAATTGTCGAAAAACATTTTATTATCAGAAATGATACCTTACATATTGAAAAATATGTTGTCAAAATTTGGGAGTCGTTAGCAATTTTGTTCATGTGTTTTTCTTACAATTTAGATGGCGTGTATAAGTACTTTCAATGACAACTAAAATCTTTAACCGTGTTTTCCTCGGAAACATATTTCTGAGCTTTTCACCTTCTTCGAACCGCTAAGGCTCAGAGGAAAATCATCCTATTGAGTTAATTTTTCTTTTGTGTTATTCCATATGATGTAGTAAAAAAACTAATAGAGAGTTTTTATGAAATATGATTGTCTAAGTTTAAGGGAGGAGTAGAGTTTTAAATATTTGGAAAAATCGGGGTAAAATGTCAACTTTTTTGTCCATAAACTAAAAAACTAATAAAATAATAATTTTTTTTTAAGTAGGTTGTTCTAAATTCATACTTTTCAACTATGCTGAAAATTTATAGTGAAAATATTAAGAGAATAAAAATATAAGCCCTTCAAGGTACGGGTCTACCTTAAATGAAACTCTTATGATCTTCACTCAACGTCGCTTCCTCTCATCAACTCTTACTCGAGTTTAATCCCAATTTATTTAATAAGCCTACTCGTATCCCTCTGCACAATTTGCATTAACTCTATTAATTACAAGTCGCACGGAATTCCTTTCTAGTTGATAGGGTGACATTCATTTAAAATTCAGAGAGGAATATATCTCGGCTGACTTTCCAAGCTTCCTGACAATCCCCGTGGTCCCATGGGCAATGGTCACTGGAATTTATATTCGAGTGCTTTCACGTTAGAAATCTTTCAATCTCGCAAATGATGTTCCAGTAGAGATGATGGTTAATAATTAATGGATGTACTCAATCTGCAATTTCGTATTGATAAAATTGGTGATTTTTTTTAAAGAGAAAATATAGCCTTTGAACACATAGTGTTCAAGGTATGCAAGTATGATGTAAGCTTAGTTAATAATGACAGTATATTTGACGTTTGAGTAAGTTTTTTTTACGCTGTTAAAGAACTTTAACAAAGTTTCTTTGATTATCTTTGAATTAGAAAAAATATGAACTTCATATTTATAGCTGAAAGAATTTAATTTCAAAACTAACTTAATTTTGGATTGATTATGACAGCTTTAAGTTTTTTTTTAATGCTTATTGTGTTAACAGGTCTGCCGTGGGCCCAGTTCATTGTTGTAGTTACTGCAGCTTACTTGCCAACGGCAGAGATACCGGCAAACCATTACTAAACTCTTTTTGTTAGTTTCTGCAATTACTTCAGTATCGCTAAAGTAATGTATGAAGACCCGGGAAGATATGTTTTAATAAGTTAATATGCTATATATTACCACGTATAATATCATTAGGTTTTTCAAAGTTCAATCACGTTCAAAAGCGGAATTAAATTTAAAATATTACATAATGTGTAATTTTAAAATATTCCGCCAACATTATACGTATTAGTTGTAAACTTTTTAGCATAGGCCTTTTTTAAAAATATACTGCCACATAGTCTCGACACGGCCAAAAATATATTGGATTATTTTTAAGTGTCATGCAAATCTTTTGACGGGCTGGAAATTGAAAATTCTGGGTAGCCTATCTAGTTTATTCTTTGCACTTGCTCCGAATATATTGTATTTTTAGTATTATGTGGGATATATCTTTGGCTCCCTTTAGCCAGACCCCTCAATGGAAGTGTCATTTTTGCATATCCATTCCACGGAATTGCTTTAAGAAATTCAACTTCAGACCGGAGGGGGTGTTCAAATCCTGTATAGTTTTTCTTTGATATAGAAATGTGGATTTTATACGATTGAGGGAGATATTTTACAATTCGAATGCTATAGTGTTTCAAACCATACTTTTGGGTTTTGTATTTTTTAAACTATTTTTCTTTTTTAGCCTTGAAAGATTTCAGACGTAGTTTAGTAATATGTATATAAAAAATAATTATTCTTCAAACGTATTTTGTATAGTTTAGTAAGAAGAAAAGTTTTAATTACTAAACTATAGTAAACGTGCGGTAAATGGAACTAATTAAATTGCAGCTATTGGGGAAATCTCTAAAGAATTTAATTTTTTTATTTTGGGTATCACCAAATGGATTAAAATATGGAATTTAAATTTATCATTAGCAGCTTCTCAAAACATGTGTAAGGGAAAAAAATCACTTCAGAATTCTAATAATTAATGTGCTGTTGATTTTTTTGAATGTTAATTTTTAAATCAGAATTTAAAAAAAAAAGAATAAACTAAAATTGAATTACTTATTTTTAATGTTAGCCTGATTGAATTGTATTAACGTTTCGTGATACCCATGCTTAAATTGTTTAAAATTAATTTAATTTTAATTTTAACATAGCAAATATGCACACATCTTTTTTTGAATTAACTGAAAACCAATTACAAGTAATCATCTTTAAAGTGTTATCAACAAAGCGAACCATGCAGTTATGAAAATATTTATAATAAATTAAATTAAAATTAGAATTGTCTAGAATCTGCCAAAAAAATCCTTAAAAATTTGATTTCATAGCCTCAAAAATTCCTGAAACTATAAAATAATGGAAGTTAACTAAACTTGTACTTATTGTTCCAAAGATCTTCCATCGTTACCATTTCATCAATGCGGAGGTTTTTAGGGCGCTTCGCCTCGTTTATTTTGGAAAATGTCTCAAATCTTTCATGATTGCCGAAGCTTTTTACGTGTAATTGGACGTGAAAATTTAGCACCGTAACGGGGATCAATATTGCCATTTCGTTGATTTCGTATTTTTCCCCTTTTCCTTTTCTGCGGTTTCTTTTCCTTACGAAATTGTATTAAGGTTCGATGTCGATACTATGTTATATAACAATCACTATTATTAAAATATGCTACATCTTAATAAGAAGCTTAGGAATTCATTGGGAGAAGTGTTTAAATGATATCTTAGTTTGTTGGTTTCAATTAGATTTAATTCTTTAAAATTGGATTGGGGAGCACAGTCAGTAAGGTTCTTGCCTTGCATGCGAAATGTTCCTGGTTCAGGTCCAAGCATTGCCAAGTCGACATATTAACTGTATGTGCAGCCAAAAAGTCCGAATTCCCCGTGTAGAGGGAGCGCACGTTAAATATGCTCCAATGTCCCGATGATGCTTACAATGTCGCTCTTAAAAGTTGCATTGGGTGCCTACTCGGGTCTCAGCTCGACACTTAACTGGGGTTCTAAATTATGAGGCCCGTCGCCAATATCTCCTGTAGCTCCAGTGCATTAACTACCGAATTCTTCGAATTGTGAACATAAAAACACTTTCAATTTAATGTTAATGAATCATACATAATGAAAATTTATGATATTTTCTTTCTTTGTCAATATCTTAGTCATAAACTTAGCGTCTCTTAATTTTTTGCATTAATCTTACTTTATGTCAATTAAGGTTAACGGAAACCAGCTGCCCTTATTTATGGCTCAGATAACCAAGTTCATTTCAACAAATACACTCATTTTTTATTATTCATAATTATCCTTCAAAATAATCTTAAAAGTTTGACAAGTTTATTTTCAATTTTAACATTCATTATATTCGTTGATGACTTAATTGTCGTTTAAAAGCGAAGTCCTCGTTTTCTTAATTGCAACTACCAACGTTTCCCGTCAATTCCAGATTTCAGAATATTCATTTCTTAATTGCTTGTCATCCACTTGCTCGTTAATTTTTCTAGTTTCCAATATTTTTTATTTCTTTAGCTAATAAATGACATAATGGTTGAACTTCAATAAATTAGATTTTCTTGAACATTTTATCCATTTTGTAAGTTTTAAAAAATGTACTTATTAATACTTATTAAAACATTTTTAATTGAAAAAATATGTAGTTTATTTTCTCAAATTATTCGCCAGTATTTGTATTAATAGCCTAATGTTTTTTTAAAAGAGATATTTTATGCATAACTGTTAAATAAAAGCTTAACTACTTTCAGTGTTTTAAAACTAAAGTAGTATCATGCATATAACTTTCAGCTCGTACATTTTATCTGACCAGACACATAACCTTTTCACTCCCGAGCAAAATCCTACACATATATTCTTTACATAAATATATTTTTTCAAACAAATATATAATCAAGAGTGTTTTACAGGGAATTTTTAAACAATAATCGTTTAATGTTTGCTGATGGAAACATGAGTTTAGTGGAATTTAAGGTTTAGAAACTTAAAATTGTCCATTTATGTGTTACAAACAAGCTCTTCTTCTTTGTAAAACTTCATTCTAACCTTTTTATTGCCAAAATGTGATAGATTTACCGCTGAAAATCGATTTTTTTTTGTGTGCAAGATCTCCGAAATCGTGCTTTACACTCGTGCTACGTCTTCTTTTCTTTTTTTTTTAAATATAGAAATACGAGACTGGTACTTATCAACTGCATCGATATAGGTATTTTTGAGACGCTTGAACATTCCGGTCTAAAATATAAAAAAAAAGTTTATTAAGAAGAACTGTAGAATAAAGCTGTTAGGTGGAATTCTACGAATATCCACGTATGTGCAGTTCTAGATCGAAGATGGTTTAATTTTCATTTATTTAGAAAGTTTCACTCTTAACTATTTTTGTTCAAGCAGTCTTCAATCAAATCATTTTTAAATTTGAAATTTTGTTTTGATAGATTTCAGCTAACTTTCTTTTTAGTTACAAGAATCCTTAGATGTAATTTTTTTTTACTGTTTCATAACTTGTTTCGAATGTTTAACGATTTGAAATGGATGTCGAACATCCAATCACTTTCTTTTGCATTGAGTCGCGTCGGCTTCTTATTTTTGTCAACAACTAACCTCATTTGTAGAAACCTTTTTCCATGGTTACTTCTCTTAATGTGAGACAAAAAAAAAGAAAAAAAAAGTCTAAACAACTTATTAATATTTTCTTTAGGCTTGTTCATTAATCGGGGATACCAATGAAATGACTTGTTAAACCAAAAAAGGAACAGTTTCATAGTAAAATTTCTGCCATGGAGTTTTACATTGTATACTAAGCCCCCTCTTTCTTTCGGATACTATATTTTTAATAAAGATAAAAAATCATTCCTCTGTACTTTTTTTCAGTATTTTTTTTATTTCCTTAGAAATACACACAAATATATTTTGACACCTTAACCCATTATTCAGTTTACTTAACCTCATTTGGTCATGTAAATTACCATGCGCATTAGTCGGTTCTACCCCTGAAACCCCTATTGGCTACTGTCCACTAATCGGTATTACGACCGAGAATTCCATTTGCACAGAGGTGGCTGGAAGTGAGCTTCCTGTGTAACATCAACGAATGTGACATAGATGACACCGGAATATCCAATTTATTAGCTACATTCTTTTGTTCCCTAGCGTCATTGCTAATTGATAATGTGTTTTTTTCCCTATGAGTTTTGTGCAGGAGAAAGTCTTTTGATAAACTAAAATTTCTATAAATTGCAGAATTCAATATTTGGTTTCATATAGTATTTATTACAAAAAAGGGATACGTTTGAAGTAAGAAATCAAAAAGATGTTTCTAAAGACGTTAGAATATATTTTTATTTTGTTATAATAAGATTAAAAAAAACCTATAAAAGCTCATAAGTTACTAGTAAATTTCTCTTAAAAGTTTTCAAACTTGGGAACCCTTGGTGTAATAAATGTTCTAAAATTCTCACACTATGATTTACTGGTTACATAATTTAAATTATAAAAGTTTTATTATTACGCCAGATTTAACTGTTTTTAAAAAAACAGCAAACAATATATTAATATATAAATTAATACGCAAGTTCCATTAACACAAAACTCGTATTAAAATATGTTGCATTTCCATTTTCTCCATTTTTCCCGATACATTTTCTTTTGCATGAAATCTTTATTGAAACATAAACTTGTAAGCTTTTTTAGTTACGTTTACAGAATAAATGCATTATCTTCAGAAGTTTCTTGAATACATTTTAGCATTTGGTTCTGAAGTAATATTGCATTAATTTTAATTTTTGATAAAGCTTTAATATTTATGCTTTTAAAATATTTGACTTCGCTTTTCCATTACCGAAATTCACATACATTTTTCATTATCGTAAAATACAAGTACCAAAGAGTTTTTGATAAGGAAATAGAAAATACGTACCGCCCGATGTTAGTTTCCATCAAGGGAGCTTTAATAATTTACAGCGATTAAATTGAACAACTTTTTTTATTTAAACTCTTGCTATTTTTTAAAACTAGGATTTCACTTTGGAATTAATCTTAATTTATTAATAAACAATACTTACAAATTAATACATCAGCAACTAATTGTGTTACTTGATGGATGTTTTTTAAAAGACGGCAAATTTTTCAAACTCTTTTATGAGATTTTTAACGATTCGATTTTCATTTGATGCGAGTTTGACCATCAATTGTCAACAATTATAATTTCGCTGTATCATAGCTGTTTGGTGCAATATTAAGGGTACACCCGTGCAACACCTGGTATGTAAAGCTTGTTAAAATTTAAAATAAAAAAAGGTCGATCTCTTTTCTAATATTTTATGCGTGTTGAAAGTAGTACAAGAAATCAAACGAACCTTTCTTTAAGATCGAATTCAAAGTATAAGTTTGTAATTAAATTGGAGGTTATTAATTTAGTCTTATTAGATTTCATTCATTTGAACGCTTTTATTAAATATTTTTACCAACTAATATTGTAATTTCATTTGAAGATTCCAAACACGATAATTATGAATATTTTCCCTTTGATAAATCAACAATAAAGGCATCGATGTTTCCTAAAAAGTTATCAATCTTCATTCCCCCTTTTCAAAAAGATTCAAAGATATTTTATCATTTAAAGATGCACTCGAACTTCAGTTTCAAAAGCACTCCACCGATTGATGTTGTTGATATCATTCCTCATTTGCTTGTGCGCATCTTTTTGGAAATATACGTCGATTATTCGTGGGCGGCGGGTGCATTACAGCCCTTCGAGATAATAATCCGAAGAATATTTCAAAAGCATCTTTATTGTTGTTTTTTAAATGTGGTACTTTAACCATCTCCTTTGAAGTGATCCCGTGTATCAGAATAAACAATTTTCGCTGGGATGGTCGGGGCGGCCCCTTTTATGGTGCGCCCCGTCGAATCAATTAATCGTCTTCCGGTGCTTCATTGAAATTGGTGCTGGAGGGATTTCCTTTTGAATTAAAGTATTCGGAGGACGATGGGAGTTTCGCTACACTCCATTTTGGCCTTTGAATTTTAATGTAACACGCAAGTTAATTTTAGGTAAAAGCTTTTTTGTTGTTGCCGTAGTTTTCAACCGATCTTTTTCGATGAATTGAGAATTGAGTATGTAAAAGTTTAAAACATAGCAAATTTAACGAGAAGTTAGAATAGGAACATATTTGGTTCTCAATAAATTTTTGAACTCATCTTTGATTCCTTGTAAACACAGTAAAATAAAACCCTGAGTTGAATCATTGTTTACTAAATATATTAACGCTGTTAAACTTCTTTTTAAAACATCTTTACATAACCACAAATTAAAGTATCTGATTATCGAATAATGTAACTAGTTTCCTGAAATCAAAATGTGATAACTTTGTGTGCAAATGATTGCCTTCTAAAATTTTGTTAAAAAATTAGAACCATGTTTTAAAATTCATTTTTGAAGACCAGTTAAAAAGAACAGTCTTTTATTTGTTTAACATTTACATTTCGGACTGGAGGTGCAGAGCACGCAATCGAACGGTTACGGCTTCGTAAAGCTTCCTCTTCAAAGTTTGAATTGCCGTGGAAGGAGTTAAAACTCTGATCATGGTACGCCATGAATTTCGTTATAAGACGCGCCGGTGGTTGGGTAATTCGGTTAGGATCATTCTGTTTTAGGTAATGAATGGAGTCTTTTGTGCTGTTTGGGGGAAGGGTGGGGGCGTCGGTCGGAGAGCTGATTTATTTTTATCGGCGCACTTCCGAGATTAGCGACTACTTCGGATCATTAAGGTGTCCCTGGTGTGAAAGAGTTGGGAAGAAAGTTTGGTGTTAGTTTGTCTAAAAGGCTTTTTTACTATTTTTATCGAAGTTGAAACGTTATTTGCTACAGCTTAAGAATTTGTTTATAAAAGCTTTTTTAAAAAAGCTTACGCACTTATGTTCTTTAAGTCAAGTTCATTATTTCGGATACAACTTTGTATGAATAGTTTACCATGAAACAAACCTTACTGTGGGTTATGCAAGCCGGTTTTATTTAATTAACATACTTGGAGTAGGCATGAAATTGATTAAGAGTTTGTACAACTTCTTTAATAAGCAGTTTTTGCCGATATGATGCGACCATTTAAGTATATAGTATTACATTAGCAAAGAAACCTAAGCCTATTAACTAACAAAACAAAAGTAGTTCGCTCATCTTTCCCAAGTTGTCCATCTCCCGGATTCTTATCTGTCATTATTCTCTCCCGGGCTACAAGTTTCTCATTACAAATAACGCGAATCGACCCGGCGGCATCTGTGATAAATGACCACCTTCTGTTTTTGGGAGCAGATTCTGGCGTCTTTTGAAATCCTATCTCTTCCGGCTAAAGCTTCCAGCCGATAGTTATTTGAGCAAAGTTGCTACTAGAAAACTCGTGTTTGATAAATTGCCACTTAGGGCGGAACCAGCGTTAATGGATTTCCAGAGGACCCCTTTTGCGAGAGATATTATGTTTGCTCGCAGGTTCCCTAAATTACAGTTTTATGGCCGATGGTTTTACACAAACAAGGCTAGTTGGACGTCGGGGTTACATTACTGGATATCCATTGTGATTTATAAGTTTTTATAGAAAAGTAACAGGCCATATGTTTCAAGCATTTGTAATAGGTTGTTAACGGGGTTTATTCACAATGGATAATTTATTGTAGAAGAAGGTACTTGGTGTCCACTTCGAGTTAGCGCTATTTGTTGACTTATTGTTTGAGTCATGAAGCCGAATTTCACCCCTTGAAAATCGTAATGGTATTCCTATGGAGAATCTTCTCAGACTAATTGTCGCCACAGTTTTAATAAAGGCCACTAGTTTCTGGCACCATTTTAAAGAACAAAAGAAGTAAAATATTTTATGATAAATTTTTTTTTGAAAATCACTTATTGAGTATTTTTAATAATTTTTTGAAGTTTGGAAATCAGTGAAGAATTCAATGTCCTTAGTGTATGACGATGTATCTCAGTAAAAAAATAAAGATACTGCAATAATTATATATTTTGGACACAATTGAAATTTTTATTTTTCAATTCATTACGAAATAAAATTTTTAATTTAAATATTTGGATTTTTAAAAAATTTAAGAAGTCATTGCGGTTTTCGGGAAAGCGAATTATGGCAACCCCACATTTGGCGATCTAAATCACCACACTGCCAATGGTTTTGCCAAGTCAATTAGTGTCGTATTTGCAAACATCTGTTGGGGGTGACCTTTGAATAGATGAATAGAACTGCCATGTGCGAAATGGCCCAGGGCTAGTAAAATAAGAGTCCTACTTTCTATGGCCAGGAGAAAGTGTAAGGAACATCTATACTGTCCACGTTGAGGGAGGAGTTGGATGTCAACCTGTACAATTGAACCAGTGACATTCTCTACCGCACTACCCCCCCCCCCCCCCAACTGTTTTGCACAAAATAGGGGTTTCTGCTATCAACATTTGATGATTAAAGAATTCTCTTTGGGATTTATGGAATTTTAATAGGTTTTTCGTGTGTATAGGATAGAATTGAGTCATGTAGAGTTTTTGATTTACGAATGCATTTTAAAAGTTTTATATGAGTTCGAAAAAAATATATAATTGCTTATTGTGCTATATACGATGCTATTATACTATGCTGAGATAAAATACTTCTTAGGTAGCACTCTAACGAAAATTAAATGTGACAAATAATTGCATTTCTTTATGATTTGCTTATCAAAAATATTTTGCAAAGAATGCTTTACAAACAATTAAAAATTTTCAAAAACAATTGCAAGTTTAGCTCTTTTCGCTCTCAAGTGAGGGTAAGGATACTATCTTATGAATTCTAATCAGTGTAGTTCGTGCAAAGCCATTTTCGATTAGTAAAGTCATAAATGGATATTTGAACAAGGTTCATTACAAAAGTGCCATTGTTTTTACTTTTTTTGTGAAAATACGGTGCATGTCCACTATTTTCGCCACGGTGCACAATAGGGCAAAAGTCGCATAAGATGGCCATAAGTAAATATCAAATTTTCAGCAAATCCTATTTTAAATTTAATTTTATTATACTTTATGATAAATGAAGTTTTGTCAAGAAATACTTGCTGTCGCCGTCGTATCATGCCTCAATGAATATTATCTGATGCCATTCAAACATTTCGAATTCAAAATAAAAATTCAAATGAAAAAAATTAATCACAGTTTCATAAATCACTCAAAGAGGACATCACAATGGATTTTACAATGGTTTTCGATGGTTCCCATCATCGATGGTTCATTATTTGTTTATTAAAAATGTATTTGAATGATTTCTATTTTATAAATAAAAAAAGCAGGTGATATATTTTTAATTTACATCATAGCATAGCGTTTATTAAGAATAATGTTTGCAGTGTTTCTTTTTCCTTTCGATATTTTTTTTTGTGCGTGTGTGTGCAATGCTTCTGCTTTGGGCACCGTTGAGACTTTTTTTTTTACAAAGATAAGTTTGCATTGTTTGAACACTTTGAGGGAACAGGTGTCAGTCGGTAAAGTTGAATAGATTCTTACTCTAAGAAAGAAGTGAACGGTTGAATGGGTAAGGGGTTGAAATGGGGGTTTACGTCTGGTTTTGTCCACAGGCACACCTATTTCTAATTGTTCGGCCGAGAAGGACAGTTTAGAAAAACGAGAAATCTTTGCAGATTGTAGTTCGTATATCGTAAGTGTTGCATCGAGTTTTATTTCGACTTGTCTTCAGCTTCGCTATGTCGAGAGCCACTCCTTTTTTTTTGTTACATCCATATTGCATCTTGATCCAGAAAATCATTTCTTCTTAGAAATGACTAAATATTTTCCAAGTCCCAACATAAAATGAACTGTTCCAGTTTGCCATCTCTAAAATTATCGAGCCACTTCTTTTTTATTACATCTTTGCATCAGGATCAAGAAAATAATTTCTTCTTAGAAATGACTACATATTTTCCAAGTCCCATCAGAAAATGAATGGTTTCAGTTTGCCATCTTGATAATTTTATCAAGCCACTCCTTTTTTTATTACATCTTCATTGCATCATGATCCAGAAAATAATTTCTTCTTAGAAATGGTTAAATATTTTTCAAGATATAATTTGTTTAGGCTGTCATCCCAAAAAATATATCCTTCTCCATATTTTCCTAAAGGAACCTGCTCTTTTATATTAGATCGGCACATGTACTCCGTTCCCAAGAATAAATGAAGTTTTGTCAAGAAATGCTTGCTGTCGCCGTCGTATCTCGCCTCAATGAATATTATCTGATGCCCAAAACTCTCATAAAGAAATACCTTCAAGAATCATCCAATCAAATCCCCGCAACCCCATCAGAAAATGAACTGTTCCAGTTTTCCATCTCTATAATTATAGAGCAACTTCTCTTTTTATTACATCTTTGCATCAGAATCAAGAAAATAATTGCTTCATAGAAATGACTGAATATTTTCCAGTCCCATCATAAAATAAACTGTTCCAGTTTGCCACCTCTGTAATTTTATCAAGCCACTCCTTTTTTTATTACATAAATATTGCATCTTGATCCGAAAATCATTTCAACAAAAGAACTGTATTATGGTTGAAAGAACTGTAAAGTATTTTAAAGGACTATATAATGTTTGGAAGAATAGTAAATGGTTGACAGAACTTTATAGTATTTGAACAAACTGAAGACAGTTGTTACTTCAAGAAAATTACTGTAGCGTTTATAGCAAATTACTGATAATGAATTATTGTAAAGAAACCCGTCGTAAACACAACTATTCAGTTTCGAGAAATTGCTTCGATGAAATAATGTATTGATCAGAATTAAAATCTAGGAGTGTGTACCACTTAACGACTTTCAATTACCATTCATTAAATCAATTACATCCGTCTGATAGGATGACAAACGAACCTTTTTTTACAAATAAAAATCATTTTTTTTTATTCAGCACCCTCCAAAGCATAAATGGTTGACAGAACTTTATAGTATTTGAACAAACTGAAGACAGTTGTTACTTCAAGAAAATTACTGTAGCGTTTATAGCAAATTACTGATAATGAATTATTGTAAAGAAACCCGTCGTAAACACAACTATTCAGTTTCGAGAAATTGCTTCGATGAAATAATGTATTGATCAGAATTAAAATCTAGGAGTGTGTACCACTTAACGACTTTCAATTACCATTCATTAAATCAATTACATCCGTCTGATAGGATGACAAACGAACCTTTTTTTACAAATAAAAATCATTTTTTTTTATTCAGCACCCTCCAAAGCAAAATTCGGATTTTCGACCCCACTTCAATCAATATTGAAATAATAAATTAAGCAAAAAACATGTATTTTTTCCGTAAACATTTTTATAAACGCCGAATAAATCGCAAAAATAAACAAATGCTGCAAGACTTTAAAATAAACTAATACATCAACTACGTTGAGTAGTCAAAAAGTTTTAATTTTAGCAATTTTATTTTAAAACATTATAAAATTAATTTTCAGAAGATTTTTTTTTTTGCCATAAAAAATTTCTTCTTTAGGCAATCACTCCAAAAGATAAACTTTAATCATGTAATATGATTGCAAAAACTAATATCACTTTATTCAATTTCTTTACTTCTACAGAATACTGGGCCAAATGCTATTAGTAAGCTTTAGTTTCAGAAGGAAACGTGTTATCAACTAAAACCACCCAGAATATCGAAATGCAAAGAATCCCCTAAATCCCTTATCCTCCCTTATCTCTTCATCCCCTCTAGAAGGGGGGAGAGGTGTAATTACAGCCCCTGAGCCAAGCCCACTAACTGCCTACGGCCTAGGCAATTATGTCTTGGGTTCTCGAATTTCATTGGCGATAAAAAAGCGCACTGAAAAATTGCTTTTGTGCCTAATAGGCGATAAAGTGTTTTTTCTAGTTTAAAAACACGGCTTTTTTTGCCATAAAAAATTTCTTCTTTAGGCAATCACTCCAAAAGATAAACTTTAATCATGTAATATGATTGCAAAAACTAATATCACTTTATTCAATTTCTTTACTTCTACAGAATACTGGGCCAAATGCTATTAGTAAGCTTTAGTTTCAGAAGGAAACGTGTTATCAACTAAAACCACCCAGAATATCGAAATGCAAAGAATCCCCTAAATCCCTTATCCTCCCTTATCTCTTCATCCCCTCTAGAAGGGGGGAGAGGTGTAATTACAGCCCCTGAGCCAAGCCCACTAACTGCCTACGGCCTAGGCAATTATGTCTTGGGTTCTCGAATTTCATTGGCGATAAAAAAGCGCACTGAAAAATTGCTTTTGTGCCTAATAGGCGATAAAGTGTTTTTTCTAGTTTAAAAACACGGCGACATCTGGTTTTCGAGAAAGATAGTAAAAGAGTTCGTGCCGATGAATTACTGATTCTTAAACACTAGCCCTGTCGTTAACTTGTAATGGAAATTGTAATGTAGACTGAGATGGCTTTACGGGAACATTAAATGCCGCCATATAATATTGTGCGAGTTTTACAGAGGTTAGAGAAAATAATAGAAAAAAATAATAAGTTGCATGTTTTTAATCAATTGTAACGGGTAACACGTAGCAAATAAAACTTAAATGTGCATAAAATTTAATTCGTATATTTTATCAAGTAATCCAAAGATTTCCTTCTTTTCTCCTTAAATATTTAAGTTTTCTGAAATTAGCAATATATACGGTATACTAAAACGCATGCTTCAATGCAAGTTCCAAAACTTATACAAATAAGTATCTTTTACAACCTTCTCTCTTACAAATAAGGTAATCTAAAATGGTTTTATCCTTTTTCTTCATTTTAGGCGCTTCCTAATTGCAATCGATTCAATTTATACAAGAAAATGTGTGTTGAGAGATGTTCTATGCGTCACATTGTTCTATACTGGTGTTACAGGATCAAAAACAGTGAAAATTTACAGATTGCAAAATTAGCTTGACCACTTACTGTCCATTTTAATGCAGAAAATTGGATTTTGTATTAGAAGTGGTACTAACATGCATCCCAATACTTTTTTTGTTTGTGTAAACTATTTGTGGCTATGTGGCATTTCTTTGTAAGTTTCTCCTCCGTGGTGAATGTGTCTCGTTATTCGAAAAAAGGCAATGACTGATCCTAATATCGATTTCCTGCCCCATTTAAAGGAATTGTGTTATATTAAAATAGAAACTTTTTCTCTAGACATAAAAAATAGTTCGATGACACTAAAGACATTTCCCGTGTATTTATTTTCTAAAATATAAAGTTGGAAGCATAAAGCTCTGCAAATAAATCTAACAAACCTAGTTTCTTCTTGTAGTTGCACACTTTCCTGATCTTTTCCCTAGTTTCTAGCAGACAAATGGAATCTATACTATTTTATACATCAGCCATTTTTGTGTACCTTATGACTTGAAAATAAGGCACCAAAAGGAAGAAAAGAGGCTGGAATGGAAAGAAATATCTGATATGGGATCCGTGCTCTTCCATGCTGAAGGGGAACAGCTGCGTATGAGAGATTTGTGACATTCCCGTACTAACTCGTGTAAACGATGCGATAGGACCTCGAGGCTCTTAGCTGAACGAAAACAGCCTTTGGCATACACTTATTTGTTGTGGGGATATTTCTTGACTATTTATGGTGGAACCTGTTGAATGGTCATATATTTCTGGCTTTGTTGATATCCTTCCATAATGGATTGGGCTCGTGATATTTAAGAAAAATTGCTCAAAAAGGTATGGTTCCATTTTTGAGTAATATGTTTGTATTCTGAATGCCATCTATTTCTAAAACTGTTTTATCGTAGATTAGTATTTTTCGTTCATATCATATTTTAAAAGACAATCTGTTCTGTCGGCCGGATTCATTTAATTTATTAATATGAATATATTATATGCTGCTGAGTATAGTTTTTTAAAAATAAATATTCATTTATATCTTTATCTTAATTATGCACGAAGTAACATCTAGTGTAAACATCACAATGTTTTATTTTGCTGAAAGGAATTAATATCTATTTTGATAAGTATTGCCATTCAATTGCCTGTTAATTAGCTGTTTGGATGCAATTACTCAAATAACGATATTTAAGGACTTTACGCATCGTTAACTTCATTTAATCTTTTGTATTTAGAAATCGCTGGTATAGAAACGAACAATTAATGAATAAGTAATGGTATTAATAATGTAATTTTACTAATGCATAACCGTAAATATAGTTTTCTCTATACTTTTTGATACCTAACGTAGTCGTATCAGTATAATATTTGAATAACTTGTTATATTTTCTAATGTGTACGATATCTTATAACGATACCTGGTGATACATTATAGTATATCTCTTATGTTATAGAGAAGAGCAGGGTATTAGGGAATACCATTTATATTTTTAATAATAACTTTTGGTTTTAAATAAAAATCCATACAATCATTTTCAGTACATACTATAACTAATGCTAATGAAGTGCCAATGGTGAAACAAAACAGTATATTTTTGTTATGAAATATACTTGTCAACAAAAAAAGTTACAAGTGGAGGGTAATATGGAATAGTTGTTTACAATTATTGAAAATTTAATTATACTTCACGGAACATGGTTAATTTTAACTAAAAAACAATATTTGAAAATTTACGCTCAAATAGTTTTGTTTTAAAGTCGATTTACAAAAATCACAAACATAATCTTCTTTCTCTGCTCCTGCTACAGTCAAAATGAGCCCATAGAGAACAGCTAATGCGTTAAATCCAAATTTCATTGATCTTCGGAAAATTTTCCGTTACAAAAGATACATTCAGCAACTTTGTTTACCTTTTCTTTAGTTGGTGGCATGAAGGCAATTTCAGATGATATGTATTCCATGTTACCCGATATACCATTTTGGATTGAGCCATTTTACTGACGGATAAAACATTGATGGCTAAAAAACGACTACAGCATAACAAACTACTATTCTTTTAGTATACATTATTCTTAACAACAAAATTAAAGTCTCATGATTACTGGTAGATTAAAATGTTTGAACACTTTCCGACAAAAACTTTAAAAAAAATCCGAAAACACACTTTGTTTTGCAGCGACTGTAACGACAATAACAAGAAGTGAACTCTTTGTTCACTGCATCATGGGGGGATTTCTTAGGTCTTTCATGGCATTTTCACATAATGACAGCACGAGAGAGGGCTGAAACTTCAGTATTCCATATTATTCCCCGACTATTCCATAATACCCACCTCTCCTCTAGTTAATTTTCAATTTAATGTAAAAGTTAAAATTTAAGAATAGTATTACGTACTTCTTTTTGGCGCTTCTTTTTATTGCTTTTTTAGTTATAAAAGCTCGTTGACAAGTATACTATTAGTGATTCTATATTCTCCTTTCTTTTGAATTTTATTACTGTTCTTCACACATAAAATGTTTTGGATTTTCAAAATGGTCAAAATGTTATTTTACAAGAGCCAGGCCTACTAAATAAGGCTTAGTAGCGTTTATCAAAAGGTGGCAGAGCTTCTTAGTTTGAAATAATATAATATTAACATTTACAATCAACTCTTTCTCCTACCCCGCTTTCAGCAAGAGTCATAGTTTGCAATATTGCGTCAAACGATTTCGTAGGCAACTCGAAACATGTTTAAATATAACTTTATTTATTACGTCTAGTGTATACCATTCGTTTCATTCGATCACAAACGACTTGCACAGGGTCATATTATATCCCATTTTGTGATCTAAAGAAAAAATCGTTTTTTACAAACCTCCCCGGAGAGCATCCTTGTAACGGAGGGCATTGAATAGATTCTGTAAAGAATTACTTTTCGAAACTGCGTTCTGGTGGTATTATCGAAAAGTTTCCTAAATTTAATATTGTGTTGAATGAGTTTAGCTCCTTACCTCATAAATGCTTTAGTGCAAGAGTAGATACTTTTTCAATTGCTTGGTGTCGGATATTTAATATGGGATATCAAGTGAATAAGAGAACAAAAAAGTATGGTCATTTTCATTTAAATATTATTTTTTGTTTTGTTTAACAATTCAATATCATTTTTAAATTGTTCTTAAACTAATATAAAATCAAGTTTTAATTGAAATGTCTAGTTAACAACTCGCATTGTCCAAAACATAACTGAAATATAGGGTTCGGTCCTTTCGTTTGCGACTTATCTACATCTTAGTCATACTTTGGATAATGTTAGTTTTTCAACTAGAAGACGTTTTTTTTTTATCTATAGCTAACGTAGAACTTGTTTTGATTATAAATTTTAGGTACTACTATTTCTATACGGAAAACAATATTGCGTAGTTATAAAAGTGGCTTATATATATATTTTTTGTATTAAGTTAACTTTGCAGAAGCGTAACTTTTCCAACGTACGTTGTGATATAACCTTACCAATTTTCCGTTTCCATTATTAAAATTAGCTAAGAAAAGTGAAGTATTAATAGCTACGAGTACAAGCATTTATTTCAGAATAATAATTTTCTGTATAATTTTTTAAAGTCGATTTCTACTTTCATTTAGAGGTCGATATATAAAAAACTTTAATAAGTTATTTAATTTCCTTCCGCTTTTTTATTTTAGCAATTTTGGTTATTTAATTGAAGGACTAATAATTATTTTCATTTTAATTAAAATACATTCATTTTGCTTGTCAATGCAACGAACAAAGTAATTTTTTGCAATGATTTTAGTCTTTGATATTTTAAATAAATACTTTTGAAAAAAACATTAAAAAATCCAACCCACAAATAAAAAGTTAGAATGTTACTTTATAGAGTAAATGGAGTATGCGAAATTAAACCAATGCACAATACCAATAATACATAAGACCTAATTATTTCAAACATGCATGACTTGAAATATGACTCCAGTGGTTTCCTAAATACAATTATAAGAGCTAATCTGTTATTAATTAAAAGTTATTTTCGTATAAAAGAAGCTTAATTAAAAGTTGCGAAGTATAAATTTATTTTGATGTTATTTTAATATATATATATATTTTAAATAATGAATCAACGCTGTATGTGTGCTGATAAAAATTACAAACATTTTTAGCATACTTTTCTTTTTTTAATTCGAAGGAATTAAAAAAATGAAAAAGTAGGTATTGACATGCGGTCGATGTCCGTCTGTCCTTCTGTCCGTCCGTACCCCCTTCCAAAATCGGTTCTATCAATCGGATCTTAAAAATTCTTTTTTTGTTAGAAAGATATGACCACAGAGACCTAACTTTCATACTTTTTGTCCGCCTGTCTGCACGTCCGGACGGACATAAATCTACTTTCTGTCGGCGAATTTCCCATTGAATTGGCATTGAAATTCAATTTTGAGTCATTTAAATCACTGTTGCCTAATCAACAATGGCATGAGAAACTTTATTTATTTAAACATATTTGAAGTAAAATAATATTTCCATGAATAAGTTTGGAATGACGTCATAAAATGTAGCGCAATTTGATTCTTTGATTGTTCATTAATTGTTTACCAAGAAAGCGGCAAGGCATATTTTTGCATACAATTATGCTTAGTTTTAATTTACATTTCTTATTTTTTTTAATGCAGTTTGGAGTAGTTTCATTACTTTTGTTATTAATAAATATTTAATTATTCTTCGAACTACAAATAAATCGAGCAGACGATAAATAATATTAAGTTAATTTGCGAAAGAATATTAAGGAAAATAGTTGATTTTGGCTTTTAGAAGTTTAAATTATAGCTGGATGCTGGGTTTCGATTTTTTTTTCTAATGTGTATAAATCTAGTGTAGAAACGGTTGTTGATGATATTTACTGTTAGGAACCTAGTTTTCTTCCCTTTAAAACTTCAGTAAGTATTTAAGTAACAGGAAAGTAGGCTATTTTAGTTCTTTATGAACTTCTTGTTCTTAAAGATATTAAACAATGTGTCTGAAAATTTTCATTAACAAATGCATTTTCAGTTATATTAGTGTTCGTAATATTCAACCAAAAATAATTTTCCTTCTGTTTAGATAAAATTTATAAATCGAAGCTTATTTTTTTTTCATGCGAGGCCACAAATTAGGTTAAATAAAATTTTACACTTTTTAACACATTTTTAGTTTGTTTGTTCTCTAAATTAAATGTGTCCTAAAAATTAATATGTAACAATTTTTGATTTAATTTCTGTTGCAGAAACTAATAGTACTATTTTAGAAACAAGTATTTGACTTGTATGAAGTTCATTATGTAATAATTAAATTTTTTTAATGCATACAGATAGTTTAAAAAGAAAAAAAGTAGACGACGGTATGACTAGAATTTTCAAAATTTGTTTTCTTTATGTAAATGTACACAGTTTTGTTTCTCATAAAAGTAATTTTTAAAAACAAAAATTCGTTGTAAATCTTTTATTCGTATAATATCATACTCCATTTTTCAATTAAAAAAGTATTCCTTTTTAGGGTAAAAAAAAATCATGCCTTTTAAGTCTTCAAAAATTTTGAAAAAAAAAAATCTTTTGTTGACAATGATTAAACCTTCTACATAATTGTATTTACGACAAATGTACTATGGGTGGTAAAAAATATTTTTGTTTACAAATATTTTAAACTTGTATTTATAAACCACGTTCTACCTTAGAATATTTTGTTTTACTTCTAAGAAATAAAATTGTCGGCATAGGTGTTTGAGAGGATTTCTAGACAGTATCTTAAAATTTTCCCCTGAGTGTCTCATAATTATTTTAAAAGTGTAACTTATGAGACACATTTTGCTCTTTGAAAAGATGCTATAGATAAAAGGGGTTGGAAACCACGTAACTTAATCATTAAGGTTCTGCAAATAAAATCGATTTATTTCAACCATTCATTAGTTATATCTAAGGATTTTTTTTGGCATGAATTCACCATCAACAACCTATCTTAGAAAACTCATTGATTAAATTTAAACAATTTGACGGAAATTTTCAGGGTTCTAAATTTTTTTTTTCCTACCTTATATTCTAAACATTCTCTGACGGATGGTCCGTTTATTGAGAAATTTGCAGAGCCTGATATTATTTTACAAGATTTATGTGTAGATCAGATACCGCGAAGCATCTATTTGGCATTCCATGGAACGTTTCCAAAACTCAATTTAGTCAACATAAAATTTCATTTAATGGTGGTTTTGTTTTCGAAAATTGAATTGTATAAAAATTTTAGTTTGGTTTTCTTAAACAAGATTGTGAAATGTTTTGCAATTTATTTTATGTAGTTCAATTTATTATATATTTTTATTGTTTTTTCACTGTTTATTTCTTATTCTTATTTTCAATTTCCTACATATTTTGATTAATACCATTATTCAGTATGTGTTAAAATTGTATCAAGATTATAATTTTAAATGTTTTGAGAAGCTTTAAATGTATATATTATACCTTTTAAATATCTGAAATGCTAACTACTGCGAAAATAAATCTTTTTTCGATTGATGTACGATTATTTTGTTCGTAACACTGATATTTTTATAAAAGCTTCTTGTTGCTTTAAATCAGTGTTTTTAAAAGATATTTCAAACGAATTGTTATAAAATAATGCGTTTTTTTTCATCAATGGATATACAAAATGTTCTACTTCCATGTCCGTTTAAATTAAAGCTTAGCCAATATCGTAGAAATGAGGGCCTTTTAATTTGGATTTTTTTGACTAATTTTTAAAATAAATCTCGTACGAATAGATGTAGAATGATCTTATTATCTTGTTTTAGTTTCAATCTACGCATATAATTGAATTAACATCCATGGAAGAAAAACTTCCACTTAAATAGGCATAGTTAATTATGTTTGTGTTCACTTTACTAGATTAAAAATTTAATTAGGATATAAAATTATGCTGATAGCAAGAATTATTGACATTTCTTTTAATAGACGTGATTAAATTGTAGACTTTTTACTAATTTCTTTAACCTTGTTAAAGATAATTGCAAAAGTTAATATATTTCAGTATATTATAAACATAAGCTTTATTTTTCATTTGAAAGAATTATTTACGGAATTGTAGAAATAAATTATTTTAAAGAGAAAGCGACTAGAGTTCTAATTCTCTTTAAAAATTAATATTTTTTGTAAATAACAGAAGTATGCATTTTTTGGAATATTGTCTGAAATCGTTTTTATGGGACAATGATTGTCAAGAACTTATTTTTCGTTTATACTGTAAACTTTACACAAACAAATACATATACACACATAAATACGCCACGCACGCACACGCATATGCATACACAACCGTACGCAATACGCATATACACATACACCATTCACGCATGTGTGTATGTAACTGCATATTTGAATAGAAACTTAAGTCGTTTGACTGTAGTTGATGAATATTTACTGTAAAGTTAAATATATTAAAAAAAACCTTGAACATAATGTTATCCAAATAAATATAACTTTCAGTGTAAAAAGATAGATAAATACAGACGCTTAATTTTACTAAACGCGTTTAAACGTTTTGATTGATGTTTCAAAATTAATATATCGTGAAATATTAAATCAATTTTCTGTTGTGAAATCTTTTAAAATTAATTTTGTAGTTTGACAAAAAAAAAACCATTCGTTTTTTTTCTTTTCCGTCCCTTATTGCAATATAAAAATTATAGTATGTATGTTTTTTAGTCTTATCCTTTGTAACCCTTACGAACTTTATTAGTTTATTTTCGTTAGACTGCAAGCTGATTAGATCATTACAAAAATTTAATGATTTACTATTTTTTAACGAATATTTTGTGTAAAAAATCTAATCATTTTTTTGTTTGAATATTCCTTAGCAACAACACGCGTATCCCATTAAATTCATTAATAAATAAGAAACGTTAAAAAAAATATCTTTAAGCTGCTTTATCATATAAGCTCTGTATCTTCCTAAAATGTAAAAGTGTATCCATTAATATTAGATTTTTATTAATGTATAATCTATTCTATATTTATTTATTGTATTATCAAACGAAGATATTTTTTTTTAAATCAGTTTTTCCATTACTCCTTTTAATTGCATAAATCTTATTAAATGTGAAAATATTTATGCATCCGTTAGTAGATAAGTAAAAATTTTTTCATGCCAGTTTACCAAAAGGAAAAAAATTCTTTTAGGTATTTAAAATCATAATTCCCTAAGCTGTTACAATAATAAAAAATATTTTGCCGTTTTATATTTTGTATAGTTAAAAACCACACAATGGAAATATGCTTATTTTTACATTCGAATAATAATATTTTTCTAAGGTTTTGTGTCTAGAGAATTCAAAAGAATGAAAACAAAAAAATATTAATATTTTTATCTACATAACATAAGAAACATCATTTCGCCTTTTGTTTCATGAATTGAAAACGCGGCAAATAAGTTCAAAGTTTTTTTCTTTGAAAATTGCTTAGTTTTGTTTGTATTCCTCCAAAGCACATTCAAATGCATCCTATGCAACTTAAAAATGTATTTGTTTCGATTTCTTTTCCGTATTAAAATGTAGAACGTATCTCCGTATATATTCATGAATAATATATATTCCTCGAATGTATTTTTTCGCTATATGATTTATACACTCTTTTCTTCATTTCCAAATCTTTTGTTTGAAATAAAAAGTTGAAAAACATAAAACTTCGCTCTGAGAGCGATCATGCCTGACAATTTATTTTTCTCCCCATACTAGTAAAATCGGAGTTTAGTTCGGGAATGGGGTTCGTTATAAGAATAAATGTCAGTTTGTTCCTCAAGGTACTGTAGTATCTATCTGTATCTTTTTAAAATGAAATAGGTATCTCACATTTTTTGAATATTTTGAATGAAATGGAGTTTTGTGATATGAAATTTGCTATACATAATACTGTTATCTAGGTATCTTTTATTCAAGGTCTTTCAAACATGAGGGTGATTCAGAAAATGAGCGTTTATAAGTTACTTATATAAAGAAATTTATTAAACTATAAAGTATAAATGGAACATAAAGCCCTCCCAAATTAGTTTACTTTAGTGTTGTCACATATATTTATTTTAAAGAAGGGATTTATCTGTTGGATAGAATAAATGAACCCTCAAACTTTTTTTAGGCTTCTAAACGGCTATGTTTAAAAACCTATGAAAGAAATTATCTATGTAAAAGCAAAATGATGAAACAACTTGAAGTTACTTCACACCTCAATTATAACTAACCAAATAAAAAATACGAACTCATTCGATTTCGTCGTTTACTTTCTGCATTTTGTTCTGAAAGAGACTCCCTTATTTAAAAAATAATGTCCGGGAAATGGTTAGTGATCAAAACAAAATTCTTGTGAAATATTTGTTTGTATTACAGCTAATAATTTTTTCACAAGCCTATGACTATATATTTTGTCGATAGGCAGTTCTGCACTCGCAACGACGTTTAAGCAACGATATTCTCGAAATATTGTTCACCACAAAATACCAATCGTGTTGTGTCTTCCGCAGAGATGGTCGTCTCCAGGAGGGCGACCAGATCCTGGCGATCGACGGTCAGCCGCTGGACAGCAACATCTCCCACCAGCAGGCCATCAGCATCCTCCAGCAGGCTCGGGGGCTGGTCGAACTGATCGTGGCCAGAGGGGGCATCGTTCCGGCCCACGCGGCCGCCCTGCCCCTCGAGCGGACACCCAGCGACGCGTCAAAGGCATCCTCGTCTGCAGATATGGTAGTGAGTGCATCCTTTTTCTTCACTTGACATAGGTTTAAAATTATGAGGCTAAAATTACTAATGGTCAGACTGTGGCTCTAGTGCGACGTTAAGGGAGACTGTCAGTCCCATAGAGCTTATGCATTAGTTTTGAAATCACAATTTTTGCAAAAAAATAGCTTTGCCATGTTATCCCATTTTCGCCAGGTATGGGAATCATCATAGCATCAATTTAAAACAAAATTAAAAAGAAAATAACATCATTTTATTTAATTATTAATTGATAAAGTTTTAAAATAGTGTCGCCATCTGCTGTATATTTTTGGCATTTTAAAACTTCAAAAATATATAATTAAATAACTAGATAACATTTTCGTTTCAAATTTGTTTCATTTCGATGTTATGTTGATTCCCATACCTGGGGAAAAAGGGCTAACATGACAAATCAATACTTCTGCGGAAATTGTGATTCCAAAACTAATGCATTAGCTCTATGGGACTGACAATCCCTCTTAATTCAACCAACCTGCCAACTCTTCGGATTTAACTCTGTAATGACCATTTTCCGAATGCCGGCGCCATCCGAAAGTTGTTGTTTTCCCCCTTTGAAAATTCGGCAATTCGGGTACATATGACACGGAAATTCAGAAAGTATAGTTAAAAATCTTTATTGCCGGGTTAAATCCGGAGAGTAGGCAGGTCGGCTCGTGCAGCTCTAATGTGAAGTTAATTTCAACGAAAACCAAACCTCTTTTTTTTTTAATACATTACCTCTTGTTGTCAAAAACTTACAACTCCAGTTTGGAGTGAGGGGTCGTTAAAAATTGTTATATTGCTGTTTAAGAAAATTTAAAATTTTAGGGTGAAGCGAAAGTTTTTAATGTTAAGAGGTTTTTGGTTTGGTGACAAAATATCGCGGCCTGAATGAATAAACAGGTCGGCATGTGTAACTTTTAAGGTAGTTGTGGGAAGGTAAAATAGTATTGTAATATGTACAAACGTACGTAAATAATTATTTATTAATTAGTTTCTGATGGATAGATAAGGTTAGAAAATTTAAATTTAGATTTTTATAAATAAAAAATTAAATTTATTCATTTGTGACAAAAGGGATAAATGAAATTTTTCTTAATTTTGTAAATTAGTAATCTACAGCATTGTGTGACTGTAGAACTCGACCGATGGCGCTTTTTGGCCGATGACGATTGTTTACCACCGATTGTTAAAAAATTAAATCAGACGATAGACCGATTTTTTTCTTTCCATCTGCCGATTATGATTTGCAGATAAAAGACCGCTTGCTAGCAATGCTAGTTTGAAAGCGTTAATATTGCTTGTAGTAAAAAACACATTCTTTAAATAAACCTGAATTTTAGACGTACTTTAATTCATTAACGACGACTTTCGAAACTTATGCTAATTCGATAAACTTATGCTGAATGTTCATTTTCGCGTGACAAATTTTCTTGCAAATCGTCGGCCATGGGTTAAAGGAGAAAAATGATTTTTAAAAATCCCATTTCATTAGTTTTTAAGAAAAAAGGAAAAAAACATTTTGTCCCTCCACCTTATTGTGAGTTAAGAGTATAATGCGAATTTTATTGTGTGGAAAAACAGCTATGTTTTCCGCATTTATTCAATATGCCTCGTAACCCCAGTTGTCAATTCCTGTATGCTGACAAGTTTCTGAAGTAAAAAGAAACATGCATGTTTGGCCACTCAATTCTTCAGTGAAATTAATTACAATAAACGAGGTAGCTTGTTCCACACCCTACGAACTTTGTTTTAGACTTTAACGAAAAAAAATAATTTTTAATAATAGCTCCTTAAATAGAGTAAATTTCACTTATGTAGCTAGGCACAGCTTGGTAGCGCAAGTCTTGCAAAAGCTCTTCATGTGTAAAATTCAATTTGTGACCTAATAGTTATTTCATTTATCAACTTATTCACATCGTTTAAACTTTAAAAATCCCTATTCAATAAAATAGTTCAATTCTATAAATGTTAAGAAGAGACTTGAAAATTGCAAACGAATTGAATTGGCGCCCTTCCATTTGCAATGATTAAATTTTAACCATCAGCTTGCGATTTTTTTTATCTCACTAAGTACTCGCACTTATTTCGAATATGTTTTATCAAATTCTCCATAAATTTTTCCTGTAAAGTTTATATTTTCTTTTTGTATATTTAGAGGGAAGAATCATGTATTTTGAAGAATCAAATAATGTTTGTTTTAATTAAATAAAAATAAATATGAAAAACAGGGTAAATAAAAATTACTCTAAAACAATTTTATTAAATAAATTGAGCCGAAATTCTTCATGCTTGCATTTTTAGATGTTTAAAAACAGATTTTAACTTTTTTTTTAACAAATAAAGTTTTGAAGAAGTTCTAATTTATTCCAAAGTTATGCTTATAATTTTTTTCCTTAAATTTTAGTTAAAAAATGAAGATTTTTCCCTCTGTTTTTTACCATTTAATTCTGAATGAATAATGAATCTATTTCACAAATTTTAGATTTTTACAATAAAAAATAAAATTTTTTGACTGAAAGGCTAACAAAAGCATGCAAAGTGCTCCCCTAATTGTTTTGAGCAGTGTATTATTATAATTCGCATTGTTTGAACAGGAAGACAGAGTATTCAGAACATATGCGCAACTTTGCGCGTGTTCATAGTAAGAGGATCGTAGAGGAGAAATTGAAACGGTGATTAAACTCACAGGAATGCGTAGTAATATTATGGGGATTAATATTACGAACACAACAGAGTAGTAGCATAGTGAGATAACATTTGAAATACATTCCTTGCAGTTTAATCACCGTTTCAATTTCTCCACATCCCCAATTTTTGTTAAACCTTCGAACATTAGGGAATTTGATTTTTACGAAGCCTACCACATTTTTAAAAACTTCTATAACTTAATTAATTCTTCTATGCTCGATTTGGAGAAGTATCTTAACAGAATATTTTGTTTCTATCCACCCTCCTGCCTCCCCCCCCCCCCCTTGTAGGTATTCTCCATCCCCAACCACCCCTTTTCGGATATCATATATCGTGTTCCGTGCGCCACTCGGTGGTTTTTGTTTTCAGTTATTATTCTGACGAAGGAAGATCTCCGTTCTGCGAAACCTGTCCATTTTTTTGAACTAATCTTTGTTAAACGTACTCTAATATTTTTAAAAATCTCATAAATGACTTTACTAATATATTGTTGTGAGGGTTTTAACTTTTAATTCAGTCATATGCAATTTATTTTCGTTACATACCTATTTCAGTTGATACCCCGTTAGTGATCATTCTACAAAGAAAGAGTACATGACTTTCGGTTCTCTTAGCTAATTAAGCTTATCAAAAACTAAAACTAAAAATAAATAAAATAAAAATAAATACAATAAATAAATAAAAAAAACTAAAAATAAATACACCTAATTAAAAATATTTGAAGCCTAATTATTTACATTTAAAGTCTAATTATGCACAACGTAACATAAACTTAAAAAAAAAAACAATATTTACCTTAGGCATTTGAAGACGGTAATGATAACAAGATACTATAGTTTTCTGAAAAGAACCCAAATTTTTGCAAACCGTAATTTAGTTTCTCTGTAAGGATAAAAATTTGATAGGAAGAAGGTAATCTCCACGCAACTATGAATAAACATCGCTATCTCGGAAAGTATGGAAAAAAGTTTACAGTTGGTAGAATCGATTTTATATTAATGACTGAAGTTCGCACCCCCTAAGCTGCAGCGTGCTCGTCTTCGCAATGTATTCATAAAAAAAGGACTTTGGAGACATGGATTGAAGGATAAACTCGTTAGAATTTTTTATTTTTTGTATAATTTGTTTAGTTTTTTTTGTATTTTGTTTGGTTTTCTATAGAAAGCTTGAACAAGAAAAAATATCGGTAAAGAAACCTTTATTTAGCTGAATATCGTATAGGATATTATAGCTTTTTTTTTCTTATCTGAATAAAAATGTTTACTTTCTGCGACTCCTTTTATTAAAGGAAATCTATGTAAACTTTTTTTATAACTTTATGTATAGTTATTGTAATGAAATTTTATTACATTAAGAAAAGAATGTCACTACGATTGTTTGTAATCTGATTTCCTTAAATTCTATAATTAAATAAGTGGCTTATATCTAACTAGCTTTTTGAACCCGGCGTTGCACGGGTGTACCCTTAATAACGGTGATTGTTTCTTTTTATGTAAGCATTTATTTCATACCAATTGATCCCTTCTCCACTGGTCAGCACTAGGGTATAGGTATATTATAATTTCCTCCCATTCTAATATCAGCATAGAAGTCCGATTGTACCCAGGCCCTTTTAGAAGTTAGAGTGCTTTCACATAGGCCGTGTTAAAATTGTCAAAATAGCTATGATATAATGGCCAGTTTTCATTTGCCCTCTTACACCCGAAAATGCCCAAAATGTGGTAAACATTCCACTCCATATTCGGCAACTCGACAGGGCTGGGGAGCCCAGTCGGTAAAGGCGTTCGCCTTGCATGCGATAGGTCCAAGATTTGGGTCCGGCCATCGTCAAAATAACTGCCGACCTATAAACGGCCCATGCAGCCAAAAATGTCATGTGTCCCGCATAATGCCCCTTGTGGTGGGAGTGCACGTAAAATATTTTTCTAAGTCCCGACGCTACGTACGATGTCGTCCTTAAAAGTTGCATTGGGTGCTTACTCAGGTGTCGGCTCGTCACCTGACTGTGGTTCTAAATTAAGACGTCCGTGGCCAATAGCCCTCGTGTATAGCTCTAGTGAGACGATAATTCAAACTAACCCTAACCCATACAACTGGATGCAAATAGCTACCTTACGTTAAATTTTCAACTTCGCCAAAAGCCGCCAATGCCGAAATTCAATCGGTCATTATATCATCTTTACCAAATTTCCAGTTTCATAAACATAAAATACATACGCTATACGTAGGGAGAATTGACATTTCTTCGAAGTATTCATTATATCTAGAATAGTTATCGCCTTTACTGTCATCAGACATTGTAGCAATATCTTCATTTCTTACTATTTGTAAACATCAATTAAATTCGGTAACAAAAAATATCTAAAGATTTAAATTCTATAAACAAAATAAAATAATAATATTCAAATAACAATCCTACAAATTAAACTCGCGTGCTCTGACGTGTTTATACTTAATTTTCGCTCACGCTGAACGCCCTGAAATTTTTTTCAAATTAGAAAACGAAATTTATAAATTAAAAGTTCATAACAATGCTATTCCTATGGAGAAATCGGCTCACGTTTTGCCTTCCTACGCCCGTTCGGGTGCGAATTTCGAAAAATCGCTTCTTAAATGACGCCTACGAGATAAAAAAGAATATTTTCCTAAAATTTGGTAGCTCTACCTTCAGTAGTTTGGGCTGGGCGTTGATACGTGAATGAATTAATGAATAGATCAGTGAGTGAGTGAGTCAGTCGGGACTTTGACTTTTATATATATATATATATATTAATACTCGTTCTTTGCACAGGCTTAAAAAATAAAGATTCTCAAATTTTATTTTTCAATTGTATGCTCAAAGTGTAGTAATTATTTACCGTTTAGTCTGGTCTTTGGTGACGCTTCTGTTATTTTTTCACTTAACTAAGTTAAGCTAATTGAATCATAATCGTAAAATAAAGTTATTTCAAGTTAAAATCAAGTAAGAAACTCATACATTATTATTATTTTTTTAATTTCGAGCACTTTTTGACGCAAAAACGTAAATGTCTCAAAAAGTAGAGCTGTTGGAGATTTTTTTACATTTACAATCAGCGACCAAAATATAACTAAAATCAGATCTAAAACCATAGGCATAAAAAGTTTTTTTTTGTTGCCCTGTGTTACCCGCACTAGAGCCTCTGTATAATTTAACGTTTCCCAAAAGTAGAGAAAGAGTAAAAGTCCTCCCTCTCTTAAAAAAACCACTGTCTTTATATTTTCGTATACTAGCATTCAAAGTTTTTAATTTTTTTTTTTAAAAAAGTGTTTTAAAAGTTGAAAGAAAAAATGTTTTATTCTCTTTGCAGCTGAATACTGAATGGGCTCAAGTTGAATCTATCGACCTACTTAACGATGGTTCTGGTCTTGGCTTCGGGATTATCGGGGGCCGAAGCACAGGGGTGGTTGTCAAAACCATCTTGCCCGGTGGAGTAGCCGACAGGGTACGTACACTTTTATATTTAAGTATTTTAACCTTTAACTGCTGGGAATTGGTCTTGCAAACCAACAACAACGTTAGTGTCCCGGGTTTACAAAAGCATTAAACCCAACACCAAGATGGACGAGACGGTTTGGCCCAACCGTCCTATTTAGGGTGATTAGATATTCTAATTGTTAAGAACGAATGAACCCGAATGACCAGGGTATCTCCAAAGTGCCTCTGTGTTAATCACATGGAAAAGAAATTATATTATAAGCTATATTTCTACGGCTGTATTGAATATTTTTACAAACGTTTTTTTACATAATGAATGTAGCTAACTTTCATATCTCTACAATCTCACTTTTTGAAATTCGTCCTAGAACATTTTGTAAAATGTATTGAAAATTAAAAAAAAAATTTCAACCAATTTCAAAAAGTGGGATTGTAGAGACCTGCAAGTCAGCCACATTTATTATATAAAAACAGCCGTTTGTAAAAGTATTCCATACAGCCGGAGAAATATGTAATAAAATATTGAAATGTTAATTCATATTGAAATATGAATATGTACCGGTATATACCAAGTATATGTACCGGTTTAAAAGACATCGTAAAATTTTATTTTCTTTACTGGCCAACAGAGGGAGACACCAAACGTTTCAATAAATTTTTCGTAACTTCATCTTAAAATTGTCTTGAATAATTACATGATTAACATTATTAGGAAGTTAATATTTCCATTATAATATATTATGTAGAAAGCTGAAAATCTTATATATTATATAAATATAGGATTTGTTTTATGATCTGTTCTGATGGATTTTGGCTGATTTGCTTGTATTTTAATTGACGATTCTAAGACTGCTCAAATATTTAAGATTTATTAAACCTATTTATAACTAGGAAAGTTTTAATTATTATATCAAATACTATCTTCTCCCAAACAATATTCGAGAAAAGATTATAGTAAGTTAAAAAGATAGTTTAAATTTTTAAAGAAATGTATTTCGAATTTTAGTTATAGTTAGTTGAAGATGAAATAGAATAAACACAAAATCAAATACCTCATAGGATAGTTAATATACAGTTATTAATTGTATCCCAATCAATGAATAAACAATAATCCATAAGATCAATAAACTGTATTTCAATATTTCGAATTTTAAATGTTTATATAGAAGTAAAAATTATGTTGTATTTTTTAAAGAATAAAATTATAAAAATACCTAATGCACACATAAAGCAATCTATTTAAAATTTATCCTTGGCGGTATCTTTTCGCGAACAGACTACAAAAAGAAAAGCTTTTAATTTGATTCAAGTATTAGTGTACAATATTGAATCCATACTATAACAGCTTGATAAATTTTAAAAAAATATATATAAATAATTCCGCTGGCGTTTTAATTGTCAGTTTGTAAATTTATCAAAGATAATAACAATAATATGTCTAGCTTAAGTACTACGTTATATATATCTTAAAAATCCAAAATATAAAAATACTCTATAAATGCACTCATAAAATTCATCGTAATTTAAAAAAACCTTTTAGCTCATTTGGCGCGTTTTTGGAAAGAATTTGGCGAGAAAAGAGATATAGCTACAAACACTCTTATTATACAGCTCTACCACAATGGCCTTCGAACAACAAACCAGCTTATAAATTAAAAAAATATATATTATTTGGTGCGTTTAGGTAAGAATTTGGTGAGTTTGGCAAAATATTTTGGCGAAAGAGTGAAAACAAAATCCTAATATGTAGCTTTAGTACGACGGCATTGAACGCGTTTTTTGGAAAGAATTTGGCGAGAAAAGAGATATAGTTACTCTTATTGTACTACAATGGCCTTCAAACAACAAACCAGCCTATAAATTAAAAAAAAATTAAATTGGTGCGTTTAGGTGAGAATGTTGCGAGTTTGGAAAAGTATTTGGCGAAAAAATAAAAACAAAACCCTAAAATGTAGCTCTAGTACGATGGCCTTGAACAACCATCATAGTTATAATTCACGGAAGTAGCTTAAATATGCACATTTTTGCAATCAACAGAACCATCAATGAAGAAATCCACCACCTATAAACCCACAATAAAATCCCAGAATGAAGACTGGACGGAATTACGTCACTTGAAACATGTCAATTATTTTTCAAATAATGAATTTAGTTTCTGAAGGCAATGGCAACAGAATAAAATAAACATTTTGAATTTTAAATATTTTCGTTAAAAATTTTATTTTAATTTTTTCAGCAGATGGCATCAGGAAAGTAAAAAAAATGATCGGATTTGAGCCAAAGTGGTGTATTTTTTTCAGAATATTCGAATTTTCTCTAAAAATAGAACATTTTGAGCTTTGAAAGTTCAAAAATCATAATCTAAGTATGATTTACACATTTGTGCCAAGTTACGAGTCAAACAAATGTCTAGTTTATGAGTTTGTAAGAGACATACCCACAAACAAACACACACACAAAACTTCATTTTTATTATTATAGATTATATGTGGCAAAGAGCAATTTGGAAATTATATTGAAGAGTCATTTAAAGCATAAATAAATGTTTTTTTTAAAGTTCAATTTATATAATTCTAGCTTAACTTTATTATTAAAACTTATTTGAGAAAAAAATGTACCGTTCGCGTTTTTTGAAGAAAAATTGAAAATAATTCGACCACAAAAATTATATATTTAAATATTTTTTTAGTAAATTTATTCATTTTTATGCAGTTTAATGTAAATAAAGCTTTCATGTAAAGATTTACATCAAAAGTAAAAATAACTATGAATAAAGAAGAAATGTTTTTCTTTACCATTAATAAACAAACATTTTAAAGTCTAAGGTATTTTGAAATTTTTTCCTAAGCCTAAGAATAGCTCTGGTGTAGATCTAGTGCGGTGCTAATTCAATCAAGTATCTGACCTTTTCATTTCTTCCTTTTGGTATAAAGTTATTTCATTTGAAATGTAGATGGCAGCACGAATCTTATTCATAAATTACATTTGAATTTTTCATGAAAACTATTAAGATAGTTTTATCTAAACCGAATGAACTTTGATTTTAACAAATGGAAACACAAAGTAATTCCATCCAGTTGTTGTATAAAACTAATGTTTTAGGCAAATATGAACTATAAAGGGGAAGCCAATGAACGCGAATGTATATTAAAAACGCGAATGTTATTGACATGGTGGAGACTTCCTTACCGTCTGTATATCCGTAATCCAAAGTCCGTTCTAACCGTCTGATTGAAAAAAGTATTTTTCGGTTTGAAATTTATATAGCATCAGTCTTATATTATATATATTCGTCTATCTCCCTGTACAATGTACATCCGTCTTTCTGTCCATCCATATTCGTCCATCTGTCTGTATCCGTCAACTTCTCTTCTAAGCGTCCTATTTTCTAAGTTCTTTGTTTGTTGAGGGATATGACATCCGAGACCTATGCTGTTTGTCTGTCTGTACTATAAAGATTTCTGGGAGTATTACAGTAAAAAAAAAGTTCGTTCATAATTTCGTTTAAATTTAAAAAAAATAGAGTTAACAGTTTGAGGCACAATTTTTAAAATTGTTTAAAACTCAAAGGTTTATATTTTTATTTAAAAAAATGTTTGTTACATTATGCAGTAAAAAAAAATTAAACATCCGCGTTTAACTTCTATCATAAATATATCTATTTCCCCTTTAAATAAATACCAACATATGTACCTGGCGCCATCTGTAGATGGACATTGAAAATAAGAGTTAATAAATTTTGGATACTTATGGGATAGGGCGTATGGTTATGAACTTAAATTTCAATGGTCATAATAATAAAAATTAAACTTTGTGTGTTTGTTTGTGCATTATAAACTCTCAAACTAGACGTTAAGTTCGTTGTGTGGCCGATTTTGATTTTATGAAAGTGTACATTATAGTTCTGAATTTGGCATTATAAGTTAATATATAATGGGATATAATACTATATGATGAACGAGAACAATAAACTAAGCTTATTACCGTATAGCAGATTAAGTTGTAAGTAATTTTTGATCTATGTGATATTTATTTAGTCCGTGCGAAGAAAAGGTATTTATTTGCTAGTACTGCTAAATATACCAAAAGAATTTATTAAATGCATTGAGAAGTAGTAACTCATCTGGAAAACCTCTAATACCAGGAAATGTTAAAGAAATTTTCATTTTGGGTTGACCAGGAAAAAAAATTAAGATTTAAAAATATTTCTATAATCTTTTTGATATATGGGTGTAATTAAAAAAATCTGTATGGTTGTAATTAAGCCTTCCAGAGTTTATTTTGTAACAACCAAACAAAAAGCATGAAAAATGGGTATCTGAGGTCATATCTTTCTAACATAATAATAATAATAATAAAATCAAGGTTCGACGGATAGGACAGATTTTGGAAGGGAGGTACAGACAGATTTGCTTCATCACACTCCAATAATACATACCTTTTCATTGTTTTTAAAATTCTTTCAAATTAAAAAAAAAAGTAGGCTAAAAAGTAAATTGGTGTCATTTGAGTGGCAGAAGATAGTGTATGCTAAATCTTGCCCCATTTGAAAGGTTTTATTTTTCCTCACATTCCTCTTACTTTAAACCCCTATTTTAACTTAGGTTACTGACTAAGGCTCTTTGAAAGCCTAATAAGTTAATTCCTATAGTTATATACACTACTCAAAACAATTAGGGGAGCACTTTGAGTGCTTTTGTTAACCCTTTCAGTTCCAACTTTTTATTTTTTATTCTAAAAATCTAAAATTTGTGAAATAGATTCATTATGCATCCAGAATGAAATGGTAAAAAACAGGGATTTTTAAAAAAAATAATTTTTAACTAAAATTTAAGGGGAAAAATTGGAATCGTAACTTTTGAATAAATTATAACAATTTTTTCAAAACTTTATTTGTTTAAAAAAGTTAAAATGAATTTTTAAACATCTAAGAATCTAAGAATGCAAGAGTGAAGAATTTAGGGTAAATTTATTTTATAAATTCTTTTGGGAGTGAATTTTATTTTACCATATTTTTAATATTTTCATTTAACTAAAACAAAGATTATTTAATTCTTCAAAATACATGATTCTTCCATCTAACGATAAATAAGTGAGAGCTCAACTTAGAGAGAAAATCGCAAGCTGATGATTCCAAATGGAATCATTGGGGGTGAAAGGGTTTAAACCATGCGCTCCCCTAATTATTTTGAGCAGTGTATTTCAGTCATGTGCAGAATGTTGTGGTTTATGATTGCATCTTTCATGCAGTAAACATCATACTGCAGAGTAGCAAATTTGCTTTACATGACAAACTATGCCATAAGAGAGAAACACTTGTAGGCACCTTTTTTTAATCTTCTTAGCATCAAATGATGCAGAGACATTACATGGTTGTTGGCATAGGTTACATGGTTGCATTACCGAAAGTTTGAAAAATACCCCCCCCCCCCCCACAGAAAAAAACACCACTGAATTATGCCTCTTTGATCTTTTATTGCTTAATAGGGTAGTAGTATATTAAGATTAAAAAAATCTCATTCCAATTGTTTAAACATAGAAACATACCACTTCTAAAATTCTAAAATACGAAAAAACCAAACATTTTCCTGAACTCTATACTTCCTTTATCCTATTTTTTAAAAAATATTTGTATTAGAAAAGTTATCCTGCAAGCAGGAATAACATATACAAATACATAGCGACTCGTCTTGTGCCTTTTTTCTTTTTGTCTTGCATACTATTAGTGTGACAGCGCTGTAACTAAAGCTGCTGTATTGTTAAAATGATTTTGATTTATAGCGAAAAGTATATTATTTTTTCATCTTTTAACTCATTAGTGGTAGCAAAAAGTTGCATTCATCTATGCTGTGATGCACATCATGGTTTTTAAAAAAACTTTACTATGAAAATAATAAATCGAAGATATTTATTAATAAATCTTTAGTAATAAAATTATTTTTAAAGTTTTTTTTTTCAATATAGAATTTTCCAATATATATTGGATGTTATAACTTTGAATAATGTTTTATAATTAATTGGATAGTTGCGCAAAATGATAATTGCCTATATTAACTTATGTAAATTTCCAATTCATATTCTAATTTTTTAATTTAAATTGTTAATTAATTTATAAACAATTCAATTATTGTGAGAAATTTGTTAATATCTAACTCAGAATGTGCTATGATTGTAATTGAAAATGAATGAGCATTTAAGTTTTTTGAGTGTCATAAATTAGGAAAATTTTTGCTAAAGCTCCACTCTTAAATAATTATTGAATTGAATAAAATACTCATTTAAAATTAGGTTTTTATATCAATGACTCACATTTAAAAAAAAAATTAGAACTGAAAAAAAATATGCATAATAGAAGTTACGTTAGGGCTTTTACTTTTTAGGCTAAGTTACCTTTAAAGCGAAATGCGAATAGTAAATGCAAGCGTATTTGTAATTAGGAAAAAAAAACTTTTAAAACAATTAACTGTTGCAAGGTGTAAGCGAGAGTGAATTTCGAAGTTATCTCCATAGCCTCAATTATAATAATTTTCTATACTTAATTTCAAACGAAGTCATTTGCGTGTTAGTCGGTTACATATTTTTCAAACCTAGTTGCCATCATTTTCTGAACTGTTTGGGAACTTGAAGATGGAGTGTTGTTCTACTTCTCTTGCTCCCTGGCTGCAGAAACGGGACACTCGAAAGAGCAATTCCATTTTTTTTCCTAAGGACTCCCTTTTTTTTCCTGTTTTCCAAAGGTGGATTTAGGATGTGTTTTTTTGGTGGGGCGGAGTGGAGTTCTTTGAAAAAAATCTGCTTCGCTGAATGGGAAGTTTTAGTCTGTTTTAAAAAGCTGTTGCATTTTTATATGGTTATAATTCGACGATAAAGTTGAATTTAGTTATCTAGCAATTATTCCTTCTTGGCGTACATTGCGGGTATCTATAATATGCCCTCCCTCAAAGTGTAAAACGTAATTTACACTAATTCCTTCATATCTCAAAGATGGGAACAGGTGTCCATATAATTCTTGCTTCACAGGAGTTTACAAGTTTTTAAGTTAATGTTGACATCAGCATGGGGAGGGAAAAGGGGGGGGGGATTATAACATTCTGATAGGGTGCTGAGTAGTGAAGAAAGGGATTTTTTTTGCATAAAATAAAAATTTACATAATATACAAATCACCGATATTAAGGGTACATCCGTGCAACGCCGGGTATGTAAAACTTTTTTTTCTCTAATGGGTCTGCAACATTGACGGTCAAGCCTTTGCAGACTCGGCACCATCTAGGCGACTCTCGCTACCAATTTTGACGCGCAGATTACAACGAATCTGTCTCTGTGGATGTTAAAGTATGCCGAGATTTAATTTCGCCGAGAGAACCCAAGCCAAATAGGCCATCCAGGGATCTTTTACATGCCACATAATCATATGACATGCGTGCCCAAGAATTTCCCATCCAGAAAATCCGGCGACTCAGCCCGGGCTCGAACCCGCGATTTTGGGCTTACGAGGCGGACCCGTAAGCCTCTCAGCCACTGAGCCGCCACTAGCGTTGCAATAAAGTAAATTAAATACTAGCATTACTTTAGAATAGATTGATTTTTTTTTTTAGTATTTTACTAACATTGACGATGCTTTTGATTGTAAAGCCTAAAATAAAATCTTTATATGCCCATTAGTAGTGCCTAGTGGTAACAAGTTTTAAATATTTTTTTTTCTAATGACGGGTCTAAAGCTCACCTTTTACAAATGATACCTGAATCGTAACTGATGGGCGTAATTTTTAACCATGGTTCTAGCAAATGTATGTATATTTATTTGCAATTTTTAAACGTAATATGTAGACATTCTCTAATTCTCATTCATATGCAAGGACAATCCTTTTTCAATGCATTTTATTAAAAACAAGAAGTTCATAAAGAACTAAAATAGCCTACTTTCCTGTTACTTAAATACTTACTGAAGTTCTAATCGGGAAAAAAAACTAGGTTCCTAAAGTAAATATCATCAACAGCCGTTTCTACACTAGATTTATACACATTAGAAAAAAATATCGAAACACAGCACCCAGCTATAATTTAAACTTCTAAAAGGCCAAAATCAACTATTTTCCTTAATATTCTTTCGTAAATTAATTAAATATTATTTATCATCTGCTCGTGATTTATTTGTAGTTCGAAGAATAATTAAATATTTATTAATAACAAAAGTAATGAAACTACTCCGAACTGCATTAAAAAATAAGAAATGTAAATTAAAACTAAGCATAATTGCATGCAAAAGTATGCCTTGCCGCTTTCTTGGTAGATAATTAATGAATAATCAAAGAATCAAATTGTGCTACATTTTATGACGTCATTCCAAACTGATTCATGAAAATATTATTTTGCTTCAAATATGTTTAAATAAATAAAGTTTCTCATGCCATTGTTGATTTGGCAACAGTGATTTAAATGACTCAAAATTGAATTTCAATGCCAATTCAATGGGAAATTCGCCGAAAGATAGTAGATATATGTCCGTCCGGACGTACAGACAGACGGACAAAAAGTATGAAAGTTGGGTATCCTAAGTCATAGATTTCTAACAAAAAAAGAATTTTTAAGATCCGATGGATAGAACCGATTTTGGAAGGGGGGTACAGACGGACATCGACCGCATGTCAATGCCTACTTTTTCATTTTTTTAATTCTTTCGAATTAAAAAAAGAAAAGTAGGCTAAAAATATGCCTTGCCGCTTTCTTAGTCAATGATTAATCTAGAATCACACTCTGCTACATTTTAAGACGTCACACCAAACTGATTCATGAAACAACTATTTTGCTTTTCATATATTTTTAAATAAAGTTTCTCATGCCATTGTTGATTTGGCAACAGTGATTTAAATGACTCAAAATTGAATTTTAATGCTAATTCAATGGGAAATTCGCCGACAGATAGTAGATATATGTCCGTCCGGACGTACAGACAGACGGACAAAAAGTATGAAAGTTAGGTCTCTGAGGTCTTAGCTTTCTAACAAAAAAAGAATTTTTAAGATCCCATTGATAGAACCGATTTTGGGAGAACAGTACGGACAGACGGACGGACAGACAGGCGGACATCGACCGCATGTCAATACCTACTTTTTCATTTTTTTAATTCTTTCGAATTAAAAAAAGAAAAGTAGGCTAAAAATAATCCTTTTCCTCAGGTATTTTATTCCCTTTATTTTTTTCCCGTTTTGGGAAACAATGGCCGTTCTTTCAGTCAGTCCTTTAGCAATCTTTGGCTTTAGAAGTGAATAACAATGCTACCTTTAATAGCAGTACTACCTTTTTCCCGTGAATGGCGGAGCGAAAATGTCACCTGTGCCATCGTGTATAGAAATCATTTGTGATAGATCGTACCTCTAGATTTGGTAAATGAACTTGATATTCTTCGTAGGGAGCTGACGTTTTACATTATTGTTTCCCTGTATAATTGTTTCCTAAATTTAATATTATCATAATTTTTTCAAGATCCCTAATCTATAAAAATTATTTTAAAGTTTTCTAAATATGTCAAATAAAAAAATATATATTTTCAAGTATCTTAATATTCTATTTCAAAATATTTTATGTATATAATAATTAACGCACAGTAAAATTCAAATTCATATAGATGCTATAATTATTCTGCGGCACATATTTGTACCTATACTTTAAAAAATAAATTAGAGATAAATAAAAATAAGAAATGAGTAGGGGTGGGTAGAAAAAAATTGTAAATTTTTGTAAAAGTTAACTTAATTGTTGTGGTTTGGTAACTGCATTTTCTTATATTCATAATATTTTTGCAATTAGACATTGCCAATTAAATAGTGTGCTTTGTGTTAGATTCTCTGTATTTATGCTGGCAGCATAAAATCAATCTAAGTTCAGTAAAACCACCAAATACTAATGGATTTTATTGGACTTGGGATTATCTCCATTAATTTAAATAACAACTTTAATTACTCGTTTTTAACATTTCTAGACTGAGTTTTCTGACACCTCCCCCTTTGCAAAAACACATAAAACGTTTTAAAATAAAATACTTTGATTGATACTTTTTACTTGATACTTTTTATTAAATATTGTATAACCTACATTTCGAAATCTTTTTTTTTAACATTAATTTATAAAGTAATGTGGGAGTAATGTATTAAAGCTATGTATATTCCTCTGGGGGAAAACCTTTAATATACTTTTATCTTTAGTCAGTAAGGAACTATTAAACGTTTTATCTTACCAGCTTTAAAAGATTACACATACTACAGAGTAATAGTTCTTTAACAATAAAAGTAAAATTAGTTTTTATTGAAATAAAACTTTTACTATATTCGAAAGTGATTCTACTAAAAAATAAATCTTCCTAATTTCATCAAAAATTTCCAACCGAACTATCCTGTTTTTTTCTCTCGTGAAGAGCAGACTTTTCATCCACATACAGTATTTTTAAAGAATGTTTTACTGTATCGTCACCACCCCTTAATGTCATTGCGGTTGGGTGTGGCTAATTTCGGGGGTGTTGGCCTTGCTGGTCTTCAATTATACGGGCGTTGGGCAAGAATTCTTGATGCATCATTTGCTGCAGTTGATGGAGCTTCATGAGGGACTTGTTGAAAAACCTTCTGATTTTGTGCAAGGATAAATATTCGTTGTTTGAATTGATAAATGATTAAAGTAGAAGTTTTACTTTTTTACTTTCTCTGTTTTTACTTCCGTGGAATTTTTCTAAAAAAATTTATTGGGCATTTGGAATTCGAATTTGTCTTCTTAC
This sequence comes from Oedothorax gibbosus, assembly GCA_019343175.1. Lineage (NCBI taxonomy): Eukaryota > Metazoa > Arthropoda > Arachnida > Araneae > Linyphiidae > Oedothorax > Oedothorax gibbosus. Next base: position 670,101 of record JAFNEN010000348.1, on the reverse strand, counting down.
TCAAATTATTTCGACTATTTTTGAAATATCTGGTTTCTCTTAATACCTGTCCTTGAGTACATTATAATAGCTAAATTAGCGAATTTTGGATTTAAATAAGTTATAAATTACCTCCTGTAGTGTATTTTAATTGTATTTATGTGCAAGTAGTTTCTAATTTTTAGTGGTAATGGTTTATTTGTTTTTGAAAATTAAAAATTCCATACTTGATTTTTTCCCTTCTAACCAAAAAGAATTAGATTTTAAAAGTATTGAAAAAAAAATCAGACTTAACTTAATTGCAATGTCCAAGGAAAACAGGAATGACTTAATTTTATAAAAATACATTTCTATTTAATACCTATTATTCAATGAAAATTAAATATACTTTAGATTTTTTTTCGATACTGTGTTTACTCTCGGCTTATTCAGTTGTCTTACTCTTCAAAATTTAATTTAACAGAAAAATGGTACTCAAGGGCTGTTACCTAATATAAAGTTACCCCTTCTACGTGTAAAAACAACACATCCAAAGTCGAAACTTTGCAAAAGCCTGCAGTACATAATATCTCAGTAATTATTATCTCTAATTACTTTGACTGAGCTTGCTTTGCTCGACACAACTAATGAATAATTAGAAGGCTAACGTTTCCTAATTAAAGGGAAATTGAAAACTCGTGTCATAAAAAAGATGGCTTTTTTGCTTGTCCTCCAACTCATTTAGCGCGCTTCATTTTCCTCGTCTTCTGAACTAAAGGTGAACTCATATGCTTGAATCTCCGAGTAGCGGGGGCCTGTTTACGTTCTTAAATAAAGGACAGCTTATTCTTGCTTCTGTTATTCTTGAGAGAAGCTTTTTTTTAAATTTGTTCACTCTGCATTCTTTGTTTTGCTTAAAAAACTGATTATATGAGACTAATTGCAGTTCATTTTTTTGATTCATAGTCTAGACTTATTGAGTTCGTTTATTTGTGAACCTTGTACTAAAGAGTATATTCTAACTTATGTTTGTTATCGATGTTTAACGATATTTATTACAGGATAATGCTTAATGTAAATCTGTTTGAAGTAATTTAACCCAACCCAGCTTCCAACTTTCATGCTAACTTTTCTGTGGATAGATTTTTTCTTGCAGCTATTTATTAACAGCTATATATTAAGAACAATATTTTACTTGCATAAGCAGATTACTAAAATTATTAGTCTAAATGAGCGTTCTCGTGTCACCATTTCGTTCTTGAAGGTAAAGAATATATAAAATAATTTTAAGCCTGCGGTTAAACTTAAAGAATTCAAAGGGAAATAATTCCTCTAGGTTCACCGAATTTTTTCCCAAATATAACCTAACAAGAGTCGACTGTTGATAGGTAACAGCTATTATTATTTTTTTTTAATTGGGAAAAATAGTTTTAGAAAAATGGTGAAAAAAAAACGTTGTTTAAGACTAATCCTATAAGAGGGCATAATGTTTTTAGAAAATAAAGTTGTTCTTATTCTAACTTGTAGAACTGTCCGAGCAAACATTTTGTTTTGTTTTCTTCATCCTTATTACCGTCTGCAGGATAGTTTATAAACCGCCTCTTAAGTGCCAATGGCTCTCTTAAACCACTTTTTTTTATTTTAATATGAACTCCGTCATTTTTTTTTTTTTGATATAAGGTTCACAGCAATGTAATCTAATTTTTGAGAGTGCCGAAAGGGACACTTTTTTTTCTTGTAGGTTTTTTTTCTTGAGCAACGTCACTTTATTTTTTGCGATGGGTGTAATTATCAGGCATCTTCAATTTTTTTACTTATTTACTTTTCATTCGAGTTTTTTTTTATTTCACTATGACTGGATTTTGTGTACTTTTTGTTACCGAAAGAAATATTTCTTACAGTAACCAACAGTACAGTGAACATTTTTCTTGCACAGTGAGCATTTGAAATAGCAAAAGGTAAATAATTGAGTTTGCGAGTTAGTCGTAGTTTAGTCGTTTGCATTTAATACGCGTCAGAAAACAAAGCGCAACAGAATCTTTATTTCGATGGATGACTGTTTAGATTATCGTTTCTTGTGTGCCTAATAATAACTAATCTCCTGCTCTTTATTAATGCCCTTAATGACTGTTAAATAGCGCCTTAATCATTTTAAAATTAAGATGGTTTAGATTTTGTTGTATATCTAACGATCTACCGAAAGAACCATCATATTAAATTGAATTAACAAGTCGTGTTTGTTTCTTTGCATTAAATGAACATGCGTCGAAAAACAACTTTTACAGAATATCTTTTGCATGCATGGATATCTAAAAACGTGTTCAGATTACCGTTTTATATTTTCGCGTTTCTAATAATAATTTAAAAAAATCCGAATATATGCTCATAATTATTAAATTATCAAATAATTACTCAAGTTATATCCTTAAGGGCTTGTGAAATGTAACTAAACTAGTTGCAATGGAGGGAATATGAGGTTTTTAAGTTTTCATATTAGTTCTACGTAGTTTGTTTCTTTGCATTGGATAAACCTTCGTCAAAAAACAACTTTTACAGATACTTCATTGCTATAAATTTCTAAAAATTTTACGTGTTAAGATTACAATTACATTTACATTAAAAACCCTCTGAACGTTAGACCCAGCTTTTCCCGTAATTTATGCACCAGTTTTTTCAGCAATAATAATTTTTTAAAAAATTTAAAAAATAAATAATACATTTTTGTTCATAGTCAAATTTTTTTCAGCTATAAAGGACATAAAAATTATATCTTCAAACATGAATCTAATTTTTTAACTTGTATATTATTTAAAAAAAATTTTAATTTAAAATTTATTCAGAGAAAACAACCATACACTTTCGCCCATTTTCAGGCCGCTCAGTAGGTTTAATAGCTAGGGGAAATAATGAGAACTCGCTAGTTATTAAGCGTTAGTTGCAGCGTACATATGAAATTATTTGTATTTTTTCATATTCTTGGATTAATAAAAACAAATTAAACGACTTTATAAAATAAAATACATTTCGGTATGACTTGAAAGTGGTAGTTGAAAAGTCTTCAATACGCGCTGTAAAAAAAGTATTAATCCCTTCTCAAATTTCATTTCCAACAGACTTTGGTTACAAGTACTTTATTCTTACATTAAGTTTTTTTTGTTTTATTGAAATCTATAAAGTATGGCAACTGTATAATATCCGTGCAACACGAATAGAGAAGAGCCTCTTGCTGGTTAACAAGTTCCACAGAAACCAAGTCTTAGCCTAAAGAAATTGTGTTTAATATTGTTTCAGCATATTTGAATTTAGTTGAAGATTTAATGCTTAGTATCATATACTCTAATTTAAAGTGATTGATGCTAATTACATTTGTAAAAAAATATGAATGTTTATATAACATTGTAGACGAAATTTAGAAGACTTGAACTATAACCCATGAAACCTAGTCTTAAATCCGTTAAAATATTTTTTCTCTAATTTGTTCATTTAGATGAACTTTCTATCAATAACATCATTGTCTGAATTTTTTTTAGTCGAAATAATATGTAATACTTTTCCCTCTCTTTTTCGTGGCATCCACTATTTCATATTAAAAATTGATTTTATTATACATTTATAAATATATTCATCAGGTTATGCCAAAAATCCTGAAAGTTTTCTGTCTTTTTGGCTGCCAATATTTTTCCAACAAAAATGTGTAATCTAAATGCGATTTAAAATTTCCTTCAGCGCAAGAACATTTTCTTCGATACCATTGCTGCAGGTTATCTATTATAGGTGTGCATGTAGCTGACGTTTGGTTTCGATATAGGATTTGAGGTATTGAAAAATCGAACTTCTGCTGTTGACGTTTCAACTTTTATTTGCCCTTTCCTTTCGAAATCTTTCCAAAATCCCTTATTCGAAATCTATATCTGCAACCAAGATCTTAAAGAACACATTTGTCTTCCTTGCCTGTTCTTAAAAACGAACGATTAACATAAAAATAAGTTTTAAAATTCCAAGTTAACTTATTACTATTGACACTTAAAGGAAGGCGCAAAAAACAACTTTTGTGTCGCACTATACGTTTTCCCCCTTCAATTTATGAAACTCCTCGATGCTGTTAAATTTATAATTTTGAATCTTATATGATTAACTTCTTTACTCGTGTACACTTGTTTTACTGGTTACAATTATTATCTTACAAAATTATTGAAATTTGGCTTATTTTCTTCTATTCACCCGCGAACTCTTCAAAATCGTTGCTATGGCCTTCTCGTTCACCAATTTCAAAATCCTAGTTGCTATTAGGAAAACTCTTATATCGGAAGCTTTTCCTATAATAAGAATTTCCTAAACATGAGTGGTTCGGATTATCTTAATATGTACTAAATTAAAAGTAGTTGCCCCACAAAAGTTTTCACATAATTATTTATCTAAAATTTAATTAGCAATCAGTATTTATTGCATTCAAAGAATGCAAACAGAATTCTGATGAAAGTTCAATAATATGTGCTTCCTAGTGAAATCGTTAGGAACAATAATAATAAATGGCAAAAATATTATTTAGTCGATGGTTCTAAAACGATCTTCTAATCTAACTAACAGAGTACCTGTTGCGAAAACCTAGATTTTCATTAAACGAACATGTTTATTGTACAAACATACTATAAAAAATATTTAACTCCAAAATTTGTTAAATAAGTTTAAATATTTTTTTAACCAAAAACTAATAAATGAATCATCTATTCACTAAAAATAACAACCATTCTACTGTTACATTCTTTTTTTTTTTTAAGTACTTCTGATTCTCGTCGGAACCAGGATACGGAAGTTTTGAACTCTAAAGGACATGCACTCATATTAGAACAGCCCTTCGTATTCAGCTATTTATACAAAGTCGGCGTTGCTGTCTTTTGTATAAAAATAAAAACTTGCATGCGCTATTCAATTTATGTCACAAAAATATACATTTTCTTTCGATGTTTTTTCCCAATCGATTTCAAAGGCAGCCATGAAAGGATTTTTTTTATATATATGAAATATAGAAAAATATTTTGTTTATTTCGTATCGAACTGTTTTGTATGGTATTTTGTATTTTTATTTTTTCCCTTCTGATTGAAAAGGAAAAATGTTTGCATCTGATACGATAGGGTGAAAAAGTTCTAAATAATAAACTGCTAGTTTTTACCTGCTTAGTTGAATTGTTAATATCGAGATGTTATTTTTTGAAACTATAAAGAACTTTCTCTTTTTACTTTGTACATTTGGAAATGTTTGAAATTCAATCTGGTAGTAAATGAAATGTAATAAATCTGTTACTTTATAAAAATGAAACATTCCTTTTTTCCCTCCTTGAAAATAAATTTTTTGTGAAATATTTGTAAAACTAAATATCCTTAAAATGGCTTAACAAGTAGCTGTTCTCAAATAAAGATGTAAACACTGCATTTCTAAACCCATGGGATTTATGTGGTGGCCTCATCTTATTCTCCTGAAATATTTTGGATATGTGCATTTTATATAGACATTACCATAAAACTTCTCAGTCCCATGCTGATTGTATTTTTCCCGATACGGGTATGCTGTTTCTTAAGGTGAAGGGCATGATTTTATTTCATGCTATTTTTTTTTGTGGTAGCGGGGAATATAAACGTATTATTTTACTCTAGATATTTCCATTAGAAATTTTAGGTATATGAATACCTAGTTTTCCGACTGTACATAAGAAAACTTTTTATACGTTTGTCTGTTGGGAAATATTTGAGTGGATTCTGTTCCACACAATGGATAAGTTTTTCGTTATGGGTAGTCTGTCGAGAGCTTTTTTAAGCAGACCATACGTGGATGTGTTTTGTTGGTATTAGTTTGTTATTTTTTAAATGCTTTATAACTATTCTGGTTCTTGAATGTCGTAGATTTATGGCATACATGTATAAAAAATTCGTATATATCTTACAGTATGGAAAAGTGGACGGTCACTCTAATGGAACCGTATTCCTGTTAACATACAGCTTTGTTCGTGAAGTTCTTAGATGTAAATATTTCTGATTTTAAAACCTTTTTTTTAAAGTGCATTATGCAACGCTTTGATAAATTGCTGTTTTTGCGCTATAAAATTAATAACATCTACACTTAGTTTAATGTTTTTAATTTCTGGTGTATTGCACGAAAATATATTTGACCACTTAAAAATTCAGGCCCAATTCTTATATTATCACTTCATTTAAGTTCAAATTTATATATTTTTATTCAGCTTATCTTTTTATTATTGTGTAAGGTTAACCAGTTTTTGTTCTCATCAATTGTGTTTGTGCTTTTTTTGTGTGTTCAAGTTCTGTCAAAACGATCTTTCGTCTGAAATGGAACTTTAATTTATCCGCTAATGAAAAATTTATTTTCTTGTAAATTTTCTTTTTTTGGTATTAATGACTTTTCTATACATTTTATTAACAATGCGCATCATATTTTAGATTTAATTAAAAAAAATTTCAGATAGTAGTTAATAATAATTCTTTTTTTTTATATAACTCTATATAGAAACTATATTACAAAATGCCCATAAATATCTCCATACCAAGTTTTATTTCAATAGTATATTTCCAATGAAATTACATTGAATTATTTATTGAATTTAACGAGACGTTCCTCCTCTTTTCACGTTCTACCAGATATAAGAAGTACTCCATTTAAACGTAGTCTAAAATTTCCAAATCTCTTTATGGCCTCTTTGATAATGGCATTAGCCCATTCAGAATAGTTGATGAACCTTTAAAAGTTTCCGTATCCTCGAAACTCTTTATAAACAATTTCTCTTTTGTTTTAATAATTAATTCCCTTGCCGTGCAAAACTTTTGACTCCGGTAACACGAATTCCTCAGCATGCATTAATCAATAATTCAAAGCCGACCCTGGAAGGCAAGAGCTTTTAAACGAACGTTATTTCACCGATCAGAGAGGCGGTAATCCGCTTTGAAATACAGGAGGCCACTTAATTCATCATCCATCTATTTTGAAAAGTTATTTAAGGTGGGTTTTAGGGTAACATTATGTTTTTGCTTTTGTTATTTTCAGCAGCGTGACAAATAGTAGAATTTCTTCTTTGAGGCCATAGGTTCGAGGCAGTAGTTCGTAAAACACAGTAGAAATTGACAACGGTTTCACAGAATGCTAAGCAACTACTACAATCAATCGGTTTTTTTTAAAATATAAATTTGCTTAGAATGATATTTGGAGTACGGAGACCTTGTTGATTTAAAAACAACAAAGGTATTTCCATTTTAAGTCAAGTTCGCATAAATCTCGGTTTAATCGACACAGCGTAGGCGCGCCTCGTTGCGTTATTGTTAAGGTTCACTGAGTATACTTTTCGGGGTTCGGTCCTCGGCTTAGCCATTCTATGAACTGACCATGCTGATAAAAGAAATCCGACCAATAAATATTGCTGTGTATGTTGGACTACTGCACGTTGAATCTATCTAGTCTAATAGCGTTGGGTGCCAGCTTAGGTGTCGGCTCGTCACTTGACTGTGGTTCTAAATTATGACGCCTCTCGCCAATAGCTCCAATGTAGTTCTAGTGCGACGATTATTCAAACTAACCCTTCGCCAATAGCTCTCAATTAGCAGCTGTGCGACGTTAATTTAACCAATAACCAAACTAGCCAGCATAGTTATACATACTCTTTTGGGAGCACAAACTTTGAAAGATATATGCTGGATAATAAAATATATAAAAATGACCGGACGAGAAACGCCGTTTTTTAAATATTCCATTCAAAATACATCCTTATACTATTTTTCGCGGATTTCACAGCAATTATTGTTCTTCTAGCACTTTTCACAGTAACATCTGAGCATCCTTTATAATTTTGTCAAACCATTCACACAGACAAATAAATGCATAGTTTTGGTGAGAAATTATTCATCACTTTACGGCTTCTTTTTGTGTTCATTTACTTGGAGTTTGCTTCTAGGGCGAATTTTATAACTATTAATAGGACTGTAATCGAATAAGCTTCGAAGTGGTGGCTGTAGCGACTAATTCGTTTTCTGTAAAAGGGGAACAGATTTAACTGAGATGTTTTTAAATGAAATTGTTCTCGGAAATAAGCTTTCTTTAGATTGTTAAATTTAATAAGGCCTTTAGGGCTTGAAATATCAGGCGTTAAAAAACTGAACACTTTGTAATATAATTTGCATTATAATATAATTCTTCACCCAATGAAATGAATACAAGCTCTGATCGATTGATATGCAAATGAATCTCTGTCTTTGCTCTAGTACCCACTTCTTCAGTTATCACCCACTTAGGGATTTGCCGCGGGGTTGAATTTTAGGACTACTAATAGTCCTGTAATTGAATAAGCATTCAAATGGTAATGGCTGATTCATTTTCCGTTCAAAGGAAATGTGGCTTTTAATGGGGTGATTGGAATGAAAGTGTATTCGTAAATTAGCACCCTTGAAAATGATTTAATTCGATCTAGCCCGGGGATATTGACGTGAATAAACACTCGTGGGAATGTTTGACGTTTTGAAAGTCAATAACTCGTGAATATTGGCTGAATATGTTTGGAGGATTTATAAGTTAATTAAATTTAAACGGGTTTATTCAGTTCTTAAAATTGATGTATTCATTTACGAATAGGATTTTACTCTGTATGTAATTGTGTTAAAGAAGTAATGCTAACGTTGTTTGCCTCTTTGTTGCATTTGTGCAAAAAACGCAAAAGTTTACATACATATTTTTTTCCATGTGAGTTTCCAAACGAATATCTTTTTTTAAATCAACATAAACTATGCCTATTTAATAGTTGAGATCTTAGTAAAATTTATAATACAGCGCAAAAAAATACTTATTTTGCAAGAATTAGTTTTAAAAAAAATATTTTTGTATTTATATGGTTTATTTTTTTTATTTCGCATTCACTTGCTTAGAATGATGTATTCTAATGTATAAATAAAATATATTAGACGTGAAAAACTGTTAAACTGAAAATTTTGTAATAAAATTTACATTACAATGTAAATTATATTACCAAATATTCAGTTTAACAGTTCATTGTGTGTCGGATTTTTTTTTAAATCGGTAGTAATATACAGGTTTAAAGTGGATTACTAATAAACAGTTACAAATGCTTAACTCCTGAACTAAATTAAAATATTGTATTTGACTATCAAGAAAGGAGATACAAGTATGATATAGCTATAAGCAATTTCTTGTTTTATCATTAACATTTATTCTCACAAAACTTTGGCTATACTTTGTCTATCATCTTTGTTTATAACTGCTTAGATAATTTCAACGATGTTTCGAAATTTGTATAGCATGCATTCAAATTTTATTCGGTAGTATAAGAATTTTTCAGGAAAGAATTTTTGCTATTACTGTCCTTAATTATTCAATTGGTGTTGGAAAACATAAAATAACAATGTTTGATTTTTAAGATATCAATTTGTAAAAAGATACACATCTGATTTTAAAGCACTATGCATTTAATTAGTATTTTTCATTTTCAATGATCAAACAATTTAAAAAGAATAAAGTTCAATGAGATTTAGACATGAACAATCTAATCTGCGGCAATCACAATCCATATGAGAACTTGCAATATTGAATTTCCGCGTGTGGTCCTAGTAAAAAAAAGAACCTTTGCATTTATGTGTATTTCTTGCACGTTGCAACGTCTGCTTTTGTAACTTTTCGGCTTTATGGTAAGAGGGAGAAAAGTTATCCGGATAGAAACTTTTGGGATTCTATTGGGGTACATCTGGCGAGTTCTCAAGTAAACTTAATTTTAGCACTTATGCAATAACATTTCCGAAGAATGATATCTTTCATATTTACAGTATAAGAATAATGCTAGTCAATGCTTTGAAATTGTGAACCTTCAGTGCTTTATAAATTCATCGGTATCTAGGAATTGTTTCCGGCTGTGTGGTCGTGATATGGTAGATGAGTCGATATATCGATATATTAGCGTGTGTGTAAATCGTTGTTGTTCTTAATACAGCCCAGTGACAACTACAGTGATTCAATCTTCTTTGTAGGTTATATTAATAACATATGTTCCATGCTGTTTTAATATACTTTGTGCAGCATGTGTAACTCCAATTAACACTCGGTAAAGCGAAAACTGTGTTCTGAACAGAACAATTCTGATGTTTTACTTAAATTATACTACCTTGCATTTAGCCACCTTATATACGGGTGGTAGCTTTCGATGACTTTTCTCGTGTCTATCATGTATGGTGTACCGGGCCGATGGGCTCTTAGAGGATTTCTCTGCACTTGAACTAGCAGTGACGTCTTGCTGCAGTGTTAGGGGCATATTTCGATAGCCAAAATCTTCCATTAACCTTATCTTTCCTTTCCTGGGGCTGTTTAGCACAGTCATTTAAGGCGTTCGCCTTGCATGCGGAAGGTCCCAGGTTCGAGTCCTGGCATCCCCAAAATAACTGCCGATCTTATAAACGGCTCGTGCAGCCAAAAATGTCCGACGAATAATACCCCGTATAGAGGGAGTGCACGAGTCCCAACTCCCACGATGTCTCCCTTCACGGTTGCGTTGGGGGTGCCTACTCAGGTGTCGGATCGTCACTTGACTGTGGTTCAGAATTACGACGCCCTAGCCCTAGTGTATCTCTAGTACGACGATAATTTAAACTTAACTTTTATTCCCTTTTCTTTCCTTGTCAGGACGGTCGTCTGCAGAGCGGCGACCACATCCTCCAGATCGGCGAGGTGAACCTGCGCGGGATGGGGTCCGAGCAGGTGGCCGCCGTGCTCCGGCAGTCGGGAGCCCGGGTCCGGCTGGTGGTGGCCCGGCCCGTCGACCCGGCTGGGCCCCCCGCCCCCCGCGCCCCCACCGTCCCGACCCGCATCCTGGCCGACCCGGAGGAGGTGGAGCGGCATCTCGCCCTCTTCGCCGAGCAGAACGGGTTCGAGCCCTCCCCGTACAAGGGACCGCCTTCGGCCGACGACGATTTCGTCTACAGGAGGGAGCTGGCCGACTGTTACGAGGTGAGTGCTTTATTGCTTTATTAGAGGTGTAAAGCTCGGGTTATAGACCGTCACACTCACATTACGTCACAGAAATATTAACGGTGGTTGGCAATAAATTTGAATATGAGCTTTCTGCTAAAGTTTATCTAAATAAACAAAATATAAGACAAATGAAGTCCTGAACAATTAATGCGGGAAAACGAAAGTGAACAATTAATGGGTGTTAAATGAAAAACGAATTAAAAAACTTAAAACTAGCGTTTTTATTCGGAAATGAAGGCTTTAATGGTGTTCATAAAGTTGTCGTAACTACTAAACTTTAAGTTACACTTAAGTTACCTAATTACATTTTAGTGTTTATCCTAACCATTTTCAAGTCTTGATATTTTTTTTCCCTGTTACTTACCTTTACTATATTGTACTTTTTACTAAATTGAAATTAAAAGTCAGTTGTGATTATCGAAAAATCTCTTTCAGCCTTTGTCTTGTTACAAATATTCCAAACTATTCTGCAGTGTTCTCCCTATATAGGCCAGACAAGACTAGCTCCTTGTTAAAAGAAAAAGGTGGGAAAAAAAGATGTTGTGTTAATAGATCTCCTGGAGTGTCGGTTAGACGTTGGGATTAGCACTCTTGTTCCTGATTTATGAAAGGGCAGATTTCAATCTTGGGAGACATGGCTTCTTCATTTATCGCTTATTTGTTTTAATAAAAACTATTACGCTTGGAATGACAAGGATGAAAGGAATTCTGTTGCTTTGTTTGATGTAACATTTTCCTTATTTAATAATGTTTTTTTGCCCTTTCATTAAAAATTAATGTTCCTACATCATAACTAAAACAAATTTAACGTATTAAAGGAAATAAGTTATTTTCCGATTCTTCTCTTACTTCAACCATTAGATTTTTGTATTCTTTGAACTAATTTAACGTTTTTGCTAAATGTTTCTTAAAGAAAATGTTGTTCGCTGTAGTTAACTTTGACTGTAGAAAAGAGTTATTTATTATTTTTTTTTGAAGAAACAAATATATTTCAATAAATGTTTTTTAACACACGTTAATGCAAACATTCATTTAAATGTTTTAAATTTTTTAGTTTAAAATAAGGGTAATTTGTAATCTCTTGTCTCATAGCTAAATTAAAACGCTCGAATAGCTCTCATTACTATACATCTTGAGCTTTTAAGGCTTTTTTCCTTATTCATCCGACAATTTGCGGTGATTTTTTTACAACTATTTTCTTGGCTCAGTATTAAAATTTTAGTTACATTTCCAATAATACTTGGTTATCTTTAAGAATAATGATGACAATTGGATACCTCTCTACTCTATATACTATAAAACAAATTTGGAAATCTTCAACCAAGACACATTACACAGGTACACAGTCTTCAGACATAATCACCTTTTGAAAAATGGCTATTTTTATATTCTATCTTCTTTTAAAGTAGTGCCAAAATAACGAGGAACGCAAAGAGTCCATCGATTTATTGGGTTCGAATCCAAAATTGGTTTGGGAGTGGTAATTTTCGAAGTAAATGACCTTCTTGCGTAATGTACGGAATAGTTCCTTGGAATAACGCGGAGTGTGTATATTTGACCAACACAATCGATTGAGCACACATCTGATGTTGGTGTTACTGAAGGTCAATTCTTCGCAAACTTTTAGTCTTTGATCAATAGTTACTTAGGAGCAATTATTTGTAGTATAAGTCTCTTATTTCGATTGGCTTTTCGATGATATACTTTTAGTCTAAACTTTGTTTTGGGAAGTTTTTTGTAAAGCAATTTGTTATTGTTAAATGTAGTATTTTATGATCTTTTTAGAAATCTTTTACTTCGATTCATTCTTTAGTTGCTTCTCCCCTCGCTGTTTTTCCTCCCCTGATTGACATAATTTGCATGAAATTTTTCTAAAACCTTTTTATTTAATAGTCCAAATTTCAAACCATGCACAACCTAAATTTTATAATAATATCAAAGTATGATAATTTTGCATGGGGAGTCTTCATAATGATCATTAGTGTATTACTGTATTTTTTTTTTTAAATCTTCGTAGGCCTGGCTTACTGTCGTAATAAACATGGGATCTATGTATCATATCACATATATAAATTTAAATATAATTCTGCTACACTTTTGACGTTTTCCCTATGACCATTGGGCTGGGGAGCCCTGTCGGTTAAGGCATTCGCCTTGCATGCGAAAGGTCCCAGGTTCCGGTCCGAGCATCGCCAAAATAACTGCCGACCTATAAATGGCCCGTGCAGCCAAAAATGTCCGACGAATAATACCCTGTGTAGAGGGAGTGCACGTTAAATATGCTTCAAAGTCCCAACGCTGCGTACGATTTCGCCCTTAACGGTTGCGTTGAGTGCCTACTCAGGTGTCGGCTCGTCACTTGATTGTGGTTCTAAATTATGTCTCCCGTCGCCAATAGCCCTCGTGTAGCTCTAGTTCGACGATAATTCGAACTATCCTAACTAACCCTATGGCCATTCCATTTGCCTCTGTCCTCCTTGCCCTTAGCGTGAGCAGATGCCTAAGTGAATATTTTCTTGATAGATTATTTTTCTTGCCCTTTGCTTCGGACCGGGTATTTGGAAATTTCCTGTTATCTTGAGGAACAAGTGTTCTTTTTATTGAATAGTTATTTTTTTCGTTTGTTATTAGGGTAGAATTACAAAGGTTCAATTATTCTTCAAGTGCGAAAATTTCCAATGAATGTTTAAAAGGTAGCTTTAAGAACAAGTAAGTTTATTGCAAAGGCCAATTTTGCCAATTCTTTTAGCTTTCAATATAAAATAATTGAAACGTAATATAACGTCGTTAAAAAATGATTCCATTATAAAAATGTGTTAGTTTTAATAGTGGTACTACATTTTTAGCCTACTTTTCTTTTTTAATTCGAAGGAATTAAAAAAATGAAAAAATGAAAGTAGTATGACATGCGGTCATGTCCGTCTGTCTGTCTGTCTGTCTGTCCGTACCCCCTTCCAAAATCGGTTCTATCCATCGGATCTTAAAATTCTTTTTGTTAGAAAGCTATGACCTTAGATACCCAACTTTCATACTTTTTGTCCGTCTGTCTGTCTGTACGTCCGGACGACATAAATCTACTATCTGTCGCGAATTTCCCTTTGAATTAGCATTGAAATTCAATTTTGAGTCATTTAAATCACTGTAGGTATTGAAATGCGGTTGATGTCCATCTGTCTGTTCGTATGTCGGTCTGTCTTCCGTCTGTCTGTCCGTATCCCTCTTCCAAAATCGTCTTCAAAAAAACTTCTTGTTTTCTATGTTACATAACATTTACAAAGGAACATTTCTGTATTTCTTCACCCCGATATACTTCCGTGACCAGATTGCGTGGGCGGGCGCTGTATTTGAGATACTTATACCTGGCTGCTTTGGTCGCGTGGTGGTTGTTTACACTTAAAAAGACCGTTTTTCACGCGAGATGGTCTTCAAAGGCTTTCAGTGGCCGATTACTAGGAAATGGATGGTTTTTCCGAATATTTGGTCATGTTTTCATTTGCTGGATATCAATTTTAAAGTTAAGATTTGTGATGGAGTTGTGGGATTTGTGAAATTACTTAACACTTAAAACTTTTTCTCTTATGGATCTAATTAAAACTATACTCTTAGTCACAGGTAAAATTGTGGGTAAGCAAATGGGTTGAAGCTATTTTGAAGTGCAGAAGTTTTCATCCTAACATTTTGCTAACCGGTTACCAGTTAACTCCTGATAACCAAACGTTAGCTTCGTTCGGTTAAGTAGCCAGATCAGAGTATTATTTTGGAATTGATGTGGGAGTTGCATTAAAAACTAATTGAGCAACGTCTTTGCTATATTTTAAAAAAAATCTCGTCTGAGAAAACTACCTGCCAGCAGTGTGTTTGGAAAAGAATATATATGGACATTTCTGCACTGAAACACGGTATTTGCCACACAATAAAGTGCATTTTAAAACAAAGATACTATATAACGTTACTCTTTAATAAACCTACAGACCAAGTGGAACTGCAAAATAATTATATTGCATTTTTTTTCGCTTAACTGTAATATACTGTTCTCAATCAAATGCTTAGTAGTATTAGATTTTTTTTGTCGTAATTTTAACTTATTTTAATCGTCACTTGACTGTGTAAAAATACGACGCCCGTCGCCAATAGCCCTCGTGTAGCTCTAGTGCGACGATATTCAAACTAAGCTAAATTAACTTATTTTAATAACTTAAACTAGTACTATAAATAAAACAGGAATTATTTCTGTAATAGCAGCACTTCACTAATTTTAGTGCCTTTCACATTTATATCAGTACGCGTATAAATAAATATACAATCGCCAATCCAACATCTATGTGCTGTGCATAAACCGGACATCCTATAACGAAGGGCAATTTCCAAGAATCCTTTTAAAGGAGCATTAATAATTAAGGTGAGTTAGATCTGTCTTCTACTTCTACCTGAAGATGTTTACGATGTAGAATAGTTAATCCCCTTTTAATGATGCTGACTTTCCTTAGAGAATTGGTATAGGCACCTGATTAGATAAGGTTGTCTTCATAGATACCAAAATCTGTTTTTTATTTGTAGGAAAGATCTATGTTTTCGAGATAAGCCTATTTGGGTTATGCAGGTTTTTTTTTATGGAATTCGTTAGGGATGTTCTGCTGGGAGTTTTGGTTTATATTGTAATGAATTTGTTAGATTCTCGAGAAGTTACTTCGAAATTTTATTTTAACAATGCCTCATTCTATGCATCTTTTTACGTGCATGCATTTTAAGCCTAACTATGTTTAAAAGTAAGATTCTTTTGAATAATAATTTTTTTTCTCCCTTAGCTTTTAATAAACCATGCTTTTCTTTTTTGGTTGTATTAATTATTTGCGATAAGCAAAAGTTAACCTTCGAGTTATGTTTTCTAACTAGCCACGTAGCGGTTGTAAATTTCTAAAGCTAAGAGTTATGCCCCAAGTAGTGAAACAGCTGGAAATATTAAAAAGGAAGATATAAGTAATAAAAATATTTCTTCCTAAACTCTCATATTAGCATATAAAGATGGCAGAGGCAGTTTGGTAGAAGAGATTTTTAATGAAAAGTGTGGGTCCATATCCATTTGTATCTTTGTATAAAATGTTTAACGTTTTTTTAAAAAAATCCTCGATTTATGCTTCGTTTTTTTTTAAAAAAAAATACATGCCTAGTTATTTTCTACATTCAGTTTTTTATTGCTCTTTTAAGATGATGCATTATATTCTATTAAAGTAGTCTGAGATGCAACTCTTGATTTATGTTTGGTTTCTATGTAACCGTTTTTCCGTTTTCTTTATTAAGTAAAATGCCTTCCAATGCCAGTTTTAAAGTGAAACAATGTTAAATTTTAAAAGAGTAAACATTTTTCAGGGGATTATTTGAAGACATATTAAAAACTAGGGGATGTAAAACTACACGACTTTCAATCACCACTATATAAATTAATACATTTAAAGGTAATTAAATGTAAATTATATACCCAATAATGGTATTTCAATAACTTTGAAAAAATAAAGTTATAAGTCGCGTGGCATGCGCGATTTCCTGTAAACACTATGATTTCTGACTGGGTACTGGGAACTCGTGGTACTGGAACTCGTGGTAAAATGGTACTAACGGACCATTGTTTAAAAACCACTTTTTCAGAATTACTACCCTCCAAACGTGTAGAAAACAGTCATCTTCATTTTGGATTTTTTTTTGACTTCATCGCAATTATTTCATTTTCTTATATTTCATATTAGGCACCTATTTAAAGTTTAAAAAAAAAAAAAAAGGTTTTCGATTAGCAGATATTTTTTTTTTGCGTGCGGATTTTTTGATATTTCGTTTGAGATTATAATCTGATTAGCGGCCAACGCTGTACATTTCACCGCGTACGTAACCAAGCCTAGTCAAGATTATTTTTTTATAAATCATGATATTCCAGTTTTTAATGGGATATTCTTCGGTTTCCTTTCACCTACCTTATCGTATCTCTATCACTAATCAATAACTATCTGGTTTGTGATTTAACGCTAGACTCCGGGCAAACGAGTTCGTTAAAAGAAAGTGGCACACGGTGCGGAAATGCAAAGTGCTGACTCAGCCCCAAAAGTTCGCGATAAGGAAATGGGATATGCGGCTGACGAACTGCAAATTCTCCAGGTTTATAAGGAACATTTTACGAGTGTACTTCATTTTTATCAGTCTTTAGAAAAGTATCCGGAGCATTACATTTTTGCTGGTCGAAAAATGCGGAAAATTTTCTTCTTGAATGTTAACGAAATGGTTTTTCCAAAAGAATCCCAACGCCTTTTAGTGTACTTTATTAGATTTTAATAAATGGATAAGCGATATGATATCCAAAAAGTTTAAATTTGATTTTACTCCAGAATATATAAATTTATTAAAATTCATATATTTATTACATAAATATAACTTAATAAATAACTTTACTTATATTTTATGGATGTTGTAATAAAATATCAATTTGAGAGTCTCTATATAAAATACTAGGAAAAAATAACGAAATAGGAAAGTTACTAAACTTTTCCCTTGATTTCCTTGGAAAGTCTTTTAGTAGTGAAATCGTATAATATTCTACCCACGATTATCCGAATTGACACTTCAGTGCTTTCAAACGGCCTAATCCGACGCCAAGAAAGATCTTTATTGCACATTTACCAAGAAAAAAAAAGATCCTTATGAACCTTTAATTTAATAGGTTGCTGCTGTTCACATCTATACATGATCTCAATTGCGTGCCTTCGTACTTACCAGAATTCCCTTCCGAATTAAATTAATTTAGGCTGAACAGCGGCTCTTCGTGTAAATTGCTATCTAATCAAGATTTTTCTTTCTTGTTTGCTTTAGAAAAGAAAGTGTAAAGAGAAGCACAGAGTTGAAGTTTTTTTAAGCTATTTTTTTTTCATTCTCAAGAGTGGATATTTTCTCTATTTTTTGGTCTGCTTTGTGAACTCTTTGAATCACTATCGGTGTTTTCTATTTGATTGTTTTTCCGATCTTAATTAAAAGGTTTTTGCCCCTTGTTTGCGTTTGTTTGGGGTAATTTTGTATGACGTACATGTGTTTAGGGGAGATATTGGAGATAGTGGCTGGATAGATAGTTGTTTATTCTGTTTTTTAAAGGTTATTAATGGTGATTAAAATTGATGTTGCAGTTAAACGAGGAACAGTTGTTTGGTTTCTTTAATACATGATTTAGTTTATTTACATCATTAAGTGCTTAATTGAAACTTTTAATTTTGTAAGTGTAATGCCGCTTTAAATAAAATATTAGGGAAAAAAGGCTAGGGTTAGTTGAAATAATCGTAGCATTAGAGCTAACACGAGGGCCATTAGCGACGGGCGTCAATTACAGTCAAGTGACGAGCCGACACCTGATTAGGCAGCCAACGCAACTTTTAAATTCTACATCTTACGCAGCGTCTTGACTTTGGAAGATATATAACGTGCACTTCCTCCATACGTAGTAGTATTCGGTGGACATTTTTTGAGCTGCACTTGCCGTTTTTAGGCCGGCAGTTATTTTGGTGATACCCGAACCTGGGACCTACCACATGCACGACAAACGCCTTAACCGACTGGGTTCCCTGAAAAGGTGCATGTTTCAGTTTCAGAGAAAACATAGGAAAATAAAGTTGTAAAACTATTTAGGCTAAATTTAAGACTTGAGTGCTGCACAATAAGTAGTTTGCAATAAACACATAAAATATAAATCTATATTATTCTTAATATTCAAAAGCAGAGACACTTAATTACCTGTCTTATATTAATTATTTTTTTGTAATCAGTATACGGGTAATACATGTGTTTGTGAATGTCGGTATCTTGTCACTTGGATAAATTAAAACAAAATTTTTAATGAATAAAAGAGGCTATAAAGTTTTGTATATAATGTCCACTTAAAATTTATACCATAATTAGATTTTTGTCATTAATTAGATATAGGGAGACCCGGGGTAATTATTGGACACGGAAAATCGGGGTAATTATTGGGCAGGGCCCAACAACCATAAGGCATCATAATTTATTGCGTGTAACAAACCACAATTTGTTAATTGCATATCCAGCAATGCTCTGATTAATTATTGGGATTAGATAAGTACTTTTTCTCAAAAAATATATTAATAACCCAAAGCACTTGAAAAAAATGGTTTTAACTTTTGCTCAATCGATGCCAAATTGTGTTTAATTTTGTTCTCTTTTACATGATCTTGAATTTTGTAATACTCAGTCTTAGATATGTTTTTTAGAGGTGGTTTGTGCTGAAAAACACTATTGAAAGATGAATAGTAACATTATGATATGCATGTTTAGTTACGGGGTAATTATTGGACAAATCGAGGAAATTGTTGGGCATGCTATGGGGTAAGACAGACCAGACAGCATCGCAATATGTTTAAATTTACTTGGTATAATAGTTTGTGCGATTAAGAAACACCATCTACGCAATGTTTGAACTAGGAAAAAGAAATTTAAATGTTTGGTAATTTTTATAAGATTTCACTGTTATACGCTTTACAGAAGCCATGTGGTGTGAAATAATTATCAAATACACAGTACTATAGTACACACCATTTCACACAATTTACCCCTTGTAACTAGTCTAAATACTGTGCAGAACAGATTGAAAACAACTGTCCAATAATTATCCCAATTGGCGGGGTAATTTTTGGACACATGTTTTTTTTCCAACTTCTACAGATGAAATAGTAAATTTCAACAATAGTACCCGACAGACATATCTAATAGTCATTCCGAAAAAAATTACTGGTTTGAAAAGTACATGAATGTGGGAGCTATTGTAAAAGTTTGATTTTTATCCAATAATTACTCCGTGTCACCTTATATTAGAAATTTTTTCATTTAATTCATCACCTATTTAATAGCTATTTTGTTCATAGTTTCCGCGACAGCTATTACGAGGGGCTTATCCTGAGCAAAAGAGCCCGCAGTGAAAAGAAAAGCTTGATTATTTAATTCTCTTCTCTGCAAACATGGCCGTGTGTGACTTGAGACGGAAAAGTGTGTTTAACCCTCGCATCTCCATCCACGCAAGCCATGCATATTTATTGCGTTCACTCAGCTGTGAGCCTCTGCTTCAATAGCCTAACGAGCAAATAGAGGCTCTTCAGATGTCAGGCCTTAATGAGAATCCAAGTATTTCGTGTATGTGTCACGGTGACTTTCGGGGCTCGCATACCTCGTGTCATTAACGCGACGGTGGACAGACGCCAGGCACAAACTCGTTGAAGATGGCTTTTGATGGGATCGAAGTTCATCAGGAATTTTCGTTTTATTAGCGTAGTAGGAATTTTTGACTCGTCTGAAAAGGATTTGGAAGATTTGGAAGTTAAGTACTATGCTTGAGGGTAAAAGGAGCTTTCTGCACTAAGCATAAAACTGAAACGGTTACTTTTGATGTATTTTTATTATAGAATTTTTTTACGAAAACTTTTAAAACCAATTATAAATTACCTATACAATATGAAGTTCAATTTGACAGATGTGTAACCGTGGAGTACAGGCATATAATTTTTTCATTTGTGTCCTTTGATTTTCCACCCACTGAATTTACTCGTTTTGATAATTTTCATCAATAAGTGTAGACTTTTATTTTCCTATAGTAATTCTTTTTTGCATTTTATAATGTACTTTTTAACGACTGGTATAAAATGGTGTTTGTCTAACAATTTTTTATATATCTTGAGTTCCTTAATACACTGCTCAAAGCAATTAGGGGAGCACTTTTCGTACTTTTGTTAACCCTTTTTTTTATTCTAAATATCTAAAATTTGTGAAATAGATTCATTATGCATCCAGAATGAAATTGTAAAAAACAGGGGGGAAAATCTTAATTTTTTAAACTAAAATTTAAGGGGGAAAAATTGGAATCCTAAATTTTGAATAAATTATAACGATAATTTTTCAAAACTTAATTTGTTCAAAAAAAGTTAAAATCAATTTTTAAACATCTAAGAATGCAAGCGTGAAGAATTTAGGGTCAATTTATTTCATTATATTTTTTGGGAGTAAATTTTATTTCATCATGTTTTTCATATTTTCATTTAATTAAAACAAACATTATTTAATTCTTCAAAAGACATGATTCTTCAATCTAACGATAAATAAGTGCGAGCTCAATTTAGTGAGAAAAAAAATCGCAAGCTGATGATTACAAATGGAATGATTGGGGGTGAAATGATTTAAACCATGCATTCCCCTAATTCTTTTGAGCAGTGTAGATTTCATTTGTGCATTGGAAAAGAAAATGTTTCTAAACAGAAAAACCTTTTCAAATTCGCTCGACAACCTTTAAAAATATCGATTTCTGTCTTTTTTTTTTTTAAATCCTCCGAATTTATTTTAAACTTCTGTTTTTCATTTCCTATACTTCCCCCCTCCCCTTACTCTGTCGACATGGAAAGTAGTGTTTCACGCAAGCGAAAGTTGTGAGAAACAAAAATGAAACGCCGCTTTGATCACCAGCTGTGCTGAGGGTCCCTAACAGCAAAATTGAAAATTCACTGCGCCATTCGACTGCTATTGATTGCTACTAAAAAGTGCATGGACCTTTTTTTTTATAAATACATTTTCTATAGGGGTCTTAAAATCTTTTTGTGGAGTATCTAGTTTCCAGCGTGATTTGAAGCAAACTTTTATTTGCCTCTTTATACGCCTTGTTGAATTTCTCGTCGTTTAGTTTGGGACGTGAAAGAATGGGACTAACTAGTAATGGTTGGATGCATTTGGATTCAGAAATTATTTTTACAACATTATTTCTGTTTCAGTATTCCATTGGGGGACCTTTGATAAAGATATAGCTGCTCGTTCTCTTTTCGAATTCTTCTTTTATTCATTTTGAGAAAGACTAGCATTACTTTAAATAAAGTTTATTAACTTAAATTCTTCCTTTAAGTCGTGAACTTTCTAATTGTACTTTGTTGCTGATTTGCGTTTAAATCTTCTTAGAAACCTTAGGTGTATTTTTTTTTCACTTGAGTTACTTAGCTGACATTACTTTTAACCTTTTTTTTTAGTTTAATCCAGTATTTTTGTTTAGCTTTTCATGTTTTATATTTCCATGGGAATAAATTACATTTAAGTAATTTTCGCTTATTTTATTAATTGTATTTTTTAAACTTTACTTTTTTAAGATGAAAAGCTTAATTTTTTTTTGATATTAAAGTGTTTCTTTCTATGAAGCATCTTTCCTTCTGGCGTTTTAAAAAATACGTGTATTTATTTTAAAGATAGTTGAATATAAGAATCTGAAGATTTGTATCGATGTTGGTTTGAACGATATTTTTTGCTCTTATAAATGAAACAATGCGTATTTACAGAAACTAAATATCGAAATACTTTCAAAATTGTTAGAATTCTTAGGTTTAAAGTACAAGAAATAGTTAAAAGCATATCATTCTACTTTTATGTAACATATAAATATATAATACATAACATTACAGACATTAATAATGAAGATATGAATGGTTACGCTTAAGTTAAAATTATTTTACAAATGTTTTAATTTTTTTATAAGGATTGTGCATTGAGAAAGCTATTGCATTGTAAAAAAGACTTTTCTCTTTCCATTACAGAATGGAGTCTCATTTTGAAGATAATGTATTTCCAAAATTAAGTTATCCGATATACATGGCTGCATTTCCCCATGCCGTCTTTCTACTTCGCTGAAACCCCTGTAATTTAATTCGACATTTTTTCAGTCCACTTCCGCGTCCGACGATCTTCTCGGATATCAACAAGTACCCCTTATATATCTTCATCTCCTGCGATGGCAACAGTGCAAAGAGCAAAAAGTCATCAAGTTATTCCGGAGATGAAGTCCGAAGTAATTACTGAGACGAAGCGCTTAATAACGTGACGCTTTTTCCATTCCATTTTCTTGCCTTTCCCTCCCGTTTTTATTTGGGTGTATCATTGCTGCCATAAATGGAATGGGAGGAAGAATCGTATCGTATAGCAAATATCGATTAGGGATCGGATTCCCATCGAGCTGCCGATCTTTTGTGTTCTTCCCTGATGGTCTGTTTCTTAGTTTTATTTATTTCTCAAGAGCCGGGGAACGGGTTGGCGTTGTCAATTTAATGGAAATCGTAGTGATATAATTGCTGTCCGCATTGCGGATGTGTCGGATATATTTTTTTTCTGTGACAATAACGATGGTTTTTGGCCATTGTTATTTTAATGGTTTGTATTTGGGATTTCATTATCATATCTTTGTTTTAAGAAGACTTAGGCATGTTTCACGTGTTGAGTGACAACAGAGTTTAGGAACGATAATAAATTGCTTTCAATTTTTCTCCTCCTCGATTGGTGAATCAATGAAGTGCTTATAGCTCACCGTGTGACGTGGGCACGGAACACCAATCGAGAAGGAGAAAAATTTGGAAGTAATTAATTTTCATTTCTAAACTTTGTTGCCACTCAATATGTGAAACATGCCCATCTCAAATGCCTACGAAGTTTGTGGTAGAATGGGGTGCTTCGCGTAGAATTGGTTTTTCAAATGTAATAAGCTAAATTATGTAATTATTGACAATTTATTATAAGGGTTAAAATTTGATTTTATTTAAGAGTGCTTACTAACTTATATATTGGCATTCCACTCTAAAGCATAAGTGGTGTTCCTCACTTGACGCGGTTCAAAATTACAAGCCACGCCGCCAATCGCCTTCGTGCATCTATGGTACAGTGTTAGTTCAAGGAAATCAGATTGAAGCATAGGGTCTTAGTGTGCTCAGGTCTCGATTGCAATTTTTTATCGATTTTTTTCCTCTATAAAAATTATTCTTGTAAAAATTTTACTGGTTACAGTTACAGGTATGTTATTTGGCAAGTTGCCTGTTCGTAGAACAAAAAAGGCTTCGTCAGTAATTATAACATTCACATTGCACATCATATAAAACAATCGTAACTCGAAAGTTCTGCAACTGCATACGTTATTGAAGTTTTTTTGACGACGAAGAAAAACCAAATAAAAACAAGATCGTTGTTTTTATATTATAAAAAAGCAGATTTGATATACTTTGAATTTAATCATTCTGGGAATCCTTCTAATTTTTTTTATTTACTGCTGTTCATTTGAGAATCATTACGATTTAACAAAATGAACTAGTTCTTATTTTACTGATTCTTTTTGTTCTGATTCTCCTTTTAAGAATTTATTCTTACAATACATTATAATACACAATAAATCCTCTTGTGTGTACACCAAACTTTATTCCACTATAACCAGAGCAGGCAGTAATTACTTTTAGAAGAATTAAACGTGAAAACAATGACTTTCCTTTAAACTGAATTTAATTACCCTACGGAAAACGTTTTCGTTTGCCCAGATTAAAAAGAATGAATTTATTTATAGTGAAAAAATTCTTATCGAATAATTTGTCCTGTTCAATGAGATTCTTGACTAAAAAATGTTTTGTTATATGTAAAAAAAATATTTGTTTAGTAAGTTAAATTAGTTATTAAAATAATTAGTTATTAAATTAGTTATTAAAATAGTTATTAAAATAGTTATATTTCCTCATAGACATATAGCAGTTATGATGTGTGCATTGTTTTAGAACTTTATATTTGTAATATATATATATATATATTTAAATATGCTTTTTTCTTATTTTTTAATAAAAAAGTATATAATAATTTAAATAAAAATGCATAAATCTATTTTTAAAATTTAATATAATTATATTACGTAATTGAAGTAGTATATTAGTATTTTCTAACAATTAAATTTAGTATATTTCAATTCAGTATCTGAACTGTAATAATTAATATTACAATTTCTGGATCGTACAATGCAAAAAAATCCTTCAAATAACGGTTTTACTGGCAACTTAGTTAAACAACCGTAAAAATACGGTAACGTTCTGTATTAAATATGGTAAATTCCAGTTAAACTGCGGTTTTCCCGTTTCTGTACAGCTCTCTTCTCGCTTAATATCATGAGCATTTGAAAGTTATTTAATTTGTTTAAATATAACATTTCCTGCTTTAATTAACCATTTTTATTCTTTCGACATTCCAGAGAAAAATAAACTTGCTTTATGAATTTGCTTATTCTTAAATTCTCGCCGTGGATATTGAGGAGATTAACTATGATAATTAAAGACGTTTTATTCTCGAAATTTTCATTACATATGTTTGGTGTTTATCTTAAACAACAGACGCCACGTAAAAGTAGCTAATTTAAAAATAGGTTAAAATCATATTTTCATTACTCCTATTATTTTTACTAATCGATGAAGTAGTTTTAAAATGTTACAACTATCGGTTTTTAAGGGACATTCACTATTTCATTTTTGTATACAATAGCAAAGCAATAACTGTTACTTTGTGTCCACAAAGATTAAAATCAAACTGTAAACTTTACTACTTTGTTGCTATTTTTTGCTGACTACAAGATTCCTTTCACTACTCCACGAACGATGATTATCGTGACCTGCTTATTTGTTTTCTATTCATACATTTCTCTCCTTAAGCACGTTTTCCATCAGGGATATAATCTCATCTTTTTAGCATCGGTTTTTGGTGTACTTTTTTTTTGCTGTGCGTGTGTGTCTAGTTGTACGTTAAATATAGATATGACCTGCACTTATGTAGCAGAAATGCTTCTATATTTAATAACATTATGGAATTGCTGACTAGTTTGCTTTTGTTTTTTTCCTGAGAACATAACTAATATACGACATTCTTAAGCCATTTTTAGACTAAGAATACAGGATTTAATAAAAGCATAATATCATTACCAAGTATATAATACCTATCTAATACATCTAATGCAGCTTTGTCTTTGTACAAAAAAAATAAGTTAGTTTTGTTTTTCTCCTTAACTTTTAAGAGTAACAACTACCTAAGTGTCTACGAATAAACTTAATGCATTACAAAAGTAATCTCGCTACTTAAGTGTTGTAGTTATAACTAATGGAAGCCATTAAGGTTCTTAATGAAGTTTTTCTTAATTATTTTCAATTTTTTAGTGTATTGAGTTTTTTTGTTAATTACTTTTTGTTCATATTGCTACTGTTACTTGTAATCATGCTAAATATAATTGATGTATTTTTTATTGCTCCCATGATTCTTTTCTCTTTATTTTATTGAAATAAGGCATTATTTTTGTATTCACTAATATGCGGTAAATATTACTAATTGAATCAGGGGTGTGAAAACGACACCACTTTCAATTACCAATTAATAATAGATACATTCGATACGCTAGAATTTGGTTAAATAATTGTACAAAAATTTAGACTACAGATTTTTTTTTAAAAAAATATTTCCCTCGAAAACCTTACGATACCTGACCGTGCACCAAATTTGAAGACCGTACCTATTTTCATTTTTGAACAATCGTACTTTTAAAACCAAAAGTACTATGGCTGGATACCCTTTGTGCGTTGTTTTTCGTATGACGCCCTATGGGTACTATGGGTATCGCCTTATGTGTATTCCTCGCGTACCTTATTTGAAGTCTCTTTTAGTTTGAGCTGTTGAATGGGTTCAGACACAGACAAACGGAGCAATATTTCCATTTTTTTTTCAAAATAGGCACCCTCCAAAACTTGAAGAAAACACAAAAATCTCCTTTTTGGATACCATCCATCGCAAATGGTTTCATTATCTTATTATTTCATATTAGGTTTTTAAGAGTAAAAAATTAATGTCAAGCACAAAGCATAATTGAAGATGTTAAAAGCTAATCGATTGCAACCCTTTCCATAATCTTTTCCCACACACTTTTTTTTTTACAAAATCTCTTATTTCACAAACAATTTATTTAATCTTCAAACGCTATGACATGAAATAAAAAAAATACTCTGAGGGAAAAAAAAATCTTCAGCTTCTAAGATAGTATATGTCACGAATTTTCAGGTGCTACGTGATCACTTCTCGAATCTTCCCTTGTCACTGCTCTGGTATGTCAAAGTTGTGGTTGACATATATATGTCAAAAAATTATGTGTGGTTGACATTGTCAAAAACTAGTTTTATACTTTATATCAAATTTATTATTTTTTTTAATTTCTTAACGTTTAAAATGGAAAATTGTAATTGAATTTTTTTGTGCAAAGATTATTAATTACCAAGTATTGTGTATTTAGTAATTAATTGAAAGTAAAGTTTTAGAGTTATACCTTTGCTACTTTTAACATTTGAATCGAAGCTTTTTTAAAATACGGTCAAACTCTATTAGAAACGATTTCGTTTACAACAACTCGTTTCTAACGACAAAAGCGTTTGGACCCTGTAAAATTGCCCATTGACCTCAGTGTTACGCTACCTTGCTTAGAACGACAATTTTTAATTAATTCCTTGGTTATAAGGCTACAAATATGCGCTTATAATATCCAAAATGCCTTCATAAAGAAAAAATATATAAAAATTCGTTTTCGTTACGATTTAAAAATAGTTTTGATTAAACTACTACAGGTAGCAGAAAAATTTAAAATTTTAAAATAGATGTCATATTATAACTGATTAATAATATGAGTATATAGTACGTATTTTACATGATTTCTTATGCTTAAAATTCAACTTTGTTTATAACGTTACTCCTTTATAACGTCATGCACATCGCGGTCCTATGAATGATGCTATAAGCGGGTTATACTGTATATATACATATATATTAAAGAATTTGACGCCACTCTTGAAATTTTTTCTTATTCTTTCGTGATTTTTTTACGATTCATTCTACATAAGATGTTAAGTATATCCCTTATTTAAAAATCTGTATTTTACCTCAACTTGTGGTCAGAAGCCCGAGTGCCAAGTTAGTAATGCTCTGACTTTAAGATTAAGTGCATTTATGAGGTATGAGATTCAATGCAAACGTCTGTAATGAATCTCCATAAATGGATTTAGCAGAAAAAAAATATAATTAAATTCTGATTCGAAAAGTTGGTGCACAAAGTACCCCCCCCCCTAAAAAAAACACAATTAGAATCTACAGAGAAAATTATTTTTTAAAGCATTTGCTAGAAAACAATAGCAACTATGAAGTTCATTTTTAACTTATTTGGCCTAAATTATAATTCTTATTTTCATCGGTGTTAGTTTAGATAATAGTATATTTAAAAATTATTTTGTTAAAATAGGGGTATAAAGGGACGCTGTCATTATTTTTTTGGAGTAACATTTTGTCTTCAATGTATACAATCCCTTTCTTTCATACTGAGGTAAGATTTTTTTAAAATTAAAGTACGAAAATTGCATCTTATTTTAAGTCTGAATGACTTGAATGAGGGATAATTCGCTGGAAATGTTACACGCTCTTCCTACTAACTCTAACCCCGCCACGCTTGTTAGCCGCTCGTAACAGACAATATTTAAAAGGTTAAACAAAATCATAAATTTTCTTAATATCCTGAATAACATACAGACATATTTTAAAAAGGGTTGCTATTCACTTTTTTTTCTTATCGTAAGTCCCCCTTGTCCATTTCCCTAAGTGAATGGCAGCAGGTGATTCGATTACTCCACGGCCCAATGAAAGTTCCTTTCTTGAAGTGGATAATCAACGTAGTGAAAGAAGACCTCGAGAGGAAATGACGATGGGACAATGCAGCGAATCTACGGGATGGCCTAATTGTATTGGGCCGTAATGACTTGCTAAGTCTTCTGTTATATCCAGCCAAAAGACATATTGAAGGAGATATCCAATTTGCAATTGAAGAAATCGTGTGTGTGTCGGATTAGGTTTTTTTTTATTTAGCGTTGGAATTGTGGGTTTCATTTAGGGATTTTAGTAACATAAAATTAAATGGTTTTGATTGTTGTTTTGTTATTGGTGAAGTATTGGTTTGTTGCATGTTAATCCTTCACTGCACATTTTTTGTGTACATAGAAATCAGGATTTTGTATCTTTAAGGGATTATCCCTTTTTGGCGCTCCTGGTAAAAATCGTTCTTTTACGCGGTATGTGACGTTTTTTTAAAAATTGCAATCCACTTGTTTGTAACAATTGTTTTTTCTACATTTATAAGTAGGTACTTATGAAACTTGTGATTTCAGAAAACTTAAAAAAAAAAAAGAATTGAGGGAACTATGATTATTTTTAATGGGTTTGGCTCGTGCAAGTAAAAAACAGTATTAGTACTTCAGTTTAAAACAAATTTAAATTTACAGTGTTTTATGCTTTTTAATTTAAACTATTTTTCTTTATTTTTATTCGAAATTTTTTGTTTAATAAGTATGACATGAGATACCTAGCTGTTAATTTTTTTTAATAAAAACAAAAGGAATAAAAAGTAATTAATTGATCCAAAGCAAAATATTCCATTTAAATTGCAAAACGAGTTCCCAGTAGTTTTAGTTTTTTTATTAATACAAATTCATTAGTTTTACAAATGTAAATAATAGCTTTTGCATCGGTAATAAAAAATAAATATTAAATAACAAGCCTAATAAGAGCATTGGATACAAGATTTTTTATTCAAATAAATTAACCTTGTCAGTTCATATTATTAAAAGGTAATTAACACGCACTGTTTTGAAACAATAAGGCTGATCATTTTAAGCAATCTTATGTTTATAATTCATGTAGGAAATCTTTATAAAAGTTTTAAAAAAAAACGTTAAGCAAAAATAAAGGTACAATTTATTAAAATAACTGTTGCTCTTTTAGATAAATTTTAATTTAACGTTAAACGTCGATGTTGGAAATCGATACTACTAAATTAAAAGTCAAAATTTTTATATCATAAATCTCGAAATTCAAAAGTAAAAAATTATATAAAAATCAGGAAAGTATACCTGTACTAGTGAAATGAAAAATAGATGTTCTACTTATTACTATACATGATACTCATTATAATTTTAAAGAGACTTTTTTAAAAGTTGAAAATAAAGTAAAATGAATAAAAATATTGTTTTACTCCAATAACTTTTCCAAAAATAGCATTTAAATACAGATTTTGTAAATCGAAACTACCAAATACACAAAAAATAAACAAAGATATAATTAATCCATTATTCAAATTTCAAAAAAATTAATTTCACAGTTTTTTTTTTAAATATAAGGAAACGTAAAAACTTCAATTTAAACTGAGTAAACTTATTACAAATTATTTTATATGCAACACGCACTTTATTTCCAAGATCTATTTAGTCTAAGTTTTGATTTCAAAATAACGCCAAGCGATTTCCGAAACAATAAAAGTCATGAAGTTATTAAGTTCATTTGAATTTCAATAAGGAAAGTTCATAAAAATCTTACTAATGACATGTAAAAGGTAATACCTTTGTCAATTTTTCCTATATCCATATACTTAGCAATAGTGTATCATTTTGAGTACATTCCGCGTGAGCAGACAAATTTTGGGCTATAGAAATAAACTCTCGTATTTGTTTTCGAAATCCATCAATCACGTGACTTCCAATGTGACGCATAGGCTCGTTCTTCTATTTCGTCCTGTAGTTTACTTATTATAACTCTATGGATCCACTGCTTTACGCCAATTACCTAGACTAACTATAATAATAATAATAATAATAATAATAATAATAAAACATTCAATAAACTTATAACATGCTATTAAGAAATAATAAATCCTGTCAATCAAGAAGTTAGAAAAAAGGTTAAAAGTTAATTAGCCTGTTATTTGAGTAATTTTTATTAATAGAAATTCGCAGTTAATTCGTTACTTGTAGCACCGATTGACATTTCTAAATATTTTTAAAGTAAACCTTTTGTTTCTTAGCTCAAAAAGTAATTGTTATCGAATATCGCACACTGTGCACCCATATCTTTATGTTTTATGGTTCAGACGGAGGTATATTTCAGACTAACAGGCAGATACACAGTCGCACAACAATAGTGTAGATATTCTTTCAATTGATCAGAAAGTTTTGTTTATTTTATTAAAAAGATTTTATGAAAGAACGATCATTAGAACTGCAAGAACTCGATGTAATTTTTTTTTATAAACGATTAGATTTTTAATAATATTCTTGAAAAGTATTAGTTCTTTTATAAAAAGGTAGCAGTTGTTTTGTAAGTACTTTCTTAGAAGGAGTAATGTTTTATATCGATTTTTATGATTAAGGTAGTCCAAACCGTTTTAATCCTTGGTCCCATTCTGCGTACCGCCTTTTTATAATAAAGATATAGTATATACGCGGAAATGTGTGTGTGTTGTAATGCTTGTGATATGTCATTAGAAGTATTTTACAGGTTTTGTAAGTAATTTCTGAGAAATGTGTAAAAACAAATGTAGAAATTGCAAATTGTGTCTATTCTTGTGTCCAACTCCTTTGACTTATTTGCAACCGACACAATTTACAAGTTGTGCACTTTTTATAACTAATCAAATTTCTACGGAACAACAAAACTCGAAATACTTGTACATTATTTTGCCATCGAAAAAAAGATTTCTTATTTAATCTTGTTGTTCTTGAAGTCAATACGTGAAAGAAAAAATTCCGCTTTAATTTTACCAGAACTAACCAACATAAATTAAATTGTCTATAAAATTAGAAATTGAAAGTAACATTTCAAACAGCCCAATACAATTCATTTCATCACAAAAAAAGTACCTAATCCCATATAAGTTTACTACGATCTCGATTCTTAATCCAAAAGCCTTACCACACCAATCAACTTTCATATATTAGTTTCTTAGGTACATCACTCTATCCCAGTTCCAAGTCTTCCTTTAAAACTCTGTTCCGCCTTGAGGGAAATGAGATTTTCTTCTTTCACATTGTTATTTTAATACCATTGAAATTTCATTTGATCAAAAGAGATAGGGCGTCGAAAAATTCGTAAGGTTTTTTTTTTTTCGAAAGGAACCTAGGTGCCTAACCTTATTTTGTGAAGGAGCGATTTTATTGTATCTGTTATGAGAAGAAAATGACAGCTAACTTTATACCATCGAATGGTTACATTCTATGTACAAAAGATACTTTCCGAACGGCATAGACATCATTGTCAAAAATGTGCAGTAGTTTGTTTTATCTGTCTAAATTTAATAATTATTTTCTTAATCCTTTTTTTTTTAGAAATTCTTAATTAGATTTATTTTTGAAAAGGTGACTCTCTCTCAAAATCATTTCCAAATAAGAAAAAAGTAGAATAAATTTATAAATTTGCAAATTGTGTTTATTACTAAAAAGATTGGTGTACAAAATACGGAAAAATAACCGGGTCTAATGTTTAGAAGGTCACGAGATAAATTGTTAAAACAAAAATAATATGTCGTTGAGTTGCGGAATATGTTCCTAGAAAAGCGTGAAAGCGTGTATTGTATCAAGACTTTATAAGGTATTTTTTCTACTAGTGGGACCTAATGTCTGTAAAAGTTGTTTTGCTACGCAGGTTTATCTATTGCAAAGAAACCAACTACGACTGATTCGCAATTTATGCATAGGTTGTACTCGTATTATTGCAAATCGGATTTCTATGAAAGAACAGATAAAGTTAATAATCTGCAAATATCAGACTCTGTAACTTTTTAAATACAGGATTATTTTTTAAGGTTAAGAACAGTTCCATCGTGCAATGTTTTGAGCTGAATACTCGGGCTTTTGTTCTCTGACTAAAGTAAATTATTTTTATCATTTGCATTCGCTTTTGCGCCCTTTTCATTAATATTCGTAATGAAATATGACGTGTAGATTTTTTTTACCAGAATAACATATATAACTCACTTCTGTGGTAATTAACGTTAATTAAGTTAAATTTAATTTTTATAGTTTTCAATTATACTATTCGACTTGTATATTTAGAAGGATTGTTGTTTGAAAGTTAATTGTAATTCATGCAACTTATCTATTTGGTAAAATATTGGCTAGTTCCTTTCGGCTAAACTTAATTAATGGGAAATTGGATCTTACCATTGTGAACTGAAGCAAACGACAGTGGAATTATTTATTTAAAAAGCTCGTTTTCGGAATGGCTTTTGTGCCAGTAATGGCCTGTTAATTGTTCAATTTAAACTGAGTTTAAATTGCAGTGATTTTAAAATGTTGTGCTGCTGGTAAAGCGTTTTATTGGCATCAAAACACTTTAGAAAGAATTGTTTAACTGAAGAATTTAGATTTTTAAATTTTATTAAGGCAAATAACCTTGCGGTTTTTTTTTTAAATTACCGATTTTTACATTGATTATTGCTTAATAATCAATGTTATAAGTTAAAATAGCGTAACCTTTAAAATATTGATAAAAAGCTTTGAAGTCAACGGATCCTTAGGTAGCTTTAAAAGAGGAGAAAACTATTTTTCCAACTTCTATAGAACTAGGTTTCGCTTTCGAAGATATGATTGGGTGGTTTAAAAAGCTTTTTTGTGTTTGGTCTTTCCGCCACGCATTTTGCCTAAAGCTTATAGCCGCATAAGTACTACCGTACAAAAAAGGTATTACGATTTGTATTGAGTGGAAAAGAAGATTACTTTTGGATTATGTACTGAAACTTCTACCTCTCCAAGTTTTCTGATATCCCAATCTTGAACGAAAAAATATCCTTTATTATTTTTTCTTGTTTTTTTCCAGTTATGACGGTACAAAGAAACGTACTGCTGTGTCCATTACACAATAGTTGGGCAAACCATGAATTTTAAAATTTTGTTTGTTTGGTGTGCGTTTGACAAAATTGATTTCATTTCGAAACAGCTGTTATAATATGTAAGACATGAGTGCGTGAAAACTTTTTAATTTAGATTACTCAAATGTTTGCAATAACAAATAATTATAAATAAATGTTGTAAGAGAATAATTTTCAAGACAAAGTACTTTAATTTAATTCCTTTATGTAATTCACAAATTTAAATAAGTTATTATTTTTTTTGTTTATACTACATTACCGTGCGTGTGTGTGTAACGCTGATTTAAATGTAATAGAACATTTTTGAAAGCTTTTAAAGGATTAAAGCTAATGGAACTTATAAGCTGTCTGATTATGCCGATAAATTTATATTTTGTTTTTAAAATTCTTTTATTTTTGCGTATATTTTAGACTTGGATTCATCAAATTAGTATGCCTTGTAATTGAGTAAAAGGTAAGTTTTAAAGCATGATGTTATTTCTACATATGTCTTAAGATTTAAGTACAAGATATTGTTTTTAACCAGTTACATTTAGGTATTTCTATGAAGTTCCGGATATATTGTCTTAAAATTCTCTATCCATTATCCATCCATTATTATAATGTACCTGAAACCGAATAATTTCCATTGTTTTATTTTGAACGTATGTACAACAAAGAGTTTCGCTTAAAATAGTAGCATTTCCGCTGGCAAAATAAAGTCCCGTGTTTTTCCTTTTCTTACGATTTTTTTTAAAATCTTCGTAACTCACATAACGACACTCCAGAAGTTTTAATCATTCCTTCAAACTAAATTTCGATATTCTATAATTATTTTCATATTACCCCCTTTCCTCTATACCCTAAAAAAGGGACTACCCTGTACACGTTCTTCATTTAAATAAACATTAAACATCAAATCAATCATCTTCAATTAACACTTTTACATAATTCTATTATAAACTTCGAATACCTCAAAATTAAAAAAGTCAGTCGAACATTAAAAAAAAAAACGCTACTTCGAACCAAGCAGTCTTCCAAATGATGATTACCTGCTTCTCTTCAAGTGGGTCAAACACTATCTTCCCAGGTTCTCCTCACCTCGAGGGACTAATCAAGTGAACTCCTCAGAAGATAAGGCAGTTGGGGTGGGTGGGATAAGAATCAATGCACTTTTGGGCGTACACCCACGTTTGGGGAATTCCCTGTGGAGGCATCGCTCATGTTAAGATTGTTTGGGGGGAATATTATGGACTACGCCTTTTGAAAAGGGCTTTGCCTCGAACCATTCGATGAGCTATTAATACAACGGATAATATCGATTGTGTTGTTGAGTTTGACCAGCTTGTTGAGATGTATTTAATCTGGAATGGAATTTGTCTGATTGGTAATTAAAAAAAATCTAAGTTTTCCAAAAGTAAATGATCTTATGTGGTAGCTTATTTTTTATGAGCTTTGCCTTTCTTTTTTTTTTGTGAAATTTCTGTATTTGATTTGGTAATGTTTAATTGTGATTTGTTAGTTTCGATGATAGCGAAAAAACATGCCTAATGTGGGTGGATTTGGATTTCCAGAAAAAGAAAAAAATAGTTAAATAATGTTTTTTACGTGTCACTTTTTTTAATTTTTGTTATTGCCAATTTTAAAATTGCCAATGGCCCAATATCTTCAAAGAAAGGCAACTATTACTGTACTATACCGTAAGGTTACAATCGTATATTAATTGTATTTTTTCATGATATGCTAGATCTGAAATTATTCATTCGACTGAATGTTTCATGGTAGCGATAACATTCTAGATTTTTGATCAAAAGTTTAAATTTTTTGCAATCGTCATGTACTTGTTTCAAAGCAGTTGTTAACCATCAATTCCCTATTTCCTTAGTGGTTTTTTTTATGATTTTTAAATTAAATGCTAAGAAATATCAGAATAGGATTTTTCCATTTCAATATTTCTAAATATCATACATTTTTAATACTTTCTTATTTTCTTACCGCCTTAGGAGTCTCATTATTCATAGATTCAGCAACAACCCACGTCTAAGATAATTTTATGCTTCTTAACCCGAGGCCGCTTACCATGTTTTTGTGTATTCTGAATACAAACTAGTTCATTTTTCACTTGGTCTTGTAAATCCACATAATCAATATTCGGCATATTGTAAGCAAATTGTCCACCTTTCTCTATCGGTAATCTAGTGTTTTGTTAAGCAGTTTTGACATCAAATATACCTTGTTTCCTAATAAAACTGTGTTATATGGCAGTGTTAAACTTTGCTTCTGTCAGTTTCGACTTAATATTCTATCTTTTACGTGTTCTTTCGGTTCAAATATATACTTTATCTTTAATTCTTTTATAAAACAAAGAGAAATTAGGGCATTAATTAAGTTTTATAATCTTCACCGAATGTGTTACGCTATAACTTATTAATTTGAATAAAATTCGTGGCATTTAAGATGTTTGGTTTTGGAGAAAACTTTATTAATAAATTACATTTAACAAATTACATCTATATGTGATTGAATAGGTCCAATAGAAAACGTTCTTGTATCAAAATATTCTAAATAAAAAGTTCCATGCGGTTATCTATTTGGTTATACTTGTGCTCTACTGTCGATTTACTACAAAGAACAGAAAATTCATTGCTACTGAAAAAAAGTTACTTCATTCACTTTAAAGAATATCCTCCTTCAAATAGTTGGTAATATCTATACGAATTTCTGAATTTGATATAATCAAACACTATTTTTATGAATTTCTATTTTAGTAATGAAGCTTAAGAAACAAAGCAACTAATTTTAATATTAATTGTTAGGCCATACTGTTGCTCAATATCTTATAATGACATGAAATCTATTCAAAACATTCGTCCTCACTTAGTCTGCAAAGTCACATATAAAGTGAAATATGGACACCAGGGTACATTATAGAAGACAAAAGTCCGCCCGCAGATGTTATAACTGTAAAAATTGGTTTTACAAAAATTGGTGTTGAGATGTATCTACCGAACACTTAAAAGTACCAAGAGATGCTTTAAAATAACCGGCTCGACATTCTATGTCATACCATGCGATCGCTTATCACAGATCATGTCATAACATGACGTATATTCCAAAGAATACTGCGCCTTAACTCGCGCTGGGCGAAAGTCAAGGTGTCTTTCGCAACGGTACACGGGCGACGAAAATTCTTCATGCCGCAAATTACCTGTCCACCGGCGGCAAAGGAAATTGACGAGGACACTATCCCTCTACATCCATCATATTCCCTTCGCACTTTACACACATCTTTTGGTGCAGTACTTGTGATGGTTTGAAATAGTTCTATATGCTATTCGACTGGTTTTGAGTAGTACGGCTTTTAACCTTTGACAAACTTCGATCAAATTGAGAAGATTAGGATTACCCGGTTGAAAAGCATATATTGATTTGAAAAATCTTTTTACCAAGGACAATATAAAGCTAGAAATATGATCATAAATTAAAATAAATAACGGACTAGGATTAAATAATGAGGACTGAATAATAAAACGGACTAGGTTAAAATCAGGCATATTTATAAGTATAGAGTAGAAAAACGTATTTATATCATAACCCTTTCCTACAACTAGTATTTGTTTATTTAACAATTTAACAGTGCTTGCACGAACGTGGCTCGGACAAAACTAAGTCATTTTCGAATCAAACAATAAGAAACTTATATTGGAGGGTATTGGAGAGTTTTGGTGGAAACTGAAAAACCATAGTATCTGAAATATTAAACGTCTTCAGTTAATGCTCAACCTTTGCAACCAACCAACTTTTAGTTTGTTAACCAACCCAAACTTTTGCAACTTGACAAATGGTTTTAAGAGCTTGGGTGGTAACAGAACCTGGAAATCAGGGAATTCTCAGGGAACTTTTTATTTCTGGAAATATCAGGGAATTCTCATGGAATTTTTCAAATTTTGAAAAATATCAGGGAATTTTTTCCATTTTGGATTATTGCTTAAACAGCAGGTTGTACTTGTGATCACTACTAACGGACACTTGCTCAAAAGAGAATATTCTGGTTGTTCCGACTTGCCTGAAGGACCAATCTTAGGAAGGATGAATATCTCTCACGAATCATGTTATAACATGATTCTCTGATGACGTGGTTCCTCTAAACTTATTCAGATTTTCGGAAAAGTTAGGTAGGTTAACCCATAATCCGGAAAATCTTAAGTCCCGCGATGTCTGGATTAAATTTTCTGTACTGCATTGAATTGTGTGTATTGTATATTTTCTAGATAATTGGTAAAAACAGGGAATTTTTTTGTGAAAGCATCAGGGAAATCAGGGAACTTTTTTTCTAGGATTTTGTTACCACCCTAATGTCAGTCTCAAAGTAGTGTCAGAACAATAATAAAATTTATTTTGGATTACACATATATGTTACAACTTTGTTTAACATACGCATTGACTTTCAGAGAGCCACTTGTTTCTTGTCTGTTTTTTGTAGGTTGTAGTCCGATCAATGGTGGCAGTAATTACGGAGAAAAGGATATTTTTATGAGTGTGAAGTCGTTGTTTATGGTTTGGGATGTAGTGAAGTTTTATGCCTTATGGGGCTTACTTGTGACTAGTTCTTCTTGTTTTAGCATAGGTATCTGTGGTGTGAATTAGAATGACGCATATGAAGATTCTTTGATTACTATATGTTAATTTCTGAGAGACTAACTTTTTTTTAGTTAAAGTTTGATGCATTAAACGCTTAATTTAAATACCCCATCCCCACATTCCAAATGAATGAAAAGGAGATTGTGGATTGGATATGTATTTTAGGTTTTGTTAATTTATGGTTCTAAAGAAAATATCACGAGATAGTTATTTTTACTATAAGGCCGCATAACGGCATCGAGAATAACAAATTAACGCCGGAAAACATGCACATTTACAAATTTTAAAAAATCTCATTGAAGTTAAAACTAGCCGCTTATAATGATCGTAAAATTACTATACCTAATTTATTCTTCTTTTCAATTTTAAAATATCCTAAATCAAATCGAGATTAATAATATTCAAAAGTTACCCGTATGTTTGCAAACGGTTAGAAAATTATCCCCCGAGTTATTATTTGCCCTTTTCTTTAAATACTTATTTTAATAGTTAACGAATTCATTATGAGCTTACATTTTAAAAAGTTATAAGTGAAAGTTTTACCATTGCATTTTTTTTTCAATCCTTTTTTTTTAAATTTAGATGTACATTATCTATTGGATTATTTTTAAAACGTAAAATATAGTGTTTATAAAATTGAATGTTGATCATCACCACATTGCTGTTTACTCGGATAAAATTGTCTTGTTTACTTATTTACTGTAAACGAAGATGTACCAGTACTGTATAAAAAGGATTTAATATACAGGCGACCTTCATGTTATTTAAGTTGTTTATGCATTAAATAACTTTTATATGTTAAATATTTCTACACTAGGTTAAAGATTGTCTGGAATTTCTTCAATGTAACTTATTTATATGTATTTAAATTTTATTCTAGTATCCAGAAATATCTATTCAAACTTGATGAATATTTGTAGAGCTGCAGTATATATTTCATATTTCCCCTATAAATCTTAATAATTCAAGAGTCTATGAAGCGCTAGAAATCTATAGTACACAATGTGCACATCTATTCGGGAAAATACCTTTTTCCGAAGTTGTCAATGCACAAAAAAAAGTTATTCAGTAAAAACGCGATATAGTATAGAAACATAAATCTGTCAAAAAAGATCCGAAGAATATTTTATATTTTCAATTTCAAAAACTTCAAGCTGTCAAACGTTCGGCATAATATCCCTTTTTATTTCATCATATAATTTTTAATATATACAATACTATTGAGAACTTTCGTTGAAACAAGATAAGAATTTATCTTTTACTTAAAAGTCTTTCTATGACATGCTTCTAGTTAATATATTGCGAAACTGTGTTAGATAATCATGCGTTTTAAAAGCTATAAAAACATACTTATACAATTATGTTATAAAATTACCTTTTTTAATATACAAATATTTAACATCTTATATAATTGTTTTACAAGGATGGATTCAGTCGTTTTTCCAGATAAAGACTTAACTTCGTTTTTTGCTAAACTTTTTTTCCACCTCACAACTTGGGCTCGTTTCGCTCGTACCTGTGAGTCATTTCTTTCTTTTTTTTAAATGTGTTCATGATTTTTTTTTAATCGAAACTTCTTGTCTAAGTATAACTTTTTTAAATTTTAAGACTAATATTGTACGGTGTTTCATATTTTCTCGTTGTAAAATGAAAAATAACTAACCTCAGAAAGTTACATTTAAAATTTCTTTTAAAATAGAATTAAATGCAATGTAAATAGTAGAACAATATTTAAAAGATACAAAAGAATTACGACATAAGAAGAAAGAAAGGAAATTTTTCTTAAATGCAAAGTAATATGTTAAGCTTGTGGAATTTTATTTGAATAAAAATTCATGTTTTAAACCATATAAAATAAAATGCCATAGAAAAAAAAATATTACGAAGGAATACTTTTACAAAAGTAATTTGAATTCAACCTTATTGAAATATTTCACCTCCATGCATGCGAATATTTTACTTCTATTCGAAACTCTGCATTCCTGAAGATTTATTGAAATCTTGCCCGACTGTCACCCTAGTTCGCTTTAGTTAATTTTCCAGTTGAAATACGACCGCTACCCTTCCGCCGCAACTCGCAATTAAAATGAGAATTTTTATTCTATCTCTCTCTAAATTATGTCCCTCGTGCGTTAAAAGCCGTAGAGAAAATGGAACTCTACACTCTCTACTTTTTTTGTGTTTTGTTTCTCTTTTAGAAAAGAGTCCATTCATTCTTTCAAAGGTGTTTCATTTATTTATTTGTATTTTGGACCCTGTTGACAATGTGACAGGAGTTTCGGGCCAGAAAAATTGCTCTCTAGGACTGATCTCTGGTAGCTCTGCGAGGAATTTTCTTTTTCGTAATTTCGCTTTTATTACGGAGTTTCCTTACTCGGCCTGATGCTGTTTTGTTGTTGTTGTTCTTTCCTGTTATTTTTTGGTTTGTTGTTTCCAAGCGTTGGAACTTTGGGGAAGATTTATCTGGAAGCTCACTAGTGATTTTAAAAATGTCCGTCTTTTGTGTTATTGGAAGCCTAAGGGTTAAATTTTGAGGTAATGTCGCAAGATCGGCTTTCACGACATCTTTGTTAGTTTTTATTTTGCTTTGGTTGTAATAGTAGGTCTTGCGTTCGATGTTTAGTTTAGTACCTTTTTTCCGCCTCACTTTTGTTTTCTATTTTATTCTAGAAAAAATTTGGTGACGGAATAAAAAAATGATAAAATTTTTCAAAGCAAGTCTTGTGTTGATGATGTTTTTTAATGTAAAAATTTTAAGAATTTCATATTTCTCTCTTTAGTAGCTGCAATTTCTATAGACTTCACTTTTACGAAGTATTTTTACTTTAGCAGTTATTGTCAAAATATTTACTTTATTATCCTCTTGCGACCTGTTGTCCCCATTCGGGGACATTTTTTAAAACCTCCCCACAAACAATTCACATGTTAGTTTCGAAATTGACCTGGTCCGTCGAAGAAGATTCGAAAATCGCTTTTCAGCCTTTGATTACAGGTATCAGTCATTTATTTCTATAAGAAATATGAAGTTGAACGAGGGTCAATACGATATTAGAGTTCTTAAAAATTAACTTCAAACTAGCTCTTTCTTTAAACTTTCAAAAAGTTCTTTGAGTAGTTAATTTTAAAGGAATTTTACATTAAAAACAATTAAAATAAACTGTTAACTAAAAATAAGTGATACGGCCTTTTTTTGCTTTTATAGCACAAAAAATGTGTATTTTTAGAGCTCAAGGCGTGTATCTCAATAACTATTAAACATAATTTTTTTTAACAATTTCTTTGCAAAACATACTTTTTAGTATATATTTGTATGAAAAGTATGTTCAAATTAAGAATATACGTGTAGGATTTTGCTGGGGTCTTAAAAGGTTATATAAATAACCTTATTTACAATAAAATAAACATATTCAATTTATCACTTTTTTAAACTAAAGTATTATTAATTATATTCGATTTGAAAATAATAGATAAATTTGATATACAACCTTGTCTAGTTTGTAAAGATTCGTTTATAAGGTATACTTTTTTTTATCAAAAGAAACTGAACATAAACGTTAGATAACTGCGATGATCGAATACTTAGTTTAAAAAAAAAACTTCTTCTAAAACGTTGGGCAAATTATGTTACTATTGCCAACGCTTAAATAATTTCGTGTAAAAATATTCTATTTCGCTACTTGCTTTTAAATCTCTAAAATTCTTTTTAAAAAAACTTATCTAATTAAAAGCATTATGTTATATTTTAAAAGCGCTGAAATATGTAACATTTAAAACTTAAACCTATTGTGTTTAGCTTTTTAACGAAAACAAACATAAAACTGCACATCCTTATCTTAAGTCTTCTTTGCAATGTACACATTAACAAGTAAGAGTGTGTAACACTAAATGACTTTCGATTATTACTTAATATTTCAATACATTTAAAGGTCCCTATAAGGTAATTTCAATAACTTTAAAATCTAAAAAGTTCTATATTGGCTACGCTTTGCACTAGCGCGAATTTCTCAAAATCCTTATTATGGCGTCCGACAGGTACATGGAAATTCGTGTAAAGAATTTGAAGTCGGCAGCTCTTTTAGCTCGAGATATAGAGTGGTTTCAATAGACAATCTGACAGACGGACCAATCTTTAAAAACTTTTATTTTTTGTATCAGCCCCTCCAAAACGTGTGACAAATTCGAAATCTCCATTTCGGATTTTCGACCCCATCGCACAACTTTCATTAGGTAGTTGAAAATAAAAATGATTAATTTGATATTAGATTTTGAATAAATAATCCAATTCTTCAAGCATTTTTTAATTCTTCAAAAGACATGATTCTTCCATCTAACGATGCAAAAAGAAAAAATAACTTTATAGAAAAATGTATAGAGAATTTAATAAAATATTTTAAAAATAAGTACGAGTTTAACTTAGCGAGAAAAAAGTCGCAAGCTGATTTATTCCATATGGAATCGTTGGGAGTGAAAATGTTAAAAGTGGCGCTTCTTTCATAATTTTTCCTTCGATACACTAAATCTTATTTTATAGTAATTTTGTCGGAGTTTATTTTTACGTTCAATCTATGTCGATCCTTCAAAAAACTTTAAACTGAGGTTTTTATTGTGCTGTTCTCGAGTTCTCCGAAGTGCATGATGAATCTTGACGCTGTCTCCTGAAATCTTTTAAAATGTCTCTGGGCCGAGATGATTAGTCTCCTTCCAAGCTGCTGCCTTCAAAATCCCAGCAGCTGACAACCTTTGACTGCCTGACCTGATCAATACATTAAAGTTT
Source organism: Oedothorax gibbosus (assembly GCA_019343175.1). Lineage (NCBI taxonomy): Eukaryota > Metazoa > Arthropoda > Arachnida > Araneae > Linyphiidae > Oedothorax > Oedothorax gibbosus. The sequence continues at coordinate 627,153 of JAFNEN010000348.1, read as the reverse complement.
ATAGAAGGTTAAGAAGTTAAGATTTCTTGGGACAGAGTTTTATGGTGTTTTTAAAATTGAGTTGCTTTGAAAAAGTTTTATTTAGTATATGGTTTATATTAACTGTTATTATTTTGGAGAATAAAGTAAAATATCTACTCTTAGTTAAACTACTAACCTACTTTTCTACTCTAGTTCTCACCTACTTTTTATTACCTAATATGAAATGTAAGGTAATGACAGTATTGCGATGGGGTCGGATATCTGAAATGGAGAATTTGTGTTTTCTACACATTTTGGAGGTTGTTGATTCTAAAAAAGGTTTTTTTAAAAAAGATTGCTGCTTCTCTGTCAGACTGTTTGTCTCCTGAAACCACTCTACAACTCTAACAACGTATGCGGACTTCAACTGTGGAACCTGTCGGACGTCGTTATAAGGTTTTGGGAAAATCGCGAATGCGCAAATGGTAGCTGCCATAGAACTTTTTAGGTTTTAAAGTTATTGAAATTGCCTTATAGTGTTTATAATAACCTCTTAATGTATTGATTTATTGAGTAGTAATTAAAAGTTGTGTAGCGTTACATCCCCTAGTTTTGTCATAAAATTATAATTTCTTGCCTCCAGCAATAATTCCACTTTCAAAATTTATGGAAATTACTTCTTATATAAATTACAATTATTTATTAACACTTTTAATTGCTTGAATGTCTGAGAATCTTGTGGGGGAAAATAGCCATTGTAAAAATATATATACAACAAGCTCTAAAAATTTACTTTTTTCTAAAATACACTTCTTAAATAAAGTTTCATCTTAACGTTATCTTTTATAACTTTTAAGCTTTTTTATGCTGATAGGAAGAACTAAAACTCTGGTTTAACAGATACAGCCTTCAGCTGCCTGTTGATTTTTGTATTTATAAAAATAATTATTATACCCCCCCCCCCCCCCCCCCCAATGTTCCTGAAACTCGTTATTGATTTGGTAATTTTTTGTACCTTAGGTGTTAATGTTTTAACTTTTTCCTAATGAGGTAGAGTTTTATTATTCCTTTTTGTCGACATTCTTGCCAGCTTTAATTATTTATCCTGCTTCATTGACTAATGATAAAAGCCTTCTATGTTATTTACCAATTAGGACCAGACATTCTTTCGATTTTGCAGTTATTAAGTTTTAAAGACTCCTCAAGAGTTATCTAGGGACTAGAGAAAATTACTTTCTATAAGGATAACCTGTTTATTCTCTAGGATTTTAACGTTGTTGTGTTTGGCACTAACGTAGTCTTTGAACTTGAGGGGGTTGCTTAAGATCTTTCCCTTTTAATATAAATAAGAAAACCGCAGCTTTAATAGCATTGAAAGGAGAGTGGGTTCCACGCGATAACTTAGCTTTTGAGGTCGTCTTTACTTAGTGCTTTGATTTTGGTATCTCGGGATTTTAAACTGAAGTGCGTTTGAAGTGTGTAAATATAGCATCGAGGGCTGTAGAGTGTAGATAAAGTGCTGTTTGTGATTTTGGGTCCTGCTGAAATTGATAAGTTTGTTTTTTAAAAACATGGACTATCTTTTACTAATTGCTTTTTGAATGTATTATTTTCTATTGCACGTTGACTTTTCTATAAATCCCGTCTTTAAAGAGTATATTTTTAATCTGTAACAACATTCCAGTCTCTTAAAGGTGTGGAGGAAAATAGCCAAGATGTTTCATTTGCAGGGAATTTTCTAATTTAAAATTAGTTTTTGGATTCCTCTAGTATAATTTGTTATAATCTTTAATAATAAAAGAGTCCGCCTGTGGATCGTGAAAGACCTATACTGTGCGCATTTAAGAAACTGGAATATGCAAAATTTAGCTATTATTGTGAATTATAACTTTGATGGTTGTTTAAGACCATTGCACTAGAGCTGCATATTTGGGTTTTATGTCTTCATTTTTCACTTAATACGTTGCCAAACTCGCCAAATTATTACCTAAAACACGCCAAATGTGCAAAATGTGTTAAGCTGGTTGGTCGTTCGAAGGTCTATATAATGGGTGTGTTTGTAGCTATATATATTTTGTCGCCAAATTATCACCAAAAATTGCTCAAATGAGTTAAATGTTTTATATATTTATGAGGGAAATTACGATGACATTATTTTTATTTTGGAATTTTAAGGGTATAAAACGGGATTTTATATATTTTATTACGAACGGGAAAAATAACATAAGCTTATTATCTTATAACAGATTTAATGGTACAGCTGGGGAAGAAAAAACGATCCACCTTCGTTTTTCGGCTGCTATTGATCAGGGAATTTTGTGAAAGGTGTCATTTTTCAGGAAATAGCGTAAGGAATTCAGAACTGGCAACCAAAATTCTATAAGGGGTCGTCTACATATTAAAATGAGTACCAACTTTGAAAATTCCAATGGCAACACCCAATTTTTTTATATAAAAATGTTTATCATCTTCAAAATACCCAGATCCCAAAAAAAATTTGTTAATTTGCATTATTTGTTGAGATATAAGCATTCGAAGTTGAAGGCCCATAATGTTAAAAAGTTTCACAAACTTTTATTTATACCTCCACAAATAAAATGAATTAAACCAACAATTTTTTTTTCATTATATACTTCATAATCTTCCAAACACAAATCACACAAATTTTTTCATCAATTTTTAATTATTATTATTTTTTTATTTAAATTTAAATAAGAAAAAATAAATTATGAATAGCAACCCCAATTTTTTGTTACATAAATCGATAAAGTAGATCAAGTAGAACCAAAACCCTGAATTTTTTAATTCAACAACAATTATTTGCCGAGTTATTGTAAAAATACTGAAAAAACGAATTTTAGGGACCGTGTAAAAAATTACTTAGCAAATTGGATCCTAATTTGCATTATCGTTTGGTGGTTGAAAAGCGTTTTTGGTAAATGTTTATTCAAATTATTGATGTCTGTCAAATGTCTAAAAATATTTTCTTGTTTCAAGTGCATACAATGTATTTTGTTTGTATAATTAACATTAAATTATATCGATTACTATGTTTTTGAATGTATGTTATTTCCAATATTATTTATAATTATTTTATTATAAAATTTCCAATAATATGTTATTTCCTCGATTTTTTTTAATTATTAGAGATTACTTATTTATTTAGTTATTTAGTCAGTTAGTCAGTCCGTTAGTTAGTCAGTCAGTCGGTTAGTTAGTTAGTCAGTCGGTTAGTTAGTCGGTCAGTTAATTAGTCAGTCCGTTAGTTAGTCAGTCCGTAAGTTAGTCAGTCCGTAAGTTAGTCAGTCAGTAAGTTAGTCAGTCAGCAAGTTAGTCAGTCAGTAAGTTAGTCAGTCAGTTAGTCAGTCAGTCAGTTAGTCCGTTAGTTAGCCAGTCAGTCAATTAGTTAGTCAGTGAGTCAGTCAGTTCACTGACTAACTAATTGAAAGTCAGTTAGACTAAGTTAGTCAGTCCGGAGTGATTAATTGACTGACTGACTAACTAGCTGACTGACTGACTTACTAACTAACGGACTGACTAACTGACTAACTAACTGACTGACCAACGGACTAACTAACTGACTGATTAACTAACTGACTAATTAACTGACTGATTAACTGACTGATTAACTAACTGACTGATTAACTGACTGACTGACTGACTGACTGACTGACTGACTGACTGACTGACTGACTGACTGACTGACTGACTGACTGACTGACTGACTGACTGACTGACTGACTGACTGACTGACTGACTGACTGACTGACTGACTGACTGACTGACTGACTGACTGACTGACTAACTGACTGACTGACTGACTAACTTACTGACTGACTAACTTACTGACTGACTGACTAACTAACTGACTGGCTAACTAAATAACTGACTGACTAACTAACTGACTAACTAACTGATTAAATAACTGACTAAATAACTAAATAAATAAATAATCTCTAATATTAAAAAAAAATCGAGAAATGGACAAAAATCTGTTTTTGGGGTTTAGACCCATTCGGGATTTTGACTCATTCGGGATTTCGGCTTGTCGGAATTTTGGTTTGTCGGGATTTCGGCTGTCGGGCTATGTCCCAGACCCAGTGTGCCGAATTTTAAACCAACCTTTTGTAGCAATATGAATGAAACAAAAATTTGCATAAAATGTAAAACATAAATGTAATAATTATGTTTGTCTATCTGATTGTAACTAATCGCATTTGAAAATCTGTTCGTTATAAATAATCGTATATGTGACTTAATTTAAAATTAAAACTTTTTCTCGTCTACCCTTTATTTTATTTCTGAATTTTAAAATCCAAAATTTAAAAAAAAGGTAAAAACATAAAAAAAAATCACAATATTAGGGAAAAAGGTTTAATTCTAGCATCTTTTGGCGAGATTATGGTAACCCTTTTGCTAGATTGTCGATTCGAAAAAAACCCTAAATATTACCTTTATCAATTTGGAGATTTCCCCCAAACGAATTGAAAATTAATGCTTTAATATCTCAACAAATAATGCAAAATGAATAATTCTTTTTTATACCTGGGGTATTTGAAGTTGCTGAATATTTTTATGTAAAAAAAATGGGTGTTGCCATTGGAATTTTCAAAGTTGGTACTCATTTTAATATGTAGACGACCCCTTATACAATTTTGGTTGCCAGTTCTTAATTCCTTACGCTATTTCCTGAAAAATGACACCTTGCACAAAATTCCTTGACCAATAGCAGCCGAAATATGAAGGGTGGATCGTTTTTTTTTTTCCCCAGCTGTACATATACAATACATGGATCGATTTGATATATTTTTTAAATCCGTGCAAAGAACATGCATTTATTTGCTAGTTATTGATAAAGTAAAAAAAAAACAAAACGTTTGTTTTTTTGAGAAGGTCATGGCAACATACAAAAAATATTTGTAATTTAGGATATTTAAAGAAAATAATTTCATATATTTCTCAAATTTATTTGCTACTAACTTACAAACTAATTTCTCACAAAATTATCTGCTAATATTTTACAAACTTATTTCTCTCAAACTTATTTGCTATTTATTTATAATTGTTTTAATTATCAATGTATTTTTTATTAATTAGAGTCGCATGATTTTAAGTTTTGACCAAAACCACATTAACATGTTTTCTGCATAACAATAAAGTGTGGCCTCAAACAAAACTACTAAAAGTACTAAAAGATACAGCAATCGACGTATCCATAGCAGAAGTACCAAATGACGGCTTTAACTATTTTATTTTTAAACTAATATATTACCGAGGAAACTGCTGTTAATAAATTTAAAATGTTTTCCTGTTATTTATTTTAATATCTGAAACGAGTGTCCGGTCCGGTCCCCGTTTGAAACCCAAGCCGACCGCTCCGGCCGGGAAAAGTAAGTTGCCGCTGCCGCTAGAGGTGCGCAGTGCATTCCCGTTTTGCTCAAGGATCTTCCGATTTCGTCACCGGAACAACAAGCCCCGTTACTTGTCGGTGTGCCTCCTCGCAGGTGAGACCGTTCAGTGGCGAGCCGCGCCACTGGTACATCCCCCGCCCCCTTCTTTGACAACGATGTGACAACTTTGGTATTGAAGAGATTACTGTATTGAATTTTGGTTTTGATTTTTGTTCGTTTTCAGGGATTGTTATGTGAAGATTAGTGGCGTGGAAACTTTTAATTGTGCATGTTGGCTCGTCACTAGAGAAGATAACAGCTGTATTAAGTGGTTTTTGAACATGTTTAGTGCTCTCGAGGACTGTTGGAACTGGAAGCTTTAAAATTCAAATTAGTTCATTCGAATAAGACTGATTTTTTGGATCAGTTGATTTTTTTACCCGTTTTTTTTTGTCGGAAATGCAATAAAGTAACGGAGCTCAGCTGTTAAGGAAACTTGTGGTTTTTACTGAAAGATGCTAGTTGTTTGTTAAATGTAGTCAGAAGTTACACGTATAATTCCCATATCTTTACCCTTGAAAAAAATTAACTTCCAAATCACCTACCCCTAGTGATAGATACTGTATGCTACCTACTGTTGTAAATTGTTAAGTGACACGTAGTCGGCAACGAACGATCAGCCTACATATCTCAAGGAAATGAAGTCATATCGCACTTTTCAGTTGCATTGCTTGTAGCACAAAGGATTACTTCTAATATCATACCGAGCTTTGGCCTATTATTTGGACACCATTGATTTATTCCGTAATTACATATCCGATGAAAATAATATTGGTTACTAGGTGGTGAGTAAATTTCTCAATTGTATACCCCCTTATAAATTAGGGTTTTTCCCCATTCTTTTAACTTTAAGATTTTAGTATTATATTTATTTAAATCTATTATGTACTTCGAATAACCTTTGTTATTAAGGTCCCTATATTTTTATCGGAAAATTCCGAAGTGGGGCAATATTATCAAGTACTACTATTTTTGCCTTCGTTCTATTACAAAACTATTGATTACGACTTATTTCATTGTATTTTTAGTTTTATACGATACGATCGTATATGTAACGCAAAATTAGCTTTCTGGTGCTTTTTTAAATACTTATTTTGCTTTTTGAAGTATATATTTCAACCTATATTTCCGTTTTTAGTTATATCATTATATACTATAGTACAAGCAAGCTGTTTCGTGAAATTAATCTGTATTTTTATACGCATTAAATTATTTTGTGTATAATATCGTTTAATTAGTTTCGGAAGAGTTTCACTGAAGATCATTTTTTGAATATCAACTAAAAATTAAAGTTTTATTATACTATAAAAAAACAAATAAAAAATAGTTGCTTAAAAAAATGCTTTCGATTATTTAGGATGAAAATCATAAATCAATTAAACTCTTTATTTAAGCAAGTTAATGAAGTGGTAGAGGCCAATGTTGCGTCTACCTAGAAATATAGAAAAACTGATTAAGTCAAAGATATTTAGAATATTTTAAAAAATTCATTGTTTTTGAAACCCTTTACTAAACTGTTCCCAAGTATACAAAGATTTAGAAACAGTTTATTATACATATTTGAAAACAGTTTACTACAGATCTACAAATAGTTTAGGGAGTTTCTAAAGGGTAGCAACCTTTTAACACATTAACGGCGACTTTGTGAATACCATTAACACATTCATTTCGGAATAAATACGTTAACTGTAAGTTTTTTTGTTTATAAATTCGATTTTTGTACAACTTAATTTATCCCACATAAATTTTTCAATACTATAGTCTTATTTCTCTTATATCCTATTTGCTTCGATAAACTTAAGCAGATCGTTTTTGCGTAACAAATTTTCTTGCCGATTATCGTTAGTGTGTTATTAGTGTTTCCCACCGCGAAACTCATGATTTTATTTGAAATCTTGTTACTTACTTTTTTAATTAAACTAATAAATTTATTTAATGTCTACTGATTAATAAATGACTTGTGTCCCCATGGCAGGCGACTTACGATGGGCGGCGGGACGGGGATTTAGCGGACAACCAGCCGGAAATGGACACTTTCGAAGTGGAACTAGTCAAAGATCAACAGGGACTCGGGATCACCATTGCGGGATACGTCTGCGAGAAGGGTGAGTGAACGTTATTTTGCTTTCACGGAACAATGGGTTACCTAGAAGAATTATTCGGCCATGTTAATAAGGTGTGTTTGGTCATTAAAAAAACCTTATTTACGAAACTTTATTTTTTACGGACTCAAAATGGATTTTTTTTTATCTCCTTACCTTGGACTTGGGAAATAGCATTAGACATTCAACAAAATAAAAACATTTAGAAATGTTTGGAAACTATGTTATAAGTTCTTTCAAGTTTTGTAATAGATTTTATGTATATTATAGTAAAGGCGGTTTTCCCTAAAATATTAATATGCTATTGATGATTGATTAGTATGCTGTTCAATGACATTTTCATTCAATCAAGCATTCTTTATTAACAAAACAACTGGTATATTATAGATAGACAGTCTAAGGATTGTTGGTATCCCATATGAGTGAAGAGAAAATATGAGAGAACCATTTTTTTAAAAATAATAATACAATGTGGATCTGAGAGCGAGGTAAGACATAAAGGCATCCGTGCCATTTAAAAATAAACATAAAAGGCCCAAAATTAAATTTCTTCTGAAAGCAGGTATTTTTTGTTATCTTTTTGTTTAAACCTTGATTTGGGTTTAATTTGCACATCAACGAGGGGTTATTGTAATTTTTAGGAGCCAAATAGGAAAAACATTTGTGAAAAATTTCCCCTTTGGATTTGGATAGATTGAAAATTATGTTCAGTCATCTAGTATTGACTATCCTACTACTTCTTAATAGGGATTTAAGAAGAGTCTGTAGCATTTCTTTTTATAAAAGTGAAAGTGTTAGACTGGGCTCATATGGGGACTTTCATATATAGGAAAACCCTTTTCCCCCATATGAAATGTCGAAACACTAAAAAAACCCGTCAAATTGTAGTTTTTTAGTGCACTTTTTCTCTAAAAATCCTGTCTTTAGTTACACAAAGTTTATACTTGTCAAAAATAGTAAGTTTCCCTGTCCTTGCATTCTTGATTGCACCATAGCTAAAACCATTAAACCTTTAATTTTGATCCAAGCACTACGATTGCACGCCTTTAAACAACCACTAGCAATTCTTACAATTCCAAATCAAATGACTTACCCACTACAATAATCCCAACGTCTTCATATATCACTCTAATGAATAATTATTTCCACTGCTCGACATGGCACCCCTTATCCCAATTTGGATCTGGTCTCAATTAGGCATTTTCCCATCAAAAGGGTATTAAATGAGGGCTCTGTCGAACGAGGCTTCTCAATGACTGCACCTGTTGAATGCGCTTTAGTGAAATATCTTTTTCTTTCCGCCATCTTGTCTATTGATCGAACGTAGTGTGATTCGCGCTTTGTAGTTGAAGTTTTTCTTGCATTTTTATTGAAGTGGCATTGTTTTACTTTGAGGTAGATGCTTGATTCAATGTGTTAACCGACTGGGCTCCCTAGCCCATTTTAAGGAGTTTGCCCTGCTTGCGGAAGGTCCCAGGTTCGGGTGTCCGGGCATCCCCAAAATAACTGCCGACCCGGCCCGTGCAGCCAAAAAATTTCCGACGAATAATACCCTGTGTAAAGGAGTGCAAGTTAAGTATGCTCCAAAGTCCCAACGCTTCGTACGATGTTGTCCTTAACGGTTGTGTTGGGTCGTCGCTCGACTGTGGTTCTAAATTACGGCGCCCGTCAACTATAGCCCTCGTGCAGCTCTAGTGAGACAATAATTCAAACTAACCTAACCAATATGTAAAAAAAGTTAGAGACATTTTTATTAGAAAATGCGTGGTTCGGATTCTTCAGAGATAGAAAAGTAAAGTAAGCGTTTATAAAAATGAAGTGAACCTTCACAATTTATTTACAAAACTTTTTTTTATCATTCTGCTAAAGAGAAAATGCCTTAGTTTTTTTTTTGTGTGCGTTCCTGTAAAGTCATAATTGCTGTTGTAAATTTGCTTGTAATGATGTATTATTTAAAACTGTATAGTAATTTGTCTTATCATTAGCAGTATTCTTAATGATTGTTTAAGTTTGAAATAATAATAAAAATTGTTAATAATAATTAGTTAAAATTAGTTTAAATAAATGTAAGAACAAAACTTGCTTTATCCACGTGAAAAAATGTCCCTTATTGAAAAAAAAAGTTTCACTCTACAGAGTTTAACAATTTTTATACTTTTTGGCCATTTATTAGAAATCAATGACCAAAAAAAACCCAACTAGTGTGCTGTGCTTTATCTAAAAACATTACAAAAACCCCGACTAATCTATTCAATAAATTTAGAAAAATAGCTTTTTTTTGTAATTTAGTTATAAAATCAAATTTCTGTACCAAATTGTTCTTAAAATGTTTATTTTCAAATAGCGTAAATAATTAGTATGTTTTAAACTTAGAAAATCGTATTCATATATAATTTTTATCTTCAATTTTAATAATGTTTGCTGACTTTTTTCTTGTGCATACTTCCCTTATCATTCCCGGAATACTAATATTTGAAGTTGTAAGGGGTTTTTAATGATTCATAATTATGTTTCATTGAATAAAAAAAATGCCTTAATAGCATCTAGAAACTTTTGGAGCAATTAAAAGAGCTTAATTAAAACCATTTCAAAAGCTTTTTGTTTGTACAGGTTTTTTCTGGATAAAAAAAGTTTTTATTGTCTGAAATATATTTATATATTGTTTTATTTCACTTATTTCCGAAACCTTTTCTAAATACAAAGAAATGGAGAGCGTGAACTAAGGCATGTTTCCTAACTCATCCTCTTTTTCGCTTAATATTAAATCAATAAATGACACATATTTTTTCACAGAACGGAGAAGTGTTTTTTTGGAGAGATAACTTTTCAAATTGCGCGGAAAATGTGTAGAGAGCGGGATGAATAAAAATGCAATAAAAGGGTTTTTGTTGTTCCAGGTTTTCGATTAACTTTGACTTTTTGCTGTATATATATATATTTTTTTGATGGAGGTAAATTTTATATATATATACTTCGAAAACCTTTTCCTTCGCCTACCTTTTAACACAGTAAAATGTTACTTAAAATGATTTAATGTTACAGTATCTTAATTGTGAATAATAATTTGGTAAATTATATTTTTAAACATTTTTTAAAAGCCTTTGAGTTTCGAGGACATATTTTATTCTTTGTTTGGGCATATTAATTACTTCCTAATTAGCAATTCCTTGAAGACGAACTATGAGTTAAATAATATTCTGTTTATATGCAAATAAGAATGCGAAAAAAAAAGTGGTCTTGAAGTTGAATTAAACTCCAAACTTAACGTTCCAATCTTATATGCCATATAATAGAAGATTTATATATGTTAATGCTTAAGAACACGCCTGAAAATTCTTGTGTGTTAGGAATGGTATTTATGTTGTTTAAATTGTATTGTTAGTTTAAAGATAAAATGCGTGCGTATATTTTGTTTTCTGAAAACTGAAATTATTTGCTGTAACTCAACAACTTTCCTCATCTAAAATTTTGATGAGAAAATGTAAATTAGGCACCTTTATGTTTCGTGTAAAAATGTAAAGTGGGACAGGGTATATGAATTCCTTCGGGAAATAAGGAAGAACGATTGAAAATGGCTTTTACATGAAAGGGGCTAGTTATAAAATAAACGTTCTCCAAAATATAACTAAGATGTAGCGTTCGGTTCATTGGTTGACGAATTTCGACGATCATAAATTCGATTTGACGAAGTCGCCAACGAACGCATCTGACCCTATATCTTAGTTATACTTTGCGGTATGTGAGTTTTACAACTACATCCTTCATATACTCTTGAAATTTTTTTTTAAATAATAATAATAAAATGTGCATTGCTTTTTTACCAAAATGTAACGATTTGTTAAATATCAAATTAATATGCATTTGAACCCGTAATTTTATGAACTGTATATTTTCCGATACATAATTATTTTTAGTTTCTGGCTAGTTAACTTAAAAATGAATTTTCGAAAAAGGGTTTCGATAAGAATTCTAAACTACTATAATTAGTTTTTGCTAAAATGGGGTTTGTCCTGTTCTTCAAAAAATAAGTTTTTATTGAGGATGATATTTGTTCCTACTTCTCATTTCTTTTGTTCTTTAAAATTGTTTTTCGGGTGTTCATGACAGGCTAATTACTTTTGTGGCCAGATGTTGAAAAATATAAAGCACGCAGTAGAAGGATGAAGTAGCTAGGGCTTTAAAATAATTCTGTAGCAATGTTTTTGTATGGCTAAAGCATACCATAATAGTACATCCAATTCCATATTTGACTTGATTGTGAAATTAAAAAAAAATGTTGTATTTTATTTATATAATAATTTTTTTCCAAATTTATTGAATGGTTAAAATTATTATAGTATATTGTCGCTCAAATTAACTCCGAACACTTCCGCATGATAATTTTGAATATAAAGCATTATTAACGATTATTACGATCCCGATTATTTCGAAACTTTACTATAAAGTCTCCAGTAAACTGAACCGAAAACTTGGGTGTATACTTTGCTACAGCCTAGGTATACATCGTAATATGTACCATAGCTGTAGCAAAATGCACACTGTACGATTTTAGTGTTTCGTTAAGGGCCTCTAACCTTCATTCCTTAACAAAGCCATGTACACATATTTTTAGGTAAATATATTTCTGATGAAATATATATAAATATGTTTTACAAATGATTTTGAACATTTTTTTTAATATTTGCGGAGGCGCATGTAAATTTCCTGAAATTTGAGGTTTTAAGCCCTAAATATACATTCTGGCGCTATGAATACGAAAACAAACTTTATCTTTTTTAAAAAAATTATTAGTTCATTTCTAACACTGTTTTCAACGCAAAATGCATTAAACATTTCCTGTTTTTGCAAGTTTTTGTTACCTGAGTTTTTTGCAAGACCCTTAATTTGTGCTTTGATCCTCGTTCTACGTTGGTTTTTATGCGAATAGACATCGGATTCCTGCAGTCAAATGCCGAAAAAGAAAATCTTGAACATTCAAGTTTATAACATGAAAATTAGTGTTAAGAAAAACTTAAAATGAAGTTGTGAAGTGAATTATGCAAAGGTTAATATGTTGACCTCTGGAGTGAAAAGGTTGAGCTACCGTATAACTTAAATAAACATTGGTCCTTTCATTTTCTTTTTAATATCAAATTTAAATGTTAATTATTATGAAAGGCTGTACTTTTAGATGACATTTAAATATAAATTATTTGTTTCTGGTATTTTAAACTTAATGCAACACATGCAAAATACCCTTTCTGCTTTATAACCAAAAATCCGATGGAATTGTAATAAGTTATTGGTTTCATTCCTTTATATTCTTACAATAAAAGATTTTAATATGGGATGTATCTATTATATTTCAAATGACACCATTTTAAATATTTTTGTTAGATATTTCCTCTAGAATAATTAAAGTTAATTTTTTTAAAAATTTTGTATCATTATTCATTTTCCGAAATTGATTTAATTGATAACAAAAAAAAATAAACCCAGCTAAATTAGTTTTTTAAAAAACAAATATTTAACATACCTATTTCATTTATACTTGGGTCTAAATTTTCCGAGTTACTCTATCCGTCGTAGAATAGCAGCATACCAATTCAAAACTAAATGCTCCCCTTGAAATGGCTTCACGACCAAACGCTTCCGTAACCTGTTTATTTAATGCGTCCTGAGATATGCGAGAGCTCGAGTTATTAATGCACGCATGGAACTTTTCAAGTAGACTATGAATCTAGATGACATTTCGACTGGGTGACATCATATTACGCTGTTCCCTTTCAACTCCGACTACTGGTCACTTAACGACCGCATCTGTCATTGTGTCCAAACTTTCCTACGTCCGAATCGTGCGAAATGGATTGGTCGGGTCCTGTTAAAAGTATCGATTTGTGGTGAGTTTGCCCATAACTGGACATATGAATCAGACTGGATTTTGTGATTGGGATTTAGTTAAAAAAATTTTTTTAAAGAATAAGTTTTCGTTTTTAAATGTCAGGTTGCATTGATTTGTACTGATAGTGTTAAATGGTAGTTTTGGATCGTATTTTAATTTCAAACTGAATTAAAAGAGATGCGTTTGTTTTTAAATTAAAAGGAAAAAAATCTTTAAAATGAAATTATTAATTTTATCCATGTACTTGTGTCGTGTCAATGTGGAGAGAATCTCTTGACCTCACCTTATCCAAAGTTAAACTGAGAGTCATTATCAAATCGGCCCTAGCTCTTAGACATACTTTGGAGATTGTGATTTTTGAAACTCGACCCTTCATTTATATACCGAACTCTAATATATCGTTGTTACGTGAAAAAGTGACACCTGTGCCATGTTAGCCTAATGCGAAACACGTCACTTTTCCGCCCACCAATGCGACATTTTTTCACAATACTTATAAAATATTCTTGCCTGAAAAGCGATACATCTTGTGCAATGCTTAACTAACTGTGTGCTTTTGAATTTATTTCCCTTGAAGCTCCCTCTTATGATAAATGGGACCGCAGTCACAAGGGGAGCTATCTCTTCAGTTTACCTATTTCCGTTTATCCAATATTTACTATTCAAGATGTTCCACAGTGGATGAAATGGACAAGGTGTTTATCATTGCTTCGGTTATACATAATTTTATCTGATTTTTCACGCAAGCATCATTATTAATTTTTGTTATTTTCGAGTTATTAATTCAACATATTGTATTCTAAACTTCGACTTTGAGCAGTGGTCTAGAAGTTTTATGCGCGCAAACATCATTATTTATATAAATATTTTTGAATTACGAAGGCAATGTTCGAATAACGTAAGCTTCGAACTACTACAGACTGCTTATTGAAATGAAGTTTGTCTTTTAATATTATTTTATACTGAATATTATTTTTAAGTTTTGAGTATGCATTTCGTTTTAATGCTACGGAGGTGCACTATTTCGTAATATTGATTAGACTAATATGTGTATATTTCTCGCTTTGTGAGTTTTGATAAACGAATAAAACATTCATCAAAATTAAATACTTTTAAATAAAACTAGTGTAATGTATTTTATTTTTCATTTTGGCGTTAACTTAAAAAAAAATATCCAAACTGTCGAAAACTTATCTAAAAATATTTCTAACATTATTTTTTAAACCTTTAAAAGGTTGCACTAGTACTAGAATAGAAGAACATTAAACCATATTGTAAAATACGTTTTTTTCCTTTATTAAAGCACCAATAATCTCTTTAATTTAAAGGTATATTTGAAAAGTTCTAGTTTTCACCTGAAGTTTTTTTATAAAAGTGAAAAATAATGTTTAAAAAATATTTCAAATTTAATATTTTAAATATTTCAAATTTAAGTTAAAAATTATTCATATTTTACCGACAGTGACAGTTGTTTGAATATCGCCTTTTTTTTTATTAATGCTCTTAATTTTTTTTTTTTTTTGTCTTTCGTGCTTTGGAACAGTTTTCTTAGTTATGCATTTAAACTATAAAATAGTACAAAAAATTCCATGTGGATAATTTTCTCAAACATAAATTTCAGAAAGAACTAATAATTCTGTTTAAAAAGTTACTTATTTTGAACTTTATATTTTTAAATTTAAACTTGTTTTTAAACATTTCAATTTAATATCCAAATCCCTATTACTGAAGCTTGGAATCAACATAGTCCACGGCATAGAACTGTATAAAATATAATATAAATCATTTTTAGTTGTTTCTTCGAATTAATCTCCTACTTCTCTAATCCAATATTTCTTTACTTAACAAAAACACACCATAAAATTATGATATTGAAATATTGTTTGCACATGTTTACAATAAAAACAATAATAAATTCTAAGCAGGGAACCTGGTTAAGGTAAGTCTTTATCTAGTTCAAAACACTAATGTCCAACGCATCAACTATCAACAAGTGGGATCGAGTAAATTTACAGTGAATATTCTCAAGTGGCTCTAGTTGAAACACTTAAAAAACTTGCCTAATTATTGTTTTGCAATAAAAAAAACTATACTAATATTATTGATGCTGGATCACAGGAATCAATTTGTCCAACATAGAACGATCGAGCAGTATACCTAATGAGCTACACATCTATTTAACAGTATTAACACATAACACACATGAAAATATACAATTGATTAAAAAGAAAAACAAACATACAAGCCCTTAATAGAAATGGCGATAAATTTAAATGCATTTAAATAAATACTAACCTTTTATATGAATCTTTACAATGTAGAACTTCGAGTTTTATGGCGTCAATAAGTCGTTGCATTCAAACAAACAGTCCAGTTCCAATCCCAGAATGCAACGGTGTGAGATGAAACAATGAGATTCATTTTCGTCAAAAGTCACGATATTTTGACGAAATAATCGTCAAAAGCAACGAAATGAGGATTGATGGATCGTCAAAAGTGAAAGTATTATTTCTGAGAATGTAGTAGTTACCCTACGCACTCATATCAATATGAGTTACCTCCAAATATATTGTTTAATTAGCTCTCCTTGAAATGTTTAATTCAGTTTTTTTAATTATTGGAATGCAATTAGTTTTCAAAATCTGGATTAAATGAACGAGAAATAGTTCATTATAATGTTTGCTTATTGTTTAATTAATTCTAAGCTAGGTTTATTCACGTTGTATTGATGAAATATATTTCTTTTTTAAAAACATCATTATTACTTTTCTATCAACCGAGAATCGTGTAATAACTTGTGTTACTTCATTTTTAAGCTCATAAATAGGATGCACGAGTATTTTTAATATATATTTATATATACCCTAGTAATTTATTGTATTTTTTACGACATTAGTATGGAAATGTCATAGTTTTATTATTTTTATATAATTGATACCCAATTTGTTTATAACCTCTTATATTACAGAAAAATTGATTAGTGCAATTATTAATACTTTTGTCAATTTTTTAATAGTTTATAGCAGTGTATGTCTCACATTATAAGAAATATTTTGAGTTATAGCTGCGGGCTTTACGGTACATAATAGACGGTATAGGTCCTATTAAAAAGAGCGAAATAATGATTTCGTATTACTTTTTACGTTGTAAATTCTTAATGCTTTATAAAATTCCATTTATTTTATACTTTTATGTTTGAAGGATGGTGTTAGAGGTACATTTGTGGGAAATTCAATTTTCTTTACCTCAGTTTCTATATATTTTTTTGCTTTTTCTCTCATTTTAGTTTCTTCAGTTGTAATATAGAATAACCCTTGAGAATTTAAATAATAAAAAAAGATATTGTGGGATCTGAACTATTTTTAGGCTATAGTCATTCTGCCTCTCCAGTAAACAAAAATACTTTAAGAGTGAGAAAAGATCTAGGTTTCTATGAGAGAAACTTTTTTTGTATAGTTTGGAAAGTCTGATGTCTTCACATGTCACATTTGGCGTTAAATTTTATACTCATTGCTATTTTATGCGATGCGATATGCGAATACTACTTTTGCTGGAAAAGGTGTAAAATTGAAGACTTCTAGAAAATATAAGAAAAATATTTAGAGACTTACTAAAACAATTCTTTTATCTGATATGACGTAACCAAGTGACGCTTTCTATTTTAATATTTCATTTCTTTTTTTTCTTGAATAATGGTGCTAGGAGTGTCTCATGATTCATTCATTTGAAATACAAGCTTTGAAAAATTCATATTTGAGTGAGGTATCTCAAAAACCGGGGTTGCTTTTCCAGAGGGAAAACTCTACATTGCATCAATTGCAATCAAACTTTTTTCCCTTAAAAAATAAAAATAAAAAACTAATCACATTTTTTTCGCAATAAATATTGCTTTGCGGCGAATTCAACACAGAGCAAATTGTTTCCTTTTCACACAAGCTGTTGCTTAAAAATCCAAAATTAATTTTATTGTTATCCTTTAATTTTAAACTCCTTAAAACATAAATCATGCTCAATTCTTCTGTTTCCTTTTTTCGACCGGCCAAGTAATCTAATTCTGCGAAAAAGTTTTACTTTTAGCATTTCTTGCTGACACATT
Organism: Oedothorax gibbosus; assembly: GCA_019343175.1. Classification (NCBI taxonomy): domain Eukaryota; kingdom Metazoa; phylum Arthropoda; class Arachnida; order Araneae; family Linyphiidae; genus Oedothorax; species Oedothorax gibbosus. Next base: position 609,663 of record JAFNEN010000348.1, on the reverse strand, counting down.
TTCTCGCGTCCGGTATTAGTTATGAATTCATTTCCTATTTTTTTGTTGCATTTTTTCTTTAACGCAGCTCGCTTTCGTACTTCGTTAATTTCCGAGTTGATTTGCATAAATTTGTCTCCGCTCACGAATGCTAGCACTTAATTTACTGAAGGAATTGAAATATTTTCCCTGGTTTTACAGTTGAGTGAAGTTGCGTGCGCTAAAAGTTTTAGTAGATATTGTAGTAAAACAAAATCTAAAATCAAATTGCCTCTTTTATATTTTGAAACTTCTGATAGCTTTTTGTTTAGTGAATATAGATTAGTTTTTAATCAATTTGCGAATAACTTTTTATTTCGGTTTTAATTTTCGACTGTCAATTATTAGCTATGCACAACAAATATTCTTTATGTTTTAAAATTATATCAGGAGCTTCATTTTTTATATGGATATAAATAATAATCATTGGCCATTTGCAGTAAGTAGTAGTTGTGCAGTAAGCTCCTAGTATGTTAATCATTTAAAAATTTATTTTTATGATGGGTTGTTTATCGTTGTATATATTCATAGAAATATCAAATTTTTGGAATTCAGACTACGTCATTTCAGTTACTATTTAACGTGGATTTCTAATCCTAGTTTTCTGCACTCACCGAATTTATAAAAGTAGTAACAAAAGTTTAATACCATTTTAATTATGGCTTTGACATTTTGCTTTTTTTAATCGATTTTCTTGAATGTATGTATGAAAAGAATGTTCTGTGTATACGTAAAGCTTAGCTCTTCCTCTTTATTTGCTTTCTTGCAAAGAATAATATTTTCTCATCATTTTATTGCCATTTACAAAGTAATGAAAATGGAGCTGTGTCAACTCCACCACGTACGGCTTCTGTGTCTTAAACCGTTATCTTGTCCAAGTTAGAAATCAATTTTAACTCCTCTTCCAGAATAAAGTTGATTTTTTATAGTTTTGCGTAATGTAACTTCAGATGGAGTCGGGGGAGTTTCTCTTATTAATTGTTAATCCTTTTTAAAGGAAAATCATAACAATGCCACGCCAAATTAATGAGTCCTCTTTGTAATTGCGCTCTTTTCCCAACTTTTTATTTCATGCATTCATCATTCCTCTGTAATTCAATATATATGAGAGGATAATTTATGGGAACTATGCTTGTTTAGTGAGCTCGATTGATTGTATTTATTTTACGTTCGTGAAAGAAAGCATACTAAATAATTATTTTTATGTGACCATTAAAATAAGATCATAAGTTATGGTAATTTATTATAATAAAGTAATTTATTTCATTAAATCATTAAAATAACGCTTTTTGGCATAAAATTGGATGTTTCAATTTCTTCCTTGTACTACATACGCTTTGGGTACATTTTTGGTACTTTGGATTTTCCCGTCAACCATTTTCGCTAAACAAAATATTATCGCCTATTATTATGATTTAAAAAAATTATTTTGTTTACAATGTTTATTTTTAAAATTGCAATATTTAATTTGAAAGGCTAGCACCAAAGAATTTGGTTATAGCATTGGCAGGTCGACAGGATGATAATACCAAAGTACCATATATATATTTTTTGATTATTTAACATTTTCATCTCGTCAAATTTTTGAAGAACTCGTTATATAAACTGTACTGTCGGGGGCGGTTAAACTACAGTAACCGCAACACTGATTTGGACCTTTTTTGCAAAGAAATAATTAGTCCTTCAGTATACTTTTCTTATAGGTTAGAGTTATATGAGTGCGTACAACATCATTGGTCTAAAAGTCATTAGTCTAATTTCTGCAGTTTACCTGCTCACGGCAGTGTAGTGCAAGCGCTTCTTTTTGTCATCTACGTGAGATAGCTCTAGGATTCAAGTAAACTCTTTTTAGTATTCACCTTCTTATAACAATAATGATACGTTATTTTTTTTATTATGAGAACAGTCCCTTGATTTATAAAGTGTAGCTCCAGTTGGTTTTTAATCAAATTAAACTACAGATCACCAGATTTACGTAGATGCTTCAGTTGATTAACGCCACACTAGACCATTGTTAACGGAAACTCTTTACTGAACTGGTGTCAAGAAGTATTACCGACAACACCTCATTTGAGGACACGATACACACTAATAACTTTTTTATTTGGAATTTGTACTTTCTCTCTGCACAATCCGTTTTATAGGATGATGGCGTCAATGAACTTAGTCAATTCCTGGACCCTAAGGTGTGAAAGCCGAGTCCTTACCTACAGGGCTTCCCCACTCGTAATTTTTTTTAGCGAACTCTTCATTCATTGTTGTATGTCGACAAACAAGCGCCATTGTTCACACCGGTCTTTTACTATCTGAAATGTTTACTTTTAAGATTCAGAGGAGCGTCCCCGTAAATTCAATTTTGACGCTTTAGTGGAAGCCGCCTCCGCCACCAGTTGAGTATGCATTTCCTCGAATCTCTGGAACTGATCTCTGGGATTTCCTCTTTCTTGTCTGAGGAAATAAAAAAAGAAAATAAGTCAAAAACGAAGAGAAATTTCTTTCGGAAATTGTAAACAGAAATATATTTTCTTCAATCCTGTTTCGGGGAAAAGTTCGGGAGAGGCATTGGAGCGTAAATTAAAAATCCCATGGGGAAATTCGAAATTCAATGGTAGTATTTCGTGTCGTATCCTTCTTGTTAAATAAGAAAGTGCTATATAAATCGAGAACGCTAGATTTTTTTTTAATCGAAAATATATTTTTCTTGTTCACTAAACACATTGACATTGGACTGTTTCAAATAAGAAAACACATAAAAAAAATCCTTTAAAATTTACCCTATACTTATAATATGTATTTCGTTTATATATATTTTTTTATATTTTATCCTTTTTATTTTTATTACTTAAATTGCGTAAATAAAGCGCATGGCTTTAGTGAATTCTTTTCAAACATTTAAAAAATTTTAAAAACATTTCTTTAAAAAAACTTAACAAGTATCGGTAAAATATATTATTTATTGTCGCTATGCGCTAATTTGTGTTTTATTTGTATGTGTCGGGTTTTTTTTCTGGCTAAATTTTGTCTTATGTTTGAAAACACAGCTAATAATGAATTTAATCCATTAACGACGATTTTCAAGAAAATTTGTCAGGGGAAAATGTGCTTTCGGCTTAAATTTATCTATACACAAATTATAAGACAACTGAAGACCGTAGTTTTGAAAACTTTGAATTGGTCACATTGAGTTATACTAAAAATAAAACTTAACGCCTTCGTTTCTGAGAATCTGAATAAAAACTTTATCAATTTTCACAAAGTTGACATTAATGGGTTAATTAAAAATTTTAATTGCATCCTATTTATTGAAGTAGTCGAAAGATTTCTCAATAACCCAAATTATTTTTATAAATCAACTTTTCCAACTTGCTTAGAGGCGTCACTTCAAACTCCTCATAAACTATTGACTATGAGATCTTTTAAGACTAGCAAACACAGTTGTGTGACAGCATTAAAAGACGTCTTGACAAAATCTGTGACTTCCCAGAATTTGATTCTTTTACCCCTAAGGTAAGAGCCAAAAAGTAGCAACTTAAGACAGCCAACTAAAGTTTTGGTTGAAGAAAGAGTAATTTGTAGAACTTTTGTCACCTATTTTAAAGTTAAATTGGGGACTTCATTAAAATGCATGTGGATTTACGGGCTTCGGTAAATTTTCTCACTGGCTTCGAGGAAATTTATTACTGCTACTCAGTTAAAATAAATTTTTTCAGCTATTAAATTTTAAGTCAATTATAGGAGGAGGAGGCTGAACTTCTATTTATTTTTTTGAATGATAACAAAGAATTTTTAAATGGAAGTAATGGATCTTGTATCGAATTACTAGTTCCAAACTGAGTAAAATGTTTTCTTAGTGCACACAAACCGACTTCATTTTGGTTTTATATTTATTCATTTTTTTATATTTTAAAGTATTAGTTTAATTATTTCGTGGTATTAGAAATGGGCTTGTTTTCAAATTAGATTTGCCTTATTCTTTCTCTGACTGAATCGTGAAAATTCATATTTCGCTGCTCTTGCATTACTTTTTTTTTACACTTTTCTGAGAGTTATAATTCATACGTATGATGGGTTTTGTCTTTCCGTTTTCAATTACATTTTTTTTTAAACAGAAGAAAAGGATTTCATAGCTTCATTTTTCCTGACATTTAATAAGCTGACTTTTGTTGCTTATTGGTAATAAAATCCTTCTATCAAGTTGAAAAAACTAAAATATTTTCTATTGTGTCAAAATTTATTCAAGCGCAGTTCCATTGGAAAGTTGTCGAAAGTGGGTTTGATATAAAAACTTTCGTTTGCTTTGATTTTTCTACATTTTCATTACTATTTTGTTGATATTGGAGTATTTGTTGCCTGTTATTCCAAGTTTGTTTTCCTCAGTAAAAACATTTCTTTCACTTAAAAAGAAAGTTTTAAAATGTACCAGCATTTAATGAAGGTTATTTGGAATTGGACGACAAACATTTTTCAAGAAGCTCTTAAAATCTTGCAATTTTTTAAAATCATTTTCTGGAGTTGTAGTTATCTTATGTGAGTGTCTGAAGAGTAATTGAACAAAATCTTTGGCTCTAAGTTCTACTTTATTTTTACATTTATTCGTTCGTAACTTTGTTTTAAAAAAACTAAATTTTCTTAAATCCTGATTTTTCAGTTTTTTTAACGACTATTTTTGTAGAACATTGTTCTTAACAAAATAATGATAAATTATATTTCTAAACATAAACTTTGGTTAGAACGTGCTTAATGAATTTAAATATCGTGTATAATTGTTATTCAAAAAATCTGACCCCAAAAGTGACTATAAAACGACATGATGTTAAATGTTTTGTTTTCAGGGAAAATCGAAGTATCGATGTACTTGAAAAAAATATAAAATTTTTTGACACAATATCTAGTTAGATTTAGTTAGGTCAAGTTAGGTTTTGAAAGTTTGACGATTTCTAGAATTTGAATAGCGAAGAGTCTATTAATATCTAGTTTCAACTGACACTCTAAGGAATTTCGTACCAGAAAGGTGAATTTCTCATACCTGGGAATTGTCAACCGAAACAAGTCTAATTAAACTTATAGATCTAAACTTATAGATTTAAATTGGAAGCAGGGCATTATTAAAAGACTTTAATTACATTCATTGAATGTGTTCACCGTATAAATTAATGATTGTTACTAGGAAATAGCAATTGCTTTGATGCCGAATATTTGCTTTACTGAACCTACATTCCGCAGTCTTGCCAGTTAACTCAATGTTTAAAGAAAATGTGTTTGTTTGTAAAGAGCTAAGTAATGAGGTTTCTAGATTCAAAACCGGATGGAATGAATTTTTATGATCTTTTACACGAGATACCGAAGTTATCCCATTTTATTTAAATTGAAATAAAAATTTTACTCAAAAATTTGAAATCAGTTTAATATATAGTTTTAATGTACAATGATAAAAAAAATTAAGCATGGAAAGTTAATGCAAACCAATAATTGTGAAAACGCCTGGTATCAAATATAGTAATATTATTTATCTATATAAAAACTATCTCCTGTATTATAGAATATTCTAATAGTTTATTCCGGAGTAGATTTTCTGTCTTTAGACGCTAAGCGAAACATATTTTGGTTATTCTAGGCCATTTGTTAAGACAACTATAATATTTGTGTCTTCCTGCTTTCACACCGCATCATACGCTCCACGTACTTTCCGAATAGCTGCGCTACACACATTCTCTATAATACGTTATCTCATTACACTGTTGCGTACATTGGAATTGTGTAAATGTAACTGAAGCGTGAACTGACTACGACAGCCTGCGAAGACGCGCCTGGAAATCTTGAGTCTTAAAGGCCGCGTGATCTTGTTTACAACCAACTTAATGGGTTTCGTCGTGCACTTAGGACGCCGTTTGAATGTATCAAGCATCTGATTCCGTTTCGCCCATCTGTCGTATTAGGGACATCAAATAGCCGTATTACCTTGTTGAGCCAATAGTATGCAAATACTTGAAATATAACGGCTCATTCTAGTATTAGCTAGTGCTGTGATTTTATACATAGTATACAATTTAATTGTTTTTATTTACGTATTGACCGATTTAGTATTAGTAAATTTGTAATTTTATATTCATTTGTTATTAGCTCTTACTTTTAAGAAATACATATTATGCAATATAAACTAACTGTATTATACATATTTTAAGGTAGTAGGAATAGGAGTATGGTATAGTATAGAATGGTATAATTATATGAATTTTTTTACTTTTAAGTTTCCAAAAAATTCAAGCAAGTTTTTAAAAAAACTTGTAGTCAATGCACATAGCTTTAAATTGTAAGAATTGTTGTATAAATCTAAAAAGTCCGAAGAAGTAAGTAACAATTTCACTGCAGTACAAATAATAATATTGTAAATTCCTCTTTTAAATAAATTAAATACAATTATTAATTTAATAAAAGTAGTTCGTGTGCATTTACTATTTTCTTAAGTACTATGCTTTTTTCACTTGTATATATACAGCTTCGATTAATCTAGGTTCACTTTGGTTGGATTCTGTCATCGATATAGTATCCATTTGGGGATTACAACCATTTTAATTTAATTGCTAATGAGCTTCCAACTTACTCGCCCCTACATCGCTATGGAAACGTTTCCTTTCATAGGCTGTCCAATTAAATCCCTTTTCATTGTGAATCATGCTTATTGTAATGTCAGTCGTGATATTAGTGCACACGTTAACCCCTTTTGTTGCTTTCTCATTGGATTGGTCATCAAAAAGGATTTTGAATTTGAATATTGTATTGTTGCCTGTGTAATTCCTATTATGTATTCAGCTTCAGTTTTTTCAATTAACTAAAATATATCTTGTGCGCTTTCTTTGTTTATTCATTCACTACATTTCTATTTCTGTAAATTTACTAAGACTATTGTCGTTCTTTCATTGTGTCTTCTGAAAGTTTTTACATTATTCTGAAGTGAAACCTTATAAGTATTCTTCAAAGGTTTCCGTGAAATTGAAAAGTCTGGGAGAACATCGTGTCATTTAAAATATTACTTTAGAAACATTTGTGTGCTGTCACTAAATAGTATTACATTTTTACGTTAGTATGTGAAGTTGATATGTGGCAGTTTTACTTATTTGAGAAAACGAACCTTACGTTTTTGACTTACTTTTTATGTTCCAAAAAAAGCCCTTCATGAATTCAGTTTTAAAAATATCAATGGTATGTGTTATATGTTTCAAGGATTTGATAAAAATTTGTTGAACAAAGATTGTTACACGTCAACTTAATCAACCAACTCATTCGTTTGCAATCTTAAAAAAATATTTAATTTAATTTTTAAACTTATGAATGTAAAAAGTTAGTTGTCAGAGTTAATAAACACTTTCCTTTTTTTCATGCAAAAATATGAAAGCACGAATGCACTTTCACTATCAATCATGAAACAGAAAGTGACAAATAGCCTTCTGCTTTACTTTAAAATCTGCTTTAGCCACGGCCAACTTTAATAACAAGACCATAGAAGCTCTCCCAAACATGAGCGTAGACGGAAATTTTGACGTCACTGTTCCCAGTGCCGAAGATCGAGAAACTAGTTCGGACGCATTCGGAACCCTAAAATTGTGGTCAGCCGTGAACGAGTGGTTCCGAACAGGTTTCGAGACAGGTTGTCTATTCATCTTCTGAACAACGTCATTCTTAACTATGACGTCAAAATTTCCGTCCCCGAGCTTGTTTGGAAAAGCTTTTTCGGCCTTAGTAGTTGAGTAGGCCGTGCTTTAGATCAAACCACAAAAAATATTGCTCCAAAGGCGCACCTTTCTCTTTCTCCATTCCCTTCCTCTTATTATTCCTTCCTATTACCTCGTCAAAATTTTTCTTATTTTCACCAGCATCCCTTTTCCATCCGCAGACATTGGCTTATTACATAATTTTTTTTTACCGCCCATGTTGTTTTCGTCTCACCTTTCTTTCGGGGAGTGTTTTTATGTCTATACCACAGTGTGTTAAGTATTGTACTAAGACTATAGGAAATAGTTTGTTTTACTTCGGAGGTGCAGATATAAGAATAACAGCCGTTGTAATTAAAAGTGTGTGTTAGGAATTGCTGGATAAAAGCTTTTAGAGTCAATATTATTGGGAATGATTCAAGATGAAATGTTTGGAATTGAATGGCGTTAAATGTTGTGTTGGATTATTATTTTTCTTGTATATTACAATTTGAATTTTTTGTTATAAGAACTATTTATTTTTTAAATCATCGTCTAGAATATTCTTTGTTTTAAAATAGCTCGTGACACGAATCCATCGAATTTTTTGAGAACCTAGTTCCATATTTTAACTTTAATAGCAGAGGTTTCCAAATATTTTTATGATTTTAGCTTCCACACTACGTTTATAATGTAAAAAGTGGAAGGTATTATAATCGTTTAGTCCGTCCATCTGTCTGTGCCCCACTTTCACAGAACGAACCGTAAGTCTCATAAAGAAGTGGGATACGTCATTTTGAAGCAAAAAATCAGGCTAGGCTACATTTCAAATTTCGTTTAAAAAAATTAAATTAGAAGTTTATTTAAAATTTGAATAACTAAAAATCTTAATCACATTGAAATAACATGCAAATTCCATTTTTATTCAATATTTTCACTGTTGCCATTTTCGAAAGAAATTTAAATGGAAAATTGTGGCGACTCAGATATTTATTGAAAAAATTTACCTCATTATTCTTCGAACGCCAAACAAATTTACAAACTATAAAGTCTAATTATTAAATCTGAAAAAGAAGATTAATGAAAATAGTTAATCTTGGTGGTTAAAAGTTTGAATTACAACTAGCTAAAGGCCCTGTTTGGCGAATTTCTTCCTGTGATGTATAAATAGTTTGTTTCTTGTTGAGCACAATGCTGTGTGGAAGCGGTTTAAGTGACAGATTCTGTAACAAACCTACTTGTTTTAGTTATATGTAATGCTGAACGTTACACAAATTTTATGCTTGCACGTGGTTATATGGCTAACAGTAATTTTAATTACAGATCGAACAATTATTACATATGTACACCGCTGCATTGAAAATTATTTTGTGTAGGGTCTCGTTGAAATCCGCACTGTGTTATGGAAGGATACAAAATGAACTCATTGGATTACTTTAAATTCATTACTTTCATTCAGAATTGTAAAAAGTTCCCCGGTTTTCAATTAAACCGCCTAAAAATTCGTCTATTTGCATATTCGTCATTTTTGTTATTTGATATTTAAAATTCTCATTTGAATGAATATCTTTTATTATTATGAATATCTTTTATTGTTGGATTTGATTTACATAAATCAATAATCTCCTGCGAATTACGCAAAGTAATTTTAGTAACTGACATGTTTGAATGTCCTGTAAGCCATCTCTATTTTGATTAAAGCGGTTTTAGTTATCGATTGGTAATCCTTCAATTATGTTATGTATATTCAGGCAACTTTCATAACGAATTTCAAAGTAGAATATAGATTGCCAATACCTTTTCTCGTTTTTTAAATGTCTCAAAAATTGAAACGCCAAAATTTAATATCTGCTTTACGTTCGATTTTTCTTATTAAATTCCTTTTTGTTTGGTTCCATGTGTCGAAATAAACAATAAACCTTCAATAAGGGATGATGGATCACTTTTTGGTGTTGACGTTGCAATCTATAACAGATGTTATCAAACAATACCCTTTTTATATTGCCTTAAAATTTATCTCTGAACAAAGTTAACCAACTAGGTATTTATATTTATAAAAATTTGAAATAATTTTAAACTTAATTTTACTATAAAAATATATCTAACATCTTTTATGCTAAAAAAAAGTGTTCTTGAATTTGAAATTAAATTTAAGAATATTATTGTTGTTTTAAAGTTAAAGTGCCTTAAATAATTTTAGTTATTCAAATGAATTATTATTGACTTTTATAATAATTGTAAACGTTTAAAATAAAATAGATCTTTTGATTTGATAGATCTTTTGAACAATAGCATTGTAAAATACTTAGAAACAAGTGTAATAATTAAGGGTAGATTTGGAATTAAGATTAAAATTATGTAATATGACTGTTAGGTCATTAAAAATATCAAAAAGTATGTAAGTATTAGGTTTTTTGTTTTATATTAAAAACACTTAATTTTATTACTGATGTTGTACCACCAATAAACAAAATACTGAAATACAAAGATGCCACAGATTACCACAGATTCGGATATTTTCAGTTTTCTTTTGCTTTTTTTGTTTATTCTCATTGTTTATTTTGAATTATGCATTTTAAATTTCCTCAGGGAAAACTCAGAAATAATCTCTTCCATACTTAATTTAAAAAAAAAAGGCACATCATTGTTATTTTTTAATAATAAGTCAAGTCAATGTTTGATATGGAACAGAAAATAATAAACTAAAAAAAACAGCTTCTAGCGCGCTAATTTGTTTTCTGTCAAGTAGTGCATTTACACGTGTTCTTTTTTTTTTAATTAAGAATTTATTTTGAGGTAGATTTTCATGTTGTTGCTTGTAGAATGTATTAGTTTTAATTGATTTGTTATGCAAGAATATTTATTCATGATGGGATTATTTTCTGTTTCCAAAAAAAAAATGATCTATTTTGTGGATTTTTTTTAAAATATGGTTTGTAATTTTTAGTGTTTTGATCTCGTACATTCAAACCTTCATGTCTTGAAATTTTTTTATGTTATTAAAATGTTTATCGTGGGTAAATATCTTATTTTTTAAAATACATTTTCTTTTGAAGTGTACAAAAACTATATGAATTTTTTCGAAAATTTTCAAAGTTCTTTATCATTGAATTTTTTAAATATGTTTTTTTATTCAATCTTAAAGAAACTTTATATATTGTGCACCCTACTCGCTTAATTTTTTTAATGCAAAACGCAAAAAAACCCGCTTATTTTAAAATGCATTGTAAATTCTTGAAATTTTGAATTGCATTATAAGTTACCACAGTTTACTTTTAATCATATTTTTTTATTCAAAACTATTTATGCGTATCTTCTCATGAGTTTTCCCAGAAATATATAAATTTCTGGATTATCCTATTTTGTAAGTAAACAAGCCATATTTAAATTACTTATAAATTATCTGAATTAATGTAGCGATTTTATTATACTCGGAATTTCTAACGGCAAAAAATTAGTTACTAAAAAGGCATACAATAATTTTTTCAAAGCTGACACTTCAGTAATACTTCATCGGAATTTCTACGAAGAAAGCCATTTTATCTACTTATTCATATAAAAAAAGTGTAAACCATTTCAACAATACTCTGAACCATGTCATTTAAAAAACAAACTAAAGCTACTGTTTAACAAAGCGGGAAGCATGATTAATTGAGTAGAGATAATCGCTGAGCCCCAAAAGATTTCCGTAAAAACAATCCTTTAACCTCCCTGCAATCCCAGTAGGTAATTTGCGGTATTGAATCTGAATGACGTTCTCTTTCAGCCATTTATCACTTCAGCATTTGGTTCAGTCATATCCCGTCCTCTCGAATCTAATGAAGTCTTTCTAATTCAATAGAAACTCTGCACGCAGATGTATCTTTCTTGCCTTTTTTAGGCAATAGTTACTGCTTTACGGTTCTTTTAATTATAGTTTTAGCATATTTGTTTTCCAAATTTAAGCCTGGGGGATTGTGGGATAAAATAAATGTTGCAAAGTTGTTAATTTTGCTTTTCTGTTTCGGCGTTTCACCCACTTCCTTCAAAGAGTAAGAGCTTGAAATAATCATACAACTTGCATCAGCAACACCGAACGAATCCATACTATAAACATGTTCTTTCATTAATCTTATAATATTCATTACTATTTTGCTATTGGCTAAATAAGTAATTATTCTAATTTAAGCTTACGAAACGATGAAAACACCAAGATATAGTTTTTAATTGTATAATTAAATATAAATGGTTTGTTTGGGAAAAACTCCCTTCTCATATTAATTTTAGAAGTACTTCATAAATGACACCTTGCAAAGCGCTTAAATGTTTTCTTTAATTTTTTTTTAACCTCGGCATCTGCCCAAACTTAATGTAAAAAAATAAGTTTTATTTTCATTAATCTAAAAAACGAAGTTATTTTCTGTAACGAATAGGCTCTTGAACTACTCGAACGCGACCAAAACTCGAAATGCATCGAAACCTTATATAAATATCTGTACTTTTTATATATTTTTTTAATTCCTTGCTATATTTAACCATGATAATTAATAATACTCTAATTCATAGTATCATAAGTTTAAAACCGTCGACGTCAATTGATCTTTTCCCACTTTCATTTTAACTTGCGGATGAAGAATAACAATTTATCCGTTCCTTGACATCCATGCTACAGAGGGTGGGTCGCACTCCACCCCCCGTTCCGGCTAGAATCGACTCTCGGTTATTTTGCTCTCATATTACGCCTGGTCTGACATTAATTGCGAAAACTATCCTCGGGTGCTAGATTCTGATTACGCACATTTAATTTCCGAGATGCGAGAAACTCAAATAAGGACTCCAGCAGAAAGAGAAAATCGGAGAGAGAGGGTGAATAATAACGTTGGAAATTCGGGCCTAGTGGGAGTTTCGGCTTTTCCATAATATGCATCGGATTGTTCATTGTTTTTCGGTGTGATTTAATTTAGGTATTTCTGTTAATTCGATTATTGTGTTATTTTTGGTGATTGAGTTGTGTTAATGAGATTTGGAGAAATAAATTAGTTTTTTCTTCAATTATTTTTTTTTCTATTTTTTAGTTATTTTTTACGATAAAACTTGTAGTTGCATTGTTTACGATTTTTAAGTATAAGAATCCTCTAGTTTGTGTTTGAAGACACAGTGGTGGGTTTGAATGGTAGCTTTCGTAATGCTGAACTTGCAAAAAATGCTAAACAAACTTACCTACTGATTATTCAGTTTGTATTCACTCTGAACTTGTGGAAAACTGAGTTAAGGTATGCTGGACTATTGTATGTTTAGTTAATATGCTTGCTCTCCTTGCTACTTTTTTTAGTTGACAATTTATTATTGTACATTGCATCATAACATGCTTTTACAAAAATAACGAGCTAACTTTTTCAATTCACCCCTCGCTTTAAATATTTAAAAATCGCACATCAAATCCATATTTCTAATGCATGACAAATTTATTAAATATACATTTGTTTTTACATTATGCCATTATTTGTCGCACTGTGTTAGTCTGGAACTGTTCCCTGTCATCATGTTTCGATGACGTCCTGTAATACCTTGTGATATTTCAAATTCAACTTGAAAAGAATTGCCCTCTTGAGCGCGTTGAATATTTTACGCCTCAAGTGACACCATTTCATATTTTTCTACTTAAGGCGTTTTCTCTTATTTATTCACTTTTTGGGAGAAGTTGTTACGTATTGATCCCTCGCAGTGTGCGAATGACATTCCCTTTAAATATCACCTTTTCGAAGCTTTTGTTTGACAAAACAATAACTGGAATGTTTGCCTATTTGGAACCTAAACTAGTTTATAAGCAGTCCGGTGATCGGAAATTTAAAAATCCGAATGGTTCAGAAGATTAACCTTTGGTCTACACTGCTAACCAAAATATTTTTTTTTCTGAAGTCTGAATACGCAATTACAATATTTACTGGGGTTGACTTTATTCACCTGACTTAAGTTTCAAAATTATAAAGCTTCAATTTATTAAATTAACTGGATTACTCTTTCACACTCGATGTCTGGTGTAATATAGACATTCAATTTTGGACGTGCAGTAAATTTGAGTAATTATGAAATGGGTTTGTGAAATAAGTATGTAATTCTTCTCAAATTATGTAAGCATTGCAGTAGCAAATAGCTCAAATATAATCACGCAAAGCCTTGCAATCATTAGATCCGTAAATCTCTAATGAGCTGTGTATTTAATTTTTATCAATATCGATTCCTGTAGTTATTGCCAAAGATATTACATTACCCGGTCAAACGAAAGGTACCTCAAGGTGAAAACCAACTTCGACTTATATGGGCAGTTCTACCATACTACTTTTTAATTCCAGGTATAAAAAACTTGTGAAATTTATTTTTTCAAAATCAATTTAAATGTTTGTAAAAAGGTTTATAAGGGTTCTAGAATTACAAAAAAAAGTTCAGCAAGGCTCATTTGATTTTTTTTTTATAAATTAGGGATGGCAGTTTTAAAACAACGGTATCAAAGAAACCGGTTTAAACTGGCCTTATGAAAATAACTCATTTTCAATGAAGCCGAAGTCACGAACAAACCGTTTAGTCTTAAAACCGGTTTCGGTTTTCCATCCCAAAATCATTGTGATGGTAAGGAACGGACGGTTAGGAAAATCACGATGTTTTCCGGTCTTTTTTGTGTTGAAACTAACTCCAGTTTAATAGAAGCGGATTTTTTTTACTTCTTATACTCCACTTAAACATATTTATAGAAAAAAAATCCAATTATCAAGCAAAAATTAACCTTAACCCTGTGCGACTGTAAGGAAAGCAATTAAGCCACGCAGCTAATTTTAATGTTTTTTTAAAAAAAACTTTTGGACTTATTACTACCAAAACCCAGAGGAAACCCAGGATTACCAAAACCCAGGGACTAAGTTAGGAGAAGAGAAATACACATTATAAATTATAAAAGCCAAAATTTTATAAAAGGAATTTGTTAAGATATAGTATTAGTTCAATTTAAAATCCAAATGAATGTAATTTTTAGCTCAAAAATGTGTTAGTTTGAGCACTAAACTAAAAATTTGACATTCGGGACATAGGACGGTAAGGAATTTTCTGTGTTGTTTTGTGACCTAAAATTTTTTTGGAGTTTCTTTGCTTTAAAATTCAGTTTTGTAATTGTATGAGGACCAGTCCATTAGTATAATAAGGAAAAATTGAAGAAAAATATTAATTTTTTCAAAAGTTATGCCCAAGAAACATTAAAAATTATGGTAGTATTGCCCATATATACTACAATATTTGCTCTAATCTAGATGGCTGGTTATAATGTAGTAGTAAGTCAGTGCCTTCTAGCGTTGGATTTATTTTTATTTGCGGTTGCGTGTGAGGATACCCGCGACAATTCAGAGTGAATTCCTTGTTTTAGTAAACCTAAGACCGTTTTAGAAAGTGTAAAGACATAAATTGAAGCCTTGCCACTGTGTAGCATGTGCAGCATTAGTTCATTTTTAATTAAAACTAAAACAAATGAATCTTGAAATTTAGTCTGAAGCTTTACAGCTTTGTTTAACTAACGGTTTTGTCCGTATAATGTGCTTTGATATTCAATTTTATGCTCAATTCATGGGGAGATGAGTCGAAGTGACACCTTTAAGTGTTGTTTGTCACGTCGCGACGAGCTTATTATTTCGTTCGGAATCTGTATGGAAAATAAATTATTTGTATTAAATCCACTATTATTTTTGAGTTTGGATGCTTTCCAAAAGCTGTGTTTTAAAGTATTGAATTTTTTTCTACACAAGAAGTACGATTAATTTTGTTTCAAACATAATTATTTATCTTTGAAAGAGTAACTATAAGACTAATGGGTTTTTAGCGAACAGTTTAGTCGAATAGTTTATTGTTTTTGTAACTTGAGGCTCTCAGTCGCTGCGCTTCTCCACAATATGTTTATTGCGTTATCTTGGTTGTGTAATCATGGGTACCCGTCTGTAGTTCGTTCATACACTGACACCTTGAGAAAAAAAATAGTTACGATTAATCCACTTAAGAATCATATATCTACCATTCTTATGATACCTCATAAATATAAGAAGGGGCACATTTAATAATATTTCTAAAACTTTGTTTAGTATGATAATTTGTTGCCCACAAGTGACTCAAAATTATAGTCGTAGATTTTGTATTAAATTTTTATAAATGAGGGGTTCTATGTACTACTGTATCAAGGACCGATTTGACCGAGCACCGATTTGAATTTCTATAATGCACAATTATTTTTTATGTTTTGTTATATCGATGGTATAGAAAAAATCTTTAAAATGTATAAAACAAAGTGGGTAGATTTCACCAAGAGAAGTTTAATAAAAAAAATAAATGAAATTGGTTTGCAAAGATGTTTTGTTTCAGTCTTGCAATTTTTACAAATTTTATTAAAAATGTTACATAGCTGCTGTAATGCTATTTAGGGGACTCAAAAGACTTATTTATGGTGTCACACACTGATATAATCACGCTGTTTAAAATATTTTCTTTCTAGTTAATTTATTTAAATGCCATTTCAAAAATTGATATTAAAAAAACTTAAACATATTGAATTGCCTGAATTAATAAACTCATTTGCAAAAAGCAATATGCAAAACAAATAGATTTAAACTCGTTTTGCGACAGTAATATGCCCCCTTTTAAATTGCGAAACCAATAAATTTTCGTTTTTCCATAACCTAATAAAAATAACACTTTAACTGTACCCAAGAGATGCAGTGCTACTGCAAACCTCATTAAAACCACCAGGAAGAAGAAAATATCAGATTGCCCCATTAACTTTACCGGCAGTGAACATAGTAAATCACTGCTTTGGTTAGACGATGTGTCATCTGTCGCTTAAATTTATTTTTAATAAACTAAATCTGGTTTTAAAGAATTATACAGGGGTTAGCAAAGCATTAGCGGAGAAGAGGAGCGAAGCCCCCTAGTTTTTTCAAATTGTTTTCAAAGAATTATATGAGAGCTGTAACATATTCTGTTTTTATAAAATGCAATTACTTAATGATTAAAATTTAAAATTGCTGCCTCGTCGAAAAAAAAATGATATTTTACAAATACCTGATATATTAAAATGTAGGAAATATGTTAAATGTAGGAATATATTAAATGTATCCTATATTAAAATGTAGGAAAAAAATATCTTAATATACTTTTAAGAGGATTGATTGTTTAAGGATTATGGTACATATGTCCCATTACTTCAAATATCGAATTCGAATAATTTATAAAGCGTATGTTTTCCATTTCCATTAATGCACTAAAAATAAATAGTTTCAAGAGCAAAGTATATATTTTCTTAACTACATTGTAATTTATTTCTGAATGCATCTCAAAGGACATTACTATCAGTCTCCTACATTACTATCATGTTTCTATTTTGATCAAGCACGATTTCGACGGTCTTGCAAAGAGATTTTTTCAGCGGTGATTTTAAAAGACATTTATTTGCATTTTAAAAAAATGTTAGGCTGTGGACTGTTAATTATAAAAACCGACAGAACTTTTTGGTGAAAAAGCATGGCGCATGAACAAAAAAAAAATTATTTTTACTGCTTTAAAAATGTCAGCTCCATTAAATTGATTTGCACTATAGCAAATATTAAACGATAATGTCTTTTTTCAAATTTCCTCTTGCAAACATACTTTTAAATATATATTGTTTTGAAAAATAGTTTTATACAACGAAAAACAGTAAAAGTTTATGGTCCTTAAAAGGTAAAGAGAAGATATGTTTAATAATGTCTATACAAGTAAAAAAATAAGGTTATTTTTAACCAAAACTTTTAGTTGTTTTGTTATATCTTTGCCAAACCATGATCGCAGCAAAATGTAAAAAGAAAATCCTAATGTACCAATTTTAGATTCGAACGATTTCAAAATAATTTTCCATTGTGCAAGGAAGTTTAATAAACGTTTCTGGTTTCGAATTTAATAACCCCAACCCCAAATTAGCTGAATATTATCCTTATATTTAGTTGTATTAAACCAGGCGTAACATTACTAATGGCCAGAAAAAGCGTAGAAATTTAAAGCTTTTTCGACTTCATTGGAATCTGTTATCAGGTTTAAAATTAAATAAAAAATAAAGTATAAAGATTAATTTTTAAAAAAATCTACCTGAAAATAATTATGAAAAAAATCTAAACTCTTCGATTCCTTTTAAAATTTGAAGGCTAGCTTTGTTTTATTTACTTTATTTTTTAATATGTGCTTGATTAAAAAATGTTCATTTTCAATTTAATTGCATAATTTTTCCCTATTTCAGTACTCATCTTTATAAAATCAAAATGCCATTTACATTTGAAAATATTTTTTTGTTTGTTTTTTATTTTTTCAATAGAACTTGTAAACGATCTTTGGTACACTTTTTTTTTGGTGATGGATTATTTTTGTTTTCTTTCGTAACCTTTCGAAAGTGGTCGAATTTTCCTTCGATACTTGATGTCCGTTATATCATAAGTATATTTTATTATCATTTACACTATATCGACACATAAATATTTTGGAACTTCCCTACAAACTAGTAACTCCGCACCGATTGAAGTAACCGCCCTAAAACACACCGTAATATATCTTTTTTCAACTGCAAAAAGTACCATCGAAATATTCCATCTAAAATGTCTTCCTTGACTAAACGAACGATAGGTGCTCACTTGTGGTTTTTTGGTGCCTTTTGCTTTCTTATAGCCGATTTATGATGGCTATAACTTTCAGCCGCTACTTTCCAGGAGGATATAATATGTATGGTGTTTGCGTTATGGGACTGTTTCTGGGAAGAGCTTTTGAATGGAAAGATATATGTATTTCAATATCATTATTTATGTGGCCGAGTTTTTGCTTACTACTCTGTGTCTTTAGATATTTTGACTATCTTATATGTTTCTTAACGACGTTCAGTCGACGGTAGCCATTATCTACAAAACGTAATTATTTGTGCAATTTCATACTTTTATTTTCATATGTTCATAACTTCATCCATTGATATTTTTTTTATTACAGAAGTTCCTCTAATCTATTGCGTTTTTTTTTAGAGTTTACAGGTACGCCATAACTTTTATGACAATAAAGCACATAAAACTTGTAGGGTTTTTTTTTGTTCTTGAAATGTTAAGAATTTTTCTGGGTTAAACAAAATACTATATTCAAATAGCAAGGATTTTTTTTATAGTTTAGTAAAATAATCAAAATTGCACGACTGGAATGTGCTTTAACGTTAAGGGTCTTGTATGGTAACAGATATCTATACAGTTCCAATGAGGAAACTTTTGACCCTGTTTTTAAATAAAGTATACGACATGTACTCACGAAAACTTACCAAAAAATACAGAAGAAAGTTATTTTGCAATTAACATAATCAATAAATATAATTTTAAAGATATTAATTAGTTATAATTAAAACAAACTTTTTTAGTAATTATTCACAAACTACAGATGACAGCACTAACTGCATGTAAATATCTAAACAATTTGTTTGTTTTAATTATAACTAATTAATGTCTTTAAAATTATACTTATTAATTATTTTAATGGCAAAATAACTTCTGCATTTTTTTGGTAAGTTTTTGAAAGTACATGTCGTATACTTTATTTAAAATCAGGGTCAAAAGTTTCCCCATTGGAATTGTATAGAGATCTGTTACCATACAAGACCCTTAAAATACCAAAAAAAAAATAATAAGTTTTGCATGTATCTGCTTCATCCTTTTATATTTTCCTTTACATTTTTATTCAAATTTATTATTAAGGACTCAGACACTCAGTTTAAACTAATAAAAATGCAAGGATTACACTTTTGTTTATATATTAATAAACTAATTATGCATAGCTGAAATATCTTTTAATGAAAAATTATCAATTAAATAATTAAAAAAACATTAACTAGTATGGCTTTGTCTTCCCATATTTCAAGTTATGTAATTTTAATACTTTATAATTAATTTATTTTTATAATAAAAATATACTACCTAATTGATTTTGTTTTCAGATTGCCATTGTCATATATCAAAATATTTAATATTAATTTATTTAATCTGATTTAGATATTTATAAAAAAGTAATAATATAGAAATTTAAGTATTTTATTTTTGTTAGCTAAATAAGTTATAATTCTTTTAAAAGGATACGTTTGTCTTTCAACAATTTTATAGATTGCTGCTTAACACCTTAATTGTTTTAATTGAATTTCATATAAATAGTATTTAAATGTAATTACATTTGAAGGTAAAATTTATGTATTATTCTTATCTTCCTTTTCTGTGTTTGCAGAAGAAATTTCTGGAATATTTGTGAAAAGCATTGCTAAAGGAAGTGCAGCTGATATGTGTGGACAAATACGAGTAAATGATCAAATAATTGAGGTATTTTGTCATTTAATTGCTCTTAAAATTAGTGTTTACTTAAAATGTTCTTTAGCTAATTATATTTGACCTTTTAATTAATAGCTAAAAGCTGTATGCTTTCTAATCTCTTGTACATTTGACCCATTAGCTAATTTTGTAAATATACCCTTCTATCTGCTTTAAATTAGAATCAAGAGTTTTAAATTTTTAATTAAACTTTTAAATTAAGAATTTAATCAAGAAATTTTAATGTCTTCTGAGGATTTTTAGGTTGTTTACCTAACGAAGAAATTTAAAGGTTTTATTTTTTTTATCAGTGGTACTTTTTATTAAATTCAATATTATCGAGTTTTAATTTTAAAAGTAGTCTACAACCATCCTTAGTGATTGGATTGATTTTTATAGTGAAAAGGATTAAGTAACTTTATTAGTGATGTGAGGAAATTAAAACAATATTAATTTTAAAAATAAAATATTCAATTGTCACTGTTTTTAATGTTCTGTTAAAAATATATTCATAACAATTTTTTTTTAAATTTTTTACTTTAGGTGGATGGTCGCTCTTTACACGGCTATACTAATCATGATGCTGTTGAAGTTTTAAGAAGTACTGGAAAATCTGTTAAGTTACGTTTAGCAAGGTATCTAAGAGGAGCAAAGTATCAACAACTACAACTTGCCATTGGTAATGGCTTCATATAACTTGTTATTTAATTCTTTTTAAGTCATTTTTTTAAAAGTATCGACTGACTTGAAAGTCTTAATAAAATTATTCAGTATCAAAGTTTTGTATTTCTATGTAGTATGTACATTAACTTGGAGTAATTGTTAGAATAATATCCCCATTTCTATTAGATTTTTGTGATTTAGGTACAGTTATAAATTAATTTATATGAATCCATTAAAATTAGAATTATTTACATATTTTATAAATGTAGACTTAACTATAATTTGTTGAATTTGGCACTCTTAATTTTATCTTATTTTACTTTCGGGAAAGCTTGGCTATGTCCGTGCCAATTATAAATATAATAATAATTTAAAATGTATAATGTACCCTTCTTCTAAACTTTTGACTATGTTTGTGAAAATAATAAAGATAATAAAAGTATTAAAAATTTTACAATTATCCCATAATTATTTTGCTTGTAAGTAAAAAATATTTAAGAATTGAAAATGTATCTCTTACATTTGTATAAAACATCTCTTTGAATTTTTTAAAGTATAAGAATCTTATCTTTCAAACTTAACTACCATAAGTATTTGCTGAAATAACTGTATATTATATTATTCAAACACATGCACCTTTGTTTTTAGCAAGTGGAGAATTAAGTTATCCTTCGTTACCAACTGTTCAAGCTCAAGTTCATGAACCGAAAATTATTTCTGACTTTAATAAAGATGCAGATGTAAACAATGTTAACCCTTTTGATGACGATGATTTTGGTAAGTAAGGCAATTTAAAAATTATTTTTTATACTCAATATATTATCTAAGTTTATAAAGTTTAGATTAATTCATTAAAAAATTTAGTGTAATGTAATTTTAGCAAGATTTCTTGTTATATCTTATAAAAAAATATATAAGGAAACCTGGGGAGCCTTGGCCATAGTTTCAGAATTTTATTTTTAAAAAAGTTATTTTTACACTAAACAATTCATATGATGTCTCATATTAAAGGATATTTTATTGGCAACAAGGATATAATGGTATAATATAAATATATTTTTCTTTTATAAATTTATGGTTTTTTAAAACATAGACACCTGGGCCAAGCCTCCCTTTATAAGGGAGGCTTGGCCGTACAAAATGCATAATTTAAGTCCACAATAATAAGTATTTCAAATTATTTTTGTAAGCATTAAAATGTCAAACAAATTATTTTATAATTCGACACTCTGGAATCATTTCAAAATCATGTTCACTATAATTAATATTTAGAGTAATACATTTTTATAGTATTATCTGTATTAAAAATTATAAAATTGTCCATATCAAGTAACAGGGTTGTTAAAAACCCGGGTTTTTTCATGAAAAACCCAACCCACTTGGGTTTTTTGGGTTTTTTTTCAGGGTTTTATGGGTTTTTTTTCAGCATATTGGATGTGTTTTTCAGGATTTTGTGATTTATTTAGGGAAGTTTTAATTATTTATCTATACATTACAATTTTTAAAACTAACTGAACATCTTGTGAGAGATAATCAGGAATGATGTAATTTAAATTAGAACAATTAAAAAATAATTGTATATAGTTGTTAGATAAATGTATATTTAAATTTAATAAATGTATTGTCTAGAACCAAGTATTGTTTGTGTATGTGTAAAATTATATAATCCGGAATATTGTAACGATAGAAATTTAAATTTGTAAATGCATTTTAAATATTGAAGGTACAAAAATGTAAAAATATACCATGAATAATACTAAATTATTAATTAAAAATGATATGAAATGTATATTTTTTGGATGTATAAAAAGTTTTTACTTTTTGATAATTTTCAGTGAAGGCCATTTTAAGTTCAATTGCCCACTTGGGTTTTTTTTAAAAAACCCACCCGGGTTTTTTCGGGTGGGGTAAAATCATAACAACCCTGTCAAGTAATTTTTTTTACGTTAAATATATTTTATTCAGTTTGTACACATATTAAAATGCACAAGATATAACTGCCTTAGTTTGATTTTTTTTTAACGGAACAAATTGGGAAAAAGTCAAAATCAAAGCTCACTTTCAAAGCTACTCGTTCAGTGGCCCCCCCCCCCAAAGAAAAAATCAGATAGCATTTTTATATTAATATGGAGTGTTATTATATTTTAAGTAATAATTTAGTGTTTGCAGAAAAAGTTCGATATTTGGTCATAGATGGCGTAAGTTAGTTTTGTTGAGGTTTTATTCTAAACGAGTGCAAATATTGATTATCACTATTGATTATCACTCTATTGATTATCACTCTATTGATTATCACTCTATTGATTATCACTCTATTGATTATCACTCTATTGATTATCACTCTATTGATTATCACTATTTATTACCTTCACAATAATATTACCTTCACAAAGTTATTATCATACCTTATTGTAAATTTAGATTTTTATAACTAGTTAATTAATATAACATTGGTAAGATAAACTCTCTTACATAGCTACACCAACCCTCTCTTACATAGAGTGGGCCAAGCCACCCCACCTAGCCATTTTGTAAAGAATCTCCCATGGTGATATGAAGCCTACTTCATTGCACAAACTTTATAACTTAAATAAAACCTTAATATAACAGTATTCTTAAAATACAACATATACTTAAACCTTATTCAATTGGTTTGTCTGAAAAAGTCTTACAAATTATGTCAAAATGTTTACTTTTTTTTTATGGAAAACTTTTTTTTTCGTTTTCTCCTCACTGCTAAGAAGTTGCTCTAAGGTGGCTGTCTGCTGACAACAGTAGCATTGAGTACCATCTATTGAGAAAATGCTACAATATTTTTAAATACTAAAATAAATAGATGGGCCAAGCCTCCCTTATGGCCAAGGGTCCCCAGGTTCCCTTAATATGTTTTCACAATTGTTACAACAAACAGTAAGAGTGAAATCTTAAACAATTGAAGTTAATTAATTACTTATTGTATTTTTGATGCATATTACAGTTGATAAAAAACAGTTGATTACTTTATTAATTTTATTGTTAATACGAGTCGTTGAATTATAGTTTTTGATTATAATTTAGTTTATTAAATAAGTTTGATATAATTTATTAAACAATATTTTAAAAAAATAGTCCCAGTTATATTGAAATAAAGAAAAAAAATATTATTTTTATTTATTTTAACCTGTATGATAGCATAATTATTATATTAAAATTTTGGTTGTAATTTTTAAGTACAAAATTGTATACAAGTTATTTTATTTATCTTGAACTATCTTATACATGATTTTTTTTTATTTTAAGTAAAACCCACACAAAGCTTGTAATTAAAAAGTATATGGGTAAACTACCTTTATTCTGATAACTTAACTATATATTTGTTCCATAATAGATTTGCATTACTTTAAAATAAAGTATTAAATTATGTACTTTAATTGTTTTTTTAATCTTTCAGCAAGTCCTTTATCCCCCAGCGTAGAGGTGGCTATTCAGGCAAAATGGAGTAAAATAATGGGCCCCGAGTTTGAAATTGTGGTAAATAAATGGCATGCTTTTAAAAATAATTGAATGAAAAATGAACTGAAAAAAACCAAAGTTGTATTACATTTTGTATCAATATTTTAACCATAGAGTTATAATAAGTAAACTAGAGGGCGAAAAACAAGAACGAACTGATGCGCCACACTGGGAGTCACGTGATCGGGGGATTTCGAAGAGAAAACCGAAAGTTTTTTTCTATAGCTCACAGCGGGAAAACGTCGTCTGCTCACGCGGAATGTACTAAAAATGGTACACTATTGTTCTGCATATGGCTGCAAAGGAAAATTTACTAAAGGGGGACCTTTTACATTTCACGGGGAAGATTTTTATAAACTTTCCTTATTGAAATAGAAATAACTTAATAAATAAAATCAAAAAGTATATTGCTAATCATGGTTTTTAAAACAACATTCATTACATTATGTCATTTAATACGATTTATTATTATCAATTGCATGTAAAAATAAAAATGCATGTTTTGTTTAATAATCGGCAACAATAGAAAGTCTTTTAAACGTGTATTTTTTTGCTTTTCATGACTTTTATTTTTCGGAAATCGCTTGGCGGTCTATTGGCCATTGGCGTTATTTTGGAAATCGAAACTAATAATAATTTTGGAAATAAGTGTTTTGTACTCAATTTAAATTGCAGTTTTTACAATGTTTCATTATATTTCTTGCATTATTTTTTTATGAGATTAAATTTTTGAGATAAGAATTTGTGGACTAATTATATATTAGCTTCCACACTACGTTTATAACGAAAAAAGTGGAAGATTTTATAATCGTTCAGTTCGTCTGTCCGTCACCCACTTTCACAAAACGATCCGCGAACGAGTACGACGATAATTCAAACTAAACTTAAATTTTTTTTAACTATGGTAAAAACTTATTAATATGATCATGCAACCACCCACTACAACAGTTTTGTATTATAAAACCATTCTATATATTTATAAATCGGAATGACAAGAAAGTTATTTCGCAATAAAATTTTGAAAATTTTT
Source organism: Oedothorax gibbosus (assembly GCA_019343175.1). NCBI lineage: Eukaryota > Metazoa > Arthropoda > Arachnida > Araneae > Linyphiidae > Oedothorax > Oedothorax gibbosus. The sequence goes on along the minus strand of JAFNEN010000348.1, from coordinate 584,416 downwards.
AAACAAAACTAAAATTACTGGGAACTCGTTTTGTCATTTAAATGGAATATTTTGCTTTGGATATTTTTTTATTCCTTTTGTTTCTATCAAAAAATATAAAAGCTGGGTATCTCATGTTATACTTATTAAACAAAAAATTTAAAAATAGGATGGCTCGATCCAAATTTGAAAGGTACGGGCAGAGAGGCACGAAAATCTTCACCAACTATTCCGTTTTGTTATTCTTTCATCATATAAGAAAAAGAAAAATAGTTATAATTATTGCATAAAACACAGTGTAAATTTAAATTTGTTTTAAACTAAAGTACTAATATTGTTTTTTACTTGCACGAACCAAACCCATTAAAAATAAACATAGTTCCCTCAATTATTTTTAAGTTTTCTTAACTCACATGTTTCATAAGTACCTATTTTAATATAAATGTAGAAGAAAAAAGGAAAACTGTTACAAACAAGTGGATTGCAATTTGAAAAAAAAAAAAAAAAAAACGTCACAGATCGCGAAAAAGAACTACGATTTTTACTAGGAGCGCCGAAAAGGGAGAAATTTAACAAGAGCGGCAATCCCATCTGGTGGTTGACCTTGGATCAACGCCAAATATCACAGCCCTAAAGCACGTGACGAGGGTGAAACAGTTTTAATGTGAGTATCAGGCAGTGAATGGGAGATTTGCATTATCGCGCTCTCTCCTTATTATAACTCTATGATTTTAACTTTTAAGCAAATCTGAATACACATTTTAAAAATTCTATTAATTTGTATTTGTAATATACTTGCAACACTATGCTATTCAATTTTTATTGAAAAATAGTTCTATAAGAATATTTGTACGATTACTGGGTCAGTTGTATACAATATGAAAAAGAATAAAAATAGTTTAACTGAAACCTAAAATTCAAAATAATGCTTATGAAACAAGATGTTTCATAAATGACTTGCACGTTATTTCTAATATAAAGGGCGTCCGCGATAAGAATGAGACAATTCAATTGGCTATACCAATGCGTGAAATTTGAAACATGCAAATTTTTGCACTACCATCAGAAAGTAGGTCACTCAAACTTTCAAATAAGATAAGATTTTGATTGTTGCTGCTGCAAGGCTTATCATGCCAGCTCATTTATCGAATGCTATTCGAAAAGAAATTGTACAATTCTATAATTTCGATGCCAGAAAATGCAAGAATGTTGTCTTTAAACATTTTAAAAAGCGGAACATTTCAAAAGCAACGATATACAGTCTTTTAAAACAGTACAATGAACAAGGAAACATTGAAATTTCTCGAAGTTTCGGAAAGGAATCCGGAAAAAGAACCCAACTTTGGTAAAGATGGTTAAGAAAATCGTGAATAAGAAGCCTTATATTTCAGTGCGCCAAATTGCCAGGAAGTTGAAAATATCTGTCTTTTGTGAACGAAATCGTCAAAGAAGATTTGAATTTGAAATCGTTCAAGAAAAAAACTGTTCCAAAATACATAAAAGATCAAAAACAATGAGCAAAGAAGAACTGCTTAAAAATTTATCGGAAATTGATTCCATCTGGATCAGGACTGAAACTCGTCGTTGATGATGAGTCTTATTTCATGTATGATCCTAACGCTGCTGGTGGTAGTAAGTACTACCATTCTGCCTCACCAGATTCTGTTCCCGTGAGAGTCAAACCTAAAGAGAAATACTCCAGAAAAGTGATGGTGTGGCACGCCATGGATGAGGATGGGAATATCTCCAAACCGGTGTTCTTTGAGGGAACTGTGAATGGTAGAATTTACTTGCAACGTTGTATAAAGAGGGTACTGATACCCTTTATCTTCCAACATCATCGGAGGGAAGATATTCTGTTCTGGCCCGATATGGCTACCAGTCATTACACAAAAGAAGTGATCGAGTATCTGAGGGACCAGAATATTGATTTCATACCCAAGGAGAACAATGCTCCTAACGTACCACAAGCAAGAGGGATAGAAAAATTCTGGGGAATTATGAAATGTAAATATTCCTTTGAGAAAAAAGAGCCCCAAAACTTGACTCAATTCAAGAGAGTATACCATCGTCTCCTTAAATCAGTATCGGAAGAAACTGTACAAAATGCCATGACGGCTAGAAGAAATCTTCTCAAAATAAGACTAAAAGGTGTACATTCGTCTATTAAAAGTAACAAAAGTAATTTAAAATGTTCGTCAATTTGATGCAAGTAGCATTCATGTAAGTAATATTTTGTTGAATTTAAAAGAAAGTCAAGTTGTCTCATTCTTATCGCGGACGCGCTTTAGTTATAAAAAAATGCAAGATTTGAAACCCTAACTGATTTTATTAAATCACTTTAATGTATTTAAAACATGCCCTTTTAAAACATACCTTGCCTTTTAAAGGGTAGCAAGAATCCTTATCAAAGTGCCTCAACTTTATGTTAAGGTCTAATTAAAAAGTATGCCCCTGAGAGATAAGCAAATTGTCTGAAGTGTAAACTTATGTTTACTGCATGAATAAAAAATGAATATTTTTGAAGAAAATGTTATTCCTTTTAATGTTAATTATATTTCTTTATACATATTTCTGCATCCCTCAGATTGTTAAATGTTAAAGGTGAAGAGTGAACCCATAATAAAAGCTAATAGTTATTTTCTTAGTATACTCTATGAAAAATGAAGCACTTTTAGGATGAAAACAGTCAGCTTATAAATTAAATGAGAAAAGGTTTAATATTATAAAAGCAACAAAACCAATACATTAGATCTATCTTGTTGAGTTATTTAAAACTATTTTCTTAACCTATATTGCCTTGTATTTTAGGTTGCCCAGTTGTCTAAGTTCAGAGAGGGTGGGGGTCTCGGCATTAGCCTAGAAGGAACTGTGGATGTGGAAGACGGAAAGGAAGTCCGCCCTCACCACTACATCCGTTCCATCCTTCCTGATGGGCCAGTGGGAGTGAATGGGAAACTGCAAGGTGGAGATGAGCTGTTAGAAGTAGGCTGCAAATCTATTGAGTTCAAAGCTTTCTTGACGTGTATTGTTTTAGTGTACTTTAGTGTAGTAATAGAATGAGAACTTTTTATCGTTTTTTTTTTATTGCTTTTCCCTAACTGTGAATCTATGTAAGGGAATGATGTTTAAACTTTTTATTATACATTTTTTAAGCATAAAATGTTTCTGCCTAAAGGCAGATTAAAGGTATTGTTTTAGAAGATTATTTGTTTATGTTCTTCTAATTTAAAGGATGTTATAATTATACTTAGACACAAATTGTGTATCTAACAGCATTATTGACCAGTATTTGATGCGGAAAATTTAAAAAAAATTCTTATTTAAATTTAGCGTCTAGTTATTGTAATTATATTCATGTATGAATATCGACATGATTTACTAATACAACAATTTATATGAAAAATATTTTACTAGAAAATTTGAATTTTTGTGTTGGTTTAATATAATTAATGCTTTTTAGCTTCCACACTACGTTTATAACGTAAAAAGTGGAAGGTATTATAATCGTTCAGTCTGTCCGTCACCCACTATCATAGCCCAAACTACAAATACTACGGACAAGTGTGATACGTCAAAAAATTCAGCGCATCGAAAATTAGAATACATTGAAAATTTCAGAGAAGAATTCGAAGTACTTCAATTATTTAAAAAACTGCAAAATTTAATGCTCATTTAAAAAGCATGGGAAGCCATTTTTATTAGAATTAAATCACCATTGCCATCGCAACAATCGCTCGAGAAACTTTAATTCTTTTAGACAATAAATTAAAATAAATTTATTTTTGCAACATTGATCGATCAGTTTGAAATGACGTCAACTATATTTCACTATGAAATTCTTTGTATGTTGATATGAAATATTTTCATTCTATTTAAAAGTGAGGAATATTACATATTAATTCTTTGAAATATAAATTAATTTTTGCAAACGATAAGTAATAATTATTGAATTTTTGAAATAAAAAAAGAAACTAGCCAAATTTAGCATGTAAATGTTTAATATAGAATTAATGCTGTGTTTGGCGTTTTTTACCTGTTAAATACAACTGTTGTTTGGAAGCAGGTTAAGTGACAGATTCTGTTACAAACCTACTTGTTTTTTTTAAATATTTTAACATAATTGTTAAAGAACTTTTGTTTAATATCAATATGATTCATTTTAGTATCTGAAACGAATGTTTCTTTATTGTTATATTAATTTTTCAGTAGCTATTAGATTTAGAGTGTTTTTAGGACGATATAATCATGCTTCTTTTTGGAATATGCCTTTCTTTTTATTGCTATTAAAAACTCAACACATTTTGAAAAGTAATAACTAATTACTATATAACCAACCTCTTACTTCTTGTATAATGCATCATAATTGCACATTATTATAATATTACCTAAAATATAACAGTTTTCGTAGTTGCAAAACTCATTCTATACTTTTCATTATTGATACATTGAATAAACATTTTAATGTTTCATTTTAACTGTATATCAATAAAAAAGTTCCAAATAAACTAAAATAGCTCACTTTCCTATTACTTAAATACTTACTAATATTCTAATCAGTAAAACAAGTAGGTTTGTAATAACCTGTCACTTAGACTGCTTCTACATAAAATTTATACACATAAAAAAATCGCCAAACACAGTGATTTATGCCAACATTCCAAACTAATTAATGATAAAAATAAATTTTACTTCCAAATACTATTTCTAATTAAATAAAGTTTCACATGCTATTGTTGATGTGGCAACAAGAGTAGAAATTACATTTCAATACTAATTTAATTGGTAGTTTTTGAAAAGTCGCCTAAAAACCTCCCACCTCTTCCGCAGGTCAACGGCGAGAAACTGATGGGCATGAACCACCACGGCGTGGTGGGCACCCTCAAAGAGCTCCCCCTCCATGTCCGACTGGTGTGCGCCCGCCGCCTCCTCCCATCGTCCATCTCCCCCCCTCCCCCCACCGCCTACGACCTGTCGAACCTGCACGACTTCCACCGGCCGGCCCCCTTCGGCGGCAGCCTCACCTCCCTGGCCACCACCGCCGAGCGACTGGTCAAGGCCAAGTCGGACGGATCGCTGGCGGTGGGGGGTGCGGCGACGGCACCCTCCCTGGACCAGGGCCTGGGGAAGCTGAAGTCGCGGAGTCTGGAGCCCCTGACCGGGCTGGCCATGTGGAGCAGCGAGCCGCAGGTCATCGAACTGGTGAAGGGGGACCGGGGGCTCGGATTCAGTATCCTTGACTACCAGGTGAGTGGGTGGTGCACGAGCAAACGAATTTCCGAGCAGCAAAGTTTTATTTTACTTGATCCTGCATGCCAATCGCGCGTTGCTAGGGTAACATAACTTTGTTTTTACTATAATAAACTTTTTGGTTGTGTTCTATGGATTTTGGTAATATAAGTTTATTCTAAATATCTCTATAAAATAATAGTAATGAGTGTAAATATTAAAGGTTTTCATCTCTACAATTTCCTTCTTGTATTTCATCCTTTACACATAATGCTTTCCCTAACAAGTGTGCTGTCTTAGGCAGGTAAACTGCAGTATCTAGACTAATGACTTGGACCATTTTTGTAAACACTCAATAACTCTAAACGATAAAATTTTTTGCTTAAAGTCTGATTATTTTAGGTCAAAAATTGTCCAATTTATTGTTGTGGTTACTGCAGTTTACACACCCACAGCAGTGTAGGTGTCGTATGGGGAAATTGTCGGACAGTTTAATGTTAATCAGTTTGAGCATAGCTTTATGTAAACAATCAACAAAGAGTTTAATGAACCTTACTAGCTGTGCAACTGTTAACTATGTCTGTAACCATAACCTCTCTTGTGTTTATCCAATAAATACTCATGCCAAAGTTTGGCATGGATCAATCGTCCTCTACATGACATGTACTCATATTCTTTTATAGTAGCCATTCTGAACGTTCACGTCATACTATTGTATGATTTATCCTCTGTTAATTCCTTTATACTGTATTGCTCAGTTAAAGAGTTGTTGTTTTTGTGTATCTCGTATTCAGGTAGGGTAAGTGTGAAACCCGGCGTTGGTTTTCACCTTTTTAAAATTATATTTATGCAGTGTCATTGATGTGTTAGGAGAGATTAATGTTATCCAGTTTCTCCTTTGTTATGATTAATATTAGAATCTTTACCTTGGTTGAGAATATAAGTCATCGTTAAAATATAGATAAAGTTTAGATTACCAAATTCCAATCGAGAATTGCCAAACTGTTTTATTAATAATTGTTTAGGTCCACTAACGTCCATCACTTGATCACTTTATTGATGAAATTATGATCATTTTTCTGTATGAAAGAATCTGATAAGTTGTTGCCGGAAACTCAGCGTGAGATAGAAATTCAAACATTTTGTAATTAAAATACATACAAAATACAATTGGTGGTACCATCCTGTGCCGAAATTTAGTACGAATCGTATGGATCTGACAAACTGCTGTTTGCAACGAATGCTAAAGTTTACAACAAGGAATTTTTTTCCTTTGTAGTAAACTTTAGCAACGAATTTAATTTGTTATTACAACAAGTCTAATTATTTTGGACAAATTTAACAAGAAAGAATACCTATTTTGCATGACAATCTTCTAAATAATATAAGAGGAATATTAATGTGACTTGTTTTTGTTAAATTAAGTTTTAAAAAATATTTTAATTCTTTAAATATTGAAATAAAGATAATGGCAGCACTTCTAGTATTCTTACCGATTGTGATATCTGTTATCATTTTGCGGTGGAAATATGGTTTTTGTATTTTCACAGTTTACCTACCTTGAATCTCAAATGTTTGTCGCCGGATTTTGTTCACTGGGTGCAGATGTACATTTCTATTATGGATGTGACCACTGGTCAGGTTTCAATAAGTTCAAGCAGAATCAAAGACCAAGATATTGAGAACTTTTGCTACTGGGGATGTAATGCATGATTGCATTTCCCATATTTTTAATTATTAATAAGTTTTTTATATTTGTCTAAAGCTATAAGTTCCATCACTCGATTATTGAACCATTTCTATTGCAATCTACAAAGTAAATCTACTAGTTAGAACCTTTTTTATCACACTTTAAAAGCCAAAAATTCTATCAACATAGCACATAAGATAAAAAAAAAAATAAGATTAAAAAAAAATAGCATTGTGTTTTGCACTCCCAACCATTCTAACCAAACCCCTTCTCCCCAGGACCCAATGAACCCTAACGAGACAGTGATCGTGATCCGCAGCCTAGTCCCCGGTGGGGTGGCGCAACAAGATGGCCGTTTGATCCCCGGTGACCGTCTCCTGTTTGTGAACTCCACCAACCTGGAGAACGCCAGCCTGGACTGCGCGGTGCAGGCGCTGAAGGGGGCTCCCAAAGGGGTGGTGCGCATCGGGGTGGCCAAGCCCCTCCCCCTGCCCGAGACCCAGGTGAGTGACTCCTTTGTCTCGCGGGGGGGAGGGGCAGAAGGGCTGCTCAAGTCGCAGAGTTTCTAGAGAAGGAAAGTCTCAGGGAAGGTGTGGTCTGTACCTCCTATAGTCCGTACGATTACAATGTAAGCTTGGCTTCCACACACCACCTTGTGTGGTTTCCCAAGAAACGACGTAAGCGTCACTGTTCTAAACCTACCTTATTTGAGGCTCTGCTGTGAGGTTAATCGTAACTGCTCTCCAAATGCAAGTAGGGTGAGGGAAAAAGGTAAAGAGCGCCTTTCATGCAATTTCTTGGAAAACCACACCAGGGGGTAGGGGGAACTGGCTTGACTTGTAGTCGTACAGACTATAGGTAGAGAGCAACCCTACTTGTGGATTCCTGTGATGGAGCTTTGTACACTGAGGTGGGATCGGATCACTATAGTTAAAAATGTGGAAAAATTATTCAATGATTAAATTTTGTCAACCGAATTGCTGGATTGGTGTTCAGAGGCGTTTCAGTCTCAAATATGTGGTAACATGTGAGTAGGCTTGTTTATCTCTAGGGTATTGCTTTTGAGGAGTGCACCTGTTTTGGATATTTTAAAACTCGGAATTTCTTTTTCTGGTTTGGGTGGTTGGATTTTTTTTATGTAGGTCATTAAGGGGGGGGGGGGGTAATTTCACAGAATGCAGCTATAAACACTCTTATTCGACAAGCAACAACACCAAAAAGTACACGCATGTATGCTAGTCTTGTATTAGCTGAATTACTAGATTACTTTTAAGGACTAACTTTTTGTTTTAAAAAAACGAAATGTGTGCAAACTTTCTAAAGGAAAGGACTTCTATCGCTTTCACCTGTTGCATTAAAAAAAATAACGAAGTTACTCTAGAGATAAAATTAGGCATTTACAACCAATTATTTACCACCTGGTGATAATTTTTTAAAAGAATAGAATAGTTAATATCAGATAATAGGCCATGATTATTAGTATTTATACTAATATGAATTCATTTTTAATGCTTAAAATGTATCTTATTTTTGTATGTTGTCACTAATGTTTAATGCACATGCAACAATAATTTGGTTTGCCTTCTCGTATTAGGTAGATTTATAACACTCAGTTGTTCGAAATGTTATCTTAAAAATTATAAATGGCAGCTAACAATCATCGATAAAATGGTCTTGTATTTGATTATTTATCTTCTCTATTAAACATTTACTAACTAGTTAGCCATCTCTTCACAATCTTATATGCATAAAGATATATTTTAGTAATCACTAAGTGCTTTAGTTTGACTGTATGCATTTTAATGTACAGTACACTTTACTTAGTCTGCATAGTCAAATTTCACTTGGAATTTCAAAAGATTTTACCATTCGAATAAACCGTAAATAAATACCAAACCTATCCTAAGACTTTCTTTTTTGAAGTGCATTTGTGTATCATTATATGGGTTTCACAAAATGTGTTTTTTTGTTGAAGTTCTCATTTCTTTTACCTGGTTTGAAAGAATCCATTGTTTGTATGAGTAGTTTTTGACCACATTGAATTTTACTTTGAATGCATTTTTTGTTTTGTTTTGAAAAAAGTAATACTCACTTTTGTAGTTTGGGTCTTTAAGATGATTCTTTTAACAATGTTTTAATAAACTTTTATCCTTTACATAAGTTTACCATATTACCTGTATTTCATTGGTTACCTGAATAGGTACTTTCATTTTATGTTGAGAAGAACTATCTAACACTTTTGAAAATCTTAATTTTAATCTTTGAACCTCCTTGACTGATATCTTATTGTAATGAGATGTATGTGATGTTATATAAGAAAGACAGAAGTAAGAGCAAAATTGTATTACTGTTAATAAGTTCAGATCTATAATCGAGGTTTGTATAGACATGACTATATTCAAGTTCAGTATTAACATTGCAATTTTACTTGCTTTTATTACATAATTAATCTAACTGAATGCTTACTGTGATAAATAGAATGTTTTTACGCACATCTATTGTGTAGTGGTTTAATGGACATGTTCTTGTCAGGTATCAAAGCATAGTACGAGGAAATATTTCTTCGTATAATACTCAATTTTTCCTTCCCACTCTTCTGCCTCAAAGAACTGTGTGTATTAGATACAATGATTTAATATTATGTGATTGTAAACATATTTTACAGGAACAGTAAAATCTAACTTATGTTATATAAGTTGTATCATTGTGTAGTACTTATATCAGAGAAGGTTTACTCAAACAATCATATTAAGATGTAATTTGTTTTATCTTAATTTTTTTATGTTATTTAATCTTTAACATTATAAATTTTATGAATTTTAACCTCTTTGGCTCCAGAATGAGCTCTTCTTTGGTACCATAGAGGTAGGAAGGAGAATAGAGAGGTCCTTGTATATGCGCAGTAGCGCACAAATGAAGCAGGCTAGAGCGGTGCATCCTGGGATACCTTGGTGTCAGTATGTTATGCACAGTAGCTCGAAAAACCTGACAGCCCTGCTTCAATTTCTCTCAACTGGTGGCCCTCTCTACACCTCCTTCCTACCTCTATGTTTGGTACTGACAAAGTTTGTGCACCTCTTGAAACTTTTGGAAATTAATTTTATTATTGAAGTCTTTGGACAACTAACAAAAATTTGGATTTCTCCTTTAATATTCCTGAAGTAAAATCTCCTATAACTTATTTTACCCAAAAAGTAGAATATATATTTTTATGTTTTCATAATCATTCATCTAGGAAGTACTATGCTTGTATCCTGCAGTCATAGTGACAGCAATGCACAGTTTACACACGTTCATGTGTTTATAATGTTGAGCACAAGGGGTTAAATTTGTAGCACATTATATCTGATACACTTACTTTTCTTTGAAGTGTAAAACTATTGTTTTGTTTCATAGTTCTCAGAGAAAAGGTATTCTGGAGAATCTCCTTTTTTCAACTCACTCTAGTATAGCTTTTTAGATAGCTCTCATGCATGTCATTTTCCAAAGTTTATGTTTTCTAAATGTCTCCCTAAATTACTCAAAGGTTGTAAGTCGGTTGCTCACCTCATCCTCTTTTTGTCTTCCCTTACAAACCAATACCTTGTAATGAACATTGATGTGATATTTCCATATTTGGGTACCCTAGAAATGACTAATCCATTTGAAATGTGCTGGAAAATGTACTATACTAGATATTTATTTAATTTTTAGGCTCTATTAATGAGTGATGTAGAATATTTTGTTGGAAGTAAACAAAAAAAAATACAATGAATATGCTTCAGCAACTGTCATTAATAGAAATTCCTTGCCATCTAAATGAGTAAATATAGTAAGTGACAGAAAAAGTGTCCTTCATTCAATTTGGATCAAGTTTTTGTTCCAATTCAAGCTTTTTGTCACTGCTTTTTATTTATTCAGTTTCCTGGCTTTTTTCACTAATGATTTTTTTTTAATCTATTGAAATCACTGATTAATAATCAACAAAAGTTAATTCAATATCTATTATAGATCTTTAGTTATTTAACTTTGTGGGGTTAATATGTTTTTGGGGAACTTTTTATCAAAATTTTTGTTGAAAAAATAGCTGATGCTCCGAGAAGAATTATTCCGTGTTTCTTCTTAGGTGGCTTGTGTAAAGAAGTAACAAACGCTTTTATCTACACCTTTGGGCATTAGCCATTTTTCTACTGAGATTCAGATACCATTGCTTTTATTTTTTATGTTTTTAACTAGCTGTGTTTACATACTGGCTGAAATTTGTGGATGTATACTCTTTGACTTATGTGTAATTTGTCTCAATGGAAACATTGTATAATATTTTTGTTCTTTGGGTTTTAGTTCTTTTGTTTTGGAAAATAAATATTATTTGTTTAAAATTATTGTTTCTTACATTTGTCTCAGTGCCATAGTATAAAGATTGTTATGCAAAACCGTTAACCATGATTTTTCATACATTAGGAAAAGAAAAAATTAATCTTATGTAAAATGTTAATTTTTTTAGTACCAAATATTTGGATATTGATACATTTTTATTTTGACAGAAGGGCAAAATAAAGTGTTTACTATAATAAATTATTATTATTACCTGAAGTTGCATCTTAAATGTGCATAAGAGATAGATTACCTGAATTAAACACAAAAAAATAGGTCTAACTCCTATTATATTTTTGAAATATTTTTTAAGGTTGCACTTTTGTAGGACATTCCAATGTATGTGATCATTTTTATCTTATATCTACAATTTAAGCAATTACACAATAATTTTTTTAAAAAAATAAAGTCATGGTTTCGTATACACATTTGACAATAGTTTAAAATTTAAAGCTGTACATATTTCTCTTTTAAAAGTATCTGGAATGGAATTAAAATGAAGAAAAAACATATGGTTCTTTTTAAATAGATGTATTTATTTTTGCCCATGAATAACCAAATAACTTTCTCAATTAACTATCCCAAACTAAAAAGTAAGTTCTGTCTCCACTATTTCTAGATGTCGCTGGACAATAGTCCCACTTACTCCGACATGAGGACTGCTTTTGAGCTGCCATTTCTGCCCCGGCTTAGCAGCCTGGAATATGAGCAGGTAAGTTCCTCGCCAGACTCCGTCTTCACATTTAGCCCACCACCCCCGCCAGAAGGCTTTTAGATGACAAATACCTGGCGCCGGAGTGCGATTGTATTTCAAGAGTCCTGGGAAAGAACCCCTTCATTGACTCTGTCCGTATGCTTGGCGGCTAGTGGTGACCGAAAATCGCTTATTCTTTTGTAGTATAAGCATCAGACTTGTATCTCGCATCAATTTGGATCATTAGAAAAATCATAGTTTTGGACTTCTTAATTTACGAATATTAACATTTCTATTAATTATTTTAGAAATATGCAAGATATTCAAGTAATTATACTTGATTGTTAAAGTTTTACATTTTTGCTGTTCCCATTATTAAAACATGAATTTCGGTCGTTAAACCGATTTAGGGTTTTCGCGAGAGCAGAACCCAAGTGAGAAACTGGTTTCCTTACACCAGTTTAGGCGATGACTTGCTATCTTCGCCACAGAGGCCTGATACAGGCAGTATTCAGTAGATGAAAGTTTTCTTTCCCTTGGACTCTCCATTTGTGTTACATTATTGACACGATTTTTTGCTGAAATTCTTGAAAAATACAGGGAGTTTATTATTTCCATACCCCATTTTGGAAGTTAATAGGGATGTAATAACTCTGTTTTTGACTTGTAAAATTTAATTATTTTGTGCTTCTAAAAAATATGCAATGGTAGAGAGTCAGAAATGTGCCAACCTTATTACAATAGTATTAGTTATATTTAGTGATATATTTTTATTATTAAATATGCAAAGGCATGCTGCCTTGTGGGTATAATAATTGTTATTGAGAAGTATATTAAATTATTTGTCTGTAAAGCAAAAATAGACTAGCAACTTCAAATACGAAGACATGAAATCCTACTCACAGCATCTTATTGAATGTGGATCCTGTGCATTTTGTTCAGATTTCTGCCTCTCTACTGTTACTACTCTGCCATTTGATACTTCAAAATTGTTACATTTGATGGAAATTTGAAATTTTTCTATCAGAAAAATATATATTTAAATGAAAGGTAAAAAGAACAATTCCAAACTCATAACTTTAATTTATTGACTTTTAGTTTCTAAGACATGTAGGAATGAACTATGCACGGAGAGTTAGACATATATATCGATAATATGGTTCTGTTGGTATATTCATCTGTTGTATTTTAGCCATTTGTGGAGATCATGAAGTAATTTAATTTGTCAGGCGATATACTTTGCTCAATTTTGTTTGTTTTTTGTTTTATTGTTAAACTGTGTGTTTTGTTTTTATATTTGTTAGGTTTAATATTTTTATCTGTTTTTAATTTGTGACATCTTATTGAATATGCTACTGCACATGCTCATATACAATTAGTCTAACTATTTTTAGGTCAATGAAAAATTTAAATGATATTAGACTCTTCCTTAGTTTTAATCAATAAATTTTCTTAATTTTTTATTTTACAAATTACATCCATAAAAACATTTCTATTTTCAATAAGACTTTTATTATTCCCCACTTCATAATATTTTCTTCCGTTAATCAATTATTTTTTTGTGGTTTATAAATGTTTAACTACTAACGTTATATTTAATTCTTGTACTTATCAAACATCTTTATTTCAAGTAAGATGTTTGAAACTGATGTATCGAAAAAAATTCATTTTTATTTTTATGGAAAAGTGCATAAACAATAAGTGTTTTTCAAAATTTAAAATTCAAAGTTTAAAACTTTCATATTTAGAACTTTGAAATTCCGAATAAGTATTTAAAAAAAATTACAAGTATGTACATTGATAACATTTTTAAAAAGGCTAACACAATTAAAAACAATTTGATTAATGCTGCATTTCTTTTTTTCTCCCCCATGACTTGTTTTTGGTATTATGCATTGAAAAATATTCTTTGAAAACAAGATTTAAAAAAAAATAGTTACATTCTTGAAGTGTGTAATCAAACTTTATAGTAACAATTCACTTTAAAAGATTTTAAAAATTCAGATATTTTTAAATAGTTTTTTTTAATAAAAATATTGAAAGAATGTATATTGAAATACTCACACGTTAAAATATAAAAGTATGAACAGATATTTGTATAGGAGCTTATTGGGGTTGAATATATGGCATTGCTAAGAAACAGAAATTATTATGCAGTATCATCAAACAAATTCCTTGCATAGTTTTTTTTTAATTATCTTGTGTAATTTATACACAAAAATGTATTTAAAAAAATGAGGTGCATTAAACACTTAATGTATATGATGGATGGATATATTGATTTAAGGTGATACTACACAGTGTAGGCTAAATACATAATCAAATATAAACTTTATTAATATTTCTTTAAATACTTTGTAGACAAACAGGCTTATGTGCAATTTCTTAGATTCACTGTTGATTAAGTACAACATTCCTATATCCTGCAAGTTTTTTTTTTGAATTTGTAGTTATTTTGTGTGTCAGTAAGTGGCTCAATAAATGTACTAAGTTATTTCCTAGTATGTACTTTGAGTAATTAATATATTGTAAGTGTGGAACGTTCCGTCCTGTCTGTTGTAAGCTGTTGCTGTGCATGGAGCTGACTATAAGTGTTTTTCTGCAGCCTATTATTGTAGTTCTCAAGCTGTGATGTCCTTTTGTTTATGTGTTTCTCTGAAATAAAAAAAATATTGACATTTCTTTTCCTTTTAAAAAATGCTTGTGTTTAAAATAATTAAGTACTTTATTGTTGTTTGTGATATCTGTTGACCTGATATTCACAACACTCACTTAATTATATTCCCACACTTTTTAATGAAGTTTTGTTGGTATTTTTTAATATTGCTTCATTGTTATTAAATTAATTAATAATATATAAAGTTTTCAATTAATTGATCAAAAAACAACTTACAATTTTTAAAAAATTCTTTTCAATTAAAAGTAGATTTCTAATTTTTAAATGGTTGTTTAAATTAGTAAGTTTTTTTTTATAATTATGACTAACAATTTTTGACATAACTAATTTTTCCCTGACTATTAACAGTTCAAAATTTAGAATTGGAAAACGAAAAAAAAAAAACCACCTATAATTTGGTGTGGATTTTGGTTCTCCTGACAAATTTCTGTTTCTGGATAATTCAGGTTTTGATTCAAGTTACTCATTGATTCCATTATGTTGATTCAAAAATTATAGTTTAAAAATGTGGAATCAAGTATTTTTAAGCATATTTTTTTAAGATAAGATAACTTATATGGATACAGCGTTTTGATAATGAATATTTTGGTTTGTTAAAAAAGTATATTCGCAATGGGACTGTTATGCCAAAATTGATCAATAGATGAGATGTCAGTATCAAAACTAACATATTAAATGAATTTGTTTCAAGAATTGAAAATCTAACATTGATAATATTATTTTCTATTTGAAACATTTTGGGCTGATGTGATTTTTGTACCAATCTTAAATTTCAAAAAATTCGCATTTACAAGCTCTTTCTGCAAAACCCAAAAAATATATTTACATAAATATTGATAAATATAGCAATAAACTAATAAATATAAGTTGGATTATTTTAAAGGTAAAGTTGAGTTAAGAGTTGAAAGTATATTACCCAAACTTTCATTTCCAAATATATTTTTTAAAACTAATATTCAGTTTTTGTGGATTTAATGTTTTGATTCCCTAATAAATTTATTATTGCTTTAATTACATAACAGGAAATTTTGCACAATATTTAACAAACTCTGATGGACTTGACCTTTTTTTAGGTTTAGCTATTCAATTATATTTAGAAAAATTATTGTGAATAATATTACTTGGAAGAGATCAATGTGCATTGGTAAATAGTAAGTAATATGGACAATTCTCGGACTTTTTTTACTGCAGTAGTTTCCAACTCAAACTTTAGGTATTTTTAAAAACAATAATACTTTTATAATAGAACGAAACCTTTTTGGATTTTTTTGTTTGTTTTGAGTTCCTTTAATATCTAAATCCATTAATTTAAATCAAACGAATAAAAATTGTTGCACTTTAAAATAAAACGTTTTGAAAAAATAGTGCATATCTTAAATTATTTTACTTCCAGAAAAGCAGTTATTTTAGTATTTTGAAGATGTATATAACTAGTAAAAGACAAATCATCAAAATGAAATATAAGTAAGGTATCTAAATGGCATTAAAAATTGAGAAGTAAAGAACTAGAAAATCAGTACGAAATTAGAATGTTATGCCTTCTTAAATTAGTTAATTTTCATTTTGTGCAGGCATTATCAGAAGGTACAAAGGGGATTGAGCAAAATTTAAATTGAGAAACAATTTCATGCGGAAAGTTGTTTTAAAATAAAGAATTTATAGTTTTTTTTCCATGAATAACATATTTCAATAAATATTTAAAAAATATCTTCCCATGCCGGGAATCGAACCCGGGCCGCCTGGGTGAAAGCCAGGAATCCTAACCACTAGACCACATGGGATACGATATTTAGCGGGTTAAAACATTTTAAATAAAAATACATTTCCGTAACTACAAGAACGTATAAGAATGTTGAACTTTAAAAAAAAAGCCTTTACAATAATACGCTACGAAAAAGATAACAATCTTGGTTAATCTTTCTTTATTTTCGTTGTATTAGATATTTCTTTCCGAGAATTATAACCATTTAATGCAAATAACTTTTCCGTCTGTCCATTATTTTACTCCGAAAACAAATGTTTTTTTTTAATTGTTGATCTCAAATGCTTCTACAACTTCTATTTTAAAATTTAAATACAAATAGCTATCTAGATTTTTAATTTTTAAAAAAGGTTACTCCTCATACTAAAAGATGGCGCCATGAACGGTCTTCTTTTGAACGAGTTGTCTGACAACTATCTGATACGTGTTACGACTTACGAGTATCAAAAATAATTCTTATCAACATTATAAATTAGCATAAAAAAATTGAAGGTTAATTTGTGTTGTCTTTACAATAGTTAGGAGTGAACTAATCGAACATATAAAAAAACAATTATTATTTGTGAGGGGGGGGGGGGGGAATTCATGCTTACATTTTCCTTTTTTCGGGCGGTTG
The DNA here is from genome assembly GCA_019343175.1 of Oedothorax gibbosus. Lineage (NCBI taxonomy): Eukaryota > Metazoa > Arthropoda > Arachnida > Araneae > Linyphiidae > Oedothorax > Oedothorax gibbosus. The sequence goes on along the minus strand of JAFNEN010000348.1, from coordinate 567,416 downwards.
TATGTATGGAAAACAAAATTGAAATTTTTTTTTCTCCGAAATATCAGTTCTTCATTGGAAAAGCGTGGGTTTTGGAGTTTCAAGATAAGCATACAAATGTTGGGAACAAGTGTAAAACAAAGAGTTTAAGAATTTCTCGAATTTCCTTCATTCGCGAAACTAAGTAAAAAAAATTAAAAAGTTATAGGAGATAAATAAAAAAACAATTTTTGTAGTAACCGGAACGTAAAACAAAACATTCATTTAAATGGATGTCATGACTCAGAAAATATTGGTTACCCTTTCCTTAGTTTGTCTTACTGGATAAATATCTTGAAAGGTATTTCCGAAAGACGCCACTGAAATAAAAATCGAAATGTCCCCAGGGAATAAATTTATTTTTCTACTTTATAGCAAAAAGGAAAATCGAAAGAATATCAAAATTTTACCTTCGGATGTTTCTCCAAATCCAATTTTTCCAATTTCGCTTCTTTGAGCAAAAATTTTATCTTTTTGATTCCTAGTTTTTGTTTCCGGTTCAAAAAATTCCGCCCCTCCCCCTTTTTATTATTGGTTTTTGTCTTATATTTTTTGCTCCCGTTTTTATTCTTTTTTTGAGATGTGATGTCTGTATTTAAATGGGGAAAAAGGAACAGTTTTTTTACTATTAGAATAATTAGGAAGGCTTGAAAATGAATTGTAAACTTTTAGAAAAGACATTGCATGATCGGACTATAAAACGCTCAACATAATTAACATAGTAATATTGTTTGACATGTTTATCGAGTTGTCATTTAATATCACTATATGTTAGAAATGAAGGTGCATCGCATACTGAAGGACTTAAACAGAAAAATCCTTTTACAAACGCATTTTCTGCCAAACCTCTCCCAACCCAGGGCGGAGGGAAGTAAAGCTATTTTACGATGGATTTCTATTAGCATGGAATCTTTGTTAGGATGGATGTAGAGTCGGATTTCATAATCCTAGGTGTGAAAATTAGAAAACTGGCCAAAAGTGTAGTTTCCTGGAGTAATCTCCATCAGAAGACCTTCCCATCCTTGTTTGTCCTGCCTTATATGGTGATAATGGGTAAGAAAAATGCTTTAAAAAAACTGTTTACACTGTTAGATGGTCCTTTACTTTGAATTTTTTTTCCCGCACTGTAGAAATATGAAAATCGAAAACTTTTTTCGCTACTCTCGCTCCACCTGTTTTCAGTCAAACTATAAGCTCCATTAATCATAGTACTAAGTTCAATTAGCAATTTTATTCCGAAATGGTATATTTTCTTGCATTTTTATGTGTTAAGTAATATTTTTAAAAAAAACATTTTAGTTAATTTTTAGGAAATGTGTACTGGTACAAATATGCTCCTAAACCATATAGTTTTCAAAAAATTAAATTTTTCAAACTTAAGATAGCATAGGTATATGATTTAAATGACGGCGTGTGTATGCGAAAAACTAAATGGATATTAAAATTAGACTTTTGGGGGATTGAAATTTTGGATTAGGGATGGTCTTTTTGGAATCTGGATTTTGATGATATTTTGATCAATAGTGAATAGTAAATGCGTATTATTCCAATTAACTCATGGAGAACGATTAGCAAGAAAATTTGCCATGCGAAAATAAGCTTTTTGCTCTAGATAAACAAATCTAAATAAACAAAAAGGAAGAATGAATTTAAAATGACAAATATAGTTACACAAAAAACAAATTTAAAAAAAAAATATAGTTAACGTTTCTATTCAGGAAGGAAAAGTTTAATGAAAATCACAAAGTCGTTGTTAAGGGCGTTTTATAAGTCGGGTGCAATGACGAATAAATTAACTTTTAGAAAAACAAACCTGAAACGCACTGTTTTCATAAAATTGTTTAAAATTAGTACTTCAGATAAAAAGCCAACTGGAGGAGTTATTATTTTATTTATTTCTTATTTAAAGTCTTTGATTTTTTTTTAAACTATAGTTACGAGTTGTACCTTTAGTATATAATTATTTTTTTATTACTGTTAAAAATTAAAAATATTGACTTAATGATTGCAATAAAGAAAACTTTTTTCTAAAAGTGAAGTATTTCCATAACATTTAGCTAATAAAAAAGTTGATAAGTTATGGGGGTTAAATGTATTATAATTTCAATCGGAAAGTTGTATTTTAGCAATACTCGACCCTTTTTTATCGTTAAAGAAATAAATAAAAAATTACAAACCATTACACTTTCCTTGTGTCGTGAATCATGTTGGAAAACTTCCAAAACTTCATCTTTTCCTCCTTGCAATTATTTTATTCGTCGTAATTTTTTTTCTCCAGTTTTAAAAAATTATTTTTCTAGAAAGAAATTTCTATTTTTTAGGTTACTTAGAATTCAGTTTAAAATAAAGTGTGTCCCTTTAGCAATTATTCGTTTATTCATCTTTGGAAGAAGTTAAATGAAAACTCAAAGTTATCTAATAATTCTGGGAAAATTAATTTTTTTATGTGAGTTATTTAAGTTGTAGTTTATCCGAACTAAATTAACTTTATGTTTAAAAAAGCCAATAGGGTTTATACTATACTCTGTCACTTAGACGCTCTGTCGCTTCCACGCAATATTTGTACCCTGTACTAACTTAACTAGATTATAGCGTATTTAAAAAAAATAGGAAATAAAAAACATTGTTATTAACAGCTTACAAAAGATCCTACATTCTACAACTGTTTTTCTTAAATTTATAGTGTAAAATATGGCGTGGAACAGTTGGTAAAGCGTTGGACTTCAGACTTACTGTGAGATCGTAGATCAACTTTTTTTTCAACAAGTATTTTTCGCACGAGCATTTAAAAATATTTTATATCACGAGACTTACCGGACTCTTCTTAGGTTTAAGTTTATATTTTGAAAAGTAACATTCCATGAAAAGTTATATCAGAGAAGCTGTTCTTTTTTATTGCTGTAAATTTTTGATACTTGGTGTTGATTGTTAAAATAGTGTAAAACGAAGTTGTATGTGTAGTAAGAAATAAAAGTTGGTTTGTTAACAAAGTGAAGACTGTAATTCCAGTAAGAGATCTTCACACTTACTGAAACCTGGAAGTGAGGGATTGAATATTGTATTTGACTTTGACATCCAATAAAGAAAATGTGCAGCTAAAAAGTCCAACGACGAATATTTCGTGGGTTGATGTCCAAATTGGTCCACGGTGTCTTGACGCCACGTGTTCCGACTGCCAAGCCTTGTCACTTGACCGTGGTTTAAAATTACGAGGAACGTTCTATTGTGTAACTCCTGTGCAATTTCTTCCAACCAAAACCTATGAAATATGCAGTTATTTTGAAGTAAGTACCTTATTTGAGTATTTTTTTAACAACTTTAGCTAAATATAAGAAAGAACAAAAAGGTTTTACTCGGTAATACTATTTATAATAGATAGTACATTCTTATGCAGGTCATGTTATTTGGGTTGTTTCAGATGGCGTCCGTTTGCAGTTTTCATTCTTGCATTTCCGCGATTTCATTGGTTTGTTTGGTTTCACTCTCAATGGGTCACTTTCACAATTTATTTAATTATCAAATACCGTGTTATACCATCTGCTATAATTTTTTTTGGTATTTTTTAAATGTGATTTCTCGTTATCAGCAAGGAACTAACTAAAGAAAAATTTCCCTTGAAACTGTTTGGAAGGAAAGTTTCCAGCATATGACAATATATATACGTTTCAATACCATAGATCTAGAAAAATATCTTTAACAATTTTAGATAAAAATAATTTTTAATATCCGACGGATAGAACAGATTTTGATAGGGTACAGACAAACGGACATCTTCAGCATCTCAATACTTACTTTTCCATTTTTAATATTTTTTTCCAATTAAAAGAAAGTAGGCTCATAAAAAAATAATGTAAATTTTGCATGCAAAACACGTACATACAAGAACCTAGCAATAAAACAGCTTTTTTAAAAAATAAAAAAAGCTCAGACTTCATGATGCCACGCACAACCTAGAAAGAAAAAAAAGTCCACAGGCTAACCAATGGACAATTATAGCGTTTTCCACAAACATATTTATTCGATTAAGCATATTAAAAAACCTCTAAAACTCAAGTATTTCTGGTTTTAAAGATGTATTTATTTTTAAATTCATTTTTAAAGTTAATGATACGTCACTCCTGTTAAACCTCTCTTAGCATAACCGATGACGTCACGGTTGGGTTTTTTTTTTTTGTTCTTGGCGTGTTATTTCGTATCACGTTTCACTGTATCGCTTTTGAAACTGTGCAACGTGCTTTCATCCTTATCAAACTCTTAAAAAAGTTATGCTATTTTACAGAAACATGTCATGTTCATTCCAGTTAATTTCTTCAAACGTTGAACAATTTCACTCGACTATTCCGATCAGATCCAACAGTCAATAGTTCTGCAATAGCTCATACGCGCTCTAGTGTGTGTATTTTAACTAACAACCAAACTTGGAACAAGCTGTTTAACTTCCTTGATATGAACTGGTTACAAATAATATTGTCTTCTTTTAATGAGGTTTCGCAGAAATTGTAAGGTTTACTATTTTATAAAGTGTATTACAGCATAGATCGAAACATCGCCAAAAACATAACAGTTGACGTCAGAGCTGTTTTCAGTGACGTACATTTTCGGCAAATTTCAAATGCATTTTTTGTTGAAATTAAACATATTTGTGAATATTTAACCTTACATTCGGAATTTGCAGCTTCTAATGTACCAGAAAAACACATATATTAGGAATTTCGCGTTTCATGCAACTTGTCCATTCTCTTGCGGCTTCAGGGGGTAAAGCTGATGTCGGGTCTTCTCCAAACCTAAATATATTCTCTATCTCTGTGTTAATAATACAATGGAAAAAAAATTATGCCAAATTACTCCGGCTTGAATCTTTTTACGAAGGTTTTTTATATGATAAGTAACTAGTAAGTTTTATATGTAAAGTAGCTGGCTTAAACGTCCACTTAATTCAACTTTTTGAAATTGGTTCGAATATTTAGTCGGGAAATTATGTATTGAAAATCAAAGAAAACTTTGGACATATCAAAATGTTGTGTTATATGAATATTTAGGTCAACCACATTTATATAAACAACAGTTAGTAAAAATATTTAATACAGCCAGAGTAGAGTAATTTGACTTCGAAAATTATTTTCCCCGTTGGTTGCACACAGGGAGCAGACGTCGGTTTGGAGACACGACTCTCGCTCCCATTCCCCCTTAGAAAAAAGAAACGCAAACCCCTAATCCGGCTCGAGATCTCCAAGTTCACTCTGGGACAACTTTCCGGAGCATAGCAAATCGGAGCTATTTATTTCCTTCGGGGGCACTTGCTGTGTATTGATCGGGGTTTCTCTCCGGCTTCAATTGGACGGGAATTCAGGAGTCGCCCCTCTGGGAATAAAGGCGTGTACCCTGCGAAAAATGAGGAAAACAGGATCAATGTAAATGTTTGTTTTTCGCCCTCGGAGGCGGTTTACGTCTACATGACGGTCATAAATATGCAAGGAATGTTGGTTTATTTTGGGGGAGAACTGTGACATTGGTTCAATTATGTTTTTCGCGTGTTAAGGTAGAACTATGGGTACAATTCAAACAGGTTAAATTTTGGTACAGGGTGTCGTTTTAAAAATCACTGTTGCGATAAATGACTGACCTATTTTTAAAAATTAAAACAAGTAGTTTTGTAACAGAAACTTAGAACAGATTTTCCACAACCTCATACGTCTAAAAAAAAAGCGCCAAACAAAGCATTTAGTTCTATATTAAACTTTCAAACGTCAGAATTAAACTATTTTTCATCGAAAATTCAATAATTATTACTTATCGTTTGATAAATTTATTTGCCTTTTGAAAAAAGTTTTTTTTTTAAATACCATTTAAAAAACAAAATAAAATGAAAAAACCTCGCCAAAAGGAATAATTAGTAAAAAAGGGCCATTACTCGTTAATAATTGCATGTCTTTTTAAAATTAAAAAAATTCTAACGCCTTGTGTGTGTCTTGTAATTTTGATGCTCTGAGATTTTTGACGTATCATACTTGTATGTGGTATTTGTAGTTTGGAGAACTGCAGTAGTTTATTAGAACCAGCTAAAGGCCCTGTTTGGCGAATTTCTCTCTGATGTGCATATAAATAGTGTGTTTCCTGTTGAGAACAAATGTTGTGTGGAAGCGGTTTAAGTGACAGATTCTGTAACAAACCTACTTGTTTATTTTCCACACTACGTTTATAACGTAAAAAAGTGGTAGCTTTTATAATGACTATGTCCTGTCTCTGTCCATCACCCACTCGTATAACCTAAACTACAGATGACACAGTGTGATACGTCAATCGCATAAGAAACTTTATTTCTTTTAAATAAAAGATTAAAGGGAATTCATATTTGCGACATTAATCAGTTTAAAATGACGTTATAATATATTTCATTTGTATACTATTTGGAAAGAGGCGCAAGGCATATTTTTTTTACTTTAAAAGCAAAAGTAATTTTTCATTTACATTTAAGCATGTATTAATTAATAATGAAGTTTTAATACCATTTATATCTTTTGCGTTTATCTTTTTTGTTGGTTTCTTTTTTTAATGGTATTTAAAAATCATTTGGTGTAGTTAGGTTTAAAGGTGATAGATTGTTTAAAGTTGTTGTATGAAGATATGAAATGTTTTTCTTCTATTTTAGAGTGAGGAACATTACATTTTTATTCTTCTAAATATGAAAAAAAAATTAAAAAATTAATTTAAAAAAATTTAGCGTGTAACTGATATAGAATTAATACCGTGTTTTGATGCTTTTTTTTCTGTTGAACACCAATGTTGTGAGGAAGCGAACTAAGAGACTGATTCTGTTACAACTCTACTTGTTTACGTTATAAACGTAGTGTAGAAGTTAAAATAGAAAGCAGTGAGTGATAGGTCCTGTGTTGAATTATAAAACTTGTAACAGTAAAGAAATGATTTATTCTATTCAAATAAATTCTTAATTAAAAAGATCATAAAGTCGAGTATTTTTTTTAAAAATTAACTACGTTTAACTACTAAAATTTAATGAGAAATTAGCGATTGCAATTGTAGTGCCCATCATAAATCTGCCTTTCTCTTCTGCTTTTTTTTGTATTTATAATTTTTTTTCTTGTCATATCCTGCAATTACGAATTGTAAGTAATAAATTCATTTTAAAAGACTTGAATTCTTTTAAATATACTTTCCTATTTCTATACAAAAAAGTTATTTTTATTTATTAAAATTGCATTTATTGTGTTAAATAAAATAAGGGAGATATTTTAGTTTTTTCCCCCAATTTCGGAAAGGTTATTGTGTTATATATAAAAAGATATTTCGTGCATGCATAAGAAACGTGGTATTTTGAAAGTACATTAATTTTTAAAGATAGAAGTTTTTGAAGTGGGTTTCTAAGATTATGCTCCAAATCCGTTACAAATCCTTTTATTGTTGGTGATTAATTAAATTATAATAATTAATATTAATTATTATAATTTAATGTTTTGCAAATATTAATGTAGTTAATATTTGCAAACCACGCATATAAACAATGGTTTCGTTAAGGGATTTTTTTTAAAAAACTTCTAGTCAACAACTTTATGTTAAACAAAAACGCATGAAGTAATACATTTCTATTTCAAGGACGCGGATCTCTAATCCTGCGTAAACGATAAGCCTTCTCTTAAAACGTAACGTTTTTTCAGCTAAATTACATCGAAACAGAATTACAAATCTTCTCCTTTTACTATGAATACTACCTATTTAATAATCATGTCAATTACCATAAGGAAAGGTCGGTACTTTTCTATTTCGCGGGTGCTAAGCGGATTTTTCTGGGGTCAAAATATGGTATACACAGAAGGATCCAATATACGCAGTTAAAGGATAACAGCCTACGCATTTAACCTCTTTAGATCTCAGCAAAATCCTACACGTATATTCTTCCTCTAAACATATTTTTCATACAAATATATACTAAAAAGTATGTTTTTTAGCATACTTTTCTTTTTTTAATTCGAAAGAATTTTTTAAAAAATGAAAGAGTAGGTATTGACGCTGTCGATGTCCGTATGTATGTATGTCTGTCCATCCGTCTGTCCGTACCCCCCTTCCAAAATCGATTCTATACATCGGATCTTAAAAATTCTTCTTTTTGTTAGAGAGAGAGAGCTATGACCTCAGAGATCCGACTTTCATACTTTTTGTCCGCCTGTCTGTACGTCCAGACGGACATAAATCTACTATCTGACGGCGAGTTTCCCATTGAATTAGCATTGAAATTCCATTTTGAGTCATTTAAATCGCTGTTGCCAAATCAACAATGGCATGAGAAACTTTATTCATTTAAAATATTTGAAGCAAAATAATATTTTCATGAATCAGTTTGGAATGACGTCAGAAAATGTAGCACAATGTGATTCTTAAGAATTACTATAAGAAAGCGGCAAGGCATATTGTTTGCATACAATTCTGCTTAGTTCTAATTTACATTTCTTATTTTTTTTAATGCAAGTTGGAGTAGTTTCATGTTTTTTGTTATTAATAAATATTTATTTATTCTTCGAACTACAAATAAATCGAGCAGACGATAAATAATATTAAGTTAATTTGCGAAAGAATATTAAGGAAAATAGTTGATTTTGGTTTTTAGAAGTTTAAATTACAGCTGGATGCTGTGTTTAGCGATTTTTTATAATGTGTATAAATCTTGTGTAGAAACGGTTGTGGATGATATTTATTGTTAGGAACATAGTTGTTTCCCGATGAGAATTTCAGTAAGTATTTAAGTAACATGAAAGAAGGTTATTTTAGTTCTTTTAAGAACCTCTTGTCAAAGTAATTTTAAAAAAAATTATGTTTAATAGTTACTAGAGACATGCCTTAAGTTCTAAAAATACATTTTTTTTGTGCTATAAATGCAAAAAAAAGCCGTATCACTTATTTGTAGTTAACAGTTCATTTTAACATTGCTTTTAAATGCAAAATGCCTTTAAAATTAACTACTAAAAGAACTTTTTGAAAAGTTTAAAAAAAGAACTAGTTGAAAGTTATTTTTTTAAGAACTCTAATATCGTATTGACCCTTGTTCAACTTCATTTTTTTATATAAAAATAAATGACAAATACCTGTAATCAAAGGCTGAAAACTGATTTTCGGATCTTCTATCGGACCAGGTCCATTTCGAAACTAATTAACATGTTAATTGTTTGTAGGGAGGTTTTAGAAAATGTCCCCGAATGGGGACCCCAGGTCGCAAGAGGTTAAAGGACCACAGTATTCGCAGTTGAGGGACCGCAGTATACAGTGTTAAATTACCACGGTATACGCAATTGAAGGATCATGGTATACACAGTTGAAGGACTACAGTATACACAGTTAAATGTAAAAATTGAAAATTTTCTGTTTGTGCATTTTTGGCGACTTTAACGCTTACACTCGCAAAATGGAAAAGTACAGAAAGGTTAAGCCAAAAAGTCTTGAAGGAAAATATATATAGCCAAAAAAAAACCATCCACCTGTAATCATTCACTTTTTCTCATATATATTCCACACCTTGTATCGTAACCCTATAAAGCGGAATCGATCGTGTCTTGCTTCAAATTCACTTTTGGTGTACTTGGCGAATATCTCGTATGTGTCGTCAATAATGAATACACGAGATCGTGACCTATACACATTCATCACGAAGAGTCAACGTCATAGCTTTGCGTTTTATTCGATTTTTATACATCTTTCGATTTATTTTCGGTTTGTTTTATTTAAAGAAATGCGCATGGCGAAGTCGTATAGTTCTTTTTCTGTACCTTAGTATAGGTGATATTTACGATTTACGTGATCAATTTAATAAGAGGTTCTGAAAGAACCAGAATACACTACTTTCCTATTACTTTAAATAAATAATCATACTTTAAATAATCATTGAAGTTCTTATAGTACGGATAGACAGACATACGAAAACAAGGTATAAAGGGTAGGTATCTAAATTCATGTTTTGAACAACAAAATAACATTTAAAATGGACTGTTAAAAAGAGAATTCACGAGTCTTAGAAAGGACATACAGACGGAAAAGCGTTGAGACAGAAAGGACATACAGACAGAAGAGCGTTGAGACAGACGGGCAAAAAGTGTAAAAGATAGGTATCTGCTTTTACACATTTACTAAAAAAATATTTTTAATCGTAAGGATAAAACTGTATTTGTGTAAGTGGATTATAGGCGGACATCTCCTTGATCTCAATACTAACTTCTTTCCATTTTTTTTTATTATTTCGAATTAAAACAAAAGTAAGTGGGCTAAAAATTAATTTAAGTCAATAAAATGGGAAATAAAGATGTGCAATTGAGTTGCTAATAACTAACTGTTAACTTGCGTAAAACATAATGTCTTTCATTTACTGTTAAACTTAGAGTAAGCTTTGTATCATATGTTATTGGGTTTAATTAAGCCTCACATTTTTAACCTACTTTTTTTTTAATTCGAAAGCATTAAAAAAATGAAAAAGTAGGTATTGACATGTGGTCGATGTCCGTCTGTCTGTCCGTATCCCCCTTCCAAAATCGGTTCTATACATCTGATCTTAAAAATTGTTTTTTTTTTGTTAGAAAGCTATGACCTCAGAGACCCAACTTTTATACATTTTGTCCGCCTGTCTGTACGTCCGGACGGGCATAAATTTACTATTTGTCGGCGAATTTCTCATTGAATTAGCATTGGAATTCAATTTTGAGTCATTTAAATCACTGTTGCCAAATCAACAATGGCATGAGAAACTTTATTTATTTGAAAATATTTGAAGCAAAATAATTTTTCATGAATCGGTTTGCAATGACGTCATAAAATATAGCACAATGTGATTCTTTGATTGTTCATTAATTGTTTACCAAGAAAGCGGCAAGGCATATTTTTTGCATACAATTATGCTTAGTTTTAAATTACATTTCGTATTTTTTAATGCAGTTTGGAGTAGTTTCATTACTTTTGTTATTAATAAATATTTAATTATTCTTCGAACTACAAATAAATAGGGCAGACGATCAATAATAATAAGTTAATTTGCGAAAGAATATTAAGGAAATTAGTTGATTTTCTTTTAGAAGTTTGTTATAGCTGGATACTGTGTTTAGCGATTTTTTTTCTAATGTGTATAAATCTAGTGTAGAAACGGTTGTTGATGATATTTACTGTTATGAACCTAGTTGTTTCCCGATTAGAATTTCAGTAAGTATTTAAGTAACAGGAAAGTATTTTAGTTCTTTAAGAACTTCTTGTTTAAACATGAGTTGCTTAAAAAAAACTATTTTTTCGTAGATTAAAAAAATCGAGTAGTTTGTTTATTAATTTAAGTTCCTTCTCTTGTAATATAAGATACGAAAAAGGTCGAAGCAATAAATTCTAAATTCTAATGGTGATTATTTTTAATTCTGAAACTAGTGCTGTTTTTACTTGTCGCAGACAATTATAATGTAATATTCAGCATTTCAAGTATGAAGTGAATATGTGTTGTTTTTTTTTGTTTAAATTAGGTAATAAAATGTATTCAACAGTCTTTCATTCAACGGATTTAACAATAAAACAAGCTCTTGGAACTTAAAAAGCGACCGCCAATGAAAGTATGAATAAAAAAGAAAGTTGAAATTTTGATTTTAAACACGAAACTCACATTAACGTATTAAGTACTTAAAGTTTTCACATGCGTTGAAGAACTTAACCGCACTCACAAAATAAATTTTTATAGTCAGTTTGATGGTTACGCCCACTGTATGCCAGAAAGAATTAATATTTAAAGCCTTTCCTATGTGCTTTTTTAAATTCAATAGCTGATTGATGTGTACTTGAATAATGTGTAATTAAATACGTTCGTGCTATATTTTTGTGCTGTATTTGATTTCTTTATCTATAAAAGTGTGGGAATTAAATTATTTTTTCAACAATATTTTTTCGTAGTTATTAGTGAAGTAAGTTATTTGAAGCCTATAGTTTTTAATATTGAATTACATCGAAATATGTCTTATGTACAGATGTAGATAATAATGAACTAAAGTAAAAGTGTGTTTTACAATAATAATTTCCATTTCCTTGTATGCTACTGCAAAACAATTTTCACAAAAGTTTTTAATTTTAATTTTTTAAATTTTATACAAAATTGTCTAATTTTCTTTAGCTAGCCAAAGAGCTTCCAAACAAAATTTCTTGATGTTCTTTTCCGCTAAATTTGGCACCTTATAAAAGAAAGAAAAGATATCTTAGACATCGGTCCTTTTTCTATTGAATTCTCTAAATAAGACAATTCAGTTGCTGACAGCTTTCTGTACAAAATATTTCTCTACTTTCTTTAGAACATGTTTTTATGAAACATTGCGAAACTATCTTTTGAAATAATGGAAAAACTAGATTGGGATTTAGTTATTAGATTTTAAAGCTTTAATTTCTCCTTTTAGCTGTAATATAATTCCATTAAAACAAGAAAAGTGTCTTTCTGAATATATATATATTTCCGATTAGGCAATACTTTATCTATAATGGAAAGTTAAGCTGCCAGTCTTATCTCTTATTTTACTAAGAGGCATTGGAACGTGGACTGAATTCTTTATCTCTAATTACTAATGAACCAAAAGATATTCTCTTGGTGTTCAAAACTCATCACTTTCATTGTTTCTTGCGATAATTCAATTGGACGTCTTAAGTTTTGGTACCCAAGGGGAAAACTCGGATAAGAAAGTGCAACGTCATTTTAGGGTTGGGTTATTCCCGTCCAAAGCTATTTCTCATCCCAGCGGGGAAAACTTTTAAATACCGGGAAAAATTGGTTAATCGAACTGGGATAATACCTTTCTGGACTTCTTTCTATTAAATTTTTAAAGACTGTTTTCATTTTGTTTAAATCCAATTTTTATTGTCGTGATGCAATTTGATGTCTGGGATCCCTTGTTATACTACATCTTTGTTCCCCTCATCTACTATAGCGTTATATTTGCCAGCTTTGTAAATCTGTGTAGATTTATTTTTATAAGCTACATAATCCTCATTAATATTTTTCAAGCTTCATTAGTCGAATTTTAATTTATATTTAATTACATAACTCAATAAATAGTCTGATCATATTTTAATGAATTAGCAATATAATATCCAGTTAAATGTATTTATGTACTAATTTTGTTTAAAGATAATTTTCTAAAAAATAAATCACGTATATTTTATGGATTTAAAAGAATAACAATAACTTTTTATATTAAAATTTTTATGATTTTTTCAATGATTTACGGTAAAGTTTCGAGCAAAAAAACACCACAACAAACCACGAAGCAATAAGGAAAACGGATTTTAATCCGTTCTCATTTTTAAACTCTTAAAGTTTTAAAAACGTTGTTTGAGATAATAAAGCCCCTCGCCAATAGCCCTCCTTTAGCTCTAGTGCAAGGTTATTTCAACCGTTAAACATTTATTGTGTATTTCAAAATCTTGAAATATCTTTGTTGATCACCCATGCTGGCATTACGTGCATTACACTGAAGTGTCTAAAAAAACCTTGTATAGGACATGCGTATTCAAATAAAAACTTGTATATAAAATTTATCAAAGTACGGTGATGTGTTTTCGGAAACGTATGTAGTAGACAGCAAATGTTAGGTGTTAAAAATTTAAGTCGGTTTGTACGTGTTGGCCCACGAGCGATGAACTCCATTTCCGTGTATCTTCTGAGGTAGCGATGCATTTCGGATTTTCACTTACGAATATTTCCCTAGGGTACCGTGATATCGAGAATGCGATACAACAGTAAACATCCGTCATCGGCCTGAAAACGATAATGTAAAAACATGTCTATCGACAACAGACGAGACTTATATTAAACTTGACTGACGTGCTCTTGCAAATTTCAATACAGGACCGTCGACAAGGTATCGGAATGTAACTATTTAATGAATTTTCATCGATATGAGCTTTTGCGCCATAAAATCACGTTTTATGTTTCTCTCCAGTCTTTAATGGACTCGTTTTTGCATGATCTTTTTCAGCCGCAACGATGCCGGAAGTTAAATGTTTTATCACATTCTCGATATTCACGGTACACTAATGAATATTCGTAAGTGGAGATACGAAATTCATTGTTGCTTGCACGAAGATGTATTTCATTTGCTGGTTAGCCGACACGTTCAAACATAAATTTTGACACTCGTGTACAGACGTTACCGTTCATAGCGTCGTACTTTGATTAGACTTATATTTCTCTATATGAATAAAACTGGCATTATGCATATTGAATATGCATATGCCAGTCTTTCCATGGGTATTATACCAGGTTTTTTTTATAGCTCTTCATTTTAAAGATGATAGCAGTATTTCTATGAGCCTAATTATTTTCGACTAATCAGCTTATTAATACCCTTAGAAATCGTATAACTGATTGCATGGATGGCATTGACATCCATGTAAGTCTTGGCGTATATCAGTTAACGTTGCAGTCAAACGCCCAGGCAATATTTGCTATTCTTTCTTAGATTAACGTCTCTTAGGAAAACTATTGCAATGACAGATAACATTAAATCAGTTAAACAGCATATTATGTTGAAAAATTCAGGAATGAAATTAAAAACTATAATAATATTAAATTAAATTCGGTAAAAAATGAAATTTTTGTTTTTAATCCCTGAAGGTTGACTTGTTTCGTCTGTATGTGAATAAGTCCTTAAGTATATAAGACATAAAGCATAAAAAAGTATTTTTTTTAGTTATCGCTTGGTTCCACTTCACTGCAATCGTACAGCTTAACTTAAGAATAATAGAAAGATTTCACCTTCAAACGTTTTTCCTGGAATTAGGTTACGTGGGAAACTTTATCATGATGGGAATGTTTCTTGTGATATCACACTCTTTTTACTGCAATATCATTGGTTGTTTGGTTTCTTTCCCTTATTACGAAAAAGAAACCAATTGGTTTCTTGTGACGTCAAGCTCTCTGTTCTGCAATTCCATTGGTTGTTTCAGTTTGGTTTTCTTTCCGTACCACGTGAAACAAACCCATTGACAGTTGACACACATAACCATAGAATCGTCTCGTAACCATAGAATGGAAATATTTTTAATCCTTTAAGCGCCAAGTCTCCACTTTTGGGAGCCATTGCTAAACTTTTTTTTTTACAAGTAATTAAGATTGCACAAATTTCTTTGTATTTCATTAAATGTTATTGTTTCTAGGTTTCGTTGGTAATTTTTCGAAATGATTGTAACGTAAATTATATTTTTAAAAAATACTTTGATGCTTGTGACGAATCTCGAAATATGTATCAAAAAATCAAATCTTTTCGGCGCCGCTGTTTAAACCAAAAATACTGTAGCCTATAACGGCTTGCACAGTCGATAAGGGCGTTAGCCTTGCTTTCAGTTCGTGCACTAAACAAGTTCCGACGAATAATACCCGTCTAGAAGGAGTGAACTTTGAATATGCTTCAAAGTCCCGACGCTGCGTACAATGTCGCCTTAAAGTTAAGTTGGGTGCCTACTCTCAGGTGTCGCCTCGTCACTTGACTGGGGTTCTAAATTATGACATTCGTCGCCAATAGGACTCGTGTAGCTCAAATGCGATGATATTCAAACTAACCTAACCTGTAGCGGTGTTCAAAGGGGTAGAGCGAGGGAGGACGCTCAATACGAATAAGAAGTGCCCAAAACTGGAGAAGAAACAATATCATCTGAACTAACACAATCAGAATATTTGTCAGATTCAAATTTGTCAAATAGTAGCATAATGAGTTTTTAAAAATCTTACTACTTATCTAATCTTCATAAGATAACTTGGTTTGAAACTTAAATATTAACCGAAGCCAAAACATATGATGAAAAGTTCTTATTTCAATAAATATATTAAAATTCGACTTATTTAAGTTTAACTTTGAAATCTATAGTGAAATTGGACGTATTTGTACAGTTTTCACGATAACTGAAAGATGTTTCATGTCAAATTTACGTATATAGTACTTTAGCTTCATGTAAATTTCGCTAGATTTTATGGTATACTTACTAACTCAACAAGAGTTTTGGAAAACAATTTAACTAATTTCAAATTGAAAATACTATTAATGATACTCCTACTTGAAAACATGCCAACCTAACACCAGAACGGTCGATATTTCGAGGTTTGGGTTTACCTTTATTTCAAGATATTTCTTGTATGACTGAGGAATATCGAATAATGTTTGCTAACTTGATAAAAGTAACGGTTCTTTATCATTCAGCGCCTTTCTTTGAAAAAAGACGACCAATAAAAAGGCGTGAAATTTAATCTTCTAAAGAGACCGTCGCATTTTTATCTTGGATATAATCGACCAAAGTTCCCTTTAAAAAGTTTTTTTTTGCGATCAAATAAATAAACCCAAATTTCGTTTTCAGTTTTATCTGTCTAACCCTCGGGAATTTCGACATACTGGTCGAAAATGTCTTTTTAGCCTACTTTTCTTTTTTTAATTCGAAAGAATTAAAAAAATGAAAAAGTAGGTATTGACATGCGGTCGATGTCCGTCTGTCCGTCTGTCCGTCTGTCTGTCCGTACCCCCTTCCAAAATCGGTTCTAATCATCGGATCTTAAAAATTCTTTTTTTGTTAGAAAGCTATTACCTCAGATACCCAACTTTCATACTTTTTGTCCGTCTGTCTGTACGTCCGGACGGACATAAATCTACTATCTGTCGGCGAATCTCCCATTGAATTAGCATTGAAATTCAATTTTGAGTCATTTAAATCACTGTAGGTATTGAAATGCGGTCGATGTCCATCTGTCTGTCTGTCCATCTGTCTGTCTGTTCGTATGTCTGTCTGTTCGTATGTCTGTCCGCCTGTCTGTCCGCCTGTCTGTCCGTTTGTCTGTCTGTCTGTACCCCCCTTCCAAAATCGGTTCTAATCATCGGATCTTAAAAATTCTTTTTTTGTTAGAAAGCTATGACCTCAGATACCCAACTTTCATACTTTTTGTCCGTCTGTCTGTACGTCCGGACGGACATAAATCTACTATCTGTCGGCGAATTTCCCATTGAATTAGCATTGAAATTCAATTTTGAGTCATTTAAATCACTGTAGGTATTGAAATGCAGTTGATGTCCATCTGTCTGTCTGTCCATCTGTCTGTCTGTCCATCTGTCTGTCTGTTCGTATGTCTGTCTGTTCGTATGTCTGTCCGCCTGTCTGTCCACCTGTCTGTCCGTTTGTCTGTCTGTCTGTACCCCCCTTCCAAAATCGGTTCTAATCATCGGATCTTAAAAATTCTTTTTTGTTAGAAAGCTATGACCTCAGATACCCAACTTTCATACTTTTTGTCCGTCTGTCTGTACGTCCGGACGGACATAAATCTACTATCTGTCGGCGAATTTCCCATTGAATTAGCATTGAAATTCAATTTTGAGTCATTTAAATCACTGTTGCCAAATCAACAATGGCATGAGAAACTTTATTTAAACATATTTGAAGCAAAATAATATTTTCATGAATCAGTTTGGAATGACGTCATAAATGTAGAACAATTTGATTCTTTGATTATTCATTAATTATCTACCAAGAAAGCGGCAAGGCATACTTTTGCATGCAATTATGCTTAGTTTTAATTTACATTTCTTGTTTTTTAATGCAGTTCGGAGTAGTTTCATTACTTTTGTTATTAATAAATATTTATTCTTCGAACTACAAATAAATCACGAGCAGATGATAAATAATATTTAATTAATTTGCGAACGAATATTAAGGAAAATAGTTGATTTTGGCTTTTAGAAGTTTAAATTATAGCTGGGTGCTGTGTTTCGATTTTTTTTTCTAATGTGTATAAATCTAGTGTAGAAACGGCTGTTGATGATATTTACTTTAGGAACCTAGTTTTTTCCCGATTAGAACTTCAGTAAGTATTTAAGTAACAGGAAAGTAGGCTATTTTAGTTCTTTATGAACTTCTTGTTTTATTAAAACAACTATTGTCTGAATGATACCAAAAAATATGAAACTTTGGAGGATTTTGTAAAAAAAGTTTTAGATTTCTTATATTTTCTATTTGATTTGTTATTTTTTTTTTACATAACCTTATTTTCCATCTCTTATGTGCATTTTAAGATTACATAAAGATTGGAAGCAAATAGAGAAATCGCGAATTAAAATAAAGAATTTCTCGATCTTCGATTGATGAATCAATGTCACATAGGAACAGAACACCAATAGGAGTTCCGTTTGAATTAAAAGCAGGAAGAATTTACGTCCGTTAAAACTAGCCAATTAGTTTATAGGAAATTATTTTAAATAATTGACCGGTGTTGGTTATTACGATGAAAACCACAGACTAATCATGAGATCGCTGTAAACAAAAGCTTATAGTACGACTATACATCCAAGATATAAAAAAAATATGTTTATAACAACGTGCAAAAAAATGCGTGCGTGTTCAATTTTTTTTATGTCATATTCATTCATAAATCGTTGCGAAAATGACACTTTACGTGCTTACGTCACAGTGCCGAAAGTATTACTTTCGGCACTAGTGCGGTAAAGTAAATAAAGAGTATTTCTGATTGGTAGAAAAACAAAATGATGTCATGAATATCTCCATGGAAACCAAATGATGTCATGAAACTCACTTATTTCTATTGGTTTATTACTTTTGCATTTTCTAATATCTCCATGGAAACTACAAGTACTACAAAAATTATTAAAGGAAATTAAATAAGACAAAAGTAAGAACACAAATTTCACGCCAAACAATACTTTTATTTAACATGCATATTTATAGTAACATTTGATTAAAAATAGAAAGTTATTTTACAACTTTTCTTTTACGACTTTGCATTTTCGAATATCGCCATGGAAACTAAATGATGTCAAGAAAATCACTCATTGGTAGAAATACTTTTTTGCACGTTATTATAAAAAATATTGTAAGCAAGCACGTGCCAAATAATACTTTATTAAGCTCTTATCATTATTTCACTCGACCTACGGTCTCGTGAAATAAAAGCCACTCGCTTAATAAAGTATTATTTTCGGCACTAGTTGCTTAAATAACTATTATTTTGAGAAAATATTAAATTTACATAAAGAATAAATTCAAGACAAAAGTTGAGCTTAACGTTTTATGTGAACTGTGAAAATAGCAAAAAAATTATAAAGTATGGTATTACGTAAACTAGGTTTGAAGTGCGTAAATTTTTTTTTAAAAATTGAATTTTTACCAGATACTTAAAAACTTAAAGGGCAAACTTCGGCAATAATAATCCACTTAGTATTAGTTTAAATGTTATTTACTAAAAATTAAAATAAAATCGTTTCGTTAATTATATCCTTAACTCGTGTGTCGTAAAAGAAATAAAAATGTCGAAATAAATCTAAGCATGTAAAATTGTAAAGCAACTACCACTATATATTGCATCTAACGAACAACACAATTTTTGGCGTCATTAGTTGAAATTTAAATCTTTAATAATGCGAGCTACTGTAACGAAAAAATCTTATGTTCTTATAGGCAATCTTTTTGTAATCAAATTAATTTTAAGCCATTTATAAAACTTAAATTTTGTATCGTATAATTATTCAATTGAATTATGCTTATTTAACTATCGAAATCCTTTTGTAGAAAACAAAAGCACAGTACCTTTTATGTGTAACACATTCAGTCATGTATTCACTTATTTTTTTTTTTAAAGACAAAAATTTAAGACAGTATTCATTAGATTTCTGTAGTTTTTTATTTTTCTATTTTCTCATTTTTCAAAGTCCTTAGGGCAAAAGTACCTATTGAATAAAATGCCGCATTGTATTCTCGTATTTTCTATTATGGAAATGCTTTAGCGTTCTTTCAAGCAACATCTTTGAATCTTTGTTGCTATGGTGATCGTATAAAAGTAATTGCTTTCGAATGAGTGAGGGTAAATTCGGTTTTTCTGTAATGCTTTTTTTTTCAATTGCGTTTTCTGTAACAAGCTTTTGAGATCTGCAATAAATCGAAATAAATGTTTTCATTAGACTTACTCCATATTTTATAAACTTTCGATTTTTCTCTTTCTCAGTTTTGATAAATTGGGTCTAGTAGACATTGGATACTTTTTAGAATGATAAATATCATAATAATTGAAGTGCACCTTTATCAAAACTTAATATTTTCGGTTGTATTTTTTAAAGTTTTAAATAATAGTAATTTTTTGGCTTCCACATTACGTTAAAAACGTAAAAAGTTTTTATTTGGAAGCGTAAATCTTATGTGGAAGTAGTTTTAAATGAGAGTCAAAGTAACAAAACCTTCACTTCATTTAGATCAGTTACATGCTTTTGAGCAAGCGTTTATTAAACTGTTCAAGGATGAGTTTAATTTTAGTTCTACACTTTTCGTAATTTATAAAAAGCAAGCGTTTATTAAACTGTTCAAGGGTGAGTTTAATTTTAGTTCTACACTTTTCGTAATTTATAAAAAGCAAGCGTTTATTAAACTGTTCAAGGGTGAGTTTAATTTTAGTTCTACACTTTTCGTAATTTATAAAAAGCAAGCGTTTATTAAACTGTTCAAGGGTGAGTTTAATTTTAGTTCTACACTTTTCTTAATTTATATCGCGAAGAAAGTATTCTTAATTTATGTCAGAAGAAAAGCGCAATTATATTGAATCTGTAAAGGTTATTTCAATGCTGTTAAGTGTTTGTCTTTTTAAATATTATTTGTAATGTTAATTTATTATGCATCGATAAAATTGATATATAATAAAAACTGGGTGCAAAAGATAATGCACTAAGCAATGAGGGAGCAATAAGTAATGAAATAAGCAATGATTGAACAATAAGTAATGCAATAAACAATGATGGAGCAATTAATAATGCAGTAAGCAATGAGGGAGCAATAAATAATGCAGTAAGCAAGGAGGAACAATAAGCAATGTTTGTTTGCAACAAATTGTTTTGATTCAATATAAAATAAACACAAACCGCTCAAACCTTTAGCTTATTCTTGCGTAGCATAATAGTTTATGGGTGAAAAATGTTGATTTTTTATCGAAAATTTTAGCTATTATTTCTACTCTTTTATATCTACCCTCTCTTTTGCTTCATAACGTGTGGCACAGTAATAGTAATGAACCATAGTAATGAAGTGTTCATGTGTTTGTAAACCTTTTAATTTTGAAAACTTAATACGAAATATAAGGTATTGTATTGCGATGGGTCAACAATCCGAAATTTGTATTTTGTGTTTTCTACACGTTTTGGAGGATGCTGATTCCGAACAAGTGGTTTTTGAACATAGGTCCGCCTGTCACACGTTTTGTCTGTCTGAAAGCACTCTACAAATCGAACTAAAAGAGCTACGTACTTTAACTTTGGTGCACGAGCTGTCGGCCATCATAATTAAGCTATTGTTTCGTCCTTATATAATTTCTTTTAAAAGATTTGATTTTACTGAGTGGTAATTGAAAGTCGTGTGGTGTTACACACTCCTAGTTTTCTTTAAAAGTGGCAAATTTAATTTATTGCTTTTGTTTATCTATTTTTATTTTCTTTTTTTTTTAAATTTCCCATGCTTCAAGTAGTATTAAAGTATTAAAATTGCTTGCGCGATTACTTTGAGTGAACTTTTATCTATAATAATAAAAGAGTCTGTGTGTGTGTGCCTGTGTGTTTGTTTTCGGATCGTAAAAGACCTACTTATACTGTCCTCAGAAATTCGAAATTTTCAAGATAGATTCCCTTTAATACCAACGTGTGCACCTGAGGCTTAGATTTTTCATATTTGTTCAATTTTTAGAGAAAATTCGAATTTTCTGAAAAAAATACACCACTTTCGCTCAAATCCGATCATTCTTTCTCTTTCCTGATGCCATCGGCTGAAAAAATTAAATATAACTTTTAACGAAAACATTTAAAATTCAAAATGTTTATTTTATTCTTTTGCCCTTACTTTCAGAAACTAAATTCATTATTTGAAAAATAATTGACATGTTTCAAGTGACGTAATTCCGCCAGTCTTCATTCCCGGATTTATTGTGGGTTTATTTGATGATTTTTTCATTGATTTTTCTGTTGACTGCATGTATGCATATTTAAGCAATAAATGTACAGTTAAGCTATTACTGAACTATGGTGGTTAATAAAGGCCATCACACTAGAGCTATTAGTGTTTTATGTCTTTATTTTTTCGCCAAATACGTTGCCAATCTCGCCAACTTATTAACTAAAATTCGCCAAATATGCAATTTCTTTTATAAATAATTTATAAGCTGGTCGGTTGTTCGAAGGTCATTGTGTTAGAGCTGTATAATGGGTGTGTTTGTAGCTATATCTATTTTCTCGCCAAATTATATCCCAAAACGCGCCAAATGAGCTAAAAGGTTTTATGTATTTATGAGGGAATTGTGATGACATTTATGAGTGCATTTTATAGCTTATTTTTCATTTTCGAATTTTAAGGCAATGAAACGGGATTTTATACTTTATAACGAGCGGGAACAATAACATAAGTTTATGATCCTATAACAAATTATATGGTAAACATATTTGGAACGATTTGATATTTTTTTAATCCGTGCGAAGAACGGGTATAAATTTGCTAGTTTTAAGATAATTCAAATTCGTCGCACAGAACACTTTTACTAAGTATTATAGCTGTAGAATTATAATTTTTACCCTTACTACTCAATGATAAGAACAATATTAGTTAACTTGCCTGTTATTTAGCTTCCATACTACGTTTATAACGTAAAAAGTGGAAGGTATTATAATCGTTCAGTTCGTCCGTCTGTCTGTCACCCACTTTCATATCCCAAATTACAAATGCTACATGCAAGTGTGTTACGTCAAAAAATCCAGCGCATCGTAATTAGAAGACATTGAAAATCTTAGAAAAAAATTCTAATTCGAAATACTTCAGTTAAAACTGTAAAACTTAAAAAAACTGTAAAATTAAATGCTAATTTAAAAAGCATAGGAAGTCATTTTTATTAGAATTAAATCACCATTGCCATTCACAACAGTCACTCGATATACTTTATTTCTTTTAAATAATAAATTAAAAGAAATTTATTTTTGCGATATAAATCAATTTGAAATGTTGATATGAAATGTTATGCTTCCATTTAAAAGCGATGAATATTATATATTTATTCTTTGAAATTTAAATTAATTTAGCAAACGATAATTATTGAATTCTATCGAATAATTACTGAATTTTAGAAAGAAAATAAATGAAACTAGCCCAATTTAACGTGTAAATGTTTAGTATAGAATTAATACTGTGTTTGGCGGATTTTTACCTGTTGAATACAAATGTTGTGTGGAAGCAGGCTAAGTGACCGATTCTGTTACAAACCTACTTGTTTCCTTTTCTTTATTAGCATAAGGCGCGAAAAGCAATGGCGCAGAAAAAGGAGTTTCCTTCTTTAAATTGGAAATTCAACGTGCTTGTTTCACTTAATCTTATTCCAGCTAATTTTGTAAGTTCATTTGCTGAAGGAGACAATTCTTTTATTACGTTACTAATATTTACGTCCGTTACTAATATATTTTTAGTAACAAAGTTTTATTAATTAACATGAAAAAATATTCATTAATTTTTTTTTGTAAAAATAAAAACGTAATAGATATTACATTTTAAAACTTTTATTTTTTCTTTTATTTTTTTCTTTCATTATTTTATTCTTTTAACGCTGCATTGATTTTAACAAGTGATATTTTCAAACGAAATGTAAACTTAATAGAAAAGTAATTTTAATTGTATACTTCAGCAAATAAACATTGTTTAATAGTTACATAATTGGATCTTAACGCAGCACAAAATGCGAAAGTCCATTGAATGGTTTCAGTGGTTAACGTAATTTTTATTTAAAGGTAAGTTTTTTAAAATATCAGTTAATAGTCATACATTACTGTTGAATTTGCACGAATTATAATATTTTGGAATTGAGGATAAAAGATTTTTTATAAGAAATAAATTATTGCATGTAATTAGTATTTTCAGTACCATCAACTTTTGTATATAATTAATAAAATAAACTATATTCATTTTTTTAGAAACATTGAATAAGTCTTTTGTATGCTAAGCGTCTAAGTTAAGCCTAAGTTTTTGCTGAATCTGTAATGCTGTTGCCATTCCGACCATAGAAATTTCCCTTTAAATCCGACCACGGTGAAAGTATAATCGTACATACAATTGTATTGAATAAAAAAATGCTTTTATCCAAAACTTTAAAGGTATTTTTTTCAATAAAAATGAACTTTAGTTTAGTTAGGTCATCAATAAAAAATATGCAATATAAGTTTACATAATTAGTTGCATTACTTTCTTTTTTTCTAAATCTGTCATTATGATGTGATCCACCACTATTAGGACGTTCTCTCTAACGTTTAAATAGGTTTGTTAAATTTATTTAAATTACTAATATATCTTTTGGTAACTAAGTTTTATAAACATGAAGAAATACTCATGAAAAGTTTTTGTAAAAATAAAAACATAATAGTTATTACATTTTAAAACTTTAATTTTATACTCTTAACTGCTGCATTGATTTTAACAAATAATATTTTCAAAGGAAATCTAAATTCAATAGAAAAGTATCTTTAATTTAATTTGATTAAAATATATTAATTTAGTAGTTTTTATAAATACGTATTGTTTTGTAAATAAAATTTTTAAATGTTTAATTTTATATTTGTAACACTTCTTCAATAAATTCATAGTTTAACTAATGGATAACTCAAAAATAACTTACCTTTCGATTTGGAGTAGAAATACTTTTTCTGCAATGTTTCTTATATTCACTTTATCCATAACAGTTTGTTCAAATTAAAAGTATGTTCTACATTTTAACTAAAAAAATGTTTTTAAATACCTATAAAATTACATTAAAATATTTTTTCACTTTTGTAAACAGCATTTCGTACAATTTAAAAACATATCTAAATAACTTTTGACGCAACGAAACTAGATTCACTCTTCCAAAACTACCCCGTTTGTTCAAAATGCGTAAACAGTCCATTTCTAAGAAATCCAGTTTGGTAAACACTATTTATGAAAACCAAACGATCCCTACCAATATCTACAAGTTACTACCTTCTTTTATTTTCGTTCAAACTTCATATTGGCGTACAAACTTCATTGGCTGAAGCTAAACTGCACGTTTTTCATCTTCGGAATTATATGTAGAATTGTGTCTGGAACCGTGCTCGAATTTCTATGTGTGGGACTTCTCGCATCCCGAGGCTTTGCTTTCGTAGAGTTATCGATCGTTTGCACAATTGAGGAAACGGACGGAAGGGGGCGCTGCAGTGCCCGTCTTTCTGGAATAAAATTTTATTTACCATTTTAGATGGAGAAGGAAAATAAGTTTTTTATTACACCTGTACAATGGCCATTTTTAGAGTTGTACTCTTGTCTTTGTTCTTCTAGCAATGTCAAGTTTTCTTGTGTGAATTTAAATTAAAAAAAATACTTGTACGTTATATTTATTAAATTTGTGACATTTTATAAAGTCAAAATAACTGATATCTCTGTACCTTAGTAAAAAAAAAGGTTTAAAATTTTTGAATGTAGTCAGTGTACCACTATTTACAAATGTACCGAACCTAATTCTTGTGAAAAGTTGATCATTATTTCGAAAATTGTGTAAATAAATACTAATTTTGAAAATACATCGATAAAAAAGTTCTTTTTAGCGTTTTAAATTTCTCGCATTTAGTATTGATAATATAGATTATATTTTTCCTTGTGTATTCTTTCTCTTCAATATGACTAATCTTTATAAATAATGTTTTTTCTTATTATGTAAATTCATATTATTTTATAACCACTTCTATATCCTAAACTATTTAATTTTTATTTTATTACATATCA
Source organism: Oedothorax gibbosus (assembly GCA_019343175.1). Taxonomy (NCBI): domain Eukaryota; kingdom Metazoa; phylum Arthropoda; class Arachnida; order Araneae; family Linyphiidae; genus Oedothorax; species Oedothorax gibbosus. The sequence continues at coordinate 541,601 of JAFNEN010000348.1, read as the reverse complement.
ATATTCATTAACTAATTTTTGTTTTATAATAATTGTACAAAATATTTAAGTTTGTTACACAAATAATGCTAAATTGATAATTTAATGACATTCCAATGACCAAGCTAAAATTCCATAAAATATTTGAGTTTTATGATCTGCTTTGTTTTTTAATTTTTTTTTTTTAAAGTATTAAATCAATAAGAAACTATACTAATAACCTCGTCATGTCAAAAGTGATGTTTACAATAGCTATTTTATGTGTAGAGGTTATAATTATATGTTTATAAAATATAATTACGCAACAAATATTTTAATTGGACATTAAGAGGTTTATGAAAACTGATATTGAAGTTTAATGTATTTGGTATTTATGCATGAAAAACTTTTTGATCGCATTTTATCCGCCATTGATTTGTAATGATCCAATAAGATCTTAAATTCTCTCAACTTTTTTGCCTCCACTTTCTTAAAACGGTTCTCCTACTCGTCGCATAAGAGCTATTAAGCCCCTGATCTTAATTGATTATTTTCCATGTTTTTTTCTCTTACTTTTTTTTAGTTCTCATTAAAAGTCTTTGAGCTGTGATTATTCTATACAGTAATGAGCTATATCGCTTTAATTAGTTAATTGCCAACTTAGCATTTTTTTATTATTAAGCTTTTGTAGTATTTTTGCTAATATTTCCAAATCACTAGTTTAGAAGCATTACTATTTTTTTCAATATATTGATTAATTTTATAAATATATATTTCTGTAATCCATTAAAGGGGTTAATAGTTTTATTCTGTATCTTGTTTAAAGTGTCCACGTACTAGTTTGCTCTTTTAGTCACATATTGAAAAAAAAATTCAAATGTGTTTCGATTCCCTTCAAAGTTGAGTTGGGTGCCTTCTCAGGTGTAGGGTCGTCACTTGATTGTTTTTCTAAATTATCACTCCCGTTCGTCAATAGCCCTCGTGTAGCTTTCGTGCGACGGTAATTCAGCCTAACCTCAGGGCCTGATCTAGGATAATTCAGACTATAAGCACAAAAAAATTTGGGGGCCCCTTTTCGAAAAATGTTGTGACATGATTGCTCGTAATAATGAAGCTATAGTTGGCCGATGTAGCTTTTATTTTTTGCTCACATTTTATCGGTTTCCTTATAATATCGTTCAAACCAATCACTTTATAGGTCAAAGTCTGAGTTAAAGTCAATCTAAAAACAAAAAAGGGTCTTGAAAAATTAAGTTACAGAAATTCTGGTAATGAGCAGCATTTAGCATAACAGAAACTAATATTTAGGGGCCCGTATCAAGGCCTTACGGTAAATCAGGCCCTGCCTAACCTAAACAAAAATGCCGAAGCAAATTGAAAATAATCGTTTTTGGGATTCTTTTACTTTACTTGAGTCTCGAGCTACATACTTTCTATAGAAGCAACTTTTCTCAACACGCTTCGTAGCGTGCGAGTCCTGCCAAGCGCGCCCTCCCACGCTCCGCTTATGATGCAGCCTCTTATGATCCCTAATGGCCATCCTAATCGATTCTCTCTCCGGATGATGGATACGGATGCCGAAGAGCAAAATGATGCTGGGAGGATGGCACGTGTCTCACGTGGGAGGATTTGTAAAGGCTCGCGCTGTTTGGAAAGTTGTCAAAACTGTTTTCTGAGATGTTTCGAAGAATATAATTTTGAAAATGAAGGGTTTTGCAAGGGTTTAGTTCTGTTGGAAGGTTCTTGAATGTAAGCATAAGCGAAAACATAACACTGGAAACAATACTATATCCAGTACGATGAATGTACATGATCGAATGAATCGACAAAATCGACAAATTTTGTATGAAATTATCTGTTAAATAAATTGGAGGTTGTTTAATTACGAAAAAAGTATGTTGAATAGCCCTTGCGTAGCTCTAGTGTGACTTTAATTTTAAAAAAAACTAAATCAAGTACTAAAAGTTACGCTGTTTTCAGTTACCTTCTAAATGCAAACAGACAGTAGAAACCTATATTTCATACCCCTCTTGCGTTCTACAAATTGCATTTTCAATATAATTCGCGCTGTCTCGTTAAACACTTCAATGCATATGGGATTAGTGTAGATTATTTTACTACAATATTGAACCCTTAGTTTATTATGTGGCATTTTAGTTTGCCTTTTGACTCCTCCAAGTTAGCTTGACCAGATTGGTTTCACTGATAAACTTTTAGAATATGAAATCATCATTAAATTTTCATTAATCATATTTTATTTACTATTTGTGTTGTCTAAAAAACTATTAAAAAATAAATCGCAGACTATTTGCTCAATTTTTCATAGCTAGAAAGTCTAATAACCCAATCCCAATACCCTTATTTGATCTTTGAGACAGGACGGTATGCTGAGGACGATATCATCTTGGGGGATGCTGAGTAATAGAGGTTCTCCTTTAATGTACCTTGCATAGGGAGATATATATTTTCATGTTGGTTTTTATGGCCGCTATAAAAAATTTATATGCAGTTAAGAAGGATGTTTTGTGTAATTTCAAGATTTTTATGTTATGTTCTTTTTTATGTTAGATTTATAAAAATTCTTTATACGGAACATATGAGGCTTTTTAAAAAAATATTTTCTTTAATGAACCATTGAAAATTGAACTTAGAAGAAAGCTTTTAATGCTATTAAACTATAATTAAATGCTATTTGAACGCTTGTGATTAATTGTTATTACCACGATCCATAAATTTATTTCGTCAATTTAGTGTAATTTGTGGTTTTGAGCGGTTAAAATACACATTTTTGTCTTCTATTAAGTAAATAAGCACTGTCAGTTTATTGTAATTAGTAGTCCATTCTAATGTTTTAAATGCAAAATGTCTTATAAATATTCCTTGAATAAACTTGCTCTCTTACTTGTTACTTTTTTAAAAGACCTCCGAAATCTGCTTACCCTTTTGCTAAACATAAAAAATAAATTAGTTGCTCCGGTATCGGTATTTTTGGAATGCTTTAACATTCTAGTTTATAATAAAATAGTTTGTTTTAAATAAACGTATGTGAACCTCTGGAGTGCTGAGGTTAAATTACAAGGGTTTAAACAAGCGTTTATAAATAGAATTCGTTTGTATAAAAAAAATTAGTTGTATTTTAAAATGAAAACGTGCAATCTCGAATTTTTTTTATCCAACCTTTTTTCTTACATAAGCCACATTGTTAAATGAATACTAAAAAACATTATTTTCACCTTTGTGAGGCGCAATAATTTTTTTTATACTTTAATATGAGAATTTTTAAAAAATTGGTTACCTTTTTGTCACTGTACCTTTTTCAGTAATTTGTTGCTGTAATATCAAATAATTTGCAGAAAGTTAAAGATGAACCTGTGGAAACCGTAGTGCTGCCATCTTCCGTCCAAGAAATCAAGCTGAAATCAACTGATTCTCAGAGCTCTCATATCAAAACCATCCATATTCAAAAAGGAGAACTTGTCTTCGGTATGCCTTCTTTTATTCAAATCCTAAAAAAAAACTTGCCTTAATTTGTTTAATAAGCTTTTTGGATAAAATAGTTAACTGTTCATCTCGTATTGTACCCAACTTTTTTTTAAAAAACTATTTCAGCCCTAGATATCGCGAGTTTTTCGAAACGATTTTTTTTTTCATTCGATATCGATATAGTTTTTTAAAGAAATGAAAAGTACGTATTCACATCATGGTGATGTCCGTCCGTCCGTACTGAAAAATTTTCCAACCATTCGATTTAAAAGAATTCTTTATTTTGTTAGATCTCTTTTGTCATGCCTTTCGGTCTATCTTTTAAACTTTCGTCCGTCTGTCATCTGTCCTTTAAATATTCAAAACTTATTTATAAGAAACAGTAGCTAAAATATTTTTTATAACAAAGTGCAAAAAAGTTCACTTTTTTTATATCATATTCATTCATAAATCGTTGCGAAAATGACACTTTACGTGCTTACGTCACAGACAGTGCTACTTTCGGCACTAGTGCGGTAAAGTAAATAAGAGTATCTGATTGGTAGAAAAACAAAATGATGTCATGAATATCTCCATGGAAACTAAATTATGTCATGAAACTCACTTATTTCTATTGGTTCATTACTTTTGCATTTTCTAATATCTCCATGGTAACTACAAGTACTACAAAAATTATTAAAGGAAATTAAATAAGACAAAAGTAAGAACACAAATTTCACGCCAAACAATACTATTTTGATTCAAAATAGACAATTATTTTACGACTTTTTTTTTACTACTTTGCATTTTCGAATATCGCCATGGAAACTAAATGATGTCATGAAAATCACTCATTGGTAGAAATACTTTTTGCACGTTATTATAAAAAATATTGTAAGCAAGCACGTGCCAAATAATATTTTAAGCTCTTGTCATTATTTCACTCGACCTACGGTCTCGTGAAATAAAAGCCACTCGCTTAATAAAGTATTATTTTCGGCACTAGTTGCTTAAATAACTATTAACGTGAGAAATTAGCAACGGTTTTTAACAACAGAAAATCGCAACAACTTTTATTTCAGCAATAAGAACACTAATACAAACATATTGCACAGTTCCCAGGTTAACTAAGTTTCGCGTAGACGACAAAAATATATTTTATGAAAATTAATTATCTAATAATATCTGTTCGCGTGTTATTTTATAGAAAGAAAGTGGAATGCCGATTCATAACAGTAAGTTTTAAAGTAACAGGAACGTAGGCTATTCCAGATTCGTTCAGATCCTCTTGTTTCCTTTCCAGGTTTGAGCGTGAACATCGTCGCCAACGTCGGCGTGATGGTGACGTCCGTGACGCCGGGAAGCGCGTGCGACCGCGATGGCCGGCTGTCGGGGGGCGACGTCATCGTGTCGGTCAACGGCCGGTCCCTGGTGCCGCCCCTCGCGGCGCCCTGGGTGGTAGGGGACGTCCTCAGGAGCGTTGACAGAAACACGGCCGATGTGGTGTAAGTTACAGCACTCAATATTCATTTGTACAGTGAGTGGCATAAATAATAGTGGCCCAGATTAGAAGTAGGGATAAGACAGGAAATGTAACTATGCCATCTTCACACTTAACACAATTTAAACTAAGATCTGAATTCGCCAATGGTCCATGTGCAGATCTAATCTAGTAACAACCAAACTAACCACTGAAAGTTTTGCCAAGTGAACTCTTGAATAATTTATGAAATCGACTTGGAGGCATTTAGGCGGCTTTAATTGTTTTTATCGCCAAGCATCTATCTATATTTGTAGTTCTATGCCGGGGCCACTTTTATTTGCGCACTCTGTACTACAGATTCACAACAACTCGTAGTTTTAGCAAGCTAACCAACGCATCGTATTTCTTTTCGACACCCGAGGCGAGTTAGCTGCGGTTTAGTTATCTGTAGTCCTATAGCAATCCCATATGTTCTCCAAGCTAAATGGCCTTCTTGGTGAAAGCTGGTTGCCTAAAAGTAAATCACTATTGTGGCGTCGGCGTTGGGCCAAGACCTGAGCACAGTCCGACTACGATGTTGGTAGCGTAGCGTAGGTCTAGTGTAAGCACTTTAACGCAGGCGTAGTGACACCAGCTTACATCGTGAGTGAAGTGAAGAAAGAGAAAGTCGTGGAAACAAAACAAGCCCTGTAACTCGGACTCGCCACCGGCGGCGCACGGTAGATAGCCTTGAGCCTCTGGGTTCGGGTTCGAATCCCGGTAAGGCATGGATGTTTGTGTTTGTCGAGTATATGCGGAGTACGTGCTCGTTAAATCTGTTGGGTCCGAAAGTCCTGTGGCGGTCATTGTGCAGTTTCCCACGGGTACAGGTCCCTGGAGACTATTTCCCTCCCCTTCAGGGACATGTCTAAATTGTGGAGGTGGCGATAGATGGCAGCATCTGTCTTATATGTGTGTGTATGTCGTGTCCGTCCTTCTGACGATGGTTTATAAGCGGGTCTTTGTGACCAAGCACACAAGCCTGAAAATTTATGTCTACCAACCAACCAACTCGGACTCTATCTAGTTGGCCTCTGTCTCAAAAAATTAGATGGATCCACTTATGTGTGTGTTGTCTGTTGTGTCTGTCTTACTTGACGAAGGTTTATAAGCGGGTCGCTGACCAAGCACAAAACCTGAATATATATGTCTACCAACCAACCAACTCGGACTCGCCCACTCTGTTTCGGTCCACCATGAGCAAAGCCGCTGGCGGTGAACTCGTTCAGCTGCATGTTTAATTGTTATTTAAACTAAATTTAACTTGTTTTTATTTTACATATTAAATTGTTATAGTTAGTAAAATGTCATTCATTTGCGCTTCTTTCGGGTGACAGCCTACGTGCGACGACCCCTAAAACTTCTTTGTATGCTTAATTATAACCTTATATTACATACAGAAAATAAATGAACCATGTTATTAACCAAACTGAGTCAGTAGAATACACACGTTTGACTGATTTACCTAAGTCAAAACTGATTAACCAAGTTAGTCAGGCTACTCCTTTAGATGTGTTAATTTGTGTGAAGGACAGAAATCACTTGTTTTCCTAGGACGTATACCTGATGATAATAAAAAAATGTGTCAGCTTACTCGTTTGTGAGTCAATTTGCATGAGGGCGAAAAAATTCATGTGATCTCCAAGGGCGTGTCCATGATGTCGTATTACTTCTAGGAGGGATGCCGGCTTGCTGGAATAATCCAGCTTGTCAAAGCCAATCTCTAGAATGAGTTACGTTTTCGTTTCATTTGACTTATCTACATAGTCAGTTTTCCTGACTCATATGATCTGTATTTTTGTTATATCTGAGTCATTTGACTATCTATTTGATTTCTCTAAATATTTTATTACGTTTCAAACTACCTGTCAACTGACTCGTTTTCTAAGTTAGCAAACGATAGACTAAATTCTTAAATCTGTAAAAGAAGATTTATGAAAATAGCTAGTTTTGGTGTTTAAAAGTTTGATAAGAACTAGCTGAAGGCCCTGTTTGGCGAATTTCTTATTGAGCTGTATAAATAGCGTGTTTCCTGTTGTGCACAAACGTTGTGTGAAATCGGTTTAAGTGACAGATTTTGTAACAAACCTACTTTTTTTTCGTTTAGAGTTCAATATATTCCTTCCGACCTATCTGAAGAATCCACATCGAGTCCTCTTCCTAACTTATTAAGGTAAGGAATCAGAGATTTGTGTGTGAACTATTGAATTTTTCCATTTCAATCCTTAATTAGATTTGCAAATAATTATTTGATTATATTTCGACAATCCATCATGAATGACTTTCTCGTAATCTGAAAGGATAATTCAAATCTAATTTTCATTAATTGAGATGATACCAAAGCTAGATAATGTTCTTACAGTTCCTTTAAATCCGATGAAGACGAAGACGAATTCTTCTCCATGTCGGAAACTTCACCACTTCCACTGAGCCAAAGCACCACACTCGTTTCCGAAACTCCGCAATCCCCTCTGAAGCTTGTCGAACCTGCAGTCATCGAACCAGTTGAAAAGATTGCACCGAAGGAACCTCCAGTTGAAAGAATTGCAACGAAGGAACCATCAGTTGAAAGAATTGCACCAATCCTGCCTACCGTCCAGAGCAAAATCTCGCCCATTATCCTATCAGCAAAGCCCGTGATTGCACCCAAACCGAAGTTAGCTGCTGCACCACTGCCGATATCTCCTACCAAGTCGCTGGATGTCAGCAGCATCGTCAGTCGTGTCAAGCCAACTGTGCCTTTTAAGCCGATGAGGTCTTCTTTGTCGCCAAAGGATGCCTTTCCACCAAAAGGTATGGTTTGCACTTGAATGGGGGGGGGCATATTTATAAGATCATAATTATATATATATATTTTCATATTTATTAAGGTACATCAAAATATAAATTTTTGATTATATTGTCTAGCTGATTCGGTCCACTCATTAATTTGCGCTTGCTTTTCTATGAATGACAGATCTTTTGTCCATTTTTTGCTACATAATGAATGTATGTGATTGTCGATTACAGGAATGGCGTGTGATTACTCTTAGGGAATTTCAAACTTCGTATTAAAAATGGTGTAATATGACGTTTCATATTCAAATTTCCTATTATCATTAACTTCAATTTTCAAATGCAATATGACTAAAGATGTGTTGTTAAATCCCCCAACATGGGATAACATGAATCGTAATAAGAACCACGCGCCTTCACAGTATGTGTGTTTTAAAACTTGATTTAAAATACAATATTTCTTAAGATTATGTTATGTATTGATAACATGGAAGTTTTTGTCTGTCCGTCCGTACCCCACTCCAATTTTCGTCTTTCTCTACATCTGTTTTTAACGGTCTGTTTCAATTTGTATTATGACCGTTCGATTTTATATTTATTTTTTGTTATAAAGGTATGGTATCAAATACCTATCTTTTATAGTTATGCCTGTTTGTACTATAAATATTTCTGTAAATATATAAAGTAACAAGAGAGTATGCTATTCTAGCTCTTGCGGAACTTCTTGTTTATATTGGAAAGCAGACATATATTTTTAAAACTTTCTTCGAATGATTTCAACCACAAAAACTTCTTGCAGCCAAACCCAGTACTACTCCTGTCGATGGGACTGACCCCGTTGCGGGTCGTCAGTGGGGTCCCGAGCGAAAGGTCGAGCTGATCCGCGACCCTGTCAAGGGTCTCGGCATCAGTATCGTGTCTGGCCGGATGGACAGCGTGCGAGGAGGCATCTTCATCAAGAACGTGATGCCGGACAGTCCGGCTGGGTGGAACGGCACTCTCAAGAGAGGGGACAGGATTCTAGAGGTGGGTTGCTTTTTTCAGCAATTTTGTGACAGAGGAAGCAGAACGAAAAAAATATTTAATATGACATAAATTAATTTCAATTTTGAAAGTTGAAATAGATATATTAGTAATTAGACTTTGCCACAAATATAAAGCAAACACGGATTCGATACTGCATACAAAAGAGTGTTACAGATCGATGTTTGCACAGTTGGCCATAATTGCTGTTGGTTATCTCTCAAATTTACTGTAAAGATACTAGAAACCATTCAATGATTCTCAATGCACGTAAACTAAAATTTGTAAAGCCGTTGCTTGTCTTTAAGTGCCTTAGTACAGCTATAGTGTGACTTGAATTCTGCTAAGCATTTAATCACAAAAAAATGTCTGTGAACTTTACCTTAAATGTAAGGGGCAACTATGATTATTAGCATGCTACGCAAGTTACTGTCATAATTTCTATTCACATTTCACAAGCATAATATTATTTTTTTTTCATTAAGAATTACTATTTCAATGTTAAGTATTCCTTTTTGTTATTGGAATAGGTCAGTGGATTGGATCTTCGAAATGCGGATCATGCCAAAGCCGTTGACGTCATAAAGAATGCTTCCAGTCCAGTTACATTTATTATTCAGAGCTTAGTTCAACTAGTAAGTCCATATTCTCGATTTTTATTGCAAAAAAATATTTGTTTACTGTGTTATTTTACTTTTCTTTTATTTTCACAAACTGTCAAATCCCTTCATCTTAATTCGCAGCCTAGAAAGGCAGGTGTAGAGACCTCCACGGTAATAATTCCTCCATCCACATCTTCTTCTGAAGAGATCGTCGTTTCGAAACTTCCAGAATCAAAAGTGCTTTCACCTTCAACTATGGTGAGTATAAAGATGACTTTTTCTGTTTTGATTTAACTGAACAAAAAATAATCATGATCGTCCTTTTGCGGGATTGTTTTGCGAAAATATGCTGAAAACATGCACGTAGTGCGAAATACCAGCGAAATTTCGTGTAAGTTATTGGTGTAAGATTTAGTAGATCTGAAACAGCAATTCAATTGTTTTTACAAAACAATCATGCAATAAAACAATCATAGACGGCAGTATCTTTGAAAATTTTTGAATGAGCTGTACCTTAATATATTATTTCTAAAAATTAGTATCTATGCACATTGAGAGGTTTTTTTCATGGTTTTTCCACATTCACAATTTTATAAACTGATGCCATGTTCATGAACGAGATGTATTTACGCAAAATAGTGATTTATTATAGATTTTTTTTAAACGCAACGATTATCTGCATTTTGGAAAATTGACGATAATTCATAGGTCCAACCCCAGGAAAAGCCATAAGAACAATTTTTTTATCGACAAGGTCATATAATTTGATCGACTTCTACTCCTTTTTCGTAGCAGCAGCCACTGATTTCAGAACTTCAACCTATAATTCCCGTCCCAATGCACAGCGACAATTCTCCCAAGAGTCCAACAACAGAAATGACTGATGAGGTCGTCGCCGTCATTTCGAACGATCCGTCCACAGAGAACCGTCCCGAAGTGTCTAGTTTCAAAGTCAGCACTACGGAAGAAGAGTTGGAGGACAAAATTGTTGAACTCATCCCTCTGGCCGAGGGAAAAGTTTGGTCCAAGAAGGGGAAACAGGTAAGATACCGTCATTTCTGCACTTTAGATTAAAGAGCTAGACTTACGCTACATACTCGAATATCTGTCTTACAAAAGAAAAATTTGCAGAATTTTAAACCGTACTGCACTGCTAACTTATGGTATTCTGATTATGCTAGTCATACATATCACTTTATAATCTTACTTTCATTCGCTAAGTTTTATCTATCGATGTTTGACCGAGTCAACAATTTCGAGGAGTTTTCGATAAAAGCTGCAGTTTTTCTACAGAAGTCAATATTCTAATAATTATCAATTTGTCATCAAGCGATAAAAAACTTGACCATAATCCAATGACTAATTGAAACTAGAGTATGTAAAGGTTGCCTTTTAAAAGGTTATTTTTGAATTAAATAGAAAAAATTGTATGACCAGACGCATAATACGATTTTACTTACAAGACTTTGGACAAAATCGGGAAATTTGAATAAACAAAAATGTTACAGTGTTGGTTCCTTTTTTTCTATCGTTTTTTACACTCCATATACATTGAAACTTCAGAATTCATTTTTAATTATAAGTTATATATTTCGCATAATGAAAGTAGTAGAAAACTTCTTTGAAAGCTTTGCACTATAAAAACTTATTACTGTAATATTTTGTAAGAGACGAGCCTTAACATATCCTCAACATAATTTTGTAAATAATATTGTATTGATTTGGTAACAGAATGAAAAGAATTTAGGCATGATCATATTTCTAGGTTGACATAAAAAGTGCAGCTAACATGAAACTTTTGCCATTTGAAAAGGACTCTGATCCTGAGCCAGAGGATGAGTACGGGTACACAATGAGTAAGTTCTTCAATGGTAAATTTCGTTGCATATGTTGCTTTCAGGTTTTCAGACGAAAAAGGTTTTCAGACGTTACTACAAAACGAAAACTCGATCATCGCGTGCGACCCTTCAGAGCAAGTACTTCAGATATTGTTGATTACAAATGCTGATAATGCTGTTTAAAATGCATTTTCGATTAAAAAAATTTTAGGTAAATTCCTTAAACTGAAAATTTGGCTATATGTATAAAGTAAAAAGTAGTCTTAAAATTTTTATTAGCAAAAAGGAATTTTCAAAATTTAAATGAAAAACTGTATTTTATTACAAGATGTGTTATACCTGTATTATTTGCGTAAATATAAGTTGCGCATCAATAATTAAAACTTATATCGCCATTTCATTCCCCGATTCACAAAAGTACATTATTTCCCTCTCTATAGAAATAATACTTTTGATGAACGTCATTTTCATTTCTTATTCGTGCGGAAAATCTGCGGCTGTTGTAATGACGTCTTTCAATTCATTCCATTTATTATGACACGAAGTACTTTTTTCTTACCTTTAATCCTATTTGTTCCCTCTCGCTGCGTCGCCTGTTATTAATATTGACACAGAGTCTTGCAAATGAATCTTTTGCCTGTCGTTGCGAAGGTCAGAGTGTATAATCGATAGATCCAATTAGAGTGAGAGCAGCGACAGAAAAAAAGTAAAATGACGTAATCCATAACGATAAGTAATTTTTAGAGTTCATTTGGTTTAAGAAAGTTAAAAGTGTAAATTTTCATGTACTTTACGTAGTTGGTTTACAAAAATTTGAATCATAAAATCTGTAATGATAAGTAATTTCTGTAGTTATTTTGGTTTAGTGAAGTTAAAGGTGTAAACGTTTTATTGACTTTTCGTGTTTGGTTTACAAAAATTGAACTCTAAAAAAAATTCATTGGACCATATTTTTAAGAAAATTATATAAAAAGAATTACTTAATTTTGATTGAAAAACTTAAATTATTTAAAATTAGTTTTCTAAGGAAAAATTTGTTCGAATATTTGTAAGAGGAAGGAAGGTCGGACGGTGAAACCTAAAAAATAATTTAAAGAATAAAAAATCTAATAAAAGACAATTTCAAAGTAATATTCACATGTTTTGAAAGGAAATGGCAAAACTTATTTGGCACCGGGTGGCGCGACCTAGCTTTATTGTTTAAGGAGTCTGACGAAAGTAATTTAATGTAAAAAAATGCTTAGCATTTAACCGAACATTGAGATTCACTAAGAATTGAAACAAATGACAAACTAGCATATAATAATCATTAAAATATATCCGAATGTTAGAGCAGAGGAACCCAATTGTTACACTTTTACTTAGACTACGATGTTAGATCGTGAATCCAATATTTATGTTTAGAGCTAAGTCTGTATTGAGGTTTTTTTTAGAATCTTCAAAAATTAGACACATTGTGGAAAAGACATCCGATAATGATAGACAGAATGGAGATGTTCGGGTTTTTATGGTGTAAGGGCATCAAATTCCATTCCATTCTGCGCCAAATGATAAACAGAGCATTGGCAAATCTATAAATAAGGGCAAACGTGATTAATAACTATTTATCACTCACACATCGAATTAGCATGTTTTACAGACTCGATACTTTAAAATTATTCTATATTCTGTACTATTAGTATCATATTTCCATATTTTTATGTTATTGTATTTAAAAAATTTCATTGTACTGTGTACGTCAAGGATAATAAGAGGTATTCCCTCCCAATTAAACATTACATTTTGCATCAATTACACATAGCATAAAATTATCCTTAACCAGAGAAAAATTCTTTTAGGTGGGGGCTACAGCTCTAACATAAATCAGTAATTTATGAAGTATTTTTATTAATTTCTTAGAATAAAAACAACAATGTTGTAAAATTATAATGTTTAATAATGAAGTATGGTAGCGCCATTTAAATTGGGGTTCGGGGGGGCAAAACCTCTCCCCCCCCCATCCTCACCAAAGATCGCCTATTATAGATGTTTAGTCCATATTTTGTTAAAAACTTTGTTGTATGGGACGTCCGGTTGTAACGTATACGTTTTTCGCTATGGAAGTGTTTCTAACTGCTGCCGAGAGATGGCAGCATGAAATTTTCATCTCTTTTTGCCCTGTCCCGTTAGAAATCGGTTGTCAGCTGTGCCGCAGGAAATCGATGTGGCCAATCAGGGAGCTGCATTGTGTACATCCGGGTTCGGTGATACTGACCTTCGTTTAAATAGACTCATGATTCTTAGGCCCCCTTTGCTCAGTACACCCCCATTTGTTTATTTTGGACCCGTATCGAGCTAAATTTATTCTAAGAACAATTTTTTTTTTCTTTCGAGGTGCTCCGTCCACTTCAGGGAATTGAAAACTTTTCTACACGTTTGGCTAAACTAAATTGTCAAGAAAATATTCTCCTCTATCACTGTAGTTCTCTTGAAGAAATAATTTCGTATCGTTAAATATTTTTTTATGTTACACTAAACTTATTAAAAAAAATAAACATTTGATTTTAGCGAAAAACTAAAATTTATTTTGTTTCGTAAGGGGAAGGACACATGAAGTTATTACGCAGAGTAAGATTATCGATAGGAGTAAAAAAATCGTAAGAATACGTTTTATTGAAAAATAATAACTTTGCATCAATTGGAATTCATCCGTATTTTCTTGTTTTTCGAGATTTTACTTCTTGGGTTTACAGCAAAAAAAAGTTATAAACTTATAAGAAATCATACAACAATGCATTTGTTTTTTTTTTATCTAATTTTTTATAGTTTATTTTATTTTGAAGTTGGTTACGTGTTTCCTTCGTTGTTATTTACTAAATTGTTCAATGAATTGATTGATTTTATTTCATTTTTCCCAAAAACTTTATTACATAAAGTTTGTTTCACTGCCTGGTTCTTCCTATCGTAGTGATGCAAGATAGTTTGTTTCAGAAAAAAAACCAATAATGCTTTTTAAACGAATCTAGATATTAATTCTTATTTCTGATTTACCAAAAATGGTACAATATTTAACATGTTTTTTAATAATTTACTTTATACTCGTTTCATGATATTAACCCAATTAAAATAGCTCCCTTTTTGTGAAATCGTATCAAGATAAAAAAAAAAGATATACAAAAGTCATTCCATTGTCGTTTTTTTTATGATTTATTTTATAATCCAACAATCAAATTTTCGAAAAATCAGTTTTTATTTCCTTCTTTAATATCTAAATGTTGCGTTTATTGTGACAAAGTAGTTTTACCTTTGAAGTCATCACTTAAGACAATTCGTGAAATGTAATAAATTCAATTTTTTAAAATTCATAAAGAAACATTGCAGCCCTTGGTGTTGTTCTATATCACGTAAAACCATGTCATACGCTCAGCTAATTTTCAATTTGTGACGTTTAATATCCGTGGAATAAAAGCGTAACTACGTACAACTGATTTCGCTTTCACTGCATGAAGCCTACTATAGTAGCGAAACAAGATTCGCAGTTCGTGTTTTCCATATTATAACATTTCATTATATTGTGTTTTGGAAAACAATTTGGGGCATTTTTATTCATATCGCAAATGTGTTTGTTTCTAAACTCATTGTAGACTAATTTTCTCGATTTTACACTACCTAAGATGTTAAAATTGAGTAAAAGTCTACTTTAAACACGGTCGATTGTTCCAGTGATTTTTGTGTTGAGTTTTAAAAAAATTATTTCGTTTAGGCGTAAATTTACTCAATGTTACTTTATTATATTTGGCATTTATGTAGGAACGTATGTATTCAATGCAAAGTATCATCTACAAACCTATTTAATAAGAGTGGCGCTAGAATTTAATGATAGTTTTTAAACTTATCTTTAATATTTTAAATTAGTTTGACTAGTTTTTGTTTCCATGTTTTGAATTTAAGAAGGGACAGTTTTTTTTCTTTCAGTCCTACTTTTGAGGTTCATTATTTCTAAAACAATTACATACTTTTCCAATTCTAATCAGAGGGCATTTTTTTAAAGCCTTGCTATATTTAAGTACTTTGTATAAATTTAATTTCAAACGAGCACATAATGCAATTATAAAATACATAATTAATTGCTTTGGCGAAAAGGATATTTGTCTCGCTTCATCATCAAAAGTAAAGCCTCTTTTTTGCGAACTTTAATTTTTCAAATACCTTACCTTACGAAAAATGGAATTCGAAACATTATCAGAAGAGAGTAAATAAACAAGACACAGTTCTCTCTACAGGAGATGAAACTTTTGTTAATATAGTTTCTTTCGCTATTCAATTATCAAGTTTCTTGTAAGTTATGTACCACGTAAAAGTTTTTTAATTTATTTTTTCATTGACGTAAAATATTTTTACTTAAGGAGGAGCGAGATATAGTTTTGAATTAAAATTTGTATATCCCATCCTCGGGTATTGTGTCGGTTATCTAGAATATTTTCCTGTTTTAAAATTCTCACTCTTTTAGTTTGCCTCGCGATAGAATTACAATTGGAGCGCTTAACTGCCGTAATTCTTATTTCTTATCAACAATCAAGATCTAATTTTGAATTAAGATCGTATATATCACAGTCCCAAATATTTTTTGAGTCATTTAGAATATTTTCACGTTTCAAAAATCTTGCTTTTTTTAAAGTTCACCTCGAGATAAAATTACAATTTGAGCGTAAAACTCATTTGGAGAATTATTTAAAAATGTATGTCAAATTGGACAGTTTTTGAACATAATTAATTATTTTAACCAAAAAATTCTCATCTTGCATCATTATCAGAAGTAAAACACCTTTTTGCGAATTTTTTTCCAAATGAAAAATGACGTTCGAAACGTTGTCAGAGGAAGAAAAATAAACAAGACAAAAATTCGTTTCAGGAGATGAAACGAAACATATTTGTGAGGAAAAACTTTTTCACCCTTCAATTACCTCGCTTCTTGTTAGAAGTGCGAGTCAATAAGTTTTTTTACTGTCGTAATTTTTATTACTTATCTAAAGGCAAGACGTCGAGGTAGAATAATGACCTTTAAAAAATGGAAAAGTTTCTTAAGAATCTTGGTAAAAAAACAGCTTTTCGATTTTTAATCACTATAAGTGTGTTTCGATTTGTTCTTTCGCAGTTTAATTTCTATTTTTAGGAGAAAAGTTATTTTATTTCTCTCTTTTATGTAAAAAAAATCGAATTCTTCCTCTTCACTCCTTATCCAGTTCTCGTCTGACTGCACCGTTGACTCTCTAGAGACATTTATTTTTCGTGATCATTTGTTACCGCAAAAACTACCTTCAGTTAAGGTTCTTTTTTTAATCCAAGAAATTATTGCGTTGTATTTTGATAAATTTTTTTTAAATAAAACTGTAGTAGTGGTTCAGCGCTCCTGACTCATGTACCGTCTATCCGTGTTTGTATGCGAGTTTGGGTAGTTATCATGGGTTCATTCTGCCCTTTATCCCTCGGGAGTCGATAAATGAGCAACAAGAAAGCTTGGGAAGCTAACCGCGGTTCGTCGTCGGACTAGCCACTTGAGTTGTACAATAAGCTAGCATTAATAAGCTAGCAATAAGCTAGCCTCATGATCATCGGGCAGACTTCTGCTTTAAATTATAATGAAATTAGGTATAGCTAGAAAAGTTACGCTCCGCTAAAAGATGATTTTTCAAATTGTCTTCTGGAAATCCATCTAATTTTACTTGCAAAGAAAATGACACGTTTGTTTATTGTAGCCCAATGATTTAAGAATTGCATCATCAATGGACAACTAGAGCAGCAACGCCTACGGTAACGTCACATCTACGTAAAACATTGCCTTCTACCCCAGAAACAAACCACGCTCCGCCTCTTCGAATCGTCCATCGATAAATCGCCAAATTTTCAACGTCTTAGTAATTTCATTAAAAAAATGTCAGTTACGTCACTTTTGCATGAACATATTCCATCTGCGTTAAAAATGTTGTTAAGAGCGTAAGCCACAAAAATTAAGTTGTTGTTATCTTATTTTTTTATATTAATTTATCAAGGGGATCGATACATTCCGTTGATTTAATCATTCTTGAAACAAAAATGTGATATTCTTTATATGAAGAAATGTATTATTGGTTTAGTGCCAAAACCGCGAATAAAACATGTTTTGATAAAAATCGGAAAAAGGGCGAATGCTTTCAACTGTAGAAACCTGACATTGTAACCTTTGTATTTATTTACTAGGTCTAACTTGGAAAACATGCAATTATAGTTAAAAGTTACGTTAAAAACTTTTGATTCGTTGGTGGCTATCACGCTATCAAGCTCTGTCACAATGCCTCGTAATTTACACGTTGATAAAATAAAAAATTAATCTTCCAACTCAAACTTATTTATCAGTAATTTGGGCAGAGAAGCACATGGGGAGAGAAGCCATTGGTGCATTTTTTTTTGTACTTTCAACGTATAATTGTACTTTTATCCCCTTCTTCCCCTACCTGTAAAATACTATGTGTATGTGTCTTAGAAAACAGACCTTACGCTCTCAAACATAAACTAAACCGCAGCGAAAGGTAGAAAAAATTTAATGCAAATATATTGACTGCTTTTCGACCTTGGGATATTCCAGTCCTTGGGATTTCCAAAGCTCCTGCCAAGCATATCACCAACTATTTTCTATATCGCGTATGCACTTAACATAATACCGCAAGCCGTAACATATAACATATTACCGTAAAATATAACCATTATAATGTATGTTTACGTAACAGTTTATACAGTTAACATACATTACTTTTTCTTTAATATTTACCACATTAAAGAGGCATTAATTAATTTTGTTGAAAGTATTTTGCCCGAATTTTTTAATTTGTATCTGCCTGGATTTAGTTTTGTATATGGATTTACTTTATTATGTACTAGCAAATTTATACCCGTTCTTCGCACGGAATAAAAAAATATCAAATAGATTCCAAATATGTGTACCATATAACCTGTTATAGGATCATAAACTTATTATTGTTTCCGTCGTTATAATTATAAAATCCGTTTCATTGCCTTAAAATTCAAATGAAAAATACGCTGTAAAATGCACTCATAAATGCCATCACAATCCTCATAAATGCTAAAACCTTTGCTCATTTGGCGCGTTTGGAAATAATTTGGCGAGAAAATAGATATAGCTACCCACACCCATTATACAGCTCAAACACAATGACCTTCGAACAACCGACCAGCTTATAAATTATTCATAAAAGAAATTGCCTATTTGGCGAATTTTAGTTAATAATTTGGCGAGTTTGGCTACGTATTTGGCGAAAATAAAGACATAACACACTAATAGCTCTAGTGCGATGGCCTTTATAACCATCCTAGTTCAGTATAGCTTAACTATACATTTATTGCTTAAATATGCATACATGCAGTCACAGAAAAATCAATGAAAATCATCAAATAAACCCACAATAAAATCGGAATGAAGACTGGCGGAATTACGTCACTTGAAACGTGTCAATTATTTTCAATATAAATTAGTTTCTGAAGTAATGGCAAAAGAATAAATAACATTTTGAATTTAATGTTTTCGTAAAAGTTTTATTAATTTTTTCAGCCGATGGCATCAGGAAAGAGAAAAATGATCGATTTGAGCGAAAGTGGTGTATTTTTCAGAAATTCGAATTTCTCTAAAAATGGGACAAATATGAAAAAACTAAGCCTCAGGTGCACACGTTAGTATTTAAGGAATCTATCTTTAAAATTTCGAATTCCTGTGGGCAGTATAAGTAGTCTTTTACGATCCGATAACAGACACACAGACAGACAGACTCTTTCTTTTATTATTATAGATACCGATTGATCGACTTATTAACTTGAAAGAAAATGAGATACTGTATTTATTCCAGTTGTGCTACAAAATTGACACCAAAGTTTTTTTTTTTTATAAGTATTTTTTTCTTTTTTCACTTGTACAATTACTGAAATGCATCACCAAATTATCTATCTAAAATATTGTACAGTTATAAAAGCTTAACTACTTTTCAATCATACGTTATGATTTTCATTTAGATGCTACTGAATTACATAAAATTGTTTCTAAATACCCAACTCCATGCTATTCCTAACCTTTTATCCGCCTACTATTCTTATAAATGCAACTAGTAAGTCGGTGGTGTTATTTTTTATTGTTGACTTTCGATCGAAAGTAGGGGGTGGTATTCGGTTTCAGCACATTGACGAATACAGAGAAATGGGAAAGAGAAATATAGTGGTGAGACATCAAAGACCTTATTATATATCCAACATTAAATAATATGAATAATTAAGTAATAATAAAATATTATTATTTCTCCTATTTGATAATTAATTATACAAGCTTTAGAAAAATTAAAGGCAAATCCAGGGCGGGGTGTCAGGGAAATCCCCCGTGGATATTCTCGGGGTATTTCCCGATTTTCCCGATTCTGTCACCACTCTGATTGAAATAAACTTTAGTGAGGCGCGTAAATTGTTAAATAATACTTTTTATAGTATTCTTTATATGTGTATCAATGTAACATTTTCTTTCAACAAAAATTGCCTCATTGTTCAAACCTTTACCCACTATCATTTCATCATTTCTGCATCCCCCCCCAAAGTATCTAGAAAATTTCTAAACCTCTCTAGGCAACACTGAAAACTGATTTATTTTCAACCATTTTCTTAGTTTTCTTCGTTAATTGTTCTCCGGGCCCAATTGCCCATGGAATAAGCGGCCCTCGTGTTCCTTTTGTTAAAATCATAGAGTTAAGAATATGATAAAGATGCCGCTTGGCAAAAACCAATACAAAAACCGGTTTGCCAAGTGAAGTCATCGATCGCTTTGTAGTAAGTCTATGTTCGACTTATTTGGCGCGATTCTACAGTGGAGTTTGCATAGGCTTACTACATCGACTTGGCGATTTCTGACTCTCTAATAAAAAATATGATTGCAACACATTTCTTACCTGTTAAGGGAATAACTACCATTTTGTGTAAATTCAGATCTTGTGCTATAGCTGCGCAAACAGTCCTTTTTTGATTTTTAATTGACGCTTTTTAGGGAATAAATTATCGTTTCAGCATGAACTAACTTTCGGTGAGCCGTTTGTTTGAGCTTACTAGGGTTGTTTAAGCTTACAAGGGTTGTTTGGCGACTTTTTGGCGGGTTCACTTTTTTCACGCCAAGAAGAATCTCCATCTTCTTCTTAACTCTATGGTTAAAACCTTTCTATTTGACCACTGATAGTTGAAGCAGGAGTTTTCCCTAACGTAGCAACTCAAGTGCCCCTCGGAAAACTACTAAAACTTCGGAGAAAGCATTTTACCAGCACTAATGGGATTATATCTTCATCTGATGTTGCAGCATAGACTTTTAGAATTTAGATTGTTGATTGTCGCAACTTGTTGTCTATTTTTTTTATCATTTATTGAATGGTTTTGGGAAAAAAGTTCAACTTAGAGCTATTTTCTTTTAATCTGATCACCGTGATGATAAAAAAGATGACTTTGATAAAAAAAAAATTTTGAGCTTAAGGCCGAATTGGACCAACAATCAGCTACTCTATACAATCGCTTCATTATGTACCAAAATTATATTGCGTGAAATTTGTGCAATACAATTATATTACGTTTCTGCAATTATTAAAATATTTTATTTTTATATTATCAATGTAGCTTGCTTAAGTCATTTGATAATTTTGGTTTCGTAAAATCGGTACAATAAACTTTTTAATTCGATATATTATTTTCCAAATTTTTAAAAATAATTTCCGAATACCAAAATGAATAAGCTATATAAATCATGCGAAGAAACAAAGCGTTTTTTAAAAGTATTTCTTATAGTAGAAGTAATTGAAAACAACCCCGAATAAAATTATTTTCCCTTGACTAGATTATACCAATACAGGTCTTAAGCTAAAACCTATATATCCTAGTTAGAAGCTAATATTAAAAAAAACCTTTTAAATATTTTTTGAGTATATTATTTAGTGTTTTCTTGTTAAACTAATTTCAAACTGCTTCGAATTAATTTACGTTTAGTCAAATATTTGTACTAATTTAAGATGCTTGAAACATATTTGGGATCTTTTTTAGATTTAGATATTAAGATTTTTTTATACATTTAATACAGCAAAATAGTAATCTGAACAAGTAGTAATCTAATATAGTAATCTAATAAAAAAAACATTGGTAGTTGAAATGTATTGATTTCTACACGATTCTTTCACATTATTTTTTCTTTACACGCATTTCTTGAAACTCGTTAAATTTGAATGTAACAATAAAATAACTTATTTTGTACAAAGAATATTATTTTAAACTATATCTTTTACCCTTCAAACAAATTTCAAGTCTACTAAACAAAAGTTAACCTTATGCAAACTGTTATCTTTTTCTGTCATTCCACAATTAATAATTTATTATAAACTAGCTGACCCGACAGACGTTGTCTTGTTTTTACTATGGATATTGAATTCTAATTGAAGGTTGATCGAAAAATCCATCGATCCTTGGCAAATGCAACCAAAAAGTCCAAAGAATAATACCCCATGTGGTGGGAGTGCACGTTCAACATTTTTCAAAGTCCCGACGCTGCGTACGATGTAAAAGTTGTATTGGGTGCCTAATCAGGTGTTGGCTCGTCACATGACTGTAGTTCTAAATAAAGACGCCCGTGGCCAATATCCCTCTTGTAAAGCTCTAGTGCGACGATATTCAAACTAACCCTAACCCATACAACTGCATGGGAATAGCTACCCTACGCTAAATTTTTAACTTCGCCAAAAGCCGCCAATGCCAACATTCAATTGGCCATATCACAGCTGTACCAAATTGACAGTTTCATAAACATAAAGTTTTTACGCTATAATACGTAGAGGGAATAATTAACATTTCTTAGAAGTATTCATCAGATCTAGAATAGTAATCGCCTTTACTGCCATGATACATTGTAGCAATATCTTCACTTCTTATCATTTATAAGCATCAATTAAATTAAATTCGGAAAAAAAAATCAAAAGATTTCAATACAATAAATAAAATAATGATATTCAAATAAAAATCCTACAAATTAAACTCACGCGCTCTGACGTGCTTATACTTAATTTTCGTTCGCGTTGAAGTGCTGAAATTTCTTTTAAATTGAAATAAAAAGTATAAATTCTAATCTTACAATGCTATTCCTATGGAGAAATCAGCTCACGTTTTGCACTCCTACACCCGTTCGTGTTCGAATTTCGAATAACTCAATCATTAAGAACCTTCTCCTGACAATAACAAACACAACGAAAAAAGAATTAGTGAAATCGGTCCAGCCGTTCAGGCGTGATGCCGTCTCAACGAAAAAATGGGACTTTAATTTTTATATAAGATAATAAGCCTTCTTTTAGCAGCACTGGTGTTGCCAACTCTCGTGTTTGAATCTTTATTTTTTACGAATATTTCCATTTATCAAGTGATGAGATTGTGTTTGACGATAAAAGGAACAATAACCGAGGGGCATTTTCCGACACTGCGGCTAATTGTTCAATCAATACTTAACGAAAAAATTTATTTCGAAGGAATATATCTTATTAAGAGAAAGAATGTCGAATTCCTTAATTTAACAAGAGTACTCTGTTAAAGAGAGGCGTATCGGGTTTGTTAAGTTCGTTACCATTTTATTCTAGTTTATTTTTTAAAATTTAGTAAGATGGATTATATTTACCACCTTGAATTCATTCAAATCTTAACGCATTTTAAATGGAATTTTTTATTCGTATACAAGAGATTAACTGGATTTCTCAATCTCACTGTATTTAAACAGGTTATTTGTTATCGAGGGATATTATCACATTAAATTCAGCCAATTTTTATCTTATTTTATATAGACTTTTTGTTCTTTTAAAAATAAATTACTCAATGACACTTATTAATATTTCATAATATTAAAAACGAATATCTATATAAATATATTCACTATTCATATATATATATATATTATTGATTGACATTATCAACAATATATTATCTACTTCGATATTTTTGACGAAATGACGTTATATACGCTTGCGTATAGACTTCGTGTGACCTCCGCGAGTAATTTAAGAACGTGAACGTTAAGATCGTGTTTAAAGTTTAATATTTTGAACTTAAAAATTTCTCTTATGTTAGGTTTTTAGTAATGGTCATTTGCCACGACTCGTGAAGGACTATTTTACTGTTTGCTTGCATCATTGTTTCATTAATCTTTTTTTCTTAAAATTGGCATTAAAAATTATTTTGTGGCTTTTAGCATCGATAAAATTTATTTTTGGCTCATCACATGAATGCATATAAGTTGATTTGAAATTACGTTTTTTTGTATGGAGTTATGGGCTTTCGGGACACAAATTTGTAAACTCTTTAATTTTTTAGTAATTTTCCGGATTTTTTTTCTTACGGTATGTAACATAATTTATAATTCGACAAAATATGGTTTGTGTCAAGAAAATGAAATTTTAATTTAAAAATTCAAACACATGAAAGTTTTGGTGTAAAATTTGTGTCTTTCAAAACACTTTAGAAATAACTACTTTCTTCTTTTTGAGTTTTTTTAGACACTGTTTCGGGTTTTTTTATTACTTTAAATCGAAAATTTTAAAAACTATTTCACTATTCAACAAAGTTCAACTTTTTTAAGTATATTTTAAAGTAACTTGTAACTTTCATGGTTGCCTTTGTGGCTCCCTGAAGACGCATATTTCTTATAACAAGAAACTAAATTTATCAAGTTCTACTGCAGATTGAAATATAATTTTTATGACAAATTATTCAGAAATAATTGTATTATTATAAAGATAATATTTTTTGGATTTTTTTAAAAAGTTTTTTTGTTATGAACTATATAAGAAATTTCCCCCCACAATGTTTCTTTTTGAGAAATAAGTTTTTTCTCCTTTTCTTTTTTTTTAACTTCTTTTTTTACTTCCGATTTCCTGTATCTTTCTCTTGAGATTCTGAAGGAACCTTAATTATGGTTCTTGAAATCCTTGTCTTTGTCTTCAGATTTAGAAAGGATAGTTCTACAAAAAAAAGCGCAATTTTTTTCTGTCCTCTTTCGGGCTCATGTATTCTTGTGGTAGAAAGGACGTTTTAATTGTGTGCGCCTTAATAAGAGAATTTCCACTTAAAAGATTCTTCTCTTAAATATACTTTTATATCAAAACTAGGGGGCACACCCCCTGCTCGCTATCACTCGCCAACCACCGGTGATGGTCCTTTAGGTTAATCGAAATGGTTTAGTCTAGTCTTTAGTACCGTTTTAAAATAAAATAATTACAAATTAATGCTTATACAATTTCCTCTATTGTGATAGATCCAACTTTTTTTGGTTTATTTTACGTGGAATGACCCATGTGTACATTAAGTTATTGGAATTTATTTTTGAAAGAAAAAGCTTTTAAATAGATAATAGAAATTTAATTTTTTAAAGGAATTTTTATTTTAAAAGGATACTAAAATTTTCGTACATTAAACGCCCTAATATTATGCATGTTTAAAGTTAAACTTACTGATTCTATCCTAGTTGTGTTTTTTTAAAACTAATAACGAATCTTGTATAACGCTTAGAGTAAATCAAGAGCATCTACTCTTTACCGTAGGCGAAAGTGTGAACAAACTCGATTGTTGCCATTGCAGAGTTATATTGCAGAAATATAAGGAGATTTGGGGGCCTATTATATGTATAGATATTTTATAGGTGAGTTCCTTATATGGTTCGTCTTATAAGCCACAAATACATTTCAGAGAAATTGTGTTAATATCCTTAAATAAAATGTATTAATTTCAGTTCTCTTCGAATTCTTCAGTTAACTTTAATCGGAATTTATTTTGATGTTATATGTAAATATTTTAATTGTAATCGTTTTATTTTGGTATAATAATAGTTTTGTTTGATTGTACGTTTTTTCAATTATCAGGATAAAATATACTGCGATATATTTGTTTATAATATTGTCTATTAGTTGTTTGATACCCCCATATTCGCAACATTATCAAACCAAAAGTTATATTACCCGAATTCAATAAAGACATACGATTTTAAAACCCTATGTTTTAAACTTGTTTTTATGGTAGTAGAACTCCATTAAATTTTAAAAGAGTTATAATTAATAGCGTTAAAGTATTTTTTCCATTAAAGCATTTTTTTATGGTGAACATTTGTCTTATATGCTTATTACTATGGTTACTACGTTTTTTTTCAATACACATTTTATTTAGTCACAGGAAAGAAAAAAACGTTGTAGATTATTCTGTTTACTTTGAATCAATAATAAAACAGGTGCTTTTATTCTATTTACTCACACGAAAATAAACACTTAGTAAATAAAAGGTCAGCCATAATCAAATTACTCATTATCCTAATACGAGTCCTTTTTGATTCTTGCGTGAAAAATATACTAATTATTTCTCCATGAAATATAATTAGCTCTCCCAAAACGCATTCATGTTTTTTTACTTATAAATATTTTGCTTACCATATTCAATTAGGTTATTAATTTTGATTTTGAGACTAAACAAATTATTTCTTTGCAGCAGTACATGAAAATAATTTTATATCATTTATTCTATGCTTAATACCATCTTTGTATCCAACTGTGTTATTAAAATTCTTGAAATATTTAAAATATATTAATGTTATTCGAAGACATATTAATCCAAACTGATATTGTATTTGCATAGAAAAAGGTATTTTAGAAACATTAATTTATTTTGAAGAAGAGCATTTTTGAATTTTTGTATAGAAAGCGTATCATTTTCGAGGACAAATACTGTGTTAATTAGTTGTCTTTGAAAATTTTACACTTATTATGATTTTATGTACACTTTCATGACAGTTTTACTTTTTTTATACCTATATGTTTTAGTGAGGGAAAAAACGCGTCGAATTACATTTGTAAAATGAGATTCTAATGAAATTTCAAGTATTAGTGATTGTAAAATATTATACTTTTTTTAAAATATGATGAGCTTGATATTATTATGTCGGAAATCCACAAAAGGTACAGAGTTTAGAAAATGTTTTTTATTTGAAAGCTTCTTTTTTGAAAGACTCCCGCCAGGTAACACGAGTCCTTACTCGGGTAATGAATAACTCATCTGACGGTGATTAAAATTACTAGACTTGGTATGAAGTTTTTCCCCGACTCTTCTTTTTAAATTTATATGTTGTTTTTGGTTTATTATCGTGTTACTGCAGCCCAAAAATAATCAACAAAGGTTAAATATTGCTCTTCATGCGAATTTAGTTCCCAAAAATTACAACTACAAATCTGTCTTTCTGTAGGCCATTTATCAGCTATTCGGTACATAATTTCACGGAGTAACATCCCCAACAACATAGCAACCATTTTTTTTCTAAAAGGGTATCCAATTAAAGTGCACCTGTACAGATAAAGTTCACAATTAAAAAAACAATTCCGTTACCGAAGACATGTCAAATGATCTTCCTGAAAAGGGAGCTGCATTTTTTTTTTATTATTCCGAGCAGGCATTCTTTTAAAGAGCGGATGATGCCCCGATTTGGGAACGTGAAAAAAAATAGTACTTTCCTCTTTTGTAACTGTTCTCGTCCGAAACTTAAAATAAAATTTTTACCAATGAAAAACCATTTCGAATTCATTCGCTATATACTTTTACTCTTTAGTACACTGTAAAAAGATATATGTTGCACGTTAATTTGCTGCCACAAAAAAATGCGATTGCGCACTATTATTTTGTGGTTGGTAAATTTAATTTTTGATCCAGCTTGCCTCTTTATTATTTGTACAGTGTATTCCTTAAACGAATGTGTCAATAGTTAGCCACATCAAAATTTGATCCCCTCCACATTTAAAAAAGTTAAGCAGTTTAAACGAAATTGTAATAGAGCAATACTTGTTGAAAGAGCGGGTTAATACATAGTAACGGGTAATTAAAGTAACACATTTTGTACATTGTATGTTTAGGAGCTAGCTTATCACAAAATCTCGCTTTCTTTTCTTTTTTCCTTATTACTGCAAATTTTTATCGGCTTAAGGAAAGTGTTTAAAAAATGAATATTTACAGATGACGAAGTCGTATTGGGACAAGCTAATGATGCACAAAATATTTTAACATTAGTTCAATGCATTTAAAAAAAATGTGTGTTTCGGTTAAGTGTTTCTAATATGGAACGTAGATCTTTTCATAAGGTGTGCTATATTTTTTTTGTAAAAAAATGATTCTTGGATAACTTACCGATTAAACGTGTACGAGTATTTTTTCTTGCTGCAATGTTTATTCAAACTTATAGTTGTATAAGTATCTGTATGGTAAAGAAACATTTATTTGGCATACTTAAAAATACAAAAGTATTTTGCTTAAGATTTTTTTAGTCTTTATACACATTAAAAAATCTACAAAGAACTATTGAATGAAAATAACATATCTCTTCTCCGCATTTACGGCAAGCCGAATGAAATATTGGAGAGCGCCATCCCTTTGGGCTGATTCTTTTTCCCGAAGCCCCACCAATCGATTTGGGTGCTGCTTGAGATTCAGTGCACGGGAGAGGTGGCGTTTAAATTACCTCTTACACTTGGGGGTGAAAATTCTTTTGGAGAAGATTTTGCTCGAAAAGAGAGGAGAGATTCCAAAATGCAACGTCGTAAAAAAAGAAAGGGAATTGGCTTGTTTCAGGTGACGTAATTCGTTCCAGCTTATATTCCCTTTCTTCGAACGGTGTTCTGTTCCCCACCACGGGATTTTTATTCACCAATCGAAGAATCGCATTTATTTTCATTCAGCATTTTTGTTGCCACTCAAGACGTGGAACATGCCCTTTCTGGCATTAGTATGTTGCGCCATTAATTGGACGAAGGTTGGTTGGTTCATGTATTTCCGGCTTGTGCGCTTGATCAGAGACCCACTTATAAACCTTCGTCAAGTAAGACAGACACAGACAGAATTTTCTGACACAGAGAGAGAAACTACACCCAGGGATTAGTTTTACGTATAGTCTTTCTCTTTTAAAAATACATTTGTAGTTCCGTGGTTTTTATTTTAACTGCCATTTTATGCGTTCGAGTATAATGCTAATAAAAGTATTCTGTTAATCCTACAATCCTTTTCGGGAAAATTGTAAAGCTCTTTGGAGTTAATCCGTTTCATCAACCACTTAAAGTTATGCATTATCAGCAACTAATCGTATGAACCACTTAACATTCAGGGGTGGAGATATTTTTAGTAGTTTCTTAAAAGGAAATTCTTAAAACATTCAGTACATACCTGTGAATATTCTATTAACTGATATTGCTGAACTTTTAAAAACTAATTCTAGTTTAACTTTTTAAAAAGATTTGATTTGGTTTTCTGAGTTCTAAGCAAATATTGTAAAAAAAATTGTAATTAAATATATAAATTGGGTCATTAAATGATATTTACTTTTTCTCGATAATTTGAATGCTTTGTTTGTCGTAATGGATATAAAATTTACCATACTAAAATTGATCATAAAACCTAATATAGTTTATTTAGTGTTCTAAACCAATAGTATAAAACAAAACATTTAATAAAAAAAGTTTAATGCATTAATATTTATGTGAATTATAACAGTTAGGAATATTTTCTAAAAATTTTTTAACATATAAGTATGTTTTATGTCATGGAAATAGTCTTACAATTTTTCACCTTCCCCCTCCCCCCACCCCCCAGTCTCATTTAAAATTCTTTATTTGAGCATTTGGCAATCTATCAATTGAAAGAACCACTAAGAATGAATTTGCTCTTTCGGAAAGACTGCATGAAATATTGCATCTCTTCCTCATAGTTAAAACAATATCTATTTCTTCTTGGAATAGTAATTTTTAAGGCTAAAAGAAATCTGAGACTTGTATTCACCAATTCATCAAACAATGTCAGATTTCGACGAAATAGAACCGATATTAAGTGTGACGCGGCCGGAAAACGGAAAAGAAAGCTAATGATATTTATTTTAAACATCCTCCCCCGACTGCTGATAAATTTAATAAAAAAAATTAAGTTTTTTTTAACCCATTTTTTATCATAAAAATCGCGATAAAGTGGCATGGTAGTTTTAATAAAAAAAGTGTGCTACTTTTTTTGAAATATATTATTTTTTGTATTATATTATTTAGTGTAAGAAAAACAATACATAAGTTAAAATATATGCAGGGTTTGATTAGATTACATTATTATAATCCGACCTAGTTCGAACGGGTAGAGCCTACTCGCCAAAGGTGTTCGGTTTTCTAAAGCAGTCCAATTAGCAACCATTCTAACAATGCGTCATGCCTGTTTTGTAAGTGAACTTTTTTCACTAACAGAATATATCTGTACGTACTCCCTTCATATGTCAACTGAATATTTGACATTAAACTTTTTTTATAACTTATAAGGTATAATAAAAGTTATTAAAAAATTACTGTGCTGATAATTCGTGACAAAAAGTTTACCTTTGTGTTTCTGCTTGTCTTATTGACATGTCTAGTTTATACATTTTGATTTTGTTTATAAGTCACTGTTAAAGCTTGTGACTGTATGTGTGTAAAATGATTTGCTTACTGAAAAAATATTTTTTTTAAATTATGGAAAAAAATCTGTAATTTCAATTGATGATTAAAAGCTAATTTCTTAAATAAAATATAAGACATGAAGACCATAGTACTAAACAATTTATGTACAACAAATTGAAACAATTTATGTACAACAATTTAAAATTAACGTTTTTATTTGTTACATTAGGTGTTGATGGTGTTCGCAAATGGGTCGTTAATGGTTTAAGTAACAGAAGTAAATTATGAATTAATCATAAAAAAAATTCTTTTTTCTATGATTTTTACAGTGTATTTTTAGTGACAGTATATTGACCCCTTAACGACGACTGGCAAGGAAATTTGCCACGCGAAAAAGAGCTTTCTGCTTAAGTTGATCTAAATAAACAAAATATAACGCAAATTTAGTTACACAAAAAGCTAATTTTAAAAACCTTAGTTTTTATTTGGAAATTAATGTGTTAATGATATTGACAAAGTGGTCGTTAATGGATCAATGAAAAATATTTCGATCATCAATCAAGATCAGAAGTCTAAGCATGAACCCTAGGGGAATGCTTCTATAGAAAGATCTTGGTAATGGCGCACATAAGATAAATTATTAAATGCTATTAGAACAAAATGTTATATTTACTTCGTCAATGTACTTTGCAGCGCCTGACCTAAATTATTGCTGACTATATACATATTTTTAAAAGAGCATTAAACAGTGAAAATTGCTTTTTGGGTGGTGAACATGAACAACTACAACCTCTAGAGCTTGAAAACTTAGAGAAAAATCATTAATTCACCTCGTGTGACAGTTAAGGGGAGTTGAATGATTCTATCTGGGCCATGTTAATTTTACTAAGTTTAGGAATATTTTTCTCAGTAACTATATGAGATCTTATGAATTTTTTTATTGTTTTTCTTACATATAGCTCTTTGATTTAAAATGAGGATTTTCACAGTACTAAAAAATTACTTTTACAGTGATTTTTTAAAAAAATATGTATTAAAAACCCAAAAAATCCGATTAAATTATATAATTTTTGGGGGGGGGGCAGAGATATTTAAAATTACTCAGTTTAAATCAAAGAGCTCTTAAAGGAAAGAAATAACAAAACAAAAACATGTTGATAATCTTTATAGTTCCAGAGAAAAATATTCCTAACTGTTGAAAAAGCTTATATTTCAGGAAACGCAAAACAAAATTAAGGTATAGGTAAGAACACATATACAGAGTTTCGGGTTGGCATTTGGGGCCTTTCAAATCCCGAGGCTATAGGACCTAATAGGAGATCAGGCACTGGTGCACGGTTAAAAATTGTGTTTGGTTTCATCATTATAATGGTTCCTATAATAGCTACAACGGCTGTGTGGTGAAACATTTCACCACATTTTTGGTATTGGGTTGAACCATTTTTCAAGTTTTGAAAACAAAAACCTTAAAAACGGTTCAACAGAATAACGAAAAAATGGTGAACCATTTTACCAAACAGCCTCTGCAGCATCTAAGAACCAAGGGCCAAATTTTAAGCAGTGTACCAAGTATTTGTTTGTAAGTAAATTTTTAATTTGTTGTATGAAATGGAAATTTTATGTAGTCTTTGTATGTAAATTTTCGGGTTCATATATCCAGCTTCTATCAAGTCTATTTGATTTTCATTGTTCGTGTGGGGACTTTTCACTTTTTTTTACTAATGCTTAAAGGAGTAGTTAAACTTAGCAAAGGTCTCACGTGTTGAAAGTCTCCGCACGAGACTTTCACTTTAGCTAACTATCGAAGGTCGTAAAACAAATTGATCATAAAATACGTACTTCTAGAATGGTTAACGACTTTGAGGGGCTCGCTATAACGACCCATTGTACACCTTCGATCCCTAAACCACTTTTATCGACGGTCTTTGTATTTTGGGTCACCGAACTCGCTCTTTTTATTTTGTTAATCGCTGCATTGTTTTTGCGGGGATATAAAATTATCTTAGATAGATGAAATATTATTTTATTATTGGTGCATGTTTATGAAAGGTGTTGCAGAATATGTGTGTAGTGTACGCCTGAGATATAAAAATTAAAATATATTTGAAGAGTACAGGGAAAACAACTTTATTTATTAGAAGTAGTGCCGCAATTGTACTGCTTGGGGGACATTGGCGACAAAAAACCCGGGTTTTCCTTTCGGTTTCTTTCGCTGTACCAACGTGTGACTCGTGCCCCCTGATCTCTGGCTAAATCAGGTTGCCGGAAGAAAAACAAAGTGAGAAACCGATTTCCTACACCTTTTAGGCGGACTCGTTTTCACGCCAAAGAGGCCCTGAGGGGAAAGTTTTCTACGAAATTAAGCAGTTTTTCCCTTGTACTCTTCATTTTTGAATACTGTTCGAAAATTGTTTTCAACAGAAAATACCGTAAGGAGTATTTTGAACAATAATTACTATATAAGAATTTGTAAAAATTTGTAATAAGAATTTGTATAATAAGAATTTGTAAAACATGCGAACAAATACATTTTGAAGGTGCCTATTCAAATTATCAGAAAAAAGTAATTGGACGTGAATAATTTTTTTTTTAGTTAAAATTTCCAAAAGCAAAAATTTTTTTATTTCCGCTTTATTTTTTGTTTTTTTATTTTTCTTTATTTACAATACAACCGCCCTTTGAAAAATTTTTGGGGTCCATCGCTATATTTCAAGTGTAGTGCTAGTGCGGTTTTAGGTCAACCAAACCAAGATATGTATAATTAAAATGTTGATATTTAAAAATAATCTTTAACTAACGATGCCCACAAAACATGCAATAAATGAAAAGTTATAAAAATAATCAGTTTCTCAAATATGTTTATTAATTAAAGCTAGCTAATAAGTAAGTTAATATTCTGCTTTGTTATTTTAATAAGCGCATATTTCATTACTGCACAGATGTAGTGCCTAAATTTCCATAAAATAACTGGATCTTCACGAACAATGTACGGTGCCTAAATATATGCTTCAAATATTGTAGTATTTAAAAAAAAAAGTTCTGAAATCCTACGCACCGGTGCGGTTTTAATTTAGTTAATTATTTTATCTTATTTTAATATTGAACTTGTGGAGAGGCTGCTGTAATAATTTTGACCAATGCTGTTTTATCCAATATTCATTTTCAGTTTTGTTACTTTGTATCATGTTGCTAATTTTTTTTTCTTTTAAATATTTGTATATTTTGTATTCTTATTAAAAAAAAGCATTTTAGTATTTCTTTTACTGGAAGTTAATTTATAAATCTAAAAATTTTAACAATTATTTTATGAAACCATTGACATAACCTTTGCTTCGAGATATTTTGATCAGATTCCTTCCTTCCAGATATTCCTTCTAGATTACTACTTAATAGTATTAAATTAATAATTAATTTTTTATTTTAAAATTTATGCGACTGGTAATTATAAAACACTGGGTTCCGCGTGAGGTTGACTACTTAACCGGGACATATGCCTAGCAGCCCAGAGCCCTAGGTCAAGAAAGCTAAAATGGGCACGGCAGTCCCATTGCCCACTAAATGCCCACTAGTTGCCCACTAATTGCCCACTAATGCCCACCCCCATTGCCCACTAATGCCCAACTGCCCACTAATGGGCTGTTGCGCCGAGGAGTTTTTATTTATAAATATGATTTATGCAGTCTTTATTCTAAGAGCTGCTTATTACGAACCTGTATTTAAATTTTTGAAAAACCATTTCTTTACAGTTTTTTTTTTAAAAATATTTGTTTTAAACATTACGACTTTTATAATTTTTTTTATAAAAACCTGTGCGTTATTACTAAGAGTTTAAATAAGCGACGTATTCACAAACGCAAATGAAAAGTTAGATCTTTAACTTTTCATTTGCGTTTGTGAATACGTTGCTGCATCTTTTTTGGGTGTGGCAAAAACGAAATATTTCGCAGAGAATCATGAAATTCCACTAGAACCTTTCTACTTATATTTCCGGCGTGTTGACGAAATATGATATACGGTCGAAATAGACTCTTCGCTTTAGTAGCTGAGGATAGACATATGGCTAGAATAAAACTGACTGGTGACTGCGATGACATACGACCATGCGTCTATTATTGGAGACTGCGGAAGACGGACCCTTACCCCTATAAAAGATAAACATAAAAATCTTTAATGGAGGTTTCATTTACATCGTAATTATTTAAACCAAATATAAAACTACAAACCCAGAAAAAACTTGTGTTCAAACAAAAGTTGTGTTAAACAGGTAAAAAGGCGCCAAACACAGCATTAATTCTATATCAAACATTTACATGCTAAATTTGGCTAGTTTTATTTATTTTATTTCGAAACTTCAATAATTATTACTTATCGTTTGCAAAAATTAATTTGTATTTCAAACAATAAATATGTACTATTCCTCGTTTTTAAATAGAATAAAAATATTTCATATCAACATACAAAGAATCTCGGAGTGAAATATATTTGACGTCATTTCAAACGGATCGATGTCGCAAAATAAATTTATTTTAATTTATTGTCTAAGCGAATTAAGTTTCTCGGGCGATTGTTGCGAATGGCAATGGTGATTTAATTCTAATAACAAACAGGCCCTTTAGCTGTTTGTAATTCAAACTTTTAAACTCCAAAATTAACTATTTTCATTAATCTTCTTTCTCAGATTTAATAATTAGATTAAATTAAATTACAGTTCGAAAAATATATAATTAGTACAAATGATGCTTTAAAAATAAAAGCGAAACTTTGCACAATTTTTATGCCAAGTTAGAATTCTCTTTGCATCTTTCTTTATACATATATAATGAACCATCAAAAGAACTGTATTGTGATATTACAACAATCCAAAATGAATTATAACACGTAAATAAATATTCTTTCAAAAGTTTGTATTTTTTTAATAAAGTTTCTCGTACGTTTAACGAAATGGCAACAGTGAAAATATTGAATAAAAATGGAATTTGCATGTTATTTCAATGTAGATTAAATTTTAAGTTATTTAAATTTTAAATAAACTTCTAATTTAAATTTTTTAATGAAATTTGGAATGTAGCCTAATCTGATTTTTTGCTTCAAAATGACGTATCCCACTTGTCTGTGGGACTTGTGGTTCTTTCTGTGAAAGTGGGTGACAGACAGACGGACTGAACGATTATAAAACCTTTCACTTTTTACTTTATAAACGTAGTGTGGAAGCTAAAAGCACAAGTGGAACACAAGTATTGTGTAAAAATGGCAAAATTACAATATTGTGTTGTTTCAATACAAGAATTGTGTTGATACACGAACACAAATTTTCGGAAGAACACATGCGTGCTGCTCCTTTAACACAATTTTTGTACTAAACATTCATTATTATTTGGTAGAAACACAATTTTGTATTGTTTCAACACAACTTGTAATAACTGGGAAAAACTCATTTTTGTTTTGTTTTATAAAGCCATGCAAGTTTTTCTTTTGAGTGCATGTTTTTTATATTTGATTAAAAGATCACAAATGAAACGAAGATTGGGTGGGACTGTTTTTCAGATTCATTTGAATCTCTAATGACCATGGAATATGAATACTTTTCATTTCTGAAATCCGTTAAGTTAACAGGAAATTTTAAGGAGTAGATACAAATTAACCCATTGCGAAGCCTTTGTGAACACCATTAACATCTTCATTTTCGGATAAAAACGTTAACAGTGTGTTTTTTTATAAATTGTTTGGTACTACAGTCTATATTTGTTTTATATTTTGTTTATTTATATAAACTTAATCAGAAAGTTCGAAGGGCGATTTTGCTTGTCAATCGTCGTGAATGTGTTAAGACTATGTACGAAATACGTATCCTCAAACCGTTTAAGAAATACCCATAGTAAGTACTGTTAAAAAAAAGGATTTGAATGA
This sequence comes from Oedothorax gibbosus, assembly GCA_019343175.1. Lineage (NCBI taxonomy): Eukaryota > Metazoa > Arthropoda > Arachnida > Araneae > Linyphiidae > Oedothorax > Oedothorax gibbosus. Next base: position 506,011 of record JAFNEN010000348.1, on the reverse strand, counting down.
AAAAATATTTCATTTAAAAAAATTTGGTTAGAACACCTAATCATCATGCTGTTTCAGAATGGAGAGGGGGTTAAATTTAAAAAACATTCGTCGAATATTTGTGAGCCACATCTTTTTCTATGGACAGTTTTTAATTCTTTTATTTCAAACCGAATAAATATTTTAATAAACTAGATGTTTATATTTTAATAAATTTATTTCCTTACCCAAACTTTTATAAATCTTTATTTTTTTATTCTGTCCTTAGAAGTTTTGTATAATTAATTAAAAAAAAGTTGATCGGATTAAAGTTTTTACAGTTTCTTAAGCTTATAATAGTATTTTTCCTTGATTTAATGAAAGCCAGGAAAATGTTTGTCCTTTTAACGCTCTCAACTATGTAAGAGCTCTTTAACTTTTCTTAGTGGTAGCATATTTATTTCAATATAAACACTAATGAATATTCAATCGAAAGCAAAGTAGATAAGTAGATTTTAATGATTATTTTAATTGATTGCTTGCCTCTTAAAACTAATAAGTTATACAGTACTTTATTTATATATTTTAAACGCTAAAAGATATTCAATTCTGAATTTTCAATCACTTAAAAAAGCATTTAATGCTTGCGTTTACAGAATAAATATTCACGAATGACCTTTATAATTAGATGGAATATTTTAGTCTAGTGGTTGGGTTCTAAAAGTTTAACTTTTTCCAAAAGCTCGTATACCAAATACTGATGTCTAACAATATTATTGAACCTGTTATTTGATTATGTTAAATAATTTTCTTTATTACGAGTTGAAAAGAGGGCGGCTAAATAGTTTAAACAATATAATGATTAAAAAATGCCCCAGTAAAAGAAAAATCGAATGTTTCGTGCTTATTAAATAATAGCATTACAATTCTAATTAATTTAGCTTGATTTGCAATTTCTCTGAAAATACCTAATAGGGTACAAAATTTCTGTTTAGACCAAATACTAATGCATGGTTAGCACAAAAATTTGGTTAAAGGTGAAGCACGCATGTGTTCTTCATGATATATAATACGGTACTTCAAAATGAATATTATAATTTTTAAATTCATATTTTAGGAAATAATATAGTTTACACTATTTTGTCAAACGCGCATGGATAACAATCATTTCCTCTCGCGATCGTCAGTTGTGTCGGGAAAACACAATTTATGTTCGCATGTCATCAATAAAATTCTTCATTGAAACAGCACAATATAGTATAATGTTGTCATTGTTGCACAATAATTATGCTGTTTAAACATAAGTTTTTTCTTAGTGTACCTCTACTTAATCTTATGAACATCAGCCTTCTTAGTAGTGCTACTACAATTGATGTGGAAAAGGGCCAACGCGGCAATAGAAGGGATAGGAAGGTTTCCATTGACGCTTTTCCACAAATGTAGAAATTTCACAGAGAATTGTCTAAAGAAATCTCTATCGATTGTTACGGACACTAGTCTTCTTAGTACTGATACAGTTTTATAACTCTGCCCTCTTAACACTCTGGCAATAAAATGGCCATAATTTCGATTCTGCAAAGTCCACAGCGGGCTTTCCAAACTCCATCCCCCCCGCACCAAGAGGCAGCCACTCCAAGTACGACAAATAGCCCACACTTTTTCTCGGGACATTTATACTGGTTATCGATGAAGCTCTATCGATTCGCGGCAGTAATCGATGGCCGCTGTGGCGCCTCTGCCTTTATATCGCTGCATTACTTTCAAAGAGATGTAACTAAAATGTAGGAACCTAATGCATTATTTTCACAGGGATGTAACTAAAGTGTAAGGGATTTAACTGCAAAATTCAAGTTCTTCAAATTTTTTCGAACTGCGGTCATGATACAGAAGCCGGCACGTTCATTGGCGACTTTTGTCTATTGAAAAAGAAAACTACTAATGAAAATAATGTGACATTAGATAGACACTTTTGAAATTGTATACATAGGATATAAACAGCGGAATTTTAATTTATATGATTGAAAATGAAGTTGTGAAGCAAATGATGTAAACAATTGTTGGGGTACCCGCCAGATCAGAGGTCCGCAAAGCTGCTAGGTGATTTTGTGGCCTTCAAAGTTTAAAAAATTTCAGTGCCTAAAATCGTTATTTTTTTAGATATCACACATAAAATATTAAAATATTTATAAAATTTTAAACTGTTTTAAATATTTTATTCAAAATTTGTGTACAAATCTAACAATTTTTTTTAATATTTTATTTTATAGATACAAAATTTAAATTAGTTGTTAAATAAATATCCCAGAAAAAGAAACATCATTTTGACTTTTTGTTTTAAATTTCCTACTTCCGTTTCAGAGACACGATCCTGATTTGTATCGACATAAAAAAAACATGCTCTTTGAAATAAACAGTAGTATGTACAGTATGGAAAAATCATTGGATGAATAGTTAATTTTTTTACAAACTTCATTATAATACTTATTGTTCCGGAACCAATTTTACTCAAAAATTACTGCAAATGTCGGTTACGTGTTTACCACTCCAAAGTTGCTGTATCGCGTCTCCGGGACGTTTGGTTCATGCACGGGACAAACGGGAGGCTGTAATTATTGTGCTACGAGTTACGAATAGAATGGGATCTTTCTCAACTCGAAGTTGCTCGGAAAAGTATCGACTTCTACTGTTGTTATTTGGAACATGGCGCTTCGGAGATCTGCAAAACTTTGTGTAACTTTGTTCTGTGAATGGCGCTCTGCTTGAAGGCAACTGAAGTCTCCGAATCGAATGTCGATTTCTAATAAAAGCGAAGTTATTTCGTTTCGAGTTCTTAAAATTTTGTGTTCTTTTGTATTTATGCGCATTTCAATCGTCCACAAATATTGCAGAACTTCTATCTAAATTACGGTCTACGATTATAAAATGTCTGGGTATACCAACTTTTAACAAATATAGGAATTTAAGGGAATATGATAAATATAAAAAATTATTTAAATATATTCTTTCAAATTGACTGTGTACCTTGCACTTGGATAATAGTCTTAGTAGTTCATATCTCATCTTTGCATTTTTCCACATATAAAGGCATATTTTGAAGACTTAAGAAGTGGTTGAAAATTGATAATTTTTTAAAGGTTTGCTCGACTGACAAATACGAACATTTCGAATGATATAAGGGCAGTTCTACCATAATTTTTAATTTCAGGTATAAAAAAACTTGTGAAATTTATTTTTTCAAAATCACTATAATGTGTGTAAAAATGCTTATAAGGGTTCTATAAATAAAAAAAAAAGTTCAGCAATTCTCATTTGTAAAAAAAAAACTTTAAAAAAATAAGGGATGGCAGTTTTTTTTTAATTATATCAAAGAAACAGGTTTTAACCGGCCTTATACGAAAATAACTAATTTTCAATGAAACTGAAGTCACAAAAAAATCGGTTAGTTAGTTAAACCGGTTTCGGTTTCCCATCCCTAGACGGTAATGAAGGGATGGTAAGGAAATTCATCATGATTTCTTGTCTTTTTTGTGTTGGAACTAACTCTAGTTAAACTAAAAAATGGATTTTTTAAACTCGTTTTACTCACTTTAAAATATTTAAAGAAAAAAATTCCAGTTATCTAGCATAATTTAACCTTAACCCTGAGTAACTGTAAAGAAAGCAATAAAGCCACGCAGCTCATTTTCATAAGTTTTTTGAACTTTTAGTATTGTTGTTGGTAAAGTCTTGCAAAAATATACGGCTACTAACTGAAATGCGAGTTTTCTGCAATCTAGCTTTCATCATTGAAGAATTACTGTAGCTCCATCCAGTGCCTCTCTTGACCGCTTTAGCAATGAGACCAGTCAATGTACCAAAACCCAGGGAAAAAGTTACGAGAAGAGAAATACATATTATAAATATCAAGTCAAAATTTATGGAAGGAATTCGTTAAGATATGGTAGTTCAATTTAAAATGTAACTTGTAGGTTTAAAAAAATGTGTTAGAGCACTAAACTAAAAATTTGACAATTATGCCCAAGGGACATAAAAATCAAATTTTTGGTAGAATTACCCATAAACCGAAGCACCCTACCCTCCACGCTAATCTGTGATTATGTGATGGATTATGAGGGTGGCTCAAGTTATTTTTTATGACAAGTTTTGGTTTTTTTGGTGTTAAGGTGATTATTTTACGAATATTTGTTGAATTAATCACGAATATTTTTATTGTTTATTTGTCATTGAGAACTAGGGCTGCATGGTGCCCTGTTTGCCGCGATTTTTATGTATTTAACTAACGTGGAGACATAGTGTGCTTATTATTGTTTTAGAATTCCGGTACTCTAGAGAGCTTTTGTGACATTTTTTGCGTCCAAAATATTTTAAATGGAATAGCAGTTCAATTAAGATATAACTAACAAATTTTTCTACATTTTGTTTCAACAGTAAATCTAGTTTAATAAATTTTAATCTCTATAGACCTCAAGCTTCGATCATTCCGTAGACCCACATTTGTACAACTATTTTCGCAATCAAAATAAGACTAAAAAATTTATTCCTGAATGATTACGTAGCATTTCTCCACTACTAATAAAACGTTTATTCATTAACAAAAAAAAAACGAATTTTTTTAATCAGCTTTTATCGTAAATCTTTGCTGAATCAGATTCAGTCTACACTATTAATATTTGACTGTGTATCTGTCTGAAATTTATCTATCTCAACTACAAAACGTAAAGAAATGGGAAAGGTGTCAAAACACCTTATAGAATGAAACGGAGAAGATATTCATCTATTTTAAAAGCTTCTTTGTGCTTTGTTTCACAAATTCTGATTATCTGTAATTCATATCATAAGCTTAACAGGGGAACCGTTGTGTTTAGTTTAAATGGAAACTCAAAGCAGTAATTTAGTTTTTTAATTGTTAATATAAACTTTTAAAATATGTATCTTGAGAATTTGCTATTGAGATATACCAATATACAATTTAGGATGAGCCTGTAAAAGCACGTAGGTTGGTATTTTTAAATATTATTATTTTGTAATTCCATCTAAAAAGTTCACAAAAAAATGCCAATAGTAGGAGATGGTGCATGTCTGTTTTATTCTTTTTATTTTGCCATGTACGGTACAGTCTTGATCACCTACGGAGGTCTGGGAATTGTGAAACATGTTATAGAGATTTGTTACAATGTCAAATGACAGGAAGGAAAATAAATTTTCTAACTCTGCTAAATACTTCTTCCGAAATGTTAATTCTCTCTACATAAGCATGTTCTTCGGGGAAGCCCTCAAACTCCTCGAAGCGCCGGAATACAGTCTTAAATCCAAATATTAAATTAAAAATAATGATGGCATCAGCAGGGGAGATGATTATAATATCCTGATGCGTTTCTGACACTAGTGTGATAATTGAATAAAAGTGTACATACTATATAAGTCACTGATATTAAAGTACACACCTGCACCGCCAAGTGTTACTTAGTTAAGCGTTTGCGTTTAATTTAAGGTGAACTTTAAAAAGTTGTTTTATCTAGAATTGTATTTTATTCAGTTTAGTTTTTTTTAAATTATTCTGACATCCGAATTTTATATTTCTGATTATTATGACTTCAGTATTTACTTATATTAAATTAAAATAATTTAAGCCGAGTGTTTCAAAATTCCTACTTAAAAAAAGTTTTTTTTTAAACAGTAATTAATGCCGTTAAATGGAATAAACATTACACTGCTTGATAGCTCCATAGTTATACTTTCATACATACATAGTTAATATTTCGAAAATAATTACAATGAATTTTTATAAAACTATTAAGATCAATAGCGTAACAATTTCAAATTTTAAAAGCAAATAGGATTTTCCAAAAACTATTAGCAACTAATTAAATTAGCATAAATTTTAAATCAATAATAACTTGAAAAAATAATTTGGAAAAACTTTTCATAAAGTATAATGCTAGAAACGACGTACTTTTACATTAATAGTTTTGAAATATTCCATCTTTTTGCGTCTCAAAATTAGAGAACATGTTATGACAAAATATTAATTACTTATTTCAACGAACCGAGAGGAAAATATTTTTCTTCAATTTTCTTTCCTTAATAACATTGTTGCAAGCTATGCTTAAGCAGGCACTTTATATTTGCTTAGGAGGGAATCGTTGCATACATAAATAAAAAAAAGCTATGGATATGATATTTTAATAACTTTAGTATTAAGTTTTCGGTTGGTGTCTTTTAATAAATCTAAAAGAATAAAAGAATATTTAATAATAATTAAATTTTAGTATAAATTTATTAATGCTAAATTACAATGCATTTAATGGAAATATAATCCATTAATTGTAAATATAATAGCTAGAAACTTTTTTCAGCACAGATTTTTTTTTTGTAATATTCAAAATTGTAGCAAGTTGGGAAGGGGGACAATCCCCTGGTTTATTTCGGATTTTCTATAACCTAAATAGTCTGATGGGGAACCATGTTGATAAGGCGCTTGCCTTGCATGCGAAAGGTCCTATATTCGATCCCGGACTTTGCCCAAAGAACTGCTGACCTATAAACGGTCCTTGTCGAAGTGGTTGTTACAAATAGAAAATTGTTCTATTCTTTAAAAAATGCACGAAAGTGAGTCCCCTAAAAAACACCACACCTGGGCCCAGGAACCACAGAATCAATCTTAATTATGCATTTTATATGTAAAAATATCATCAACGTTATGCATACGTGGAGGAATATGACTTACATATAGATATAGGCGTCTTCTTTTATCATCTCCAACTAGCGAGTCGAGCATCCTTTGTTATTAATATGGCAGCTGGCAAAGACAGTCCCGCCCATGATAGATTCAAAAGATTTCCATCAAGAGCTTGTTTCATTTTATCCAGAAAGTATTCTCTTGCGCTTTCCTAAGTTTATGGATATTTTTTAAAGTGAAGAAAACTTCATTGTCGAGCATTCATGTTTCTTCTTCAAAGAAAAATCCATTGTTTTTTTTTTTTAAAAGAAGAGCTTGATTTTCTGGGTAACTGAAAAATTGACTAAGGTTTTTGAAAAATATTGGTTGTGGCTGAATCGTTTTTAAAGAAAAGATAGTCGTAATGCAATTTAAAATGTACCCTGTTGCCGAGTGCGGTATTTCAAAAATGTCGAAAGATTCTGCAAAATTCCTTTTTGGAATGAAAGGTTTAAACTTACAGAAACTTGGCTTTTTTAAGAAAGAACTTTTTATGGATAAAACTTTGTAAAAATTTAGTGCCCAAATATTTAAATAAATAAAAGTTTTAGATTAAAATGTCGGCTTAGTCTTATATTTTCATGTCCGTAAATACAATCCGTCATAGTTGAGTGCATGTTTTTTTATTTGATTAAAAGAACACTAATGAAACGAAGATTAGGTGGGACTGAATCTCTAATGACCATGGAATATGAATACTTTTCATTTTTGAAATCCGTTAAGTTAACAGGAAATTTTAAGGAGTAGATACAAATTAACCCACGCGACGCCTTTGTGAACACCATTAACATCTTCATTTTCGGATAAAAACGTTAACAGTATGTTTTTTTATAAATTGTTCGGTACTACAGTCTATATTTGTTTTATATTTTGTTTATTTATATAAACTTAATCAGAAAGTTCGAAGGGCGATTTTGCTTGCCAATCGTCGTGAATGTGTTAAGACTATGTACGAAATACGCATCCTCAAACCGTTTAAGAAATACCCATAGTAAGTACTGTTAAAAAAAGGATTTGAATGAAAAAATATTTCATTTAAAAAAATTTGTTTAGAACACCTAATCATCATGCTGTTTCAGAATAGAGAGGGGGTTAAATTTAAAAAACATTCGTCGAATATTTGTGTGCCACATCTTTTTCTATGGACAGTTTTTAATTCTTTTATTTCAAACCGAATAAATATTTTAATAAACTAGATGTGTATATTTTAATAAATTTATTTCCTTACCAAAATTTAATAAATCTTTATTTTTTTTATTCTGTCCTTAGAAGTTTTGTATAATTAATTTTAAAAAAGTTGATCGGATTAAAGTTTTTACAGTTCCTTAAGCTTATAATAGTATTTTTCCTTGATTTAATGAAAGCCAGGAAAATTTTTGTCCTTTTAACGCTCTCAACTATGAAAGAGCTCTTTAACTTTTTTCTTAGTGGTAGCATATTTATTTCAATATAAACACTAATGAATATTCAATTGAAAGCAAAGTAGATAAGTAGATTTTAATGATTATTTTAATTGATTGCTTGCCTCTTAAAACTAATAAGTTATACAGTACTTTATTTATATATTTTAAACGCTAAAAGATATTCAATTTCTGAGTTTTCAATCACTTAAAAAAGCATTTAATGCTTGCGTTACAGAATAAATATTCACGATGACTTTTTAATTGACGGAATATTTTATCTAGGGTGGTTCTAAAAGTTTAACTTTTTCCAAAAGCTTGTATACCAAATACTGATGTCTAACAATATTATTGAACCTGTTATTTGATTATGTTAAATAATTGAATATGGATATTTTTTAAAGTGAAGAAAACTTCATTGTCGAGCATTCATGTTTCTTCTTCAAAGAAAAATCCATTGGTTTTTTTTAAAAAAAGAAGAGCTTGATTTTCTGGGTAACTGAAAAATTGACTAAGGTTTTTGAAAAATATTGGTTGTGGCTGAATCGTTTTTAAAGAAAAGATAGTCGTAATGCAATTTAAAATGTACCCTGTTGCCGAGTTCGGTATTTTAAAAATGTCGAAAGATTCTGCAAAATTCCTTTTTGGAATGAAAGGTTTAAACTTACAGAAACTTGGCTTTTTTAAGAAAGAACTTTTTATGGATAAAACTTTGTAAAAATTTAGTGCCCAAATATTTAAATAAATAAAAGTTTTAGATTAAAATGTCGGCTTAGAGTCTTATATTTTCATGTCCGTAAATACATCCGTAACTTTTACGTCATGAAATGCTTTTTTAAAAGAAATTGTAATCTTAAAATTAGTATCAAGCTGACATAATTTATCTTAAGATTGATATAAAAGTAGCTAAATAATATATAGTACAAATTTAAATAATATAGATACGCTTAGCAGCATGCTAATAAAGTTTAAGGTTGTTGCTTAAAATTTTTAACCATGAAATATTTTTGCACATGATAGACTTTCTGGACATTCTCCAAAACTACAGAGGTGTTACATGTGTGTCATTTTTTGCGACAGCGTAAAAGCTCAAAAACAAATAGAGATCTGTGAGATATAGCGCATTTTTAATTTAAGCTTCACCTTTTATTTTTTAAAACGTAAAAAAATCCGCCATGAAGTTCCTTTGTAAAAAATCTTAATTTCATAAATGTTCTTTGAATTATCCTTAGAATTACATAATTTTATTTCATTTGTATCAACATATGCGTATGCTTATTTAACCCTTTCAGTCCCAGTGATGCCATTCGGCATCATCATGTTTCTGATCATAATTTTAAAAAAATAATAGGGCTGACATCTATTGGGATTAATAAAAAATATTTTCTAATAGAAAAAGTTTGAAGAATCGAATGATGAGCTTTTTGATATCATAAATGACTATAGACGATCAGAAAAAAATTTCTTAAATGATGCCAAATTGTCATTGGGACTGAAAGGGTTAAGAATGCACAAAATACAAACGTTTAGCAAATTTGTATTTCCTAAGTTTTAATCCATTATTTAAGACTACCTTTCCCTATTCTTTTGAAACTTCGACCTTTGTCAGAAATGGAATTCCGAAATTCCCAAGAAAGGTGAAGTCGCATTTTCTTTTGTGTGCCGAATCGATTCTTAGTATTGAAGAAATAAATAAATATTTGAGAAAAAAAATCTGGAGAAAATCGTTCCATCAATACTCCCTGCTGGATCTTACCTACCCTCACGATAGTTGCGATGCAAACGGTTTTTCCACTCTTCTTTTGCAAAGGACATCGTTTGTCATTCTTGTAGAAGATTTCTTCTTCGGTATCGCTCCTCCAGAGGATCAATGGACATTGCGGTCAACGCTTTTTCGAGAAGATGAGTCGTTGAAATCTTCTTTTTGAACTCACGGAAGAGATCTTGAGTCAGAACCTGAAAAAGCTCTTATATCGTAGAAAATATTTCTTCCAAGTCCTTTTGTATTTCAGATTTAACAACTTTGGAGATATAGTCGATTCGTAAGTGTTATATAAGAAATATAAATGTAATTGTTTGTGTTAAATAATATAGATGTGGTAAGATGGGTAGAAAAAAATATTTTGAAACCGCTAAATCCAACTTAATAATAATTCTTTAAAAAAACAATTTCTTTAAATGCACTGTAAGCAATTTATGTAAAATTGCAGCATTTTTCAATTATTTTTTACATCACAGTGTTGAAATGTTTGTTTTACAGCAAATTGTTGTTTTTCATGAAGTATAGAAAAGTCGCATGAACAACTTAAGCTAATAGCGTTTAAACAGAGAAGTTGGGAGCATTCAATCACTGACAGTGAAGCAAGCGTTTTCGCCGGTTACAACAGAATAAATTTTACATCAGATGTAAACTCATAGCACAGTATGATGGCAGCACTTTTAGCATCACACTGTGATGGTAAATTATAGAAAGGTTTTTTGTGTTATAATTTTTTTACAGATATATTTTAATCGTATAATGGTAATTCTGGATCTTTTGAAAAAACAAAATTCTTTGCGAAGATAGAAATGTAGATTTCAAAAATTGAAGATACATTTTCAGTCATATTTTGTAGTCATTCTTTGCTTGCAACAAACTAATAGATTTAAAAGCCGATTGTTGACTTATGTTTTCGGCAATTCTTTTTACTTCTTCACATAGGAATAGTAAGAATTAGTTATATACTTAAGATGACTCATCTTTGATGCATTTGGGATAAAAGTTGAAATACACTGAAAGAAATATTACTTAATTTATTTTATCGTCTTAAAACTAAAACTAAGATATTTAAGATATTCACACAATGTAACTACTGTAACAAAATAAATATGTTCATTTATCAGATAAATCTCATTTAAAAACTGTTGCGCCTTCTGATTTAAAAACTGTTGCGAATAATTGTTTAAACACAAATAGCAAGATCACTTAGTAGACGATTTGATGTTATGCCAAAATTTAAGTAGATCTGCCTTGTTTACGATTTGTTTATTTTTAACATCAGTCTTTTTTTGTTTTGTGTCTTATTGTTTCTTGACAAGACGAAAATGAAGGGCTGCAAAAAAAAATCTATTCTGTGAAGCACCTAAATGACAATACTGAACAGGTGAGGAATTTTCAAGGACATCCCTTACTTAAGAGGTTTTCAAACTTTGTTAACATGCTTATGCTTTTAATGAATCTAAATAGTAGTAATGACAAAATTATAAAAGGAAAATATATGACTACCCATAATTTAAGCATTTAAAAGTTGCATAATTTGGTTTAATATTAAATAATTTCTTGCAAATGTTTTACGCGACTTATTATTAAACAAAACTAGGCTTAAATGTACAAAAATAAAATCAATTTTGGTTTGGTTTCAATTATCGTCTCACTAGAGCTACACGAGGGCTATTGGCGGTGGACATCATAATTTAAAACCACAGAAAATAAAATCAATCTTCCAAAATTGTAGTTTAATACTAACTTGACTTTTCACATTTCTTTTAAAAATAATATTACCTTTACTTTTTCAACAAAACCTCTATTAAATAACAAATGAATGTCATGCTAGAATACAAGAAATAATCACAAGAATAAGAAATTAAACGGTAAAAACTGAAATCGACCTACACAAAAAATCTTTAATTGTGAATACAATGTGTCAATATCTAAATAACTAAATATATACAATAACACAAAATGTGTATCGAAAATTCAGAAAAATTTGCCTTACCTAAACTAAATGAAGGTACTACTTGCGAAACTTACACATCCCAAGGTATAACTAACATTTATATGGTACAATCCATACATTGGCTACTTTTGAAAAATGGTAAATGTGATTGGACGAATTTGCCAATGACCGGGCTGGACCCCATATCTTAGTTAAGCTTTGGCAAATTGAGTTTTGCAACTACACCCTTTAAATAATTAAATTATACGAAGGTTTTAATTTCAGACGAGAGTACTAAAGACCGCAGGTTAATGAATGCAAATTTGCTAGACCTACTGGAAAAGTGCATAGTGAACAAACTCGGCTAAATTAAAATTGACGGGCTAGGAGGGGATATGGTAAATTAGATATTAGGTAAAGTTGGATTGTGAATGAGCGCGAAAAGAATATGTGGATGAAACAAAATTAGCCCGCATAGCATTAACCGGTCCATCTTATTCACGTAAAATGACACTAATTGTCAACGAAATGGCGTTAATATAGTCGAATAAAAAACCATTTAGGCGTTAAAGAACCTCGTAATCACTAACGTCATTATCATTGAAGTAACTTTTGCGTATGATATAATTAAAATTGTCTCTTTGAGAACGGTCGTTGATAAGATTTTTTTTTATTTATATTTATTTTAATACAAATAACAATACACATGTGAAACATATAATGAAACTATATATAAATAATAAATATTAGCTAAAACCCACGGTTTTACACGCGCTAAGGAGCCTTAAATCAATAAATGAACCGGAATTCCATTGAATATTGGAATTCAAGTAAAACACGTAATTGAAATAAGAAATGTAATAAGCTATCAAATTTACGCTATTAAGTCGGTTAAAAAACTACCTTAAATGAAATATGAAGGAGCGGTAAATTAAAAAAAATATAATAAAAACGAGGTCCAAGAAACGTCAGAAACTATTTATAATAACAAATTATAATAATGTGTAGAATATTTTTCTACTTCCCAACTGACTTGTTTCAGAAGACGTATATTATACAAGTCAGTATAACTCTCTTCAGTTTTCATTCTTGCTTGTCTGCGAGTTTATTGGTTGCTTCGGTTTCACTCTCAATGCTCGTTTTTTTTCGTCTGCTGTGTTATATTTTACAGTTCTTTGCGTGCAACTTGTTGATATTCCTGCTATTTATAAAACTTTATCGGTTTAAATTCGATTAAATTTCATCTATTCAAAGCATTACCAAAAACGCCAATGCTATTAGAAAACTTTTACATGACATTTTGTCTTTTGCGGAAGAATTAGGCGAAATTGTTGGACAGCAATTAAACGTAATTCACGAACAGAGAAAAGCTTTAGTTCTACTGAAAGAAAAGTTTGTACAGAACAAAAGTTTGTTTTTCATTTCAATATATAAATGATTAAGAAAAGCCTTTAGAAATAAATCATATTTTAATGTATTATATTAATAATTAGGTATTATATTAATTTATTATATTTTTAATGTACATAATCATTTTGTTTTTATACTGAAAACATTTTTGCTATTAAATTTTTATGCTTTTCGATGAATTCAATTTACAATTCTATCTGGTATAACCTGTCATTTTACCTTCTTTGGGGTACATACAGTGAATTCTAAATACGATAACTAAAATATTGGTACGTTCAAAAAATAAACTTACTCGAACTTCTTCTAATCCAAGTTAGGTGTAATTGGACACAGTGATTTACAAGACTTAAGGTTACATTTAATCCACTTTCTCCTACTTCACTTAATACCATTTCCTCCTCTTACTATTAAAAGACTTTTTTCTCTCTTTCTCTCTCTCCTTTCGATATTCTCTGATTGGCCGAGAAATCGAATCCCCGAGAAAACCAAAACTAAGTAAAATGGAAAGAGAAATTTCCATTGAGATAAATAAATGAGTAGACGTTGTTTGAAAGTATCTTTTCTATGCGTTTCATTAGTTGAATAATTCAGTCCCTTTTGTTATGCCCACCGTCTTTTCTTTTATGTGTGCATCTCTTTTTGGTCCTTATTCATTATTTCCCGACAGGCGAACGAGAATGGAATGTCTCAGGGCTGGTTTGGAAAAATTGGAAATAGCACGGTTTAGTAGAACTTAGTTCGAGGGTTCTATGCAAGGAAAACTAAGCAGGTATACCTACATCGTAAAAAACAATTTCGATAGGCAACGGACATCTTAAGATTCAAACACTCCCTCTGGTCTACTATAGACTAATTTTTTGTGAGTGTGTTTGAAATTAAGGAATGAAGCGGATATAGAAAAAAATTAAATATTTCTACATTTCCTTTTTTTTTGTATATACTGTCCATGGCAAACCAATACAGTTTCCAAATAATGGTTGTAAAGCTATTTTGGAAAAAAAATCGTTTTTGATTTCTCTCTAGCAACAAGAACTTAAGGAAAATACTGTAGAATAAAGCTTAATATGCAAGAATGAAAATGATTAAAAGCTAACAAAATATAGCTAATTCCATTTTGCCCAACAAGACCTATTATTCGATTGCATTAAACCACCCTTACCTAATTACAGTCCCTGGACAAATTATTAGACGCACTGCAAGATTTCATGTATCAATGTTTAACAAAATACCTTTAGAAGGGCATTTGTGTTCCTAAACTTAAGCTATTGAATAGAAAATACTATCTGCTATACTTAATACATATATCGACATCTTTTTTAATGATATGGCATTTGTGGTATGTTTTCATCATTACTAAAAAAATACAGTGCGTCTAATAATTTGTCCAGGGACTGTAAAACGTTAATTTATGTTTTTAAATTTCGTTTTCAATGTGATTTAATTTATCCTAAATAAATTGTTCATTACTTTGGAGTTTATGTGTCTTAAATTTTGTTCATTTAGATGAACTAAAAACAGATTACTTTTTTTTCGTATGACAAGTTTTCTTACTAATAGTCTTTAGTGACAGAATCTTCGATAGTGTCGACACTAATACCAAACTTTGTTGAAAATGTCAATTATAGGTTTGTCAAATCCTCCCATTGATTAGTCAACAGTTTCGTGAAGAAAAGTGTTTCTCTGTCTAATTTAGTTACGGTGGAATTCCGCGACAAGACGTTAATGAATTACAGGTGGAATTTTGGAATGTGGAATTGTGTTTACAAAACTCTCTCTTTCTGTCCTTTTCTCCTTCTAAACCAATGTACCATGAACTAAGTTCATGTAAAGTACATTTTCTTAATTAAATTTCAATTTTTGAATTATTTTCGTTAAAACAAGCTTCTTGTGAACATTCGTATATTTGCTTGATTTTGATTAATATTTTCTAGGCTTAATATATGTATATATATATGACTAATTTTTAAGGGGTATGAAATTTAAGAAATTGGAACTTTAACTCCTCCATTCAATGATTATAGCGTTAGAAACAGAATTTCGTTGAGTCCTGAGATATTTGTGCGAATTATTTGATAAAATAAAATAAGAGTTTAAATGAAGATTACAGATTGGAAATCCTCCTACAGAATTTATTTTTCAAATGCATTTTCTTCCATGTTACTTGTTTCAGTCTCTTTTGCAACTGAACAAATATTTCATATATTTCCACGTTTCATAATATGCGCTGCTGTGTGATTACAGCTCTTATTCAATATTTGCATAAACTGAAGAATGGAATACGTTGATTATTGTTTGAAGAAAAGTGTCTAATTTAGAGACGGTGGAATTCCGCGACATGACATTAATGAATCACACGTGAAATCTTGGAATGTGGAATGGTGTTTACACCGAATGCTCTCGCCCTGTCCGCTTCTCCTTCCGCACCAAAGACCTAGAAGGGAAGATAACGCGAAGTACATTTTCTTTAGGTACACCATTAAATTACATTAAATTGCATTGAAGTACATTAAATTTTACGATTTGAAAATTGGGTTGGAATGCTTCTCGTCAAAACGAGGCTATTTTACTGTACGTGTTTGGTTAAGTTTAATAATTAGCTCGATTTTTATAGAGTGTTGTGCGTGATTCATAATGGGTTAAAATATTTTTTTTTAATCAATTTTTATTGCCTATGATAAATTTATAACATAATATGCATTTTTCTTTATTCTTTCGATTCCCTTTTGAAAGAATATTATGAATTTTTTTTGTCTAAATTTAGTTTGGTAATTGTTAATGAAACGTTTTCAAAGTTTGGAACAGCTGTCCGTCATTTATTCATATTCTTTCTAATTCATTAAAATATGACAAAAGTAAAATTAATAATATGCAAGTAAATATAAAAATATTTCAGATGAAGTATGTTAGTGGTTTTTGCAAACATAAATGTAACGTTTTTATTACAAATTTGTTTCTGAGTAACATTATTTTCCCTCATTTTCATAATTCTCATTATCTTCTGCCATATATTCAATTCATATTAATATCAACACCATTAATTTCATACATTTTTAAAAACAGCAAACTAATAATTCTTCATCCTCGATTACCCCTATATTCAGCAACTTTTTATATAATACTGTTATCTAATTACAAAAAAAAAATCATGTCTCTTGATGCTTATCGAACAGAGTATGTTATCTCAATTTAATTCATTAGGTCCCCGGGTTTTTTTTTTACTTCCACGACAGTGCTCAGTGTCGGGATTGATGTCGCAATGACCCATCTGGTGCCAAGCGCTCATCCGAACAATAGCTGGCGGGGCTTGTCCTTCCAAACATATTTTTTATTCTCATTGTTTTTTACTTGTATTTTTTTTTGTCCCGAAAGTTAAAGGCATGGGTCTCCGAATTGCTACTTGAGGGACCGTAAAAGATTTTTATCCGACACTCAGGCATCTCTGGTCGTTCTTTCAACCTTTTGGCTCATTATTCATAGCTAGTCGCCATCAGTTCGTGTGTTGCTCTTGCAGGGTGTTAAAAACCAAACAATGGAAACGAATGCTGACGAATTTAAGATATATATTTTTCTTAATTATTTTTGTCGAAATAATCACTAAAATAGTCTTTAAAAGGAAATAATTTTTTTTATTTAGTTTTATACTTCTTTAATAAAGACTAATTTTATTTCTTTCACACATAATTTTTGTTACATTAAATTTATTAAAAAATTATATAGGCACGAAAAAAAAATTAGTCATATGACTTTCAATAAGGAAAATTTTACCATAATTGTAACGTCCTTTCCTAATACCGAATTTATACAAATACCGAAATAAATACGTCATGTTCCATATATTCCTTAAACCACTTTTTGACCAATTTGTATTATCTGGCTGTTGATCAACCGTACACCGTTGCCAATAGCCATGTTCAGCTCTAGTCTTTTTCCAAACAAATCCCAGATATTTTTAATGTTGCCCTCAGAGAAAAAGTTTAGATACCCCTGGTTAAAAGAAAATAGTTCGTTTTCTTCTTGTTTGCATCTAAGTGACTCGTTTATCTTCTCCCTTGCCCTTCCGTGTGTCCCTGTGGATAAGGGCACATCTATAATGCAGTTTGTTTGTCGTATGCTTTTTATTGACTCTGTCCGCGGGACCGATTCATTTGGAAACAATGAGAAACCCAAGATTCTAGTTGGTCTTAAATAGAGTTGCTCTTGTTGACATAAGTGTTGAGTACATAAGCCATAAGATCAACTTACGCATTATGTTTCAAATATTTGGAACATGGATGTATAATTTGTTTATAATCTTCAGTTTATTTGTTTTTTCAAGCACATGTTTTTCTATGGTAAATTAGTTTTTATATTAAAAAAAAACTTTTAACATTCAACAGTTTAATCGTAATATAAAGAGGCAATGTAAAAATGCGACAAAACTAATTTAGTACTTGATGTATTACAAAACTAGGAGCGTGTAACACTACACGACTCAAACTTAAAAGTTCTATGGCAGATTTGCGGAAGAGATGTATTCTTACAAACTTTATTATGACGTCCGACAGGTACTAGAAACTCGTGTGCTAAATTTGAAGTCCGTCGCTCTTTTAGTTCGAGCTGTAGAATGACGGGAAAATGTTCAAAAACCACTTTTTTGGGATCGACACTACGACGATCGGATAAGAAACTACTCGTATTATAAATAACTACTTTTTGTGAAAGGAAATCAAAATCTAAATATTTGATTTAAATCAAATATGTCTGTCGCAGTATTTGATTTAAATTGAATACTTTTTAAGATTTATTTGGACATAAACTGTATTTTCCTATTCGGCAAGACACGTATACATCTTTATAAGACTCTTAACTGAAAGTAAATTTGGCTAATGTATTTACTAAACCAACTGCAACTCTGCTAATTTCTGCTCTAAATACCAACAATATATGGCACTTCACTGATGCAAACTTCGCCCTGAGCTATAATTTTCCAAGAATTTTCCCTTCCGAAACTCTGTTATTTAATTTAAGGTAACTATTTGCTTTTCCTTCTACATGTGATAATTATCAATAATCATTTCACTTTATGAAATTCTCATGGCTTGAGGAATTTTAATATTTAACTTGCGATTCACGTACACTGTCATTTCATTCCTACATTTGCGATTATTTAGCCTTATTAAAATTGTAATAATGTAGTCTTTTAGTTTGAGTCTCAGCTTTTATATGATATTGCGAATAAGTGCGTAGATTACTTTACTTTGATATATGTTTTTTTCCTTTCGTTGTATATATAAAAAACAATTTCTATAACATAAAAGTTTAAGGATTAAAATTAAAAATGTATTTTTTATTCAAAAGTAGATTTACAACTTGATTACACGAGTTTTAATATTCGAGTTTAGTAAAAGTTCATTTTAACTGTAGAGAAGAATGTATATTATTTTTCTTATGTACTCAAATAAAATTCTATCCTTACATATTTTAAAAATATGTGTTTTTTCTAATTCTCTGGCCATATTATTGGTCTTAAATTAAAAGTTACCTAATTCAAATTCTGTAGGTTGACAACGAATATTAGTATTTATCTACTATAAAACACGCATTGATATATGTTCCGTATGCTGGGGACTGGTGCGGGGCTGGGGAGCCCAGTCGGTTAGGCGTACGCCTTGCATGTGAAAGGTCCCAGGTTCGAGTCCGGGCATCGCCAAACTAGCTGCCGACCTATAAACGGCCCGTGCAGCCCAAAAATGTCCGACAAATAATACCTCGTGGAGAGGGAGTGCACGTTAAATATGCTCCAAAGTACCAACGCTGCGTACGATATCTCAACGGTTGCGTTGGGTGCCTATTCAGGTGTCGGCTCGTCACTTGACTATGGTTCTAAATTATGACGCCCGTCGTCAATAGCCCTTGTGTAGCTCTAGTGCGACGATAATTCAAAACCTACCTACTAGCTGGGAACTGGTACATTTTAGATCTTATATATCCAAACTTCAGGTTTATTATTTGTACGCTTTCATTTAACAAAACAACTCTCTATTGACCAAGCATGTCCCTTCCATTGTTGCAAAATTTCCTTACCCAAATTGCCACCTATCTATCCACCTACAGACTCAGGAGAGAATTTATCCAGGTAAAATACATCGCCATATTTGTGAGAAACTGCCGCAAAAGTGGTATTTATACTCCCAATCAGTTTTGACCTCATTAAAACTTTCGGTTCCCTCCATCCTCAATTATTGCGCATTTTGACGTTCGAAAAGTAGGGGGGAGGAGGGCATTTTGCGACACGTTTACAACGATCCCCGTCGATGGAGCAGAAACTAAATCTTCTGTCGTTCTAATCCCCCCCCCCCCCCATGTTTGCCTTCCAACGAATGCAATAGAAATTATCGGCGGTTCTGTCTTTGACAATTAAGAAACTTCTGACAGTGTTGGAGTTGGAAGCGTTTGTGATCGTTGCACAAGAAGTTTAAAATTCCTTAATAGAATTTGTAATAGTATTCGACTGGTGTATTTAATTTGATAAGTAGTTCTAGTATATAAAGTAGTTCTTCGTTCAATTAACGGGATTAAAGAAGCTTCTACGGGATTGGAAATGTTAAACGGAAGTTTAAATTATCTGAAATTGTCTACATTTGTTAGACCATTATGCTAATTGTCATTAGGTACATAATTTGTGTGTAAATAAGTTGTGATTTCTAAAATTAAGCACGCAACTCCGGTGATCCTAAAATCACCTAGTTGGGGGATTTTAAGCTCTCACGCGGAATTCCAGACCATAGTTTGAAGAATTTTTTAAGTACTTATTTTCAATACTTAAAAAGAATGTTCCTAGGAAATGTGCATTTGCGCCTATAGTTTTTTAAGTTAGTAGATTGCTCCTAAATTTCTGTATCCAATTTCGAACACTGATATCAGATACGGCGAAGGTTTTTCTTTCGATTTTCGTCAACTAAGAAGCGTCTGACACTATGTACTGTTTTTTCGTTTTCTTTTAATCTTTCTTTTTTAATCTTCGAATCAAATTTTATTGGTACTTACGATTGATCGTAATTTGATTCGATGATGCGATTTTTCGTTATCTTTTCATGCAGTAAGACACATCTGGTTGAGTTGGAAGTGTGCATGCTTTCTGAAAAAAAAATTCGTTAAATAAAATATGTTATGATATTAATGGTGCGTTTTTTTTATTAAATGTTCTTATTTAATACCCGAAGTTTAAACCTTCATCGAGTACTAGTCAGTGCTCAATGCTCATACTACATTGAGAGGGGAAATTTTATTCTTTCTTATTTTGCGATGTAACAAGTCAGCATGAATCAAATATTCTGATTTAAGCCAATTCCTAACCGCTTTTCTTCAAAACTAAAACTTTAATCTTAGGAAAAATATTGCGATTCATCCTTCTCGGTTTCAAAGTGGAAAGCCGCTCGTAACGTTACCACCTGAACCCCTATTAATCAAGACCTTTCTGTGAATCTTAACACCTGCGAAATCTTTATTTTAAAAGTTTATATTCAAACAATTTTGTTGTCTTGCCCACATTTGCTTTCATAATCTTAATTTTTTGCTGTTAGTTTTCGTATACATTTATACATGAAACTAATTTAAATGGTAAGGCTTTTCTAGATGTTATAAGTTGTTGTTGCGTCAAGATGTTTGAACAAATTTTAACAATGTTGAATATTTTTTAAAACAAAATGAAGCTTATAGTGCAGGGTGTTATACGAAGCATGTATTTTTATTTTCTCGGGAGCGAATAGGAAGGGGTTTATGTAATTTATTTTTAAACTATAGGACATAATTTTGTTATTGATGCTTTCCACTTGTTTTAAGTAATGCTAACCCGTATTCTGTTATTTCTGTACTTTTTTTATTAATTGTACGTTTTTTTATTGTAATTTTTGGCATCAGGCCAAGAACTATTTCTCTGTTAGCACATTGTTCAAAAATATGTTAAACCTGAAGAACAAATGGTATTAACGTAACTCTTAATCGGAATGTGAAAGATTTTGTAAAAAAAATGGTCGTATTTTCTTTAATGAGCTGTTCCAATACATTTCCCAATTTAAAATGTATTAGAATCGACGCGTGAATTTCCCTTCGCGAGAACTATGTAAATCGTGCTATACTCTGTTCCTGACACACAAGCTTTTTTTGCTCATTAAATAACACGTTTCAACGTTTCCTTTATGTTCACACTGCCGATTTCTAAAGCTTCAAGAAGCAGTTTGGGAAGAGAAAAATCGATGCTTGAAAAGCACCGATGGGCAGGTAAAGCTGATGTCGACATAATTTTTCAAATTGTAGTTTTTATTTTTAAGTTTTATGAAAATAATTTTTAGTAACCTATCTTTGGTTATCTATTTTTTCAAAAAATTATGTGTCTCTTAAAGCAATTTCAATCCTTTGAGTTGGTAGTGATAATGATAAACTTTTAGTGATAGTTTTCAAACTTAACACTATAAAAAAAGTTTTCTTGCAATTTATTGGAGGATAGGTTTCATGCCAATCTTTAATTTACGATTAAAATATACTTCTTAGAACTTTATCTTTAGAATTAACCTTTCTATAACATAACCACCAAATAAGCAGTAAAAGTAATGTTTCAAGTTATAAACTCACGATCATTTTATACCCTTGTTATAGTACATACATAATATTTTTATATAACGAATTAATCAAAACTCTTTCACTTTTATGCATCACATTCATGAATTTTTTTAGCGTTGTTCGGTATATTTTATTTGGTTTATGCAACCTCAATGTTTTATTTATTCTTCTATTACGATAAATTTCACTTTTCTATAACATCAACATTTTACTTATCATTTATCTCAATGTCGTGAAATTTTTTTACATGCTACATTGTGCATAAAAATATTAAAATTCTTCAATCAATAAACAATTTTTATACGATTCGTCATTTATAATCTTTTTTCTATAAAAATAGTTTTCAAGCGTCAAATTTTTTATCTTTTTACATTTTATGTTTTTATTTTAATAATCCTGACTTTTACGACCTAATTATTCCTAAAGCAACGTCAGTGGACAATTTTTTAAAAAGAAAAACGAAACTTTTTAATAAATCTTTACAGATTAAGATGCCACTGAATTATGGCAATACGACCGGAATTTCTGTTTGAGTTCTCCTTTTGAAAAACGATATCTCTCTCCTACGTTCTTAAAACTTAAGTCCTAGAAAAAATCCTCCTTTTGAACGATAAAAAGCGAGCAGTTCGTGAGTAAAATAATGAGACATACGATATACCGCTAACTGGAATCTCCCGGTTTATATTATTTCCGCTCTATCTCTGAAATAAATCCGTATATATAAAAGATGGGGAAAACGAAGACATTATAGCGGGAATTCTCTGCGCCTGTCTTACACGTCCTTTTAACTCCCCCCCCCCCCCCCCCCTCCATGTCTTTCCCTACGTCCAATCTATTTCTCCTGGACAATCCTATTCTTTTAATATTTTTCCGTTTCTTATTTCCGTTTTTTCTTGATTGTCGTTTGACATTGTTGTAAAGGTCGACATTTAGTTTTGGAAAGTTGGCAAGGGCTTTCTTACACCGCTTGATGCAATTTGGAACCCGCTGCCCTCTGGTCCAATGGTCATATCCTTAGTGTGTTTACCAAGCTGTGACATATCGCCAAGGTTGTCGTCACTCGGTTTCGGACGAAGGGAGGTTTTTTTAACGTCAAGAACAAAAATCATATATAAGGCCAATACATAATTATTTGCTGATTAAACTTATCGTTAGAAGAGTAGTTCACATGATCCATAACATTTTAGGCATATGCTAAAAATGTTCAAACTCCAAGAGCCTGTGTAAATAAAATAATAGAAAACGTCAAGCCCTCAACCACTAAGACTCAAGAACAAATGAATTCATTTTATTGAAGAATTCGAGATGCCTAAACCCATGGAAATACAGGTTAAACTCAAAAGTATTTTTGTTTAGTTGAGTCAATTTGGTGTGTCAATGTATTTAAAACGCATGTCACAAAACCAACTTTAATCCAAAAAGTAGAGCCTTAAATTTCTTTAATTTACATTATTTTTTTTTACTTTATGTATGTAATTTCGCCTACATATATTTTTACATAATTATATGTTTAATGATAACTTAAATAAAAGTTATGTATCTAATAAATATATGTTTAATGATTTTGAGTTGGGAAAACTAAGGAAATCAGAATGGAAAATATTTAATAACGCATCCATGTTTCTCTACTTTATAATTTAAATCTTCTTTATTCTTCACAACGTACTTTTAGGATTTATTTTATTTCTGTGTAAAACATTTTACTAACGAAAAAAAGTAATATTTTTGAAACATTTTAATTATGCTTGCATAAGAACTCCATTATAAAGCTCAAACGAGAGCTATTTCCTGACTCTTAAGATTTTAAATGGCAGTTGTTGTTGATTTGAAATATGCCTTTCTTCATTTCCGATGTCATGCCCAAGAACTTTTCTTATTCGGAATTAATCAAACAATGGGGCCCGAAATTGCTTTCGAAAAGTCCGAAGCAAGAGCGGGAAAGTAATTTCAGCAGAAAGGGCGCTGGTGTTCTGGAAATCTCTGAATGAAACGCAATTCTGGCCCAGTGTAAACAAATGGGCCCTTAAGATTCCTGCCAATCGATCGTTGGTGCCTGTAGGTGTTGTGCCCCCTAACCATTGACAGTTCTCCTGCTTAAGACGTAACCCGCAAGGTGTCGCTGTGGCTGCTTTTTTGGCTTGTTGCCACAATTTTATTATTATTTCTCAATTTCTTTTCCCCGAGCTAGTTTGGGTCAAGGGTAGGTGCACCTTTCCCGGTTTGGGCTGAAAGTAAGGCGATGGGTTGTTTGGTTATTGGATGCCTGTGCCTGCATTTCGGTATTCCGAAAGTGCTATTTTTGGAATTAACCCTTTATACCACACATCTTAAGCAGACACGAAAAGCCTATGTATTTTTTTTTCTGTCAAGCATCGAAAGATAATAACGTTGATGATTGCAATCCTTCAACAATACAGCTACAACATACTGTTTAACATTTTCTACTGCCTGGTGAAACTAAGGTTATTTGAAGAACTGAATCTTAAATCAACACAACTATGTACGAGAAAAGTAGATTTCTTTTTCGCCTAAAATAACAACTGCTTTAAAAATTTGCAGCAAAAACATACGGTACAACTAAAACCTTTTTTTGCCATTTGCATAATGTTACACAAATACGAGAATCAGGCATCAATTTTCGTTCCGTAATTAATTTTATCTTAAAAAGAGGTTCTATTTTATTGTACGTGCTTAGAATGATATATTGCAAACGTATGAGTGATTTTGTACAATCTTTTAAGATATAAAGGGTTAAGACTCAAATCTCGGAATGAACATGCTCAAAATTATACCAAAGTATACTAATATAATACCCAAAGAGTATTGGAGACTGGGGAGCCTTGGCCATAGTTTCAGAATTTTATTTTTACACTAAAAGTTTCATGCAATAGCACATATTAAAGGAAATTTTATTGGCAACAAGTATATAATAGTGATAATATAAATGCATGCATTTTTCATTTTTAAATATATTGTTTTTTAAAACTTAGAAATTTGGCCAAGTCTCCCTTATTAAGGGAGACTTGGCCCATGCAAAAATGCCTAATTTTAAAGGGCAAAATAATAAATATTTCAAATTAATTTTGTAAGCATTAAATGTAACAAAAAATTATGTTATAATTCAACACTCTGGAACTCATTTAAAAATCATGTTTACCGTAATATTTAGAGTAATACATTTTTCTAGTATTGTATGAATTAAAAATTCTAATATTGTCCATAACAAATAATTTTTCATATTTATGTTAAATATATTTTATTCAGTTTGTACACACATTACAATGCACAAGATATAAGCCTCAGTTTGAATTTTTTATTTAACGGCACAACTGTGAAAGTCAAGCGCATTTGCAAAGCTACACTCTTAAAACAAAGAGTGAAATCACTCCTAAGGAGAAGTGCATTTTCGGCACCGGAAAGGAGTGAAAATTAACTCAGACTGAGTTAAACGCTCGTTTAAGAGTGAAGGACGCACATGTTTCTTTATTTCTTTTACCCCTCGAAAAAGAGTGAAATTCACTCTATAGGAGAAGTGCATTTTCGCACGAAGAGTGAAATTAACTCAGACTGAGTTAAAATCGCTCGTTGTTTTAAGAGTGTACTCGTTGTCCCCCTCCTCCTATAAAGAAAAAATTGATAATATCTTAATATTAATCTGGAGTATTATTATACTTGAATTAAAAACTTATATAGTTTTTTCAGAAAAAGTTTTGATATTTGGTCATAAATGATAAGTTTTATTTAGTTGAGGTTTTGTTTTATTCTAAACAAGTACAAATACTAATAATCAATCTATTACCTTCATAAAGTTATAATCATACGTTATTATTAACCGTGTATTTGATAAACATTACGTATAGATTTTCATAACTAGTTCACTTGGGAGCCTTGGTCCAGTGGCCAACCCTCCCCACCTAGACATTTCGTAAAGAATGGCATATGGTGCTTTGAAGCCTACTTCATTGTACAAACTTTATAGCTAAAATAAAACCTTAATATAACAGTATTTTAAAAATACCATATACTTAAACTTAATTTAATTGGTTTTTCTGAAAAAATCTTACAAATTATGTCTAAAATGTTTACTTTTTGGGGTAAGAAACTTTCTTTTATTTACTCCTCAATGCAAAAAAGTAGCTCAATAAAACTAAGGTGGCTATCTGCTGACAACAGTAGCTTTGAGTACCATCTATTGAGAAAATGCTAAAATATTTTTAAATACTAAAATTTTAAGGTGGGCCAAGTCTCCCTTATGGCCATGGCTCTCTCCAGGCTCCCTTATTTATTTATAATTTTTTTTTCCATAAACAATAAAACTTTCATTTATTTTTTCTTCTTCAAAATAAACAAAATTATAAATCTATTAAGAAGTTAAAAAAAAGTTTAGAGAAATCTGAAACTCACAAAATATAAGATGAAGAAAATAAATATGTACTACCACACGTTACAGATCGGATAGATTCCTTAATTTAGTTTTCTGAGTATCAAACCCCTTGGCTAAACATTACCTTCGCATATCGGCAAAATCCATCCGATAACCAAACCCCATTTCTCAATTCCAACTTTCTAACCTTTGCAATAGTGTGCTCTCTATGTCTGTACTACTACATCGGTGGAAAAAAGACCGTTGTTTCTTCGTGTTCGCCCAACCCTTTTTCTACTAATATATTTAAAATACGGCATGCGTTGCATTTCCATTCCTTTAAAACTATTTTCCAAGTATTTTCTATTCTTTTTTTCTCATTCTACCACCAAAAGAACATTTTCCTACGTGTCTGTTAAAAAAATGCCTACTTCTAGTCGCTGCTGCCGCTGTGGAATTGTCTCATATCTCATAGACACATCCCATCTCTTATTCCTTGAGGGATGAATAAAACAAGAGCAACCTGTGTGCTTAAACGTAGCTTTATGAAATGAGCAAGAACAGACAGTTCATCAGTGCTTAGCAGCGAATGAGACCCGAATAATCGCGGGTCTCCTAACCAAAGTGCCTCTGCGTTAATCCAACGGAAAAAATATTTTCTAAGCCACATTTCATCGGCTGTACGGGGAATTAGGGACACATGCCCCAAGTTTTTTTGCTTGTAACTTTTAAAAAAAACATTATTTATGGATGTGCAAATGCAGTAAAATTTATACTTCATAAAGTATTACACAATATATATTTGTATTTTTCTGAAGTATTAACTGCAATATTGTAGAATAAAAATTATTTAAAACTTTAGTTTTGGGTCAATTATCCCAATGTTTAGGAATACATGACCCACCCATTAGGGATACGTGACCCAACCCATATTTTATAAAATGACTAAAAATTATCAAAATATACTTTAACATGATAACAAAACTAAAATCATAGAAATTTTATATATATTTTGTATTTTTGTCAGACAAAATTACTACTTAAATTTTTAACCCATTAATTATTCTTATATTAACGAATTATTCAATTTTAAACGTAAAGTTTAGTTTGAATACAAAACTTGAGATTCTTTTATTTTGCAGAGAAAAAACAGGTGGTTGAATAATCGATTCTATTTTATCAATATCAACTTGGAATATATTATCCATTTCAGGCCATTCAAAACATTTTCCATCGATTCTTTTTACAAACTGAATAATAAGCTCGTCAAAAAAAATGTTCTTGTACCTTCCCAACAAATCTTCTTATATTCTATTTTCCCAAAATATTTGGTAAGAACCCAGTCCTTTACTTTTGGAACTCCCGTGATTTATTGAAAAATTTGCTTGGTCTGCTTCTGTCTAGTTTTTGTATTATTTACTTGGGTCACATATCCCTAATTGGCTTGGGTCAAGTATCCCTAGTTGCACTTTTTTTTTGCTTAACCCCAAAACAAAGTATTTTGCAAATAAATACATTAAAACTATTATGCTCGTAACCATAGCTAAAAGCATGAACAAAGCAAGTAACTAATTGAAGAAATATTCCTTTTAAACCAAAACAATGCAGACCGAAAAATATTACGCCACCAAAAATTTACTTTCAGTGCATGAAAACGTATTTCTTCGTATATAGCTAAACACGTACGCAATGAATCAGTTGGTTTTTTTCATCATGTGGTCATCTGACTGAAAGGAAAGAAGTGATGCCACTTTCAACTTATAAAACTTTCCCAATGCTGAGAAAAAGGTATTGGGTCATTTATCCCTGTGGGTCAAATGTCCATAGTTTCCCCTAAGGTCGCTTCATGAGTTACTTAACGGAGTTGAGTTGTCTATTCAGCGTGCCTAGTTTCCCCTATTGAATATTTTTAAAAAACTAGGTGGCACGCCACCTGCTCGCTATCGCTCGCCAACCCCCGGGAACTGCTTGTGCAGTTCCCTTTGGATCGCTTTGCGATCCAGGCTCGCTTCGCTCGCTCACCGTTCATTGAAATATTTTAGTCTAGCCTTTGGTATCCTTTTAAAATAAAATAACAAATTAATGTTTATAAAGTTATACGCCTGTTTTTTTATTAGCCTACTTTTCTTTTTTTAATTCGAAAGAATTAAAAAAAATGAAAAAGTAGGTATTGACATGCGGTCGATGTCCGCAGTCTGTCTGTCTGTCTGTCTGTCCGCTGTCTGTCTGTCCGCTGTCTGTCTGTCTGTCTGTCTGTCCGCTGTCTGTCTGTACCCCCCTTCCAAAATCGGTTCTATCCATCGGATCTTAAAAATTCTTTTTTTGTTAGAAAGCTATGACCTCAGATACCCAACTTTCATACTTTTTGTCCGTCTGTCTGTACGTCCGGACGGACATAAATCTACTATCTGTCGGCGAATTTCCCATTGAATTAGCATTGAAATTCAATTTTGAGTCATTTAAATCACTGTAGGTATTGAAATGCGGTCGATTTCCGTCCGTCTGTCTGTCTGTCCGTCCGTCCGTCTGTCTGTCTGTCCGTCCGTCTGTCTGTCTGTCCGTCTGTCTGTCCGTACCCCCCTTCCAAAATCGGTTCTATCCATCGGATCTTAAAAATTCTTTTTTCGTTATAAAGCTATGACCTCAGATACCCAACTTTCATACTTTTTGTCCGTCTGTCTGTACGTATGGACGGACATAAATCTGCTATCTTTCGGCGAATTTCCCATTGAATTAGCATTGAAATTCAATTTTGAGTCATTTAAATCACAGTTGCCAAATCAACAATGGCATGAGAAACTTTATTTATTTAAACATATTTGAAGCAAAATAATATTTTCATGAATCAGTTTGGAATGACGTCATAAAATGTAGCACAATTTGATTCTTTGATTGTTCATTAATTATCTACCAAGAAAGCGGCAAGGCATACTTTTGCATACAATTATGCTTAGTTTTAATTTACATTTCTTATTTTTTTAATGCAGTTTGGAGTAGTTTCATTACTTTTGTTATTAATAAATATTTAATTATTCTTCGAACTACAAATAAATCGCGAGCAGACGATAAATAATATTTAATTAATTTGCGAAAGTATATTAAGGAAAATAGTTGATTTTTTGGCTTTTAGAAGTTTAAATTATAGCTGGGTGCTGTGTTTCGATTTTTTTTTCTAATGTGTATAAATCTAGTGTAGAAACGGCTGTTGATGATATTTACTTTAGGAACCTAGTTTTTTTTCCCGATTAGAACTTCAGTAAGTATTTAAGTAACAGGAAAGTAGGCTATTTTAGTTCTTTATGAACTTCTTGTTAACAATAGTGTTTGGTAGTTCAGTCAATCGAATTATAAGGTAAACCTAAAGAAGCATGGGTTAACCTAAAGAATCGTGCCCGGCAAATTTACGTCAAATCTGGTAGCCCCGAAAATTAGTATTATGGCAACCTTTGGCCGAAATTAGCAATTGCATTGCCAATTTCTAAATGTTAATCCATTTAAATCTTAAATGTATATAATTTATTTTGAAGTTTTTTACACCAATCGTCTATCAATTATATGCTTAACGATTTTAAAAAACTATTTACTTTTTTTAAATAAATTCTTCGTCATTTTAACGTTCCACGTTTTCCATAAATCTGGTCTGCAATGTAATGAATTTTTCCTGTTACGTAAAAGTTTATTTTCTTTTAAATTTTTCAAAAATTAAAAAGAAAATATTCATTTCATTTTCATTTTTGAAATTTCATTCGAGATGGCAACCATCTCGGCAATTGCCGGAGTTTGTTGTCATTTCGACTTGGCGAGAGTTTCTAATGGTCGCCAAATCCGGGCACGATTCTTTTGGTTAGCCGAAGCATGTCCGGCAATTTTTTTGCCAAAGCTGGTAACCCCGAAAAATCAATTTTATGGCAACCCTGGGCGACAAAATTTAGACGCAATCGCCAACTATCGCATTTGGGCGAAGTTGTGAAAAATATGACAACGCTTCGCCGCTACTTGTAAAATTTCAATCCTTTGCAATCTACTAATTTCGTTGTGTTTTTAGTAAAAAAAAAAAGTATTTTCTATTTTACTGCCATATCGAACAACGTTTTACACATAATATTTATGGTTATTTTTCATTTTTGGACTTTTTACAGCTATTCCTGAAATTGCTAATTCATCGTAATCCACTAATTTCGTAGTGCTTTAAAAAATGTATTCAATGTTTTTCTGCTGTATCGAACTATGTTTTGGGCATAATATTTAAAGTTATTTTTTCCCTTTTCGCCTTTTTAAAACCATTCCTGAAAGTATACTTTTTTGTTGTTTTCAGTCGGCCATTTTGAAAATGGGTAATATTTTTGGTCACTTCAGTCGACCGTTTTGAAGGAAAGTCGCCAATCCAGACAGTGTCCTTTAGATTAATCAATTATAATTTAAATTTTTATACATTAAACGCCCCTAATATTATGCATGTTTAAAGTTAAACTTACTGATTATATCCTAAAGTTGTTGTTCTTTTGGCCTTATTGCAGTCATTCCCGAAATTGTCAATCCTTGTGTTATTTCGTGGTGCTTTTCTCAAAAAAATATACATTCAATGTTTTTCTGCCGTATCGAACTATGGTTTTGTGCATAATATTTATAGTTATTTTTCCCTTTTTCAAGCCATTCCTGAAGAAACACTTTTTTGTTGTTTTCAGTCGACCATTTTGAAATTAGTAGTATTTTGGTTCATTTCGATTGTTGCCATTCCAGAGTTAGAAATATAAGGAAATTTGGGTGCCGTATAAGAGTATTATATATATGGAGAGAGATTTTATATATATAATAAATATAGTTGGACTTGCAAGTCTCTATAATCCTACTCTTTGAAATTGGTTCGAACGTTTTTTTTTTTTTTTTAATTTTCATCAAATAACCAATTCGTACCAATTTCAAAATGTGAGACTAGAGACCTGTAAGTCAGATAGCTACATTTATCAGATAAAAAACCGTTTGTAAAAATATTCACTACAGCCGGAGAAATGTGGCTTAGAAAATATTTATTTCCCAATGGATTAACACAGAGTTAAATGCTAAAAGTTATCATTTTCATTCGAAAATGAAGGTGTTAATAGTATTCACAAAGTTGTCAATAATAGCTTAAGTTGAAATTTCAAATGGCAATAAATAAATACTCCTGGTTGGAATAATGTGAAACGTGGAAAGCAACAAATAAATATGGATGTAATGGAGCAATGGAATAACTGCAAATTTTTTCGATGTATAGCAGTGTACATACCAACTCGCACATCGCAAATTAACATAAAGAAAAACATGTACATCGACGAACAGTTCTCATAAATGATAGTTAATGTTACGCGTCCCACTATGTTCTTTTCTGTTGACTATACATACAATGCACATTGTATACAATTAAGTTTCGGGACAGACAGCAGACATTTTAAAACGAGAAAATGGTTTATTCATAGCTAAAGTTTTCGGTGGTGGACTAGACAATTTTTTTTTGTTCACGGCTATAGGAAACTAGCTTTATAAACCCAGCGTTGCCCGGGAGTACCTTAATAATGGGGATTTGTATATTAAGTAAACTTATATTTCCTGACAATTGATCCCCCTCCCTACCCCACTGGACAGCATCAGAATATTATAACTCTCCCATAGACCACTGAAAACACATAATGTGCAGAGATAGACGAGATTAGTTATATCCATGGGCATTCCTGTCATGGGACACTTTAGCAAATATCTCCCAATCATGTATAACATATCTCACAATTCCCGGACATCCCTAGACATCGTTAGCACCATACTGGACAAAGGACGGAGAAGCAAAGCAGCCATGTGCAGTCTACTGTGATTGGAATTTTAGTGCAACTATATGATATCACGGCAGGTGATGTCTTCAATGGCGACATTTTGCGAGCTTGAATTTAACGTATAGCGTTGTTGTACTTATCGAGTTGTATGGAATATGAAGTGGAATGTTTACAATTTTTTTTAATTTTCGATGCTTGGCCGCGTACCGCAAATCCCCAAATCGAGACCGGAAATTTTAAATAGCTGATCCTAATTTTTTTATAGAGTACAAACTTTCCATTACTGTGCATCAATAACCCCCGATTTATGAACATTTGTAACAAAAATGAATCGAGTTGAGTACATATTATTAAGCATTATAAATCAAATACAGATTTTTAATAAAGAAAAAAAATCAAATAATGTTGAAATTGCAATCTTTCGTATTAAACTTACGTCATTATGCTTAATTTTTGCGCTCGCGTTGAAATTTCTTTGCCATAAATCCTAATTTAACACAAGGCACAATGTTATTCTATAGAGAAATCGGTTCACGTTTAGCCCTCCTGTACCCGTTTGGTTCTAATTTCGAAATATTGCTTCTTAAATGACGCCTTCAGTACAAAAGGAATCAGCTCCTAAAATGTGATCTCCCTACCTACAGTAGTTGTGGCTGGTCGTTGATCCGTGACTCAGTCAGTCAGGACTTCTTTATATATAGATGCTGCAAATATTTGCTCGACAATTTTGAAAAAAAACTAACTACTATCCATATAGTTCATAATCTCATTTGCCTTAAGTACAGTCTTCGAATACTGAACAATCTTTTAAGTAGATGAAATAAGATGCAATAAATGATTGTCAATTTATTTAACGTGTCGTCATTTTATTTATTGTTTTAAATAAAATTTTAGTATTACAATTCGCGAAATTGCCCATAGCCTGCTAATATGAAACATGGTTTTACAATATGGTACAAGCATTTAATAAAGTTTACTTTAAGATTTTATAGAAAGATGCCAAAAAACGAAACTGCGTCGGTTTTTACGGGTGGGTGATTCATAGAAAAGGTAAAGATCGTAAATTCTTTTTAATTTATGTGTTGGGCGTTATAGCTCGCTGTTTCTAAATACTTTTCAACCTCCGTTTTTGTGATTTCTATTTATCTTTTTCTTTCCACTTTACTATGTTATTGTTTGGTCTTGTTTTAATAATTTAGATTAATATTTGTACGCATAATATTGGTTTACTTATGACTAATAATTTGATGTTTGATTCAAAGCAATACCATTTTGGAAATTATAGATTTAGAATTTTAAAATCTGCACAGTCTGCTTGCTAGTTTCTTATTCTGTAACCCCTTGTTAGTTATATAACAAGTAGGTTTGTAACAGAATCTGTCACTTAACTCGCTTCCACATATTTGTGTTTAACAGGAAAAAACGCGCCAAACACAACATTAATTCTATATTTAACATTTACAAGCTAAATTTGGCTAGTTTCATTTATTTTATTTCGAAAATTCAATAATTATTACTTATCGTTTGCAAAAATCAATTTATATTTTAAAGAATAAATATGTCATATTCCCCGCTTTTAAATAGAATGAAAACATTTCATATCAACATACAAGGATTCCGTAGTGAAATATATTTGACGTCATTTCAAACGGATCGATGTCGCAAAAAAAAATTATTTTAATTTATTGTCTAAAAGAATTAAAGTTTCTCGAGCGATTGTTGCCAATGGCAAATGTGATTTAATTCTAATAAAAACAGGGCCTTTAGCTATTTGCAATTCAAAGTTTTAAACGCCAAAATTAACTATTTTCATTAATCTTCTTTCTCAGATTTAATAATTAGACTTTATCGTTTGCTAAATTTGTTTAAAGTTCGAAGAATAATTATGTAATCTTTTTAATAAATATTTTTGTCGCCACATTTTCCCATTTACATTTCTTTCGAAAATTCACTTATTTATAGTTTGTTAAATTAATTTACAGTTCAAAAAATATATAATTTGTACAATTGATGCTTTAAAAATAAAAGCGAAACTTAGCATATTTTTTTTATGCCAAGTTAGAATTCTCTATGCATTTTTCTACATACATATAGAACCATTAAAAGAACTCTATTGTGATAATACAACAATCCAAACCGAATTATATCACATAAATAAATATTTTTTCAAGTGTGTTTATTTTTATTTTAACAAAAGTTTCTCGTACGTTTAACGAAATGGCAACAGTGAAAATATGAATAAAAATAGAATTTGCATGTTATTTCAATGTAGATAAAAAAAAATTAGTAATTTAAATTTTAAATAAACTTCTAATTTAAATTTTTTAATGAAATTTGGAATGTAGCCTAATCTGATTTTTTGCTTTAAAATGACGTATCCCACTTGTCTGTGGGACTTGTGGTTCTTTCTGTGAAAGTGGGTGACGGACGGACAGACAGACGGACAGACAGACGGACGGACAGACAGACAGACGGACTGAACGATTATAAAACCTTCCACTTTTTACGTTATAAACGTAGTGTGGAAGCTAATAAGGGTCAGAGTTCTTAAAATCTTTTCTTAATCGTACTTTTTAAAACGTATAATTTCAATCTTCATTTAGGCAAAATTTATGGAACGTGATGATTATACCAAACAAAATGTTAAGTAAAACTATTTTCACTTTGTTTAACTCGTACATACTGTACAGTGTACAATAGCATTGTAGTTTTATTTTCGGCCTTAGGTGTTTCTTAAGGGGCAGGAGAGAAGCTAAACCTAATTAAATCATAATCTACCGCTTGAAGTCAAGCTTAGAGCGATTATGATATGGATGCAATTAAAATCAACAAACTTTAGTACTTGTAACTACACTGTAAAGGTCTGTTGTTTTTACAGAAAAAACTCAGATTGTGTGCCAGAAAAAATTCCTTTAATTTACTGAGAAAATATGATTAATTTAGACAAACAATTTGTAATTTTAACTCAAAATCTGTTTTTTTCCGGACAAATTATAAAGGAAAAACAATCTTACCTATCCCTGTTAGAAATCAACTACCCGGTAACCCCAATGACAGGCGGGGACACTGACTACAATACTACCGAGGTATTATACACTGCGAAAGCCGGGTTTAAACCACGGACCTTTAGATCGTCAGTCCATCGTTTTCCACCGAACCTCTATTTCAACACGCAGATATTCAGCAAACAGTTAAAATGCTTTTTTGGTTACATTCTATCTCTTAACGCGATTTAAAAATAGGAAAAACTAATTTTACTTTTAAGCATATTTTTTTACCAAAAAAAAAACTGTTTAAAGAAAATAACAATATTTTTCTGTAAATATGTGAGTTTTTCTATCAAATTAACATATTTTATTTCAGTGTAGTAAGAAGTCTATCGATCTTACCACGCTATTCACGCTTTGTCTACGCTTTACATTGAACTTAGTATATATGCTTTAAATTAAAACAAAAAATGAATTTATACTTTAAAAAAAACCTAAATATCGATCACGTTTTTTACCGGTATAAATCTTTCATTTAATTCTACGAAACACCCATCAACATAGGTTGTTGGAATTCTCATCCAATATTTGCGTTGGACATTCATTCAAAGTTTTATTACACGGAATCCTTGGCCAATTAATATTATAAGGACTAAAAAGTCCATATCATGTGGAACTTGGCCAATATTTCTATCAGTAAAACGGAAAAAAATATTTCAGTCACGCATTCGACCATTTCCTGCTGTTACATTCAGATTATTTTACATCGTTTTGTCAAAGGAAATAACACGAATAAACTGCTCATTAGTGGGGAAAAAATTCTGATAAGGCTGGAAACAATAATTAAGTTTTTTTTTTATTGTGTGACTTTTTGGTGCGTTTACAAATTGCAAGCTCCCTTAAAGCGTAATGTGTCGTTATTATGTAAAGGGTCAAGCTAATAAAATGACTGGCCGAAATTTTGCTTTAACAATGTTATGAAAAAAAACCCAAGAAGTTCTGAAAGAACTAGAATAGCATATTTTCTATTACTTTAATACTTATAGAATTTCTTATAATATGGATGGACTAAAGTATAAAAGAAAGGGTGTGATATCATACCTAGGAGCAGTACCAAGGAGTAATGAAGGAATTGCCCTTATTTCAAATAAAATATTTTATATCAATATTTAATTTTCTTTTACTTTTAAGCACTGAAAACAATTTAAATTCCGTTCAAGTAGGCTCTTTTTAACATCAAGCCCGTCCATCCAGTTATATTAAACATCGATGACCTACCTCTGTATTTCTTCTCTATTCCTTTGCCCTACCTCTGAAAATTTTAATCAGAAAAATTATTTTCGTATTTATATAGCTAAATTAATAGATTTCTAGTGGTGCATTGTAGTTGAATTTTGTTCTATTTTATTTTAGTTTCTACCCCATGTCATGCACACATGTTGATTTTGGAGAAATCTAACCTCAAAAGTTGATGTCGCAACTGTTTTTTTTTATAATTATTATTCAATTTCAAATATATATTTTAAATGTAAAATTGATATTCAAGAGAGCAATTTTGTGTAGTTATTTATCTATTTTAATTATAGTATAGTTTACCGTGTTTTTACTTGAACAAAAATAATGTGTTGAGATAACTAAAATTAATTGATCGTATGAATTGTTAACCTAACATTCATTACGGAGATGTGTTCCACAACTTAATACACTATAGGTATCTTAAATATAGATCAAGTTCATGTCGTTGGAGATCATACTGTCGTACGTCTTCAAAAGATTGTAATGGATACCAATTATTCCTAACAGGTTCCATCATTCCACTGTTCGATGAATTTTTACCAAATTGAATCCGAATAATGTTTTTTATTTTAAATGGAGGGAAATAAAAATGAGGCGAAAGTGGAGATATAACCCGTATTTTGCACAGTACTATTTATAGAATGACAAGGAACATACTTTACAGTAAAAGGTTTATTTAATGTCGGAACATTTTGAAGACAAAAAAAATTACAATCAAGAATACAATTAGGAAACTTTCCTTACATATAAAGATTTATCCCTATACACTAAAGAGAAAAAAATACATACATGCTTATGCATTATAAAGAGTTAAAGAACCAAATACAATATACGGCGTTGGGGTTCGCAACGCCTATTTATCATACAACAAGTGACTGGCACAGTTTTTGGTTCGTTTACTGTTGCTATAAAGGTAGACTATCAAGATTTAGGAGAGTTTGAAGGTGGTGATTATAGTTACGGTACGAGAGATGGAACATAGCATCTCCACGACGGAATTTGGATTTATGGTATGATCTTTCCACGGGTAGACCAAGATTATCAGAATTTTAGTAAAAGATTAATTCGATAGATTAATCGTAAAAAAGAGGAGTAGATTAATCGAATGCGGCCAGAAGAAAGGGCCAGCCCAACACCAACTGGCGACAATCATGAAAGTGTCAGGCGGCTCCGAAAGGCCATATCGATGATGTTTCGTTGAATGTTCACACGCTGATACTTTGTTGATGGTTCAGCATTAAAATCTGCTGGAAGGTTTGTCACGTTTAACATTGATTCTCGTTGGACCCGTTCTAAATCTACACTCTTAAAACAAAAGAGTGACATTCACTCCTATAGGAGAAGTGCATTTTCGGCACCGGAAAGGAGTGGAAATTTACTCAGACTGAGTTAAAACCGCTCGTTTGTTTTAAGAGTGTATATTTCCCCGTCCGCATCCATGTCGCAGATATAATGTTTTATTGGATTCCCTATATTCACGGTACACTCGTGAAATGTGAACATAAAAATTTCATCTCTACGCCCACATCTCTCGTGCGCTGACTGTAACACCGCCTTCCGACTCACTTAAACTTAATTATCTGCATTTTCAGCAATGGTAAAAGAACAAAAAAAACTGCCAGGCCCTTGTTGTCTGATATATAGGTGTTGCGAACCCCAAAGCCGTACTCTGTTTGGTTTAATACTTATTAATTCTATATCTTAACCCCTGCGAAATATCCATTCGCAGGGAATAGTTGTCGTGGTTGCTCAGGGCGAAGGGGTTGTTGTTACCTAGGAAACAAGAGCATCGTGAGTGCAATAAATCATCAATAGCTCATAGTGGACTCTTTAAAAGAATATAATATGTTGGAAGGGGGCGACACTAGTTTTAAACTTATAATAATTAGATAATCAAATGATGTTTTCTTTATTTTTTTTTCTATTTTGCTGTTATTACGATTTTCATGCCCGGTGAAACAATTTTAGATAGCAAAGCAAAACTTTAACATATCTTACAATTTCCAGTTTAATACATAAGGTCCATATTATGTGACCATCCTTCTTAATTGTGACTTTTTTTCGCCAAAAAAAAACAATACGTAAATAATATCGCTTTTATAATTTCGAATGAAAACTAATGTTGGTATTTTCCCCCATCCGAATATATATAACCGCTAAGACTTAGGGATGGTAATTTGGATAGTAAATTGTTGGACTACCGAGTGCATACAAATAAAATTTTAGCACATATATTTATCGTGTTTAACTGAGCATAGTACCCCTGTAATTTTACAATTTTCAAATTACATTCAACTAAAGTACAGTTATTAGCAATTAATAATAAAATACGATTACTTTAGAGATATGTTTGGTTCTTATTACTAACAAAAATATAAAACCAAAATATAATGGTCATCCTCCGTTTGCCCCTTAACTATTTTGAGCAGTGTATTATTACCGAGCCAAAATTCTCACTCCGAAGCTGTGTTTGTAGTCCTGCCAATCCTT
Organism: Oedothorax gibbosus; assembly: GCA_019343175.1. Taxonomy (NCBI): domain Eukaryota; kingdom Metazoa; phylum Arthropoda; class Arachnida; order Araneae; family Linyphiidae; genus Oedothorax; species Oedothorax gibbosus. The sequence continues at coordinate 467,292 of JAFNEN010000348.1, read as the reverse complement.
GAAAATGTTCATTAAAAAAATTTCCTCTGCGTTGAATTACCTGAAAAAATATTTTTAGGTTAAAATTGTAACTATATGCTTATTTTCACAAAATTTGACCCTGATTTTTTAACTTGAATTTGAGCTGTTTATGTTTTACTTAATTCTAATTCTCTGATTAATAAGACAACAAAATTATTTCTTTAACTTCACTCGTATTTTTAAAAAAATTAGATGATAGTATATTTGTAGCTTATTGTTTTCAATTGTGTCTTATTCGTATTCTGACTTTTGTTGATGTTTTTAATCTAACTTTTTTTTTTTTAATATACTTGTTTTGAATCCTAATAATTGTTGCAGTTTAATACTTTATAAGTAAGATTAATTATTACTTTTATGTATACATAAAATATTTATATAATCATTTTATCTAAAAATTATTTTATTTTAATACTTCATAGTTACGGCTGAATATAAGTATCAGGGCCCGAAGCCGATTTCAATACAAGAAAAGCCATTTTTATTCGAGAGCCCCTCACAATTCGCATAAATTATAATTAATTTCGGTATTTTCTTCTTCATATTTCATGACTAGAGGTGAATTAGTAGTTCTTAAACACCAAACAAATATCGACTCAATTTGAACAAATTCGAAAAAACACATAATATTTATAAAATTAGCGACAATGAATCAAAACTCGACTGCTAGGACCGACCAGAATTTGCGGGTAATTTAAATTAGTAGGGTATAAGCCCGGGTCTCCACTCATCCCAGCTTCATGACCGACCACGCCGGGCCACCTCATTCATCCCAGCCCATATTCGTTTTTTTATTAATGTAGAACCAAATTTAATATCTCCTCGTGTACCACAAAGTATTTTATAACAGAACGCAAAATTAAATTGTAAACAATTTCAGAGAGTGACAAAAATTTCCATTCCGATAAAAAAAAAATCAATTTTCTGACCCTGCCATATTATGAAGTTTTAGATGAAATAGTTCAATATATTTTAATTTTTTGAGAAAGGTTGTATTGTGCATTGACTGGCTCTGTTTGCTGCCCCTCCCCCCATCTTCTGTCTGGCTTTTTTTTTTCCTCTGTAAAAAAAATCAGTTACTTTTGGAAGAAAAAAAATCTAAATTATGAAGAATCTTAGGACTAAAACCAAAAAGTTTTTCATTCTTGTACTCAAAGCCCATCAACGATACTACTGCTATGTTTTCTGTCTTAACTTACCGTCCAACCCCCTTCTTCCGTATCCATGTCGCATCGGACTCGGACAGCAGACTTCAATCCTCGAAGCCACACGCTGTACACGCCGCTCCTCACTTTCCCAGCAGCCTGCAATTCCTGGCAGTCCATGGGACGGGTATTCTCCGTACACTGTGAAAAATTGGTGGAACGTTACTCCGTACTTCCACCGTATTTACGAAGTAACGTTCCACCAATTCTTAACAATGTAGCAGCGGACGGGATAATGATAGCCAAGATCATGAAGACCCTGCACAGGCGACTCCTGTTCGAGAAACTAGAGCATTATTTTCAGTGTACAATTGTCCCGAATTTTTAGATATGATAGAAAAAATAATTAAAAAACTTTCCATTATTTTGTTTTAGAAAGACAAATTGTTCATACAATTAATTGACTGTTATGCCGTATAAATTAGAACACTTAACTTTAAACGGTTTTGGATATATATGAATTTGAAATTGAAACACGTTTCAAAATATCAAATGTTTTTAAAAACGCTTTTCAAATAGAAACATAAGGGATCTAAACATTCTAAAAGATATGAAAAAGAAACTATAAGTGCGAAGATATTTTAATGCGTTACCTTTTCTCTTTGAAATCTCTATTAAATTTTAGAAGGTGGATCACTTGGTTTATCATTTTATCAATGACGAATCCTCACTTCACCATTCTGTACATTCACGAAACTGTATATTTAACAACATCAGTGGAGTACTAGTTTCAATTCTGTTATGTTTTGATGGGTTTAGTTAAAGATGATATTTCCATTATTTGGAATTATTTATGTATTACAAGAAAATATTGTAGCCATTAAGAGGGATGGTTATAATAGAAAAATTAAACATTGGATCGGAAAATATCATCTAGTTATTTAATTATAAATGTTAAGTTTCAATAACTCCAAAATATTCCGAAGCGGGTGCCACTATTTTTAAATTTCATCAATTATTAAACAACCGTAAGATATTTTCCGTTAAAATTTGTTTTATTTTGCTGTTATGACGATTCGAATATCTGGTGCAAAAATACCTACTTCCATGGAAACGCAATACTTTCGCATAGAATACGATTTAAAAACTGAAGCATTATTTCTATGGAACTGATCAACGACTGAACATAATCTTAACAAACACGGATAAACGTTTGATCATAAACATACTTACGTATTTTTGAAATTGACTGTTAGTCGAAAAACGGTTAAGACTTATTAGAGTTTTCTTCAACGTGAATGCACAGTTTCTTTTATATCTCAAATAAGAGCCAAGAATTAGCTTATGGGAATTTTGAAGTCTGCACTTGTTTATCGCTTTGCCACCTGAAGAGTAATACGATGATAAAACACCATCACAATCTTGAAAACGTGTCGAAATTATCAATTCACCGTGTGGGAATTTTAAGATATTTAACAGCTGCAGAAGTTATTGAAGAAGCTTTCTTTAATTTTAAAAACAGATATATTTTTTATTAAGTGTTTAACTTTCTTTTACTATTAAGTAGAAAATATTAAACCGTGTATAGATCATCCTTTAGATTATTACTTTTATCGTCGTAGACCTGAGTTTATTATATCTAACACAGAAGATGTTATAAATGCGTGTTCTTCATGATTATATTTCAATTACTTTTGTCTGATAATCGTTTCAAGCATGAAAATATTTATCTATGTTGTATTATTATATATGTTATATTTTTATTGGTTGCGTATTTCAATGCCCACAATAATAGTATTTGGTTTGATTATTTTTAGCAAGCTCACCCAGAAAGGCAACTTCTACCATTATATAAAAAGGTATCCAATTTTTTTAACTAGATAAATATTACTATTAAAGCAACTAAATTATAATATTGAAGTATAAAATATATCTTGCAAACAAAAAATAATTTTTAATCGTCGTTGAACCAGACAGACTCCGTCCGACAATACAGCGACAGACAAGATATAAAGTTTTCTTTAAATCATACTTGTCAAACATAAATACTTTAAATCGATTATTTATATTTTGGTGGCGTTTCAAATCCCACAATCAATAGCAATTCTTCATATTTTTTAAGTCCTCGAAAAAAAATACTTATACATTATATAAGAAAAACGTAATACCGTATGATTTTATTTGTACGTAACATTCAGTTTAAAGATCAATACTTAAAAATTATATAACATATCGAGTTAAAATAATGAATATTAAAAAAAATAGGAGAATTTAATGGCTTAGGAAACTGTAATAATATATTGTTTTAGATAATTACTTTTATAGTTTTAGAAAATATATTAAAATCAAATAATATTAACTAAATTTTTAATAAATATATAATACCCTAGTTTTGATTACAAGCTGAATGTCTTTTTAGTGAAAAATTGTTTTTGTTTACTTAACCAGAGTAACGAAACTAATATTTCTGGTATTACGCTTTTGGTTCTCGAAAATTCATAATATATGCTCTCCAATATTCCATTTTTATTCATTTTATTCGTAATTGATTCGAATTGAAACTGAGTCTCTTTCTGTTTGAATATTTTTCAAATATTCTATTATATCTCTGTAGATGTCATTGTAGTTTTATCTTCACAGCGTTGTTTATCGTTGCTGCAATAAAAGAGAAAAATCACTTAGATTTCTCGTATCTTTTCTATTAAATTAATTCGAAAAAATCCGAAATTCTGCTATTTTATTTAGTTTTGTAAATAAGTTTTAAGAGATGATAATGAATGTGGAATTTATTTTACAACAATATGTTTTATATTAATATTTCAATAGTAGTATGCAATCTTATTGTAGAACAGTATAAATGAGTTATTTAATTTGAAGATATTATTTCTTCAAATTTGTTTTATTTGATGTTATTGTGATTTCATGCCTGGTTACAAAATGCTAACATAGCAAAGCAATACTTTAATAAATCTGAGGATGTCATAAATAATTAATTTGGTATATTGTACTAACATTATTAGGGACTCCATTCTTTGAATCAGGGCTTTGAGTCGCAAAGTAGCAAACTTTTGTTGGACATCTCAATAATAACAAATGGTGGTTCCGTCGCTTGCAGTGATATTTTTCGGGCATTTTCTCATCGTTTCCTTCCAAAATCATGTTTGTAGATATATTTAGTTTTAAAACCAATATCATATTCTTTGTCAGCATAAAATTTCCTTTAATTTGATAAAAAAAACTCGACTTATTATGGTTTATTGTGATTAAAAAGAATGACATTTTTTCAAGATGGTGGCCAAAAAAACATATTTGTCGCGACAGTACGGGTTGCGATTTTTAGTATGTTCATTAGAAGCATGTTACCTACCATTTGCAACAAGAATAGTTTATGTTCCAATTTTTTCTACCCCTAACTCTATTTCGACTGTACTATAAGGGGTATAAGAACGTATAAATAGACAACCACTTCTCTAAAGCCGTTTTCAAACCAGTCTTAATTTTTACTATAAAATTTGTCAAATATCCCGGCTGTATATTTCCGTATGTTATAAATATTTCTGGGTTATACACGAAATAATGTTAGCACCTTTGTAATGCACATTTTTTTTGTCTAAAATAATTTATAGATCCAGAAACACTATACTAGAGCTTTTAATATCGACTTAATTTACACGAGAGTCTCAATAACTCATAGTTTTGGCAAATTGTCTAACGTCTCATTTACCCGCCGAAACAATTAAGTGCAAAATTAAATCTCCCTAGACCAATAGCAACCCCGCTGTGCGTTCAAAAAATGACCTTGGTTGACCCTTCACTGTAAAAAAAATTTTGCATCGAAACTTTAATTTGATCTCTTCAGTTAGCCGAATTACTCAGGAAAATTATCTAAAAAATAATTCCTTTATTGTTTTCCACCCAAATCGCCGATTTATCTAAAAAGTATTACAATAAATATACCCCAAAATGTGAAGAAAAAATAATTCGATACTTTTTTTTTTTAAATAAAAAGTTGTTTTTCGATGATTATGCCGACTTTATAAGTTTAAAACCTATTCCTTTATAGATATATATACATAAGCCTGACGCTGGGGAGCCCAGTCGGTAAGGCGCTTGCTTTGCATGGATTCCAGATACCAGATTCGTTCCATGGATACCAGATTCGGCCCGGTCATGGCCAAAATAACTGCCGACCTATAAACGATCTATGTAGCTAAAAATATGCGACAAATAATAGCCCTTGTATAGAGGGAGTGCACGTTAAATATACTCCAAAGGCCTGACGCTGCGTACGATGTCGCCCGAAAAAGTTGCGTTCGTTGCTTACTCTGATGGTTTCGGCTCGTCACTTAACTGTGGTTCTAAATTACTACGCCTGGCCGACGTTAGCCCTCGTCTGCCAGCTCTAGTGCGACGATAATTCAACCCAACTAAATGTTGGCCTGTGGTCCACACAGTGAAGTGAAAGGCTAAACGCGAAGGGCTAAAATTTCTATACTGCTAAAGTTGTCTACTTTAAGTATAGGGTAAGTAGGTAGGTTGGTACATGTATTTTCCAGTTTGTGTGCTTGATCAACGAGAAAAAATACACCCAGGGAGAAGGCGGGAATCGAACCCGCATCCGGTCCAGTGAGCAGACTGTTAGCATAATGGACTGTAATCAAACCCACTAGGCCACCCGGGCTCCTTTAGGTTGGGCCATTACCTAGTGACTCTAAGAAACATCGATACCTCTTTCGTTTAATCGCATCATCAGTGACATCAGGCTAGATCATCATTGTAACGAGTTATATGAAACTCGTACACGCGAAAGCTGTTTTATCGGGGCACTTGTGTTGTTATTTCTTTACCCCTTTAATATGACCTGCATCTCAAATGGAAAATTAATGGATACTAATGTCACGGGAAATATCGGATACAGGTTTAATGTATATATTTTACGAGGGAGATTTTTATGTGATGTCATATCCGACGTTGAGTGCTGATTCCAACACGGGCTGTTAGGCATTTTCCCTGGTTCAGCAACAATGCCTAATATTTAATACCATACTGTGCGGTTGAAAATATAATACCCACGCTGTGCGTAGCGAGATAATTTATAACGTGTTTTTTTGTGTAAATTAATGCTTCGTAATTTAACACTAAACTGTATTCACTGACGAAGTTTATTTTAAAAAAATCTTTATAATAATAATAGTAATAATAGCCTTTTAAAAGATTAGTTTTTCTGAAAACTATTTCGTATTTTACCTTTGAAATAAATTATTGAGCATTCATATTATTCTTATTCCCAATGCTAAAAATTCCTTTTTTATAAGACTGAAAAATATGCAATAAATCGGAGTTTATTCCATTTATTCAAATATTTCGTCGGATTGCATTATTATTTCGAGCATTTATATAAAATCTACTTTTTTTTAAAAGAAAAATCTTAGAATATTGTAAATGGTATGCTATCTTGGAATCCACAGTTGTTTCTCTGGCTCTTTGCCCTCGGAAATTTGTCCAAATGACGTTTTCAGTTGCTCTTCTGAGTCGCAAGTGTTGAGTCAAGAAACGAGGCTTAAATAAAACAGACTGAGTAAAAATAACGTTCATTAGAATGTCTCGTGTTTATATTTATTTTTGCAACGTTTGTTTATAATGTCTGAGCTATATGTATCGTTCTCATGTATGGTAAAGGGCATATCATTAGAAGTTTTGTGAACGGTAACTGAGGTCCATAACGAAACTATTGAATTTTTTTTAAGTACCGTTAGTACTGAACACGCAATACTCCAAGGGCTTATTTTAATTGTGGTTACTTCTACTTTAAGAAAACATTGAGTTATATCAACTTTTGTTAATATATGCGTTTCCAGGTTAGTCCGGATGTCGACTCCAGACCACAGTAATCATGCCACTTTCTCTCTTAACCAAACTGTTTTCTAACACCTCGATGTGAAAAAATTATTCTAATTTTACTATTCAAATACTCGTTGTTGCTTTTATTTTACTGATCTTTCCAACAAACTATTTAAACGTCTATGTTAGGCTTTAAACTATTGTAAATATTGTACACTTTTTATTGTTATAATATTTTTTTCCTGTTTATTTGCATTTTTAAGATTAACGTATTTATGTTTGATAAGGTTATTTTAATTCACGAATATTTTTATGGCTTTTGAGATTGTTTTTACCATCAATTACCTAATGTGAAATATGAGGTAATGAAAGTAATTGCGATGGGATCGAAAATCCTGAATGGCTATTTTGTTTTTTTCTACACGTTTTAGAGGGTGCCGATTCCGAAAAAATTGTTTTTGAACATTGGTCCGCCTGACAGACTATCTGTTTGAAACCATTCTACTGTTCGAACTACAAAGAGTTACGGATTTCAAATTTGGTACACGAGTTCCCAGTACTTGTCGGACGTCATAATAAGATTTTTGAGAAAATCGTCTTTGCGCATATTGTGGCTGTTTATGCCAATGGACAATTTTAAATTTATACACATTTGTAGGATGAATTTTTTCTTTGCTTCGTATTTTTCCTTTTAAAAAAAAACTTCTTCCATCTTTATTTGAAATTAATTATTTCATTATAAACTTCTTAAACTTTTATAAACTCTTTTTGTGCATAAAGAAATAACCTATATTTGTTGAACATAATCCGTAGTCCCTCGGGTATTGATAGTTTTAATATATTTGATTTTAATAATTTTTCAATGAGGCGTCAAAAAAAAAAACAGCCAACAGACCCAAAAACAGCCAATTCAAAAAAACAGCCAACAACAACAAAAATAATTTAAAACACAATATACTATGTTGATTTAAGAAAAAGTTGTAAAGCCATTGTTAAAATAATAACTTGAAATTTAAGAACGTATTTTAGTGTAGTTAAAAAAATTGTGTAAACGTAATTATAATTTCATATATTTTTATTAGATTTCAATCTATTTGTGCTTTTTAGTTTTGTAATTTTCCTTTCTATTAATTTCCTTAAACTATTTAACCTCTAATTTATTTATTCTGGATATGAATGAATCGGGAAATTTTATTGTGTCGATTCAACGTAATCAACAAAGTTAAAATAAAATATTGACTAACAACGTACTTAATATCATGTATAATCAATAAGTGAAACATCTTGTTCTTTTCCTCTGATACTCAATTCGATTTCAAACGTATGTTAATTAAAATTGCTTAGATGGGCATTTCTCAAATATATGTGTATTCTTTCCCATCAATACAGGAAATTACCGATTTTCGAATAAGATTTTGTCTCCTGCGCATTTTGAATTAAGTTTCGATCGTTAAAAGTAATTAACAGATGTAAGATAGTCGCCTTTGTGTTGCATTTCTATTAGAAGTTGTTGCATTGGATAACTATTGTTGCATTGGATAATAGATTCTTCAGATTTTCAAGTGTACTGATTAATTTTAAAATATGAAATAATACTTGATTTAAGACACAAAATTACTATTTTCATGAAAAGCTTATTTGAGTTTTATAAAAAAATATGTTTGGAATTTCGAAATATTTAATTGGAAATGAAATGTTCCAATCGTTAAACAAGATTTCATTGTTTATAACATACTTTTCACTCATCGACAGAAGTAATCTATAAATTCATCGAGGTCATTTCAAAACTGACTTGAATGTGTTGTAGAAAAATCGGAAACGCTCTTAGGCAGTTGTGGTCTCTAGCAAAGATAGTTACATCTTTGATTTGAAGGATTTCATATTCCTCTGTTACAAATAAAATGGTATGATCGTAAGATTCTCATATGCTAAAAACAAATTTCTTTGTTGGAAACACAATGTAATATTAATCAAGTAACTTTATACGATATCAAAATTCATTTAATTGTTGATTGTGTCATTGGCAGTGGGTTCACCATTTAAAAATAGCCAATCATTAATAAAAAAATTTAAAAATTAAGACAATGTTTGACATAGCAGTGACGTAACAGGGCCGTTCAAGTTGTCCAGTATACATTCCGTAACATTTTGGTCCCGTAGAATTTTTATAGTTTTCAGCACGATCGTGATACACCACTCCTTAACGGATGACGTTTACTATTACTTTATTGTTTTGTTAAAATGTTAAAAATACAAAAAAAGATGAGTACATTTTTATATTCAAAGTAATAATGCAGTATTACCATCTTTGTTTGTGTCCCAAGGCTTTTTATTAGATGATTGGATCTTAAAAGTGCTATACTAAAAAATTATGAAAAATAAGCAAAGTTTGTATCGTTACAGCTTCAGTTGTTGCAAAACACAGGTCCTAGTTTTAAGTAAACTGATACACACTCTTAGATCGTTTATGAATAGATTGTTTTGTAAAATGTTATACAAGAAAAAAAGTCACATTTTTTTCAAAGAATATGCAGATTACACGTTTTTCGTAAGCTCTGTAATTATCTTAAAAGTTATTTCGTCTTCTGAAAAAACAGTGTATTGTATACAATATTGGCTGTTGTTGCAAACAATAAAATAAAAGATCACTTGACTTTCAGAGATAGAATTACTTGGAAAGCAGAAAGAAACCCTTTAGAATTGCAATGTCGTTTTTCGTAAGCTGCTGTAGATATGACCAGTAATCAGATTTAGAAGATTTCTTTCTACTTTTCTAGACAAACGCAAAAACTTTCTGCTTTTCCAACATCACGCAGTTCTTTAGATATTTATTTTTTTGTCATTTATCTGTTGATGAAGTTTTTTCTTCTTTATTAAGTATAAAAAATGTTATCAATTTTTGATGTAAGTGAGTTGACTCGCCAAAAAGATTTTTTCAAAATGAAAACTTTATATAGGAGACTGTTCTTAGCTTAGATACTTTTTTATTAATATTTTTAAAGATATATCTAAATTTATTTTTTTCAATTCAGAGATTTCTGTATTTTCAATGTAAAACGCCCTCTTTTAAACTGTAAAATTGTTATTGCCAACTTCGCATTCCTAGGAAGTAAAATAAATTATAAAAGAAAAATACTAAAATACATTCTACCCTATTCACTTCTCAATATTTCTTTGGTATACAACAGCCTCAAGCCACACACAGTCTCAAAGAAGACAAGAATTACGTGACAATCCTGCAAGATTTGCTGGCAGTCGTACTCTTTGAATGTCTTTTGTAAATGCCCCATAAAACATTCCCCCTTTGTGTCCCTAAGTCTGCACTGAAAAGGCTTGACGAAGCGTATCCTATTCTGAGTTCTGCGGACATCTTTCGGATACTCTATATTAGTATTGTGTGCGAGATGTGTTTTAGGTTGGAAAATAATGTATTGTAAGAGTAGGTACAGCTGCACTTTAAAAAAAAAAAGACGATTCACTCGTTATGGAATTAACAGAAGTGGAGCGTTTTTAGCTTCCACACTACGTTTATAACGTAGAAGGTGGAAGGTATTATAATCGTTCAGTCCGTCCGTCTGTCTGTCCGTCACCCACTTTCATAGGCCAAACTGCAATTGTTTTATACATGTGCGATACGTCAAAAAAAACTCAGCGCATCGAAATTAGAAGACATTGAAAATTTTAGAGAAAAAAATTGAATTCGAAGTAATTCAATTATTTAAAAAAACTGCAACTAAAAAGCACAAGAAGCCATTTTTTTCAATTAAATGGCCGTTGTCATTCACAACAATAGCTCAAGAAACTATTTCTTTCAAACAATAATTTTTTTTAAAACTTATTTTTGCGACGTCAATCATTTGAAATGACGTCAAATATATTTCAAAAAGAGATTCATTGATTGTATGTGGGGATATGAAATGTTTTGCTTCTATTTAAAAGCGAGGAATATTACATATTTATTCTTTGAAATATAAATTAATTTAGCAAACGATAAGAAATAATTATTAAATTTTTGAAAAAAAATGAAACTAGCTAAATTCAGCGTGTAAATGCTGTCTTTTTAAATGTTTAATATAGAATGGATACTGTGTTTGGTGCCTTTTTTACTGTTGAACGCAAATGTTGTGTGGAAGCAAGCTAAATTACTCAGTTACAAACCTACTTGTTAATTTTCAACAGCTGTTTATAAGGCAACAAGGTAAAAAACGAAACTTTAAATTAATTTCTTTATTCTATTTGTGTGAAATCGAATATTATATTATTAATTTCTACAATTTAACATTCAGTTTTTTAAAGACATTATTGCCACTTCAAAGTAATAATATACTCGGCATATATTTTTTAGATAACAGAAGAAAATAGTGAAAAATAATTTATTGATGGATGTTATTGTATGTAAATAACTTTTAAATTTCTTCCTTTTCCGAGAATTTCTAAAAACCACTATAATAGTTTCGACTCTTTCAGACAATGTAATAAATTGTTTCGTGTTTAGAATAAATTTGAAATAATGCACACAATTTGCAATAAAAGTACATCATAGTCGGTAATTAATGACTTTGACAATCCTTTGAAGGCATTTTAAAGGGATGTTTTTGTTACGCATCAGTTTCTGACGATTTCATTTCGTTGCGATAACACACACTTTGGAAAAGCACAAAAGAAAGAGGAATAAAGGACTTCTTCCTATTCACAAAACTATTCGTCATTTCTTTGGTATAAAACAGCCAGAAGCCATAATCCGTCTCAAAGAAGACAAAAACTGCCTAGACAATCCAAGAAGATTTGTTGGTACTCAAACTAGCTGAATGTCCTTTTTATAAAGGCTCCATATAACTTGTTCTTTGTGTGTTTTAAGGCTTCACGGAAGAGGTTTCACGATGCTTTTCCTTTTTCTGTGTGTGGTAAACAACTTAAGGACATATTACATTGTAAAAGTCAATAGCGCGTGAACGATTGAAAAATGTTCAATTACATGGGTACGATTTTTTTGTCTGAAAAATATTTGATTGAACATATAATTTAAACATTTACACTAGTTTACGGCGGTGGTTATGTATTAGTAGTGAACCATACTTAAAATAACTTAATATTAAATGTTTAATAAGTATTTTTAATTCAAAAATCGTAGTTTTACTGCATTTTTTAATTATTAATTGATAAAAATATATTCATAATTAATATTTAATAACCAAGTATGAAGAGAAATACGAATATTAATCTGCTCAATAATTTATCTTTTAAAAAACATAATAAAATAAACAATGATAGAGTTGAATTAAGGGCCATTTATAAATGTTTATTGAAAAAAAATTAGTTTGACATTCAAAAAAAAAATTCGTTGAATCGAAATAGAATTATCCACAAAAAATTCCTGGTTCAGGAATCCCAAAAGTTCTATCAACGTCTAGAAAAAATTTCAGAAAGCTACTAGCCAAAGACTCATAAAAAAAAAGATTCTTTAAAAAAAAAAGCGCAATTTTAATACTGTTTTCCTCAACGCAACTCCCTGAGACGACAACATGGCTGGAGAAAGGAAACAGATCCCCCCCTCCCCATTTCTCTTCTAGAACGTGAGTGAGACCGCACGGATTTACTACCTTTATGGATATAACTACCGTACACTACTTTTCCGCACTAGGGCAAAATCAAACTAGAAAAAAAAAGTTTTCCCGCATCAAATAGCTATTAGGACATCTCAAACCTTTAAATACATCAAATTTTTTTTCTTTAAGGTAAATTTTTGGAATAACAGAAAACTCTTTTAAACACATTGGGTACCGCTATTTTATTATTTCATTCATGATTAATGATGAGGACTTACGCTGTAAATTTTTTTTAAAAAATAACATATGATTTATAATCTTTATTTCAACTTTTGAAGAATTCGAAGCAACGATCGATCATTCTATTTTCACACTCTAGTGTATTTTCCTCTAGTGACTTAACGTAATCTTTTGTCAATCTTACTTGAAAAATGCATTTAAAAATTGGGCGTTTGGTTTTAGGACTTCGTACTATAATGTAAAACATTTAAAATATTTCTTTACTTTCTTATTTACTTAATTCTAATTATTTTTATTGCACAAAAGGTATTATGCAAAAAATTAAATTCATCCTACTTTTAACACTAATAAAACAATATATGAACTGTTTGAAAAGTGAAGATAAACTGATGGATACCTGTGCTTCAATAGATATACCTGCTCACGAGAGAATCTGTGGAAATTATGAGGCATAAAAAGGATATAAACAAATAGGCATCCACCAGACACTCTTCAGCAGACATTCTTTCAAATTGTTTAAAAACACTTTCACAGAGGCACCTTCAACTCTTAATGGACATTAGGTTAATTAACAGCAATTTGACTAAATATATCGCACAGTAGCTTGGCTAAATATGAACTGTTTGAAAAGTGAAGATAAACTGATGGATACCTGTGCTTCAATAGATATACCTGCTCACGAGAGAATCTGTGGAAATTATGAGGCATAAATGGATAGAACAAATAGGCATCCCAGACACTCTTCAGCAGACATTCTTTCAAATTGTTTAAAAACACTTTCACAGAGGCAACTCTTAATGGACATTAGGTTAATTAACAGCAATTTGACTAAATATATCGCACAGTAGCTTGGCTAAATATATCGCAATGTATTATATAACGCAAAAGTTTCACATTTTTGGCGAATACTCTTCTTTTTTTTCCTACATTTCTCTGCTGCCAGAGATACCCCTAAAAATTATTCGTTATTGAAATGTCGTCAATAGATCGCGCGTAATCCCAGGTTAAGTGCAGACACAGTAATATGTTGTTTGCTCTCTTCCTTTTGTTCATAAACTGTTTTTTTTTTGTCGCATCCTGTCTGTGATCTGACTTTTTATTCACTGAAGTACAATTAAACCCATTAGTTACAACAAGAAAATTTTCGAGTAAATAAGTAACTTTTTTAATATGTTAAATTTAAAACTTCATTCAAAAGTAACAGCTATGATACTTTGTATCCAAACTCGCCCCGCCAATAACTTTTTTCACTATAAATCCGCTGTCTCCTAATCTTCAAAGGATCTCTCCCCTCAAGTGAATCTAATTACGAACCACCTCCTTTACGATGTTCATTCTTCCCGCGCTGAATCCGAGTACAGCACAAGATATAAGTTTGTTAAGGCGGCTACAAAAACAAACGGAACTCTTCCAATGGATTGAAATAGCAAGAAAAAGAAAAGAAAGATATAGTGTTGAGAAATAGGGACCTGTTCTATTCACCTGCTTTTTTAATCCTTAAAGAACACAAAAAAATTTGCTAAATATACACATTTTTAAAGAGCACTGTAATTGAAATGCATGTCACGGTTCTTAAACATTGGTTCAATAGATTTTGTATGAATTGATGCGACACGTGCCTTTTGTGGTCTACAAGCGATGCTAAAAGTTACAGGGTCTTTTTTAAATTTAAAATATTTGAATTATTGTGTTGCTTGAAAAATATTGCGTAATCAATAACATTACGTACTTGTCATCTTTAATAAAACATATCTTTGAAGAAGAATTCCTTTATACCATTTCATGTAAAATAACAAGTATCAAAAACACTTTTTACCAATGTTAAAACTGTTTGTTTGTCAAAACCCATTGAGTTGGAAATTTTGAATTCTCATCTGAAATTATCTTCTACGTTCTGATTGTCCTAAACATGTTTAAAAATGCATTGGTAATTTGGACTTTTATTTTAAATCGTTATATTTCTTTATCGAAAAATTCTTTAGTAATTGGACCTGAACCGCCTGAAGCCGTGGAAATTATGACATGCCTCTTAATTAAAACTTCTAGCATAACTAATTATACTTTTAGTGGATTAAGGGACATTCATTGATTTAGAACTGACGAGCTAAAATCTAAAGAATTATTAAGAAGTAAAAGTTTAATTCATATGCTTATGTTTGATCATAGTGAAATAAATTTGATATCCAAGTATATCGCACACCAGGCTTGAAGATGTTCAAGTTTGAATTGATTCTTCACCAAACATTGCTTTACTAAGTGTTTACTTGTTAGAATATGGTCTTCGGCGTCTTTTACCTCCTGAAAATCTAATTTTAAACAAATGGCATTATCCGCTTTACTTTTTTTCTCTCTCGCCCCTTCTATTTGACTACCAATTACACCAATGAAAATGATTTTTATGGATGAATTTGCTCATCCGCTTATAATGTTTAATCTGCTGAAACTGAATAAATCTCTTTTTAAAACCACCGTCATCTATTTTCCCTCCAATCAACAACTTTTATTTCAAGAGGTTTAAATAATTCAAATTTTATTACTTGGAATTGTTAAAACAAGTTCAATTTTATTTCTTCATTCATAGCAGTGGGCCTGTTTCACGCCTTGAGTAATTAATAGTATTTGATATATCTTATTAATTAATTGGTAATTAATAATATATTATATAAGTATAAATATTTGATAGCAGCCAACAGTTTTTTTCGGGAGAAATTAATAGAAGGTAAAGTACGCCTTTAAACTATATACAGACAATTTTTCCTGAAGTTGGTTAGATTTCGGGAGTTGGAATACGTTATGATGAATTTTGGCTGAAATATTAGCGAAAATTTTTGTTATTTCTGAGTGATCGCGCTATAAGGCTGTTCTTATGCGTTGGATTTAAATAGCGTACATGAGCTTTAGACTTTGGTTAAGTGCTTGTAATGACGGTTACAGTTGTTTTTGACCGAAGTTGTTGTAGTGACGGTTAAAATTGTTTTTTTCGATTTTTGTTTCTCGGAAGATGAATTGAATGTTGGCAGATTTTCGGCGAATCATTGGTGATCATTGTTATTGCTCTTTGGTTTGGTTAGATTGAATTCAGTTCATATCAGAGCTACATTCTTTTTTATTCGGATGTCATCGTACTATACATGCGTATAGTGGGAAATTTGTAGTAATCTTTGTGGTTTGAGCTGTTTTTATGTATAGGTTTTACGATCTCTTTAATTATGTGTTGCAATATTGTATAACTATTTTAAGCTATTGGGAAAGAAGCTTATCAAATCATCCGTACTTAAAATCTTGATATTCCCGCCAAATATGTCACGAAGCTCACCAAATTTAGCAATATGTTATCCTAAAAATCCTCAACAAAAAATTTTCGCAAAATGTAGGCCCTAAATTTTGGCTTTAAATATTATTTTACAATTATGTGTCAACTATCTAGACTGCAGTTATGTGAAAATTATGATCTCGGTAGAAATATTATGACGGAAAATTCATAGTTTGGATTCTTCATTTTCCGCAAAATATGTAGCCCTATGGCTAAAGTGGTTATACTATAATGCTTTAAAGCATTACCGCCTGTACGGCTACGGTACAAGGCCTTTGCACGGGTTACCATTTTAGATGCGATGTAGTGAGAGTAGTCCACTCTGGCAACCACTTATCTAAAAAGTTGGTGAACTATGACTTGGCATTGCTTTTCGCTTGATTGGTTAGATCGAATCGCTTCAACCCTGGCATTGTTTGACTTTCTCTAAAAAAGGTAATGTTCAAAAGGGCTAATGTGGTTTCTTGCTCAAAATTGATATTTTAGTTTCAAATACATGGACCTGTCTTCAAAGTTAACTCTATATTTTTATATCCTATGCGAAGGGTGGTTATTAAATTTCTTGTGAAAAATAAATCAACGGTAATCATTGATTTTCCTGGCAAATATGTCAGAAAGCTTTTCGAAGTCGCTACTTTATAGTCATAAAATGGGTCAAATTAACACCAAAAATTTAGTCAAATGAGGTGTTTTGGCTCATAATTTAGATTTTGAGAAAAATAAATCAACGACAATCTAAATACTATTGGGACATTATTGTCAAACATAAGACAACGTGTAGAAAATGTTTATGTATAACTTTTGTAGTGTAATGATTTGAAACCTAATATCGAAATCCAAAAGTCTCACTATCACTGAGTTCCTCTAATTGAACAATGAAATCCACATAAGTAGGACTTATAAGCACCTTCGCAGCCTTAAGGGGGGATTTAACCCGCTGGACCACGGGCCTCCAAACAAAAGTGCCTCAGTGTTAATCCAATAGAGAAAAAATATTTTTAGCCACCTTTCTTCGGCTATATTGAATATTTTTGTCCCGACAATCCCACTTTTTGAAATTGGTTCGAATATTTTTTTTAATTTTAAATAAATAATTTTACACAAAATATTCGTAGCAATTTCAAAAAAGTGGGATTATAGAGACCTGTAAGTTATCTACATTTATTATTTTAAAAAAAACCCGATTTTAAAAATATTCAATACAGCCGGAGAAATGTGGCTTGGAAAATGTTTTTTTTTTCCATTGGATTAACACTAAGGCACTTTGTTTTGAAAACCCGCTGTCCATCTGGCTCATTCTCCCTTAAAAGTTAACTTTTAGACAACTTATCCAAAAAGTGCAACAAGAACTTAGTATAAGTGTTCACTATGAAAACTCCAATCTTTCAACCCTCGAGCTTAACAAGCATTCGCCGCGCCGCGGCGCACCTTCGCTCGTTCCACAATCACCCCCTTCCACAGCAGCAGAGAGATCGGAGCGAGGCAGAGAGACGTCCTTCACTTCTCGTCTACGCGGGGATGTCCGCAGAGCACCATCCACAGCAATCGTTTGGTTTTATTGCCAGCCTCCTCCCCCGCATCACTCCTCCTCAGACGATCCTCCGTTATCGTTTGCCCCAATGTTGTCCGCCACTTTTGTTGTTGCCATGACTGAGTCCGGATAGCACCAGTGCGAAGATGCGCCTCCACCACCCTAAATCTAAGTCCTGATGACCACGGGAGGATTTCGCATGCACCAGGAGTCTGTTTCGCTGAACTAAGGAAGGAAAAAGTGTGTTATAACTCGACAACGAATTATAAGACTAAATCTAAATAAATGTAGTGCTATGGTCGTATGAAATTAAAAAGAAAAGTTGTTGATTTTAAAGATGGAATAACAATTCCCGCTGGTCATTTATAATATGTTTATACTCATCGCATATATCCAATAGTGTGCCTGTGTTTAAAATACATTGAAATAAAACGCAATAAAAATTGAAACTACAAAAGATCCAGCTGTGATTTTACGAAGACTGTGCCATTAGTACTTTATTTCTTATCGCAAATGCACTCTACAAATTCTGCTCTTAGTATAATCAATTTCAACTATTTCCCATATTCTCCAGCCTAAATATCTTAATGTACCTATCTCATGTACATATTCGTAATTGCTAGTGACTCCATTGATGGATATTAGTCGATGAACCATCAACAACTCGCTGAGGTTTGGAGTGTGTCAATTCGACGCCTAAGGTTGCTATATGAGTGAGGGAATCTCTGTAGTCCTTTTGCAGTGTGTGTTGTGTGAGGCAGTTGATGCCAGCGAAAAGTTAACCCTACCTGTCAGAATTTGTAGCAGCCTACATGGAGAGTATTACTCCCACTATAACAGACAACGAATTAGGTAAGGGGTTCAATATTTTTTCCGTTGCATTTATAAATACTTTTCAGTTGTTTTTGACGAAAAATAACTGGATTTCAATATTAATGTTCTGTATTATAGAAAAATATCCATGAATGTGACTTTATATGAAAACAATAATCTATACTGAAATTACATTTAAAAAAAAGTATCGTACCTTATTTCCTTAATTACAAATTTTATCTCCATTTCAGTTTATTTTCCTACAAAGTATATAACTCGAATTACCTTTACCATATATCCTTCCTATCTATTAAAAATATGTCACTGATTTTATATATAAAAAAAGTTTACAAATTTAAGCAATGCAATTTATTGGAAACTTTCAAGTACATGAGAATTCGCACAAAAAATATTTTCTTATGCTTAAAATTATAAATTCTTAGTCATTTTAACAAAAAAAAATCTTTGTGAACGGTCAATTTTTTATTGCATATGTAAACTTCAGTAGATAAGGTAATTTTTTATCGATTTTTTTAATCCTTTAAAGTGTATTTTATATTGGAGAGGAAAAAGATAATGCATTCTGGTAGGGTGAAAATATGCGTTTAGTACTATATTAAAGAATGTTAAAATGGCCACTTCAATTAATTATTCCAGATATAATTCACTGGTTTTTCTAAAGCTTCGTAGTACTTTTCCTGCTTTTGTTTGGAATTGCTGCTTGAGTGTCTTAATTTTATTAAAACTTTAAAAAAAACTTTGCATTAATATGTTTCATTGAGAATTAATAATGGTAATGCAACCATATTTTAACTTTCATTTAGTAGGCTCTTTTTGCTTGCTTTAGTTATATGTAAATGCAAAACGAAATTTTAATATATAATATAATCTACTAATATATAATATATTAATCTTTCGTTGTTTCCATTTGTTTAAAAAGTTTTGATGTAATATTTTTTTAACCGACCAATCGACATGATCCTTAAAGAGAATGAAAATAAAAAAAGTTTAAATGGTTTTAATTTTATTATAACTTATTAATGTCCTATGAAGCTACGAAATGTTATCGGATTTTTAATAAAAAAATTATCGAGTGAAATTCCATTAAAGGCGCTTAATTCAAAAGGATGGGAATTATATTACGTTTTTTTTTAATTTAATATTCCTTTTAGCTGTGGAATAAAAAATTCCTTTTATCATTGGAATAAAAGAAAACTTTTAGAAAAAAAAAACGGAAAATGATTTCACTTTTGTGCTCGAATAGGTTTTCTTAAATTATGTTTTATTCAAAATTTAATTAGTAGTTTCAGGCCATAAAAATAAAGGAATAATTAATATAAATTATAAGAATGCATTTTTTTGTTAAAATTATTGACGCTCCCAAATTAAATCATGCCTTTGTGACGTTACAAAGTTAAAGGCATTTGGCCTGTGGCATATTTTATAATTAAACGTTATTATAAAATGTTAACCAAATACTAGTCGAATAAATTGAACATTTTTGGTGGTTCAGGGGACGGAAGAATAAGTGGGTCCTTGGGATAGACTAGACACTCTTATAATTAATATTGAAATACTTTTTATAAAATAAAATCAATCACAAATCTTTAAATATTGCTCGGTACTTTTACTTATTTTAACTTTTGTAAAGGAGGATAAAAAAATATATCAATATCTACGAAGAAACTTTATTATCGTGTTACCAAAATTTCACTGAAGCTAAAAACTTTAGTTGTAATTAATTATAACCAATAAAACTAGTACTAGTTTTATTTTCGCAACAGTAAGGTTTTCTAAAAAAGATTTTGTGAAAATTAGGCCATTCATTGGTAACTTATGGGGAAATTTTCTTTTGTGTACACATTACATTATCGCCCAGCACTACGTGGTTTGTTTATTTGTTTCAATGTATTCTGTATTTCAAGATTTAAAATATATTAATGGACTTCATTTCATGTGTTTGTTTTTAAGGGCTTAATAAATAATCCGTAATAATTTTTTATGACTTAATGTCTGAATAGTTAAATAATCATGTATGTTTTTATCAAATACTTTTTTTTTTGGTTAGTACACTTTTAACAACTCTTTTTTTCCCAGCGTAATGATAAATTTACTTTAGTACGTTTGTCGATGATGCTTTTGGGTTCTTTCTGTCCGACAAGGTCAAATGGCCGTTCCTCAAAATCCACCCAATTTAAATTTTTCCTTCTTCCTTAAAAGACATTCTCTACATCCTGTAAATAAAAGGAAAATAAATTAAACTCGTGTATTTACCGAATTCACGTTGATATTGTTGACTGTGGCGTAATTCTACTGAGAGTTCTTTGATCCGTTTATGTAACGGAATTTTGCGGGATGAAAAGGAAATCCTTGCAAATGCTTTTATTCGTAACATTTATTTAGTTTACAGAAAATCATGTGAGGTTTTTCTTTTCTTTTTTTTTTTCATGCTATGTAAACTTGGCTGATTTTTGCGCAAGTTTAAAAACCGGGGTATATTTTCTTTAATTTGAGCGTCGTTTTATTTAAACTAGTATTGTCACTTTAAACAACTTCTATTCGAGATTCCAACATCTCTTAATCTCAATATTCGCTAAAACTGTTTTTTTTATATAATTGATTTGTAAATTTCATTGAATTTCTTCTGAAAAATTTCATTAACTCATAATTCGAAAATGTTTTTAATATTAAGTTTTTTTTTAAAAAATAAAACGATAAGTTTTGATATAACTAGAACATCCTACTTTCTTATTACTTTATTTCTCTCCGAAAACTTTTGTACTTTACATAATAACTTAAAATGAAAGCTTAAGTTGAATAAATATCGGTAGGTAAAGCAGGACGCAAGCACACAATGCTTTTACAACTCTTCCCTCTTGTTTCCTTCTTCAACCGATCGATGAAATTACCTCGACCTATCCCAAAACCTTACCCGTTTGTTCCAAACACCAAAACACGATCGGACAATTTCGATCTCCAAATAATCACCTTCGTCATTGTCTTGACTACTTACCATTAATTAACGTCGGTAAGAGATTTTCATATCGCCGACGACCTTTTAATTCCAACGTTTGATGGATAGAGTTTCGTATTGCAAAGGTTTCGGTTTGAAAAAGATGTTATAATATCTTTTGAGCAAAATGGATGCGAACACAAAATTTAGGCAAGAAAATAGAGAAAGTCTGGAAACATGTTGTGTTTTCTTGAAAATAATTAAACCTAAGAGTACAGTCTGATTGCCCTTGGAAGGTCAAATGTAAAAATGCAGATATCTGAACTGGAAAAAAATTCTTCTGTACGCAATCATCCGATAGATTAATTTAAGGTAGCTGCATACCTTTGAAGGCCTATTTTTTTACTTTATAAACTTCTTATGGCTTTTATGATATCCTAATAAGTTAAATAGTTGTAAAATTGACAAAAAAGCAGAAAATTAATTTTTTTTGTTTGTGATTTTTTAAGGATTGTAGTTTAAATTTTGTCTAAAAACGGCCTTTGACCATAACGATAACTAAAATTTTAATGATATATTTAAATTCTATGAATTGGCAACTAGAAACAAATAAGTGTGTTAGGCCATGAACCACTCTTATATATGTGTCATAAAATTTACATGTTCCATTGGCATTTAAAGTTAAAAAAAATCAAGTTCAGCAGATAAA
The DNA here is from genome assembly GCA_019343175.1 of Oedothorax gibbosus. Taxonomy (NCBI): domain Eukaryota; kingdom Metazoa; phylum Arthropoda; class Arachnida; order Araneae; family Linyphiidae; genus Oedothorax; species Oedothorax gibbosus. Next base: position 445,183 of record JAFNEN010000348.1, on the reverse strand, counting down.
TATTTGCTGTATTTTAAATTCAAATGCACACAAAATCAAAGGATTACAACATATGACTCTGACCAAGGTTCAAAACCTTCAATTAATATTTGAATCAATGTAAAAAATTGATACAATTTGAAACGATAGTTTTTGAAAAAAAATGTGTTTTGCGATAAAGTAAAATCATAAAAATCTTGTTTTGGTATAAACAACAAAATGTAATTTAGATGATAATTTTTTAAGAAAAAAATTTCGTAACTCCTAATTACATTTAACTCTTTTAATCCGTCGATAAACACACGAATATAGAATCCAGACCATATTTCAGGTTTTATTTGCAATTAATATTATTTTATTTAAGTATTTAAACTAGCCCTTGTCAGGTCAATGCTAACTAAAACAGTGATTTCTTTTCTATTTACACTAGAAACAAAATTTTTGCTGAATTATGAAAAAAATGAATTATGCTACTAAATAATCTAAACAATAATAAGTGAAATTTCAACGAATTTCTTATTTTTGAGGTATACGACTATCTTAAATAACCTTAAGTTTGAAATGACCCGTAAAAAAATCTGATTCATAGTTGTTTTATTGTGGTTGAAGTTACTTGTTTACAAAAAAAATTAAGGACTTAACCGACAGTGTTGTTGGTCTGAAGATTAAATTTATATGAACTGGCAAATGCCTGTTTTCGTTTTCAAATAAATACTGAAAAATTTTATTTAACAAAAATTTCTGCTTCTGATGTATTTTGTGCTAAATATATTGCATAATAATGGCACTAGAGCTACACGTGGGCTATTGTAGATGAGCATCGTAATTTAGAGACGCAGTCAAGTGACGACACCTAACCCAACGCAGCTTTTAACGGCATTACGCGGCGTCGTCGGTACTTAGGGGCATAATTAACGAACACCCTCTCTACACGGAGTATTATTGGTTGGACTTTTCGGCCGCACAAACCATTTATAGGTCACCAGTTATTTTATCAAAGGACGGACCCGAACCTGGGACCTTTCGCATTTTTGGAGCAAGCGTATTACCGACTGGCTCCAACCCCCCCCCCCCCCCCCTTTTCCTTGTTGAATTTTCGGTCTTACACCATTTCTTTTTCTTTACAATTATCCCTATTCTCTCTTTTTTTTTTATTCGACAATTTTTTTTATTCAACTGACTTATAAATTGAAACTTTATTATTTTTTTAAAATTTTCTTGTACATATAAAACTGAAAATTTTGGACAGAAATAGTTGTTATATACATTTAAGTTATTCCAATACAGCAGTCTGAAGGGAGTTTTCTCATGCTTCTAATTTCCTGGTGACCTTGAAATGAAGAATCCGCGTAATTAAAATCGAAAACGCGGCAATTGGGAGATATTTCGATGAGATTTACTCTGGTCGCGATATATTGGGATCGGATTCGTATATTGAGTGAAGGGTTCATAGTTCCTCATTTGTAAGTTTGTTATTAAAGTACAAACTCCTGATATGTATGTAGTATTAGTTAAATAGTTGGGTACATCTTACTGAGTGCTGTGATCATAATTACAAATCATTTGACTAAGATTTATTTGCAAATGATATTTACTGTAAATAAACTTATGTATTTTATAACTTATAAGTTGTTATGTTTGACTTAGAGTAATAGATATTAACTTATTTTTTCTAAGGAAATTGCTATTCAACCAATTGCTTACCAATAAAGAAATTATCATAGTGGTCCTCCGGTAATGATACCATATTTTAATAAACTAATACAATGTTATGAAAATATATTGTACTTGGTATCTGAATGTTTCTTAACTCTTGACAAATAAATTTTGACAAAAAACTATATAAAAAAAGAATACCAGGAACAAATTCACTATAACCTTCCTTCCTCCTTGTACTTACAAAGGCAAAAAAATCGGTGCTCTAAATAGGATACTTTTCCCCGACATAGTTATATATTACTCTGAAAGCACATAATCTACAATAAGATAAAGCCTTATCAAAAAATATATCTACCCGATAGATACAAAAAAAGCTTATGTAAAATCCGCACTAAAGTGCACTGATTCATCTACACTAAACCATTATCATAAAAAGTAAATAGTAGCAAAGTTTCTATGTATAAAATTGGGTAATAATGGGGTTAAAAAAAAGCTATATTCAAGACTGGCGTATTTTCTTTTGAGAGCAGACAACAATTTCCTGTAAACTCAATATATATATATTTATTTTTGGTATTTTGAATTTCCACTGCAAATTGTTTTTATAATAGGTTTTCTTCTTATTTTGGTGTTTTCTGGGTACTTTTGGTCGAAATCGATTTCTTGATAAAGCCATCGTTTAACAGGAATTGTAATGCCTGTACTGTCCAGCTCAGTACAGAGGTGGGAAGTCTTCAAAAGATGGGCAAAAAGCTCCTGGTATCACTAGGCGTCATACTATATTTCAAAGTGGACTCTTCCACGATGGTATTATTCGCAAGATATTGAGAGCTGGACTGTAGACTCCTTTTATAATACAGATCTTATTTCTTCTTCTCAAATGTAGAAAAAATGTATTGCTTTTTGAATTATTCCATGTGTTAAAAACATCATCTACATTAACTATGCTTATAGAAAAAAACATGTTAAACAAAAGTTTTAAAGAATTTTTCTTGAATGGTCATTTAACTTCCTTTTTTTATCTCCTTTTCTCTTAAAATAGATTGAATTATACCTGTAGCTACGAATCTAGACATAAATGTAATCTTTTAAAAATTCTAAAACATTTTAAAGAAATAAAATTCTTACCTAGGTTTACTTTTTATCCCTATATATATCCAATTGCCTTGATCCTATTATACAAAACTGTTTAACTCTCATGCTCAATTAGTTTGTGAAATGTTTTTTACCATAATTAAGCTATGACAATACTAAAATCTTGTATTGTGTTTTATGTCACAAGTAATGATATATTAACTAAAATAATATTTATTATATATTTTAATTTGGAAAATTACAAAAAAATTCCTCTTTGTCTTTCGATTATTTAACTTTTAAAATTTCTGTTGTATGTTTAAAATAATAATTCTTGATATTTCTCTAATGTAGACTGAATGGTCGAATCCAGGAATAAGAAAATAATCACATAAAAAAAAACTTTTTTTTTTGTTTAAAATGACAGTCTCCTTTGTGATTCGTTTGACTTGCGTGTGTGTCTATTGACTACAATTCCCACTGGCGCTCGTGTTAGCATGTTAACAACCAACACATAAAATCGTTTTTTAAATCGATTTCTGTACAATTTAACATTTGCATAAAATTTCGTTTAGAGTTCTAAATAATTATTTAGTTTTATTTGTTATTTATCTACCGAAATAATGAGTCGAAGCGTTTTTACCTCCATCTATTACTGACACATGTTAGTAAAAACTTTTATACCAAAAAAAGAATATTTTAATGTAACGTAAATAACAAATTCTAAATATTTAAACTGTTTGAATACTGAAACCCATTTGGTTGGGGCTTTTTATAAATTAAAGTAAAACACGTCACCCTTTATGAATGCTTTGGTTATTTTTCTTTTGATGTATTTCTCCACGTTTTCCGATTTGTCTAATTTAATACTTGATGTAGCGAAAATTCCTTTTTTATAACGCTTTTCAAATCCTGACATACATAATGCATTGACAATTTTTGTATTGAGTTCAAAAGGGCTTTCCTTAGCTTTTGAGAGTTTTCTTTATAAATCTCCGTGGTTTTCCTTTACATTCTATATATTTTGGTTACTATTATTATTGATTTTTGATTTATAAGTGCCAATTTCATGGCTTTGATTAAATATGCATTTAAAATAGACGAAAAAATAATTTAACAATCGAAGTAAACAATGCGAAAATCATAAATTCAAAAGTCAGAAATTATCGTTTGAAAAATTAAAATCAAATTCGCACGAATGAACGCAGGAATAAAATCGCCAGCGTGTCCCACGACGACAAACGCCTCGTAATTATTGGAAAATTACCCTTATTCCCTAACCTGTGTAGTCTCTCAATTTTATAATGCTAATACTTCCCCAAGTTATATGGTTTTAATGAGTAAACAATCAAAAGTAAGAAATTATGGACTGAAAATGCTAAATCAAAACTGAAACTTTTCACTAATGAACGCGGGATTAAAATCGCTTGCTTGTCCCACGACGACAAACGCCTCGTAATTATAATCGCGGGAACATTTGTTTCTAAGTAATTGGAAGAACAGAATCAAAATGGATCTTAAATCAGCCCAATGCTTTGTTCTTAGCTAGATAATTAGGTACTGCGTTCTCTAATTTGTGTTAAAGAAGATAAGTGGAAAATTGTTTAAATTTCGTTAATCTCGTACGTTCCAAAATCGTTCATTTCTTGTTTTACAGTGTATATTATTCTTTGAATTTGGTCTCTTAGTTTAAAATGTTAATTTATTTAAACTACGTATATAAAATTTGAATTGGCAGTATTCTTATATTTTTTATTGATGTAATTTACAATGTATTAATTGAATTGCTTGTAACTCTCTGATTTTTCTTTTGTATATTATTTGCCGATTTGAAGTTATATGAAATAAATTGAATAGGTGTTTGCTCTCTCTATCTTTTTTTCCGGCTTCTTACCGTTAATAATAAAGAAAAGTATTTTTAAACTTGAAATATTTTTATTTCGCAATAAGCTTGTACTTATGTTTGGTGGCTAATAAATATTCTTGCAAATAAGAACTTCCCGATCTTTATGACCCTAGGCGATAATTATAGAAATTGTAAGTTCTTAAAACAAAAGTTTCTTTTGCGATTTCCATTTTTTATCTTTTTTGCTAACTTCAAAGTTGTACCAAGTAGTGTACTTTTTAAAAAGTTTAGAAATATTTTTTAAAAAAAGGATTCTTTGATCGTTTGCATTTGTTTAGAAAGAGGCAGAAGGCGTCCAATTTAATTTATTTTAAATGCAAACGTGATTTATCATTTATATTTAAGAACTTATGAATAATCCCTTTTCAATGCTATATATTCTTTTTGATGTAGTCTTTTTTTGTTGATTTTAGTTCTTTAAATGGTATTTAAAATCAATCGGTCTAGTTAGATTTTGAATTCGATATATGTTGTAATGCTGCTATAATTTAATATGAAATGTTTTGCTTCTGTTTAAGAGCGATGAATATTATATATTTATTCTCTGAAATATAAATACATTTAGCAAAATATAAGGGATAATTATTGAATTTTCGAAAGAAAATATATGAAACTAGCTAAATTTAGCGTGCAATTGTTCCATATAGAATTAAATGCTGTGATTGGCGCTTTTTTTTCTTTTGAGCACAAATGTTGTGTAGAAGCTGTCTACGTAACAGATTCTGTTACAAACCTACTTATTTTAAACATTTTAATTTTTTGTGCAAAAATATATGAATTTAGTTTCAGAAGATAATGGCAACATAGTAAAAATAAGTTACTATAACGGGACACACAAACGGACATTAATTTCTATTATTATTAATTCTCTAACTTATTTTCTTTTTTTTTCATAATATAATTTTAAATATAATATGTATTAATATATTGGTAGTAGTTATTTTGTTAAAATACTCCGCCAGATTCTATAACATTAAAATCCTATCAAATGTTTCTTTTTTTTCAAAGACTGTATGTATTAACTAATGGGGTTGTAAGTACAATTTTCTCTAATGCATATTTTCAAATGTTAGACTTGGTTATTCCGCGTTCAACCATTAAAGACATATCCGCTCATTTTAAAGGAAATTCTCTCTTCTAGTACTTAACCTTTTTATTAATTTTCTAAAGTTACTTTGGGAAAATAGAAAAAACGCATGAATATAACCTTGATATGAAAAAAATACGTGATTATAATTTTCAAATAAAAGGAAAGAAGAATATAAATTTTATATAAAGGAAAGTATGACCATAACTTCAGTATAAAAGGAAAATAGGAATATAAATTTATATTATTTAAGACATTGTTTAAACTATTATGATTGACATTGATTTTTCTAAAAACTTTTTAAAACATACGTATTTCAATGCTCTAATCAAAAGGCTATCCCCTTTGCACATTGAACCAAATCTATTAATTACAATATTTATTTAGTCCGTATCTCTGTCCGTTTCACTTTTAATTAACTGAAAACTTGCTATAGAAAAAACTACAATATTTCGGCACATTTTGATCTGTATCCATTGCTTAAAAAAAAAGAAACATGAAAATCAAGTTATAACAATACTTAAAACTTATTTTTAACATGGTACTTTAGGTGTGTGCAAATAGTTAATACTAAATTGTTATCAAACAATGATTATTCTCTGGATATATCTGTATTGGCTGTTATAGATACATCTATACTTTTACCAAGGCGCCGTGCCCGAAATACCCCAATAATGTTTATCTTTTGATATTTTTTTTATTCCTCCTAAATAACATCGTTCAAGCATTTTTACAAATCATTTTCGATCACTGCCTAAATTATAATTACGGTTATCTCTCAATTTTTTTTCTTTTCTAAGGCTGCATTTTTGTTGTTGCTAAAATGCTTCATAACGTGAAGATTTATAATTGTTAATTTTTTCAGACATTATTTTACCATTTTTTTTGGCTGCGTGTTATTTTAGTTTAAAATGTCGAAGAGCTAATCTTCAGGAAAATATTTTTTTTAAAATATGGTAAATATTTCAGAAGCATCGTTTTAAATCCCTGTCTTTACTTCCCGCTAAAAAAGTAGAACTACAGCAATAAATGTATATTTTGTATATAATTGGCTCCAAGAAAACTGTCTAATCTATGATTATTTTATAAATTTCAGGGTAATTAAAAATTATGCATTCAACATCTTAGAAAAGATGTTGAAACTCGTAGGTATGTTTCAATATCTTTTTTAAGATGCCTATTTGTTTTTAACCTAAATTTTATAGTATATTATTTGCCTTATGTATTTAATCACTTATTCTTCTGTCTTTTTTCCAATTTGATGAGATATAAAGAACTCAACTATAAGTATGAGATAAGACTTCAAACACACTCTGAAAGCTTATTGAATTAAAACATTTTTCTATATTGTAGCAAAACTTCCTAATTACTTATAAAAGTTTCGTTGAGGGACTTCCCAATTAACTCTTGAGGTCAAAGTCAATAGCGCTACTTTAACGCTATCGTTTTTTCTATGAACCTGCTTGATAAAATTCAAACACTAGTAGGCTGATCAAACACAAACTAACCTATAAGTGATAGCGGATAATTTTTATCCTACTTTTTTTTTATTCGAAAGAATTTTTTAAAAAATGAAAAAGTAGGTATTGACATGCGGTCGATGTCCATCCGTCTGTCTGTCTGTCAGTCCGTACCTCCCTTCCAAAATCGGTTCTATTATTCGGATCTTAAAAATTATTTTTTTTTGTTAGAAAGCTATGACCTCAGAGACCCAACTTTCATACTTTTTGTCCGCCTGTCTGTACGTCCGGACGGACATAAATCTACTATCTGTCGGCGAATTTCCCATTGAATTAGCATTGAATTCAATTTTGAGTCATTTAAATCACTGTTGCCTAATCAACAATGGCACGAGAAACTTTATTTAAAAATATTTGAAGCAAAATCATTTTCATGAATCATTTTGGAATTACGTCATAAAATGTAGCACAATGTGATTCTTTGATTGTTCATTAATTGTTTACCAAGAAAGCGGCAAGACATATTTTTTGCATACAATTCTGCTTAGTTTTAATTTACATTTATTTTTTTAATGCAGTTTGGAGTAGTTTCATTAGTTTTGTTAGTAATAAATATTTAATTACTAGCAAATTTATACCCGTTTTTCGCACGGAATAAAAAAAATATCAAATAGATTCCAAATATGTGTACCATATAACGTGTTATAGGATCATGAACTTATTATTGTTTCCTCTCGTTATAAATTATAAAATCCCGTTTCATTGCCTTAAAATTCAAAAATGAAAAATACGCTGTAAAATGCACTCATAAATGTTATCACAATTCCCTCATAAATACATAAAACCTTTTAGCTCATTTGGCGCGTTTTGGGAAATAATTTGGCGAGAAAATAGATATAGCTACAAACACACCCATTATACAGCTCTAACACAATGACCTTCGAACAACCGACCAGCTTATAAATTATTTATAAAAGAAATTGCCTATTTGGCGAATTTTAGTTAATAATTTGGCGAGTATGGCCACGTATTTGGCGAAAAAATAAAGACATAAAACACTAATATCTCTAAGTGCGATGGCCTTCATTAACCATCATAGTTCAGTAATAGCTTAACTATACATTTATTGCTTAAATATGCATACATGCAGACAACAGAAAAATCCAATGAAAAAATCTTCAAATAAACCCACAATAAAATCCGGGAATGAAGACTGGCGGAATTACGTCACTTAAAAAATGTCAATTATTTTTCAAATAATGAATTTAGTTTCTGAAAGTAATGGCAAAAGAATAAAATAAACATTTAGAATTTTAAATGTTTTCGTTATAAGTTTTATTTAATTTTTTCAGCCGATGGCATCAGGAAAAAGAAAAAATGATCGGATTTGAGCGAAAGTGGTGTATTTTTTTCAGAAAATTCGAATTTTCTCTTTAAAAGGAACAAAAATGAAAAAACTAAGCCTCAGGTGCACACGTTTGTATTGAAGGGAATCTATCTTAAAAATTTCGAATTCCTTAGGGCAGTATAAGTAGGTCTTTTACGATCCGAAGACAAACACACAGACATAAAGACTCTTTCTTTTATTATTATAGATTCTTCGAAATACAAATAAATCGAGCAGACGATAAATAATATTAAGTTATTTGTGAAAGAATATTAAGGAAAATAGTTGATTTTTTGGCTTTTAGAAGTTTAAATTATAGATGGATGCTGTGTTTAGCTATTTTTTTCTAATGTGTGTAAATCTAGTGTAGAAACGATTGTTGATGATATTTACTGTTATGAACCTAGTTGTTTCCCGATTAGAATTTCAGTAAGTATTTAAGTAACAGGAAAGTAGGATATTTCAGTTCTTTAAGAACTTCTTGTTATTTGTAAATTTTATGAATAATTTTTTTAATTCTGATTTTAACAGTGTTTAATAATTGGTGTACATAAAAGTGCGGAAAAAGTCGGCATTTCACAATTATTCCGTGAAAATTGCACTCCCATTACGATCGAATTTATGTAGTCCTCATTTTGCAGCATAGCAAACATGCACTTAAGTATTTCCTGATTATTGTACGAAATAGAGCATCTGCTACTTAGCAATTTGTACAAATGTCACTAATGTGGACTTGTAGAAGAGGTTATGTAATATGGAACTAACAAAAAAGCGTACATTTGTATGCTGTTACTTTATTTTTGGTATGGTTTTTATACTGTTGTGCACTATCACTTTAAATCGTATATGGTCGAATGAGGTAACTCTGGCCCTGAAGGGTAAATTTGGCCTGAAGGTAACTTTGGTCCAAGCATAAAATCCTGATACTGAATTTCTTCTTGAGTATTATTTTACTCATAGGTTAAGGCAGAGTTGGTACTAATTGAATTTTTACACATTTATTGCACATTTATTACACATTATTACACATTTTTAAAAAGTGTATTTAATGAAAAATTATCTTGGAAAAGCTTGGGCCAAAGTTACCTCATTAGAAGGTACTTTTGTAACTTTTATTTCTATATACTGTGTTATGACAACTTGTAACCTACACTAATTATTCCAAACTTTGAACTGAACTTTCCTTTATTTAACTTGTATAACGCCACGAAATATTTTTGGTCAGTCTCGCATAACAATTGTGGGAATGTTAAGAACGGAAGTGCTTTATCTCGTATGCGACGCTTAAAAGCTTTGTGGTCGTGTTTTCGTGTGATAACACCTCTTACTTTAAAGAAAACGACAAGAAATTGTTTTTAGCCTCTTGATACCCCAGCAAGATGTTACACATATATCTTTCAGATAAACATATATTTCAAATAAGAATAAATATTAAAAAAAGTGTGTTCTGTAAGTAATTTTGATTTTTTTTTAATATTTGCTGAGATACTGGTCAATTTCCTGGAATTTGAGCTGCAAAAATACTTTTTTTTGGTAATATGAATTCTAAAACAAGTTGTACTACTGTTATGTAATTAATAGTTCATATTAATATTGTTTAAATGCAATGAAAGCTTTTAAAATTTATTGCTGAAAAAAAACTTCAATCAACCGAAATCGTGTTGACACTCTGGTTACAACTTCAGTTTTTGTAAAAATATTGCAACTGATACATGTAATAAAGGTTAAAAAGAAATTTTCAGATTTTCTATCGAACCATTTCAGTTCTAAAACTTTGAATTAAATTATGCAGTTATAGGATTGTTAAACAAAACATACGTTTAAATGGATGTCAGATTTCAAGAGGATATATAGTAAACACTTAAATTGTCATAGTAAAATTAATTAAACAATATCATACTATTTCTTACCAGTAAAAAAATCAATATTTAGAACAGTTAAAAGAAATCTTGTTTGGTAATCATAGACCAATCGCTTAGGGCATATTTTATTTTCTAGCAAACTCTAGAGACTTGATATAAAATAATGTTTGAAACGCTTATACTTCTCTCTTTCGTTACAATTTTTAATTTATACGTATTTAATTATTCCTCTGCTTTGTATTTTTTCGTTTTTAAACCTCTTGGATCGTGATTTGAAAATTAATTATCTCGTTAATAAATGCATTCTAGACATCTTATAAAATCTTTTGTGCGCAAATAAATAGTTAATTATTTTTTGGAAATTATAATTCGTATTCCCTCTCCTAGCGTCTCAAGTAGTCAACTCGAGGGGCACATCCTAGTTGGGACGGGTATTGATTTATTTTTGCGCATTCCATTTTAAACTTATGAAGACTTTTACGGGACTCCCAGTATTTTGCGGTTACGAGGACTGGATTGAAATAAGTTTCAAAAGAGAAACAAGTTTCGTACTTTGTCCGTTTCATTAACTTTCTTTTAAGAAGTTGAATCACTGATAAATTTATTAAAAATATTAAGGAAATTGTAAAATTCCATTAAGTCTATGCAACATAATTAGATAAGCCAGAAAGGTAAAATAAAATTTTGACAAACAACATACTGAATAACGTATGTAATAAATATGTTAAACACAGCCTTTTATTGCTATGATGCTTCACTCGCTTTCAAACTTATTTAATTTAATATAGTTTAGATGGAAAATCTAGGACGCGCATGTCATATCATTATGTGGCATGTAAAAGATCCCTGGAGGGTCCATTTGGCTTGGGTTCTCTCGGCAAAATTAAATCTCGGCATACTTTAACATCCACAGAGAGCTCAGATTCATTGTAATCTGGGCGTCAAAATTGGTAGCGAGAGTCGCCTATATGGTGCCACAAAGAAATGGCTCTCAGTTCTGGGGAATATGCCGAGTCTGCAAAAGGCTTGACCGCCAATATTGCAGCCCCATTAGAGAAAAAAAAGTTTAGATGAGTATATCTTAAATATTTCCATTCTTTCCCTTCTGTAAAGGAAATTACCCCGTTTTCGAATGACATTCTCTTACGTACTTTGAATTGTATCTGCATCGTTAAAAGTAAGTACCAAATAAACCCTCGTGTTGAATTTATATTAGAAAGCGTTGCATTGAATAATAGATTCTTCCGGTTTTCAAGTATACGTATTCACACGCGCTATTCCATTGAAGTATCGAAATTCAATTAAAAACCTCAATTCAAATTTGAAATTAAATAAGTTATTAAAATTTTCGTTATTAAGTCATTTAAAACGTAACCACCTGAATTATAATATCAAGGAGCGTTAAATATAAAAAAATATTTAAAAAACGGTGTCCAAGACACGTCAAAACTGAATATTTTCTACTTCTCCATTTCTTCCTACTTTAACACACTTAGATTTTCTATGTACTTATTATTTTTTTTAATATCATAAAACTAAATACAGATACATTTTTTTACAAACCAGTAAGCAGGTGTATAATTATTGTGTCCTATCATAGTATATATAACTCTGGATATTCGATTCGCTATTATCATTGTTGTATACTTATGTTCAACTTTTCATGCAGAAATTGACTTTTCATAAGTAATTTGAAGATATTTAAAATAAACTTTGATCAATCGGATTAAATTATTAAAAAAATCATTCCAATGCAGTTATTTTGTATTTTTTTATTCCTTCCCCCCATTTATCACTCAAACTGTGGTATCTTCTCTTTGCAGAAAAAGTCCAAAAGAAGTATGGTGACATGAAAGGAGAGTTGATTTTTGTAACTATGGTGAAGGGGTCCAACAAGCTGGGCATCAGCCTGGCCGGCAACAAAGACCGCACCAAGATGAGCGCCTTCGTGTGCGGCATGCATCCGAAGGGGATGGCGGCGAAAGACGGCAGCATCAAGATCGGAGACGAACTGCTCGAGGTAAGAGCAGAATTGGATAGTCATAAACTATTCAGCAATCGTGATTACCGAAGAATTGGCCAATTATCAGGTTTATCGGAAAATGGACCCTGGTTCCCTGGTAGATCGGCTAAACCTCATTGAAATGTCCTAGTATTCGTGTTCGACGAAGGATTGGTCGATTATCAAATTTATCGGAAAATGATTGTTCGTTTTCGTGGTAGATCGGCTAAACCTCGTTGGGATGTCCTGGTATTCGGTATCAACGAATGTTTGGCTAATTATCGAATTTGTTGGATAATGATCGTTTGTTTACTGAACCATACATGGATGTCCTGGTATTCGTTATCAACAAATGATTGGCTAATTATCAGATTTGTTGGATAAGGATCATTTGTTTCTCTGGTAGATCAGCTAACCTCGTTGTGATAATCTGGTATTCATGAGATCGGTGATCGGTGGTTTGTCAATTTATCAGATTTATCGGAAAATGGTTGTTCGTTTCACTGCTAAATCGGCTAACCTCATTGTGATGTCCTGGTATTCGTAATCTTCGAATGATTGGCCAATTATCCGATTTATGGCTAAACGATTGTTCACTTCCTTCTTGATCGGCTAAACCTCGATGTTATGACATGGCATTCGTGATCGGCGAAGGATTTGCCAATTATCAGATTTATCGGATAATGATCGTTTGTTTCACTAGTAGATCGGTTAACCTTGGTGCGATTTCGTTTACCTATCGTTCTTAAAAATAACATTTCATATCGGTAATCGCCGTTAAATTGATATAGGGGAGAACTCGTTCTCTAATCTCTTTTTAATGGAATTTGAAGCGCAGTGGACGAGGCCGGGGAGAGATTGGATTACTTTTTTAATGACACACCACACACTTAAAGCGGCGATTGACGAGGTAAAAGGAGCGATGGGTTTGACTTCGGCTTCCAATGTCTTTTATGTGGTATTTCAAACGTTGGTTAACGTCATTTAAATTATTTAAGTAATATTATTGAAATAGTATTTAAAATTATTATTAAAATAAAAAAATTTAATATCATAAAATGTAATTTAAATATTAGTATATTATATATTAATATATTATTTAAATATTTCACATTTTTGTTAAAATTAAATTAAAAATTTAAACTTAAAATGTATATTTGTTTTTAACAATCTTTAATAAAAAAAAGCCTCATTTAAAAATATTAATTATATTTAAATGTTATTATGATGATGTACTATACAAAATGAAGTTGCTTATACAAGTGGCACTTTAGGTACAAAAAAAATAGTGTGTGAAAATAGAAAATGGTAATACAATCGAAAAGCAATTAGTATTTATGCGTAAAAAAACTAATTCATCTATTGCAAAAAACACACTAGTCCTCCAAAGGTTAAATCTTATAGTACACCATCTCTCCCAACACCTCGTTTAAGTGCCTTCAAATACTTGAATTACATATTAGAGTAGTACTACACATCATAACTATGTAGTAATTCCAATTTAAACAACCGTATTTATATTCCCTAACCTGTAGCAATTGTTTTTTCCTTTCAATATCGAGTTACACGACTTTTTTCTACCACTAAATATTCAATGCTGATTTTGCATTGAGTTTAACGAAAAATTTACATCAAGCCATTGTTTACTTTCGCAGGTGAACGGCGTAGTTGTATACGGCAGGTGCCATTTGAATGCTTCAGCTATGATCAAAAGTCTTTCAGGAACAGCATACAAGATTTTATTATTGAGGTAAAGTTATAAATGTTATGATTTGAGTGTAATTTTGTGAATCAATGATAATTTTGATTTTTTTAATGCTAATACTATGTATTACATGTTAATTAAATGTTACGTTAAGTTTTGATAACATAATAACTAGTGTTCACATTAAAACATAAAACTTATTTATGTTTGTATAAATACTTCATTTGTACTGGGGTTTTTTTTTCAAAATCTATTTGTATTTTGTACATACAATTAAACAAATATTTAATTGCAGTATTAATTAATTTTTTTCATAATTTCTTTACTTGAAAAATTGTTTGAAACAAATTCTTCTAAATTGAGAATTTATCTTACGCAACATAATATTATTAAGTTAATTAAAAATTATTATTTTTAAGTTAATTCATAATATTATTTAAAGTAATTGGTTTATATAGATATATCTCTAACAAAAAAAATATCTATTATCCATATCAGTTAATTTAAAATATTTCTTGCGATATTTTTTTTCTTATAGAAGGGAAGGTGCAATAGAAGAAATGGCGGTCAAACCTTTATCGCAGTTTCCTTCAGAACTTGATGAGGAGGTATGGCATTTTTACATTGTTCTCAATGAGAGATTTTTTGTCACATAATCTTTAAATGCAAAATTACTCTCGTCTTAGCATTTGAATCTTTTAAAATGTAAAACTTGCATTTTTAATTAGAATTTGTCTAGTCTTTATGTTTCTTTTTAATTTATATTCTATAAAATATTAATTATGCTATACAATAAATGAAATCGAAATAATGTCATTTGTTTTATGTAAAAAAGGTACTTTCTTCAAGTCATTATGTTTTAATGACTTAAAGAAATTATAAAGTTACTTGAAGAAAGTGTGCTATTGTTTGACTGCACAATCATACCATTAAAAATTTAAGCAATACATAATTCGTTTTTTCCTCTTTGTGTTCTCCCGAAATGAAAACATTTAACATTTCCAAAAACCCTTCTCAGAGAGACTTTTTTTAATTTGACAATGAGTAATCTTTTTTGTAGAAATGTAATTTCATTGTTCTTATATTCTTGAAAATTTAACTTTTAATTTTAAGGCAACTGAAGATAAGTACTGCCATTACAGAGGGATGCATACAGTTACTGTTAGAAAGGTAAGAAAACTTTTTTAAACATTTAAAAAACACTTTTAAAATAACTTTTATAACTAATTATTCTATTTTTTTATTCGGGATTTAAATATTTATGTGTACAAATCATGTTACAAACAATAATGAGTCTAATTATCGAGTAATTAAAACTTTTAGTTTCGTCCTTTTATATTCAATTACAATAATTCGTCTTTTAAAAATGTACATCACTACAGATTAACTATAGTACTTTTATCAATAAATCCTTTGAAATAAAGGTTTTTAAACGATGAATAAAATTAATGTTATATATATTTGAAATAGCGCGAAAATATTAAAATACGTTGTCTTTTTAATAAAAAAATTTTTAATGAAAATGAGGACATAATTTTTGGAATTTATTGTGCTTCGTACTTTAAATCAAATTATATCAATTTAAAACCCATTTAATTCAGATATTCTAATTTTAGCATCTTATTCATCAGCTTCCATTTAAATTGTTTGAATAAAATCAATTTGTTTATCGACATTTAATATGTTAGAAGTTTTAAGCTGTTTATACCGTTTATTCATAAATGCTTTTTCAGATAGTTTAGTATGAAAAGATTTCTTTTCACTCGAATATGTGGCACTTAAATTATTCTAATATTCTAAATATCTTCAAACTCGAATTGAAAACTTGATCCCTCTTAAGTTTTCTATTAAATTTCTTCAAAATTCTGAGTTTATCATCTAATAAGGCCAGGAAGAGAGGTTATAGTGTAGTATTTCAAATTTTTATTGAAACATTTCTAACTTTGAATAAATAGTTATTCACATAAATGTTTAAGTATTAAATTAAATGGGCTATACTTACGATTCAGTTAAAAAGTATATATTTAACGGAAATGTAAGGATTAAATAAAAATAATATTTTACCTTAAACCTTTTAAACAAGTTAATTATATGACTAATACTACTTGCATGATGTTTCGTTTGCGTTTTGTGATTTTGTTTTGTATGTGATGTTCTGGAATGCTATTTATATCTGTATGGTCTTCCGCGAAATATCCTTAAGTCTTTCTTTGGTTCCACTTAGTTGTGAAATGTTGCTCAATTAATTTCCATTATCTTTCTCTGAGTAATTTAATATTTGGTAATGTGGTATATGTGTATAAAAGTCATTACATTCATTTTTAAATAGCTAATGCATGATTTGAACTTTTTATGCATTGTACTTTCTGATATCTAAAGAGAAGGCAGTTCTGTTAAAATATATATATATATATATTCTGGGAACACAAAAATTTTATTGTAAATCTAATAATATTTCTCTTAAAAATTTAACAAAGCATTCCTTGAAATATATTTTTTTAACGAAAACATCTCTTAGACGTAAAAAAGAAGTTTCATTCAGTTTTGTAATATTTTAATTAACTTTAATAAAAGCTAAAAAATTCCCATTATAATAACGATTTAACAAGTTTAATATGTTGTCCATACATCAAAGAAACCAAATATTTTCAGAATAGGTTCAATATCAGCGATGAAGACCTTTCGAACATTTGATAAATGTGATATTTCTAACACATACTGAAAGTCTGAATTTTAATATAAATAGAGAATCATATAATAATAAATCATATTTCAATATCTTGGCTTCATTTTGAGTTTAGCGATCTTTTTCTACTTCTGTTGAGGTGAATGATGACTGAGCCATCAGAGCGATAGTGATCGGTATAAGGAGTAGAAAGATTCAAATTTCCGCTTCTGCCATTGGTGTTCGTAACATTTTGAAACGGGTTTTATATTGTAGGTCTCTGTCTAGT
The DNA here is from genome assembly GCA_019343175.1 of Oedothorax gibbosus. Lineage (NCBI taxonomy): Eukaryota > Metazoa > Arthropoda > Arachnida > Araneae > Linyphiidae > Oedothorax > Oedothorax gibbosus. The sequence continues at coordinate 428,108 of JAFNEN010000348.1, read as the reverse complement.
TATTTCTCTTTAATCGAAAAAGATACTAGTGCCATCAATTAAAACCAAATTAAGTCAAACGTACCGAAACTCTAAGTCGATCATCAAAACCAATATAAATCTAAAAGGTTCAGACCGGCTTAGTTGGTGTAAGGTATTACGTGCCCACGTCATAAATCCAAGATTGCGGAATCCACAGAGAGATCATCAAAACCAATATAAATCTAAAAGTTTCAGACCGGCTTAGTTGGTGTAAGGTATTACGTGCCCATGTCATAAATCCAAGATTGCGGAATCCACACAGAGCTCAGATTCATTGTAATATGAACGTCAAAATTGGTAGCGAAACTCGCCTAGATGGTGCCACAAGAAAATGGCTCTCAGTTCTGGGGAATATGCCGAGTCTACAAAAGGCTTGATCCTACCAAAAAATGTGCCCCGTTGAGGAAAAAAATTATATTTTTAAAACCTCTTTTTTAAAAACCCGATCGTACCAAAACACCACTGCCTCCTTCTTTGGATGTGCTACACCCTATCTTTTAAATGTGCAACTAAACTTGTACTTGTGCCCGTTGCTGTTTTCCCTTTCCGGCTTGTGTTCACTTCCTGGCCTGTGTGTGCATCACAGGGCGCGCAAGGTCTTGGCATTATGATAATCGAAGGCAAGCATGTCGAAGTGGGCCAGGGGATCTTCATTTCGGACATCCAGGAACACAGCCCGGCCAAACAGGTGAGGAATCTGCTTCTTATGTGTGTCAGGTTTTTTGAGAATCGGGAATGCACTGTGGCTCTGATGTGTCGGCACGAAAAGCATGTTGCATTTCCACGGTGCTTCAACCGTGGCCTGTCGTATCTTAACCATGCAAGCTTTAGCTGTGAGAGTTCAATCATTTTATGTTCTAAGGTTAAGCCCACACTTGGATTCTTAACTCCTAACCTTTTCTGATGCGCAAGAGCAACACCGAATATGAGCCACTTGCGTCACGGAAAACATTGCATGCCATTCCCATTTGTCTTAATGTATGCGCAAGGTGTTCTTGCTTAATAACACATGCCGTGAGAGTCAGGAGGAGTCAATAACCATAGTGTGGACAAGGCCTTAGATCGTTTAAGAAAAGTTGATTTTATTCAATGTCCACACCCATCTCCGCAGAATACTTAAATTGAAGTAATATTTATTTAATTTATCTTTATTTATAATATCTTTTTTAAAAATCTGTCTCGCTCATTACTAAAAAAGATACATCTCAACGACGGCCCAAGTGGTAATATCGCTCAGTACCAAAATATGCTGGTTTGATTTCCGCTTATAACATAGTTATATCCGTTTGTAATCAGTTGAAAGCAGTAAGCCCGAGTTTATTTAACCCTAGTGTTCCAAAAATTAGACCTTAACTCTATCAAATGGACCTATTAAATGTACAGTTTAAATTTTGGGACTTGAGAATGAAATTGTCTTGAATGTGAACTACTTATCATAAAGTCGTGTTCATGATTCATAAAAACTAGTTTGCGAATTCCACAAAACATTGAATTTATTTTTCTAGTAGACATGTTCTGAATAACAATTTTCTCAGGATATTCTACATAAATAAAATAACAGAGCAAGACATCATAACATTATAAAATAACAATAGTTAGGCGTAGTAGAAGATCGAAGTTTTCGAATTCGATTTTGCCTATCCGAACATCTTTACTATAAAATGTTCTAAGAAATAAGGGTCCGACTTGCCAGAAAAATATTTCTCCATCAGTGCTGTGTTTTTTCCATATCAGTTACAACCAATAAAAATATTGGTATTCTTAATAAAAAAAAAACGCCGTAACTATTTTCCTTCCCAGAAAAAGAGTTGCTTTAGTTTTGATGCTAGTAAGTATTCGCCATTCACGCATAAATTGGGAAAGGCGTGTTTTTTCTGCATGGTTTATGATTCGAAAATATTTACGTTGAAGAGTTTAAGGTTCTTCTGATGTTATATTTTAAATAGGGTGACAAGACGTACTGCATTTCGCATTACGGTCTAGTTTGTTATTCAAATATCTAGCTAAAAATGTGCCTGAATATAAACGTTTTATTTATTACAGCTTTTCAAACTAAAACTACTTGCATAAAATATTTATTTATGAAAATTTAATTATAATTTCTCGAATATTTATACATCTGTAACAAATATGGTTACGCTAATTTTAAATATAAATAAAATCTGTATTAAAACAATTTTGAACATTAGTAATTTCGAAATTGTTCAGGGATTTGAATGGTAAAAGAGATGTACTAAAAATAGTTTTAAAGAAATATCAAAAAGTGTATAGTTGCCTATATAATCGATTAAAAAATACCTTCTTGGTTCTTGCAATAATATCCTAGTACCGTCGAAGCGGGTATCTTTGGCCATATAGAGGGTAACCAGGTCCAAGCGTCGGAAAAGTTTTGTTTCTAAATTTCTCTTCATAAAATGATCCCATCTTAAATTGTTTTACATTTTTGGAAAGGTGGAAACATTGCCTTTTATTGCATGCAAAAAAAATCTCATTCTAATTTTGGAAATACCACAAATGACGTTTGTATTCTTACGAGAATTTAATGACAAAAATCTATTTCTTCCAACTTTTGTCTGGAACACCTACAGAAATATTAAAAAAAGCTAAATAAAACTCTATTATATATTTTTATTTATGGGGATGAATATTACACCGTTTGTTTTAATATAAATTCAATACTATATTTAAATATTGGTCACTGGAAAACATATGCCGATGAATGCGGGTAACTTTGGTCCAAGATGTAAGAATTTCTTTATGGGACTTTACTTTTTCAAAAATATATGTAAAAGTGCATTCTGTTTAACTATTTTTGAAGATGTCTTACTCTTATTATTACACAATTTTTAGATGATTTTTTTTAAAAAATTAAACGATTTTAAACATTAAAAAAAAATAAAGATAAAATGCAAGAAATGTACCACATTCAAAATCGCTAATTTCGAAATGTAAACATTTTCAAATTCCTAATTACGAATATATTATAGTTTTCCTTTTAAAATAAAATCATTTGCTTTTTATAAAGATATTTTTTATCAAATCTTGCTTCTATAAATAAGTTAAATTTCCCTAATTAAAAATGAAGTTTACATTTTCTCTTTTAAGCGCGATCGATCGCGTTATTCACAATGTAATGTCATTCTACGATGCATTGCAATGTAAATGTTAAGTTAAAAGTCATTTGTAATAACTTTGTAACTTATAACTTTGTCATTTTTAACTTTATACACTTTAATATTGCTATTTAATTCTGTAACACAGCCCTTAAGGATGGTAAAAGGTATGTTTCTTATGTATTTCATGCTTGGACCAAAGTTACCCGCCCGGATTCTAACCGTGTCGTAATTTTTTTAAACTAACACCATTTTTTTTTAATTTATAAAATTTAACAAAAATGCTTGCAAATTATTCTTAAAAGTTCAATACTTAAAATGCATGGTGATTTTAAAGTGTTTAAATAGTTTATGTAGCCCAATTTTTCTTCTCTTGTATAAAAAACGAATTTGGGACCAAAGTTACCCGCATTGAAGGTATATCAAATTAACGGAAGTATTATTATGATTTTTTTATAATTAGAACACTATTTTAAATTTACAGAGATTTTAATAGCTTTAAATAAACATTAAAGAACACATTTTGTAAATTTTAAATAATCTTTTGAAGAGGAAGTCCTAGATTTACTTTATTTTTGTGTAATACCCTTATTTCCGGGAATATCAAAGGGAAGAAAAAATACACCTAAATTTGAAAAAATACTTACAATCGAAAACTTACATTCAGGATTTATAAAATATGTTTTTATTAATTTTAAATTTGAAATGCATCTATTATACGATTTCTGAAAAACATTCTCTAAACATTAAACCCATCCATCCATCCATCCATTCTATAAACATGAATCACTTAATTCAAAACCAGTTTTATGGTTTATTTGCATTCATTTATTTCTGGACTGCAGAAATCTGCTAAATTTAAGTTAATTAGAGTTATAGTTATTAAGAAGAGTTAAAATTTAAAAATAAAACTCTTAACACGAAGTGTTCAAACAGTTAATTAGAAGGGTTAAAATCCAAGTTAAGAATTTTAGCATGTGTAAATTAAACAGTGAATATAAAAATAGGCTTTTGGTTTTCTGAAATATTTTATTGATACTTTGCATTAATGTATGAAATATTTTTTTACAAATTAAAAAATGTTTTGCTCGTACATTATATGAAGGTACTATTTTTACTTTTAGCATGAACCTAGGTCTCTTTGCATTATTTTTAAATTACTGCATGGAAAAATTTAATAAATTATGTATTGTTCTTTTACATTTTATCAGTTATTTTTTAAGCTGTATTTCATGAAATAATTATTTTTAAAATTATTTATATTCAAAAATTGTTTAGGCTGGTTTAAACGTCGGCGATATGATTTTAGCAGCCAACGATGCGGATCTAGTAGGAGCTGATTACGATACAGTAAGTTTCATTTTGTAGTATTTAATATAGCTTAGTTTACGGTGTGTAGGTCATTGTATTTTTACACTGTTAAAAATTTGGCACTTGGTCTCACCAAAAATATAATTTATTATTTATTTATTATGGTGAAACCTAGCACAATTTTTTATTGTGTATATTTCATTAGCAATAAAACTGAAAGTTAATCGTTAATCTTAATCTTATAAGTTTTTCAGATGTTTTGAAATCAGTTGCTATTTGAATAAATCAGAGAAAATGTATGTAATATCCAGGTAGAAATTTGATGCTTTATAACTCTAAAAATAAGTTTTGTCGCTATATTAAAGGCAAAGTATGAAATAAGGAATTCTATAGAATGCCTGATTGTATAATTTTACAGTTATTACTTGATATTTTATGTATATAATACTAATTTTTCAAGTATTAAACAAAAGTTATAAAAATACAATTTTAACTTGACGCTTTAAATTTTTGATTTATTGTGATTCTTTATTTTTTGTTTCTTAAGTGTTATTTGATCGTGCAACTTTAAATAAGTAAAGGACATCGGTAGCTTCAATCTAGATTATCTTAGAATATGAAAGTTGATAAAGTAAATGATCAAAAAATTCCTATCAACTAAAGTTTATGTCATATTTATTTCTACACTTAAAGTACTTATATATAATCCGATCAATTTACGAATAAACTATTTAGCTTCGAATTCTTCGAAACTATTTACCTTTAGATAAGAATTGCGAAGAATAAACGATGGAAAATGAAATAAATTTACATCAATATGCTTTTGACATTTTTCAATTTATGAACGAAGCAATTTAAAGAGTTATGACTTTGTTAAAAAAAATATCTTGAGTATAAATCTGTAGTAAGTGAAATTGAAAAAAAATCCTTTAAAATTCCTTAAAAATCATTCCTTTAAATTTGATTTAAAATGAATATATCGTGTGTCTCTTTTATGAAACTTACTATGATGATTTAAATATTAAACTAAATAAAATAGAGAGAAAATTAAATACACTTATTAGATTAAATAAACTTGTATAAATAGAAAATCTGAAATATATGTAATAAGCTGTGTAGGAAATGTCAAATAACTAAATAATAAAGGTTTATTCATCGATGTCAATTCAATCTTGAAATATTGCTTTTGCCATATTTGTTAAAAGTTAAGTTTCACCTATGGGTCACTGCGTTGAAAAGGACTAAGTATATAGTAGAAACTATTTTTGCTAAATAAGAGCCTATGTCCAGCAGCAGAGATTTAGTACAATTTCTAGAAATGGCATTCACTTAAACATGCAAATGATTCTATGTACAAAAGTATTTTTACTTAAAGGTTAAATTTCTTTATTTTCCATCAAAACATCCGTCAAATTACAGGGAAATCTTGAAGAATTTAGTGAACATTTTTAACATTGATTAGTGTCTGTAGCTTCAAACTTTTTGCATAGCTTTACTTTTCTTTATACTAAACATATGTTATCAAAGCTGCATATTCCATCCCCCCCACCCCCCACCCCCGAAAAAAAAGAGCTCGGATATACAAACTTCCCTTGAATTTTTTTGTATGACTACTATTAAAGATTTATTGTAAGAATTACAAATAACACAATTATATTCTACAATGAGACAAACTGAGGAGTTAAATAGACTAAATAATTTACTTTTAGGCCGCCTCCCTTCTTAAACAAGCAGACGGACTTCTGACTCTGATTGTAGCCACTCCCACTAAGCCAACACTTGGATGCATTTATGAAGAAGAAAAGAAATGTCCAGAAATAATTGAGAAGTCTCTGGAAAAGAGCAAGACCACTAAAACGTGTGAAAAGAAGAAAGATAAAAGTAAGACAGTTTTTCAGCATTAAAGAAATCGACTTTATATTGATTTATTGTATTTATTGGGATGCTTGATAATTGGCCTAGTGTATCATAGTTAGTAGAATTTTAACAAACATTGTTTTTTTTTATTTGATTTAATCCTATAAAATAACTTTTCCGTCTAACAGGAAAAAAATCTTATGCAGCAATGATGTCTTTTGCTTCTTTTGAAAAGCTTCAAATTAACCAAAAGTCGGGCATCAAATAAAATTAACTTAAATTAAGGTGAAAGAACATTATTATAATGTACTACAAATGCTTTTTACAGAAAATTTTTAAATTGCAAATTCAATAAGCTGTTTTATTTTTAAAGGTGCTCCAAATGTTGACCTAAAACTGTTTTTAGAAGCATTTCATAAGTAAAAAGTTTCTGTGCCCTGGTTTAATCTTTTTATTATTATTGCTATTCTTCACGCATTACCTTAAAATGCCAATAAATATTTCTGAAGGAAAAAATTTAATTTTCAATGTACAGCTGTGGACAAAAAAAAGTAAACACTAGGATTATTTCGGACGTTAGGCATCCTATGGAATCGGACCTTTTTGACTTTGTGAACAAATAACATTCTGAGTTAAATTCATGACACAAAACTTGCATAAGGGGCCGTCTTCATATTAAAAATGTTACCAACTTCAAAATTTTGAATGGAAACACCCCTTTTTGAGTCCATATTTCAAATTTATGACATATTTTAACACGAAATACCAAGTTTTGTTAGATTTTGAGCATTATTAGTGGAGTTAGAGACGTGCAAAGTTTAGGGGCTGTAATGTTAAATGAGTTGCACATAAAAAACTATCCCACTCTATAAATAATTAAGATAATGAAACGAATTTTTTACTGAATAATAATTATAATAACCCAAACAAAATGCATACACTATTGGTGTATTTAAAACAAATTTTATCTTTTTTAATAATTGTTATATTAATTTTTTAAAAAATTATGAATTGAAACCCCTTAAAATTTTTACAGAAATGAATTTAAGTCATGAAGTTTAAGCGAAATCCCAATTTTAAATTTTTTTTATCCATAATTTGCTGAGTAAATCACAAAATACTTTTTAATTACCCTTTAGGGGACTGTATATAAGATTACAATATGTGAACTTGATAAACAAATACGGCCTTGCAAAAAGAAGAAAACATTAAACCAACGACCTTGAAAATTCTGATGTATCACACAACAGGTGCCTTTAAGGTTGATTAATGATATTTCATTTGGTTTTGGCTTAAATAACGTCCCACTAGAGCTACACGAGGGCTATTAAATATTGAGATATATATATATACAACTGCCGAAGGGCCAGAAAAGCTCTGAGTGAACATAAGTTAAATCTGTATTTGGAATGAGTAACGTTAACCAAATTATTTATTATATTTTAAGCAAAATATAAACTATCGAATTATAAGCTTAATGTCTATCACTTTCATAGTCATCTCTAGAATAGCTACGTTTAAATTGATTACTTTAATAGTAGTAGGCCTTCTAATATTTCATCTATTATTATTTGCTTTTATTTATTCTTTTTACTCTTTACTCGTAAATATTGTTTTAAAATCGATGTTCAATAAAAATATTTGTTCATCTAGCTCTGCTTTATTCATCTTTTATTTAAACATTGAAGCGATGAGCGGTATTTTTAGGAAAAATCTACTACACAACTTTTAGGGAATTGAATCCAAGTTTTACGAAATTAAATATTAAATTTTTTCGTTTTGTATTTAAATTAGATTTTTGCTTCAGGCAAATCATATACACACAGGAACTAATGTATTGCGCCTATATATCCGAAAAAAAAATTCTATTCATCTTTTAAAATGTTTTTTTATTAAATTTCAATGCATGCATCTCCAATTAATTTTTTTCCAATGGGGCTGCAATATTAGCGGTCAAGCCTTTGCAGACTCGGCATGTTCCACAGAACTGAAAGCCATTTTTTTAAATATTTTTTCAGTGTCTTGTGTTAAAGTCAACTTACTTCGTATATTTAAACAAATGTTTATAATTTTTATTTATTTTTTAGTAAGAAAGTATATTAGTTACTTAACGTCACATAGGATTGCTTAAAAATGAACTCACAATAAATTTAATGTTTTCTAAATAGCGCGTATATGCGCACGCGCTATTTTTTTCTTTTTTAAATCACTTATATATTTTTAAACTTCATCACCGAATATTTTTAATGGAGGATTATGGTAAGAATCTTTATAATACTATAAGAGGCAAACTCTTGAATATAATTATACGGATGCAATGCTTTTTTTTTAAATAATCAACTATGGTAAGTGCTCAGAATATTTTTAAAAACATAACTATAGGCTTTTGTGGCATTTCCATGCTTGATTTTTTTTTTTTTAATTTTTTTTATTTTAATTTAAATTTTTTTTTACAGTAAACAAACGATTTTTCGCATTTCAAACTATTATCGTCTGCTCGTCTATTTTGAACGCGCTAAAAGTGTTTAAAAATATTCCATCGTTATGAAAATATTGTAAAATACTAGTTAGATATAAATATCTTTGAATCCAATTCATAAAATAAAATATGTCAATAACTAGTAAAATAATTGAAAAATACGTACCAATAATAATTTATTTACTTTTTTAAAGATAATTTATAGTTTATTCTGTCATTCTTAATTCAAAAATTCAAATTAATATTTTTATTTTTGATTAGAATTAAATTAAGTTTGAATTTTTAATAAATTATGGATCAGAAAACATTCTTTAAAAAAACTAAATCACACGTTCGTCTCTCTCAAATATATAAACTAAAATTTAACTACAACTTTCAGCATGCCAACGAATGATTAATATTCAATAATAAATAAAAAAAATTACAAAAAATTGTATCTTTATAAACAAGTCTACCAACAAAACATATACCTAAACTTAAAACATATCGTGGCTCTCATGAAAAAAAAAAATATATTGTTGTCTCGTTACTCAATGGCGCCCAGTATAGAAATCCTTGTCATACACAAAAAAATTTAAACTTTAATAAATAAACTTAAAATGTTACCTATAGAGTTGAAAAAAATTGCAAAAAGGGGGGAAAAATTAGACTTCATCACCATTAACTTTTGAACCCTTGCAGGGCTGCTCAACATATTCTACCTTATATTTCAATATTTCGCTTTTCCCCTCGGACGAACCTATAGACTACGCTTGCTATTTTAGAGATGGTCCCCCAAAAGACATCAAGTGATTCGATTACATAACTCGTCAAATATTCATCCAAATGTAACAAAAACTTAGACTTAAGGGTTTTCGAGGGTGTTAACATTTCTAAGTTATTAAAATTGGGTGTTGCTATTGGAAATTTTAAAGTTTGTAACATTTTTAATATGAAGACGGCCCCTTATGCAAATTTTGTGTCATGCAATTAACTCAGAATGTTATTTATTCACAAAGTCAAAAAGGTCCGATTCCTTATGATGACTAACGGCCGAAATAATCCTAGTGTTTACTTTTTTTTGTCCACAGCTGTACATTAAATTTAACGAATAGCTTTCATACTCAAAATTTTCATTACTATTTACCATGAAACTCTTTCTGTCTTGCATGCTTTCAATGCAACCAGAAAGTTTGGAAAGCTATTTATGTAATAGCGTAGAATTCACGTAAGTATGCTCTTTTTAATAGTATTTTGTTTCAAGACTGTTAATATATCCTACAAAAGTAATATGAGGAAGTATTAATGGCCATCTTTTCCCATTCAACTCAAAACATTTAAACTTCTATTGGCCACAAAGGACTAAATAAGTTCTATTGATTATCTCTTATTGGTAATTTTTTTGCTAAGGTATCAAAAAGTACAAAACAAAGTAACAAGAACACATGTGCTATTTTTTAAACCATTTTTGGGTTTGTAATAAGGTATTGATGGGACCTTGTTTTGTGACAATCCATTTCGCTAGAGAATTGAAGAAAAATGTAAAACAATTATTTTCTTTAACTTCTACTGCTCTAAGTGGTCTTTAATTCGGTACCAAACTGAGTGGAGATTCAATTGCTGGTGAAACCTCTACATCGGATTGGGTTGACTCCGTCTACTGTAAATGAGTTTATCATTTGATCGCTGTTAAAAATTTAGAAGTGTACAACTGCTAATAAAGAAACTATAAATGGCGAACGATAGCTTTGCGAACTGAAAATACTGAGGGAAAGTTAATATCAGTTCAATAAAACTGATATTTTCATTAAAAATATATTTTTCAAATTCTTTGGACTGCATCACCAAACTTTATTTTACATCAAAAATTCACAGTTTCAAATGTTCTCTTTAAAATGCACCAAGTAATTCGGAGAAAACTCCTCCACGCAACCAAACTCGTTAGAGTTCGTTTTTATTCTCCAAAAGAAGGGAGCAACCCAACTTAAATTTGCTGCTTTGGCGAGAAGGACATGGTACGGCACCGAGAGTGGCGATAAAGCGCATCTTTTGAAATTATGCTTAAACACTCCTACAAAAACTATTTCTAGAACATTCCTTATAAATTGTACTACAATACAAAAATGAAACAATAAAAATCAAAAGAATTACTCTGCTTATGCTACTTCGTCAGGGGGACAGGCCAAGAACAAAGGAGGTGCTTCTGTTTGTGGTAAATCATAAGATCAAAACCCCAACACCCAGCAACGCTAAAAAGGGGAAACACTTGAAAGAACGTGACAATCCAAGAATGCACCACGAGCTTGAAGTTTATATTGAGCTCGTGGTTCATTCTTGGATTGTCGAGTTGTGAGCTCGTGGTTCATTCTTGGATTGTCGAGTTGGTTTCGAGTGTTTCCCCTTTTTATCGTTGCTAGATGTTGGGGACATTTGTTTTTGGATCGTATGATTTACCACAAACAGAAACACCCCCTCTGTTTTTGCTCTGTCCCCCTCACGAAATAGCATGAACAAAATGATTTTTTATTGTTTCATTTTAGTATGTCATGCGATTTGCAGATTCAGCGCAATCATTGAATTATATTATGTTTCTTAAATTTCCCTCGCACCTTTTCATTGCTTTTTTTCATTTCTGGTGCTTATAAATTGAGCTTTTTATATTAACAAACACCCTACTTCTCTTCCAGGTCCTACGGTCCCTCCCAAACCCACTTCCCTTCCCCCCAAACCCCCAACTTCCATCAACCACGTCCCCCGCCCCTTGTCCACCCACCCCGTACAGCACACCGATGCCCCGGTTCCCTCCTCGGCCGTCCTATCCGAGTCTAACTGTGCCGAGTCTTCACCAACTTCTTCTCTCCCCTCCCAAGAGGAGCCGCTGCCGGATCCGAGGAAGTGCGAGATCAAGGCGGGTCGCGAGACAACCCTGGAGATCACCAAGGAGAAGATGGGGCTCGGACTCAGCATCGTCGGAGGATCGGACACCCCCCTGGTGAGTGATGCTGGGACTAGAAGTCACTACGTATTGCCTGTACTTATTAAACGAAATGAGTTGCACCACCGTGCTCAGAAACAAAACACATTGCAAAAAAACAAGTTAGAATTTTCTATGCATCTTTCTTCATACATATATAATGAACCATCAAAAGAACTCTATTGTGATATTACAACAATCCAAACTGAATTATATCACATAAATAAATATATATATTTTTTTTTCAAATAAAGTTTCTCGTACGTTTAACGAAATGGCAACAGTGAAAATATTGAATAAAAATGGAATTTGCATGTTATTTCAATGTAGATTAAATTTTTAGTTATTTAAATTTTAAATAAACTTCTAATTTAAATTTTTTAATGAAATTTGGAATGTAGCCTAATCTGATTTTTTGCTTCAAAATGACGTATCCCACTTGTCTGTGGGACTTGTGGTTCTTTCTGTGAAAGTGGGTGACGGACGGACAGACAGACGGACTGAACGATTATAAAACCTTCCACTTTTTACGTTATAAACGTAGTGTGGAAGCTAAAACTGATGTTCTTTAATCGGTGGTTCAAACTAAACTGAAATACAATCATAGTGTAAAATGAAAATCACTGATCCCAAAGCGCGTGGGAAAAGAAATGCGCAATAGCGATACAAAACTTAGGAGAAAATAATTACTTAATACCGATACCAGAGCTTTGGAAGGGGGGGATACTACACAATTCCGATACAACTTATAATGTACTCAGCTCAGTCGTGACAACCTGGGTCATTATTGTCACATGTGGTGACTAATGTTAGGTCATTATTCTGGGTATCTATCAGCATTGTTCAGTTTTTTACCACAACAATATTTGAACTTAAAAGTTTTATATAAGTAAAGGATGGTGGGTACCGTACTTTCCAAACAACGCATTTTGCAAACTGTAATTGTAGTTTTGAATGACGTGTCTTTTGATGGCAGTGTTTCAGGTTTTGAGTGGCGACAGAAATGCGGAAAGAAACTGAATTCTTTTTTGAGCCTCGATTGATGAATCAATGTTACGTGTTAAGAAAGCACCAATCGAAGGAAAACAGGAATTAAAGCTGGAAGAGACTACGCCACCTGAAACAAGCCAATTATAAAACCACAATGTATTTCGTAGATTGTTAATTTGTATGTTACCTTGAAGTAAGGTTGCGGTCATAGTCTTGGTTACAATTTATAATTTTTTAAACACTTTATTATGAGTGTAATAAAAATTAGTCGACCTGTACAGTTAAAATTTTAAAGTGGAAAAATTCCAAAAAATATGAAATAAGAATATTATAATATTTCTACAGAATAAAATACTTGAACTCTTCATTAAAAATAATATACTGTAGCATACACAAAAAGTTACTGTAGTTATTCCTTGATAATAATTTTTACTTTCTGTTTCTAGAGTACAGTTATCATTCATGAAGTGTATCCTGATGGAGCAGCTGCTTTAGATGGTCGTCTTAGGCCGGGAGATCAAATTTTAGAGGTATACTTGTACCTTATTTTTACCACTTATTTTGTTATACAGTCCTGCACAAAAGTTTAGACACAGAAGCAATTCATGAAAATATCGATAGTATTCATTAATTCCCACTAAATTCTTTTTAATATATATTGTTAAACTAGTAAGAAAAAAGGGTAACAAAAAGAAATTCAGAAAAAATTAAATAAAATTGTCTAACATCAACAAGTCGAAATTTTTCAAAATTGCCATGCCTCAAAAGTATAGACACAAATGTAATGTTTATGCAAATTATTGAGCGGAAAAGACTGTGTTATCAAAGGGGAGTGTCTCAAAGCTGCTATAAAGGGCTTGGAATATTTTTTACTGCTTATAATGATGCCTAAGTCAAAGCAATTTTCATTTGCCGAGATTATAAGAATTTGGAAATTAAAAAGCCGAGGTAAATCAGTTTCTGATATTTCACTTGAACTGAACCGATACAAAAGATGTATTTATATAGTTTTAGGCACGTGGTGATGTATAACAGGCAAAAGCAAGGTCTGGAAGAACCAGGGCGACCAGCAAACGAGATGAAAGGCAAATTAGGAAACTTGCTTCAAACAGACATTGCTCTGCAAACCAGATTAAAACTGAAATTGCCAGCAATGTTTCCCGAGAAACTATACGTAGAAGAATTGTGGCATGTGGATTTAAAACAAAATCTAAACTTAAACGTAAGCCGCGGTTGCAGTCTCATCACAAAGACGCAAGACTAAATGGGCACAGAAGCACACGTCATATAGGGATAAATGGCTAGAAGTAATCATCAAAAAATCTTTAGTGATGGAAAAAAATGGAACCTGGATGGCTCCAACAGGTTTTCTTACTACTGGCGTGATCTTCGTAAAGGTCCTGTGACTTAGTTTAGCCGAAGTCAAGGCGGTAGGTCAGTGATGGTTTGGGGAGGATTTTCTGTAAACGACCAGACTTCTTCAGCGTTTACAAAGGGGAAGCAAAACTCTGAAAAATACCAGGAAACCCTCGAGAGTAATTTGTAAATGTTGGGGGAGTTTTTATGTGGGCCTAACTGGAAATTTCAACAAGACAACGCCTCTATCAACACATCCAGCTCAACGAAAGATTGGTTTCGAGCCAAAAAAAATCACGGTTCTCGATTGGCTTACATATGGCCCCAACTATTATTCTATAGAAATTGTATGGGGAATTCTTACAAAAGTTGTATATGCCAATGGAAAGCAGTATACCATAGTTTCTAAACTTAAAGAAGCTATTGAAACAGCGTGGTACGATATCAAGCCTGCAACCCTGAAAAAGCTTTGTGCTTTCAATGAAAAAACGTTTTTTGGAATTGATAAAAAACGAGGAAGCTTTATCAACTATTAAAACTTTTCATGTGTTTCCAAAAATTAAAAAAAAATTATTTGTGCCTAAACTTATGTGCAACGGATTTTTGTCATTTTTTCTATCTTTACGGCTACTTTGCCATATATTTCTTTTTTCATTTTCTAAATTTATATTTTTGAATATAGATGTGCGTATGTTTAAGTGTAATAAATAATAATTCTCCTCTTTAAATACTAATTTGTAAAACATCATATTTGTGTTGTGTCTAAACTTTTGTGCAGGACTGTACTAGAGCTCATTAATAAGGAATCATGATATTACAAAAATATTTATTTGGAATGGATATGCTATAAATACAGTAAAACCCTAAATTAAAAATCTAATTATGTAATTTTAATTAGCACACTAGTTAAGCTTAGTTTTTCTAAGGTAGTGAACATTATTAGCCGTCATACTCGCATTTCGTTTCAGTAACATCATCCATATTAATCAATTGCAATTTTTCCTAAGCAGTGGACTGCCCGTGATATTAACAACCCATTTGCAAATACCATATTAACTATTTCTTTGTCGACTAAAAACGTTACCTTTTTTAATTTTGTGGGTAAAAAACTTTGTCATACATCAATTATTTAGTCGTATAGTCTTTAATTGCTTTTTAGATAATTTTAATTAATTTTATTTAGATAGAATTAATCAAAAAGCTTATTTTCGCATGGCAAATTTTCTGGCCAATCGTCGTTAAAGCCTGGCATACACAGGTACCGGACATGTAAACCTTCGCCACTCCACCTCCAAGACGTTACCAAAAGCATTTTCAAGTGTCACTGATTGGTTTTGTGTCTCCACGTGACACGCCAAACCAATCACTGAAGAGTAAAATGTTTTCGCTAACTTCCGGAGGTACAGTGGCGATGTTTGGCGAAGGTTCACATGTTCTGTCCTTGTGTATGCCTGGCTTTAACAACGATTGGCAAGAAAATTTGCCATGCGAAAGTAAGTTTTTTGATTAATTTTACCTAAATAAACAAAATACAATTAAAGACTATACAGCTGAACAATTGATGTATGACAAATTTTGTCGCACAACAATCGAATTTAAAAAGTAACGTGTTTAGTCGGCAAGGAAAGTGTTAATGGTATTCGCAAATAGGCTGCATGCAAATGTGTTAAATATCACGGGCAACCCACTGCTTAGGAAAAATTGCAATTGATTAATGTGGAGGATGTGTCACTGAGACAAAATGCGAATATAACGACCAATAACGTTCACTGCCTTAGAAAAACTAAGCTTAACCAGTGCTCATATTAAAATTACACAATCAGATTTTCAATTTAGAGTTTTACTGTATTTACGTACCTGCCTTGTACGGTTTAAGCGTGCAATGTAGTTATAAATATCGAAAATGCTCTGACATAGGGGTCTTTTGCTCCTTCGAAAACCCACTTGTGATTAAGATATGCTGCAAGATCAACCCCTCGAGTGGCTTCGTTCCTTTTAAACTCCCTAATCAGAAATGTAATGTTTTCCAAAATTTCAATGTTAGCAAGTATGTATTTGTAGCGGCCTCAGAAACCCTTTGTCCACCAAAAGGATCTCCTAGGTGGAGATGAGTTACTTCGGCTTTTACACTACTGTTTTCGTTGTTGTCTAGAATACTGGTAGGAACGCTGTGGTAAATAAGCGACATCTAGCGTGTGGATGATATATTGAGGTTGCGCGTGTGGTGAACTGCCACAAATTTATAGCATATCCACACCACATAAATGCATACACCCTTCGCGTAAGCCTGGCTTAATGAGTTGCGAAACTTGCAGGTGAACGGCGAGGACCTCCGCGACGCCCTCCACGAGCACGCGATCGCCGTCCTCCGCCAGACGTCGTCGGTAGTCCAGATGCTGGTGTATAGGGAGGAAGGGCAGACGCAGGAAGACGACGCCTTCGACACCCTCGACGTCGAACTGCACAAAAAGCCGGGGAAGGGGCTCGGCCTCAGCATCGTCGGCAGGAAGAACGGGCCCGGCATCTTCATATCAGAAGTCGTGAGTCACTCATTTTCTACCTGGTCTTGACCCATTAACGACGACTTTGTGATTACCATTAATACCTTCATTTCCAGAATAAAAACTTTAACTTGAAGTTTTTAAATTTATATTCCGTGCCACTTAATTTGTCCTACAAAAGTTGTTTAGGAATGTAGTCTTCATTTGTCTTATATTTTCTTTATTTAGATAAACTTGAGTAGTAGGAGGGTCATTTCTCAATTTTCTTGTCAACCATAGAGGGAATGAACGTGGGTCTTCAAACCAAAGTTCCTCTGCGTTAATCCAATTTTTAAAAAAAAATGTTAAGCCACACTTTTCCGGCTGTATTGAATATTTTTACAAACGGATTTTTCTATGATAAATGTAGCTGACTTACAAGGCTGTATAATGCCACTTTTTAAAATGGGTTCGAATATTTTGTTTTAAAATTATTTATTGAAAATTAAAGAAAAATATTCGAATCAATTTCAAAAAGTGGCATTATACAACCCATTAAGTCAGCTACATGTATCATCGAAAAATCCGTTTATAAAAATATTCAATACAGTCGGAGAAATGTGGCTTAGAAAATTAGTGTTTCTATTGAATTAACACAGAGGCACTTTGGTTTGGAGACTCACGTCCATCCCTCCGTAATCATCGAAATACAGTCCACGCTAGTTTATCCGTCGCATTCCGTGCCAAAATCTCGTCGTAATCCTAGAAGCACAGGATTGAAGAGTGTGGTTAGTCGGCTGTAAAATACGTTTATTAAAATGAGCCAACAAAGTTCCAAAGTTGTAAACTAAGCGAAATAGTTGTCTCCAGGTAGCTGGCATTGGTGTTTTCTTAACATTAAGCTGTCCATCCAGTATATATTATAGATCTTTGGTTTTGGGATGGTTAGTTTCTTAAAGTACACTGTTCAAAAAAATTAGGGGAGCACATGTTTAAACCCTCTCACCCCCAATGATTCCATTTGTAATTATCAACTTGCGATTTTTTTCTGACTAAGTTAAGCTCGCACTTATGTATCGTTAGATGGAAGAATCATGTCTTTTGAAGAATTTAATAACGTTTGTTTTAATTAAATGAAAATATGAAAAACATGGTAAAATAAAATTCACTCTAAAACAATTTTAGCAAATAAATTGACCCTAAATTTTTCATAATTGCATTTTTTAGATGTTTAAAAATTGATTTTAATTATTTTTAACAAATAAAGTTTTGAAAAAATTATTGTTATAATTTATTCAAAAGAATTTTTTTCCCTTAAATGTTAATTTAAAAAGATTTTTTAAGATTTAATTAAGATTTTTTTCTCCTGGGTTTTTTTAACATTTCATTCTGGATGCATAGTGAATATATTTCACAAATTTTGGATTTTTAGAATAAAAATTAAAAAGTTGGGACTGAAAGGGGTAACAAAAGTGCGCTAAGCTCTCCCCTAATTGATTTGAGCAGTGTAGTTTAGTTGAAGGCTGTGGTAGCCTAATGATTATAGTGTTTGACTCGGGATCGGCGGATCTCGGTTTCAATACCCCAAATAAGACCCTCCAAGTATATTGGGGCATGCGTGCTAGTTAAATTTGAGGAAACCCGACGCTTTAGGACGCTCGACGCTTTAGTCGCTCGAAACATGTTTGGAATCCAGCTCAAGTTTCGATATCGTTACTTAACCGTGGCTCTAAATTACGAGGCGTTCACTAAGCAAGTCTGTTTCCCTCTTAACATCGCTCTTTCGCATAGAAACCGCTCACTTGGTTCTTTTCGCAAGGCCTGGCAACGATTAGTAAAAAAGGGCGTGTAGTACTTATTTTCTAGTTTAGTTAAGAATGTTTAGAACTTTCTGTTTGTGCTGCTTTAGTTGAGAACGTTTATTACTTTATATATGCACAAGTTTACTTTTGTACGCTAGCGATGGTTTTTTTCCCCGGCTATATAATATGAGTGGGCTGTAGTTATAAGGAACCAAGTCCACTTTCAAAGAAACCACTTTTCTTCTCTAACACCGGAAATTTTGATTGAAGAAATAATTGGTTTTATAAAATTTGTATTCTTTGTTTTTGTTATTTTTAAGCCTGATAAAATCCATTTGCTAAACAAAATATGGTTGGATGGTTGTTGAACTGAATCTGTGCAACTGCTACTTGAAACTGCAGAACAACGATCTTCTTGTAGTAAAGCTACAATTATTATTAAACTGTATTTTATATAATAATTCGCAATTATTTAATATTTTAATTATTTTCCTTTTGTGTGTATTATGCCATAGAAATAGCAATGTTAAATTTTAAGCTTTTAATGCTGCTAATTTCTAGTTTTTAATCCTAGCAAATTCGCATCAACTGTTCGAACTTATTGATCAAGCAGATTTTAGATAATGTTCTTTCTGTTCACTTCAGCGAGTCGGCATAAACGACTAGTTTGTTATTTTCTTATTATTACTATAAATAATTTCGCAGTTTTATCCTTCGATGTGAAAAATGTCGTTGAACTGCAAATTTACTTGGTTCCTTATTGTACCATTCCACTCGCATATAAAAGATATCAAAACTTTTCCGAACCGCTGCGATTATCGCAAAGCTGGATTACAACCCGGCAGTCTTTGGTACAACACACTAAGCAAAGATAGCCTGGTAACCACATGTCTGTTGCCGTAGTAATGCCAGACCTAATCTGTTTTTGACGTTTTATTATGGTCACCGATTGGCGAGTAGGATTTAGCTGTTTTTAGATTTCTATTACTAAGTATAGTCCGCCTGCCACAACTTAGCATCCCAAATATTTTGATTGTGGAAGCGTCCACTTTGTAAAAAGGTAGAGAACCTAAAGGAGGCAGGGTTCCCAATCCCATGGTGTTTGGCGAGCCTGCGGATTGTTGGGTTAGTTTGGTAGGAAATAATGTGGCACACTAAAACTACACATTGGTTATTAGTGAAAGGAGGATTATAGTTAATTGCTGAAGTTCGTCATCAATTGCACGTGCATTTCTTTTCGATCTTGACTTGATCGTCAGTAGATTTGCATCTGTAGTACGTATTATTTACCATATTCAGAATCAGTTCGGAGAACGCTTATAATTTTAAAAAAAAATAGCTATGCAATAATAGTGAACCCATGCAAGTTCCATCAACTGCCCTTCAGTTGAAAAACTGTTTCTAAACTTTAAAGAAATATGCACCTTCAAAAAGCAATGAATCGCCAAATATAGTAACTCTGGTTGCAACCAAAATCATCCTTACCCCTTTTCGTTTTACGAGTGATAGTTTGGACTCGTCTAAAACACACGTCATAGATGCTAAGAAGTGGTGGGAGGACTATACAAGATTATACAAGATTTAAAGAAAAAAACTATATATGGTACAAGTAGGGTGACCAGACGTACTGCATTTCGCTGTACAGTTTAATTATCGAAGTATCTAGGTATAAAATAGTCTCCGTCTAATTTTTGATAGTTTTTCAAACAAAAACAAAGTAAATAAAATATAATTTAAGACAATTTAATGATGATTTCACAGTTAAAAAGTTAATCACTGAAAATGATGTGGCCTGGCTAGATATAAGCCAATGTCGTTGAAATTCGCTTTAGAAACAAGTTATATGTGACGCTTTTTTTTTACTCTCTTAGCGGAATGGACAATTCAAACGGGTTTGTTTGTGGGAAAGAAGACAATGCTTGACGTAACTGTAGGCGTGACCGTTTTAGTTAAAATGAATTAGCTGCCGGCAGGTTTGTTCGTGGGGTTTAAGACAATAGTTGACGTAACTGCGACTTCACTATAGACATGACCGTTCCACTTATCCATTGTTATTGACGTTTTTGTGAACTATAGGGGTTTTATTGCCAATAATTCATACAATTAAGTATTAAATTTGTTATTTCTAAATCTGTAAGTTCATGTGTTATAGTATACATTTTAATAAAACCTTTCTTTTATGAATGCAGTTTTGTTATAAGTATGGTCGAACTATAAGAAAATAATATTTCATCCCATTACTAGGTTAAAGGTGGTATAGCTGAAGCTGATGGTAGGCTAATTCAAGGTGATCAAATTATAGAAGTTAACGGACAAGACTTAAAAACTGCTTCTCAAGAACATGCAGCAGCTGTCTTAAAAGTATGTAATTTTCAAATATTTCGTATCACGGACTAAAATACTAAACCTCTCATACGATGGAAGTTATTAGAAGGAAGAAACTGCTATTTTAAAACAGTTTGCAAACTAAACATTAGTTTCTTATTTTGGTATTTTAGATTAAAGTCGTACTAGTACGTGAAATATATGAAACGAATGGGATCCATTCTATAACCAAAACTTTTATAACTATCCACCTGAACTTGTATTTGAATTTAAGTTAAAACAGAACAATTGATACTGTATATTTCGGAACTTTAGGTTAGAATAATCGCAGAAAAAATATCATATAAATGTTTGTTTGGATCTACTTAGATTATACAAATAAGTTAAATAACATGTTTGCAGAGCACTTGTTTCTTCTAAACTGAATATGTCTAACGCGACGATAATTCAAACTAACACTAACCCTAAACTGAATATATTTTTCTTCTAGTTCATCGGATCTGATTTATTAGTTTAACCCAAAATATATCATTATGAAATTTTGTTTTACACATATAATTTTTTTATGTATGCAACGAACCTTTTTTTCTTTTTTTTTCTGTTTCGAAAATAACATTTCACTTTATTTATGCAGACGACTATGGGTAGAATACATATGAAAATCGGCAGGCTAAAAGCTGGGTCTAGAAGAAGTACTTCTTGTTTAACAACTACACCTAAAAATCAGGAAAATATTGATTCGTAAGTTAAATTTTTCCTGTTATTGTTTAGCTGTGATTAAAACTGTTTTCTTAGGCTTATATTTGTGAATGGATTATAGTGAATTTGATAACCGTTTATTTTTTTTTATTTAAACTAGAATTGTATATCATCTTGAGTACAGTTTTCATTTATATATCTTACATAAACAGGCAGGAATGTTTCGTTATGGACCAGTATTCGGTAAACTATCAGACTATGACAATTATAATTTTTTGTTACGATATCAACTATAGTTTTGTGCATATTCATGCAAAGTAATACGTAGTTTTTTTTAATAAATTAATTGAAATATAATAAAATAATGACTGCACCAGTGGGATTAGTTGAGAGGAAGAACCCATCTCTAACCATGCTCTTTGGATATCTTATATTTTCAGCCTCGATTATATCCAATCACCAATACGTACATGGTTACAATAGGTAATATAACATGGCCTTCGTCTATCTATTGTATCTTCCGTAAACTTTCTGTCCTCTCTTCACTCTGCATGCCACTCTTTTGTGTCACGTGCTTCCTGTCTCTCACTCCCTTCACTGAATCACTGCTCTCTTTCTCTCTATCTTAAGCTCTGAGAATGGGATTGTATGTATGACGAGAAGCTAACATTTAACCTTTTATGCATTAAATTAATATTTAATTTTAATTATTTGTCGTTGCCTATTTTAAAGCTATCTTTGCAGATAATAATAATAATATAATACGGTTTAAAAAAAGTAGTTGGAATATAAAATGCACTTTGTGATGAATTTATTTTCGTTTTTTCTCCTTTTTATTTTTAATTACTATAGTTAAACTCATAGTTTCACAGAAGCCACGACCATGGGCGGAGCTATAAAACGCGCGGAGCAATCAGATGAAGACAAAATAAAACGGCTGAAATTTCCTCTTCATCTGATTGCTCCGCGCATTTTATAGCTCCGCCCATGGTCGTGGCTTCTGTGCAAGGAAACTATGAGTTTAACTATAAATTACACTGACCATCAACGAAATTTTGTTGAATGAATATGATTTTGTCATTTTACACTTTAATGTTTTGAAACTGAATACTGCATTAATAAAATCCTTAATACCATCCATTTTCTCTTAAACGAACAATAAAAACTAAAACAACGGTCTTTTAAATTGAATTTAATATTTAAATTGGACTTACAAGTACCGTCAGCGCATAACGAATTGGCGCAGGTAATTAAAGGTGAATCTTTCTGAAGAATTTACTTTACCTTGGTGGACTTTAATGTGCTAAAACTGTACTATTCAGTCAAAAAAGTTCCATCCTGCACTCATTTTCTCCAAATAAACAAGGAAAAGTTAAGCAGTGACCGTACTTATAAGTATCGTCAGTAGATAAAAGGTATCTTGTCAGATTCCCATGCCTTGCTGTTTAATACTTATGATTTATAACATCACATATTTAAAAAAAAACGTTTTTTTGTAGTTTTTTGATATCAAGAACTATTTTTAATAAGAAAAGTATTTAAATATATGTTAACATAAATTAGATGAAACAAAGTATTAAAAAAAATATGGCATTTTTTCATTCTGCGAGCGCAAATTTCGCCAAACGAAATCTTTGGGTGACAAAACACTGTGTACACAGTTAAAGCACCCCAGTATTCACAGTTAAAGTTTACTATTGAAAATATTCAGTTTTTTTACGGTTGTGCAGTTTTGACGAATTTATCTTATGGGAAAAGTACCAAAATTATTAACATAAAATTTCCTTTAAAAATTAAAGTTTTGATGAAGTATTTTTTGAATTCTATATAAATAAGGACAAACTTAATGAACATGTTCTTGCAGAATTTTTTCAAACCAAATTAAAATTCCAAACTTCTTACTTCTTATCATGGTGAATGCTTCCGTGAAAAAATACCTTTATAATGTTAGCTTCTCATATGTGCAAATCTGTATTTTATTCTATGTTTTTGATTGCATAACTATTTTGATATAACTGTAAGATTTAAATGTATTAATTACATCTATTAGTCATTAAAAAATTATACACACAAAAATAATACTTCATAAAAAAATATATATAAAAAATAATATAGATTACAATATAAAATTTATACATTAAAAAGCGTCTGTATGAAGCAAGGAAATACGTTTTGGTAGCTGCAAAGATATTGAACAACCAATAAAATGCAATATGTTTGAAAGAATAATTTTAATAAATATTCCTATATTAAATCTAGAAATAAAATGCATAGCTAACATTAAATAAATGCTTCAACTACTAAATTCTGTTTAAAATCCTGCATACATATTTTTCCTTCAAAAACCTTGATTATTAATTTATATTATAATACAGATTTTGCTCTTTTTTTATCATTTCAAATGCAATCTTATTCCCATTGCAAATTTTAATACTTTTCTCTCACTATACTCTATCTCTATTTTTGTGTGTACTGTCATTGAATTGTGCACTTTCTAGCTTATTGCGATCCGCAATAATAGCTCAGAAAACATTCCAATACATTTAAAAGAGATTATTTCCTCATGCATTCCATAGAAAAAGGAACTGAAGGTACGTTAAATATTTCCGTCCTTTTTTGTTAAACAAATATATTCGTTTAGTAATCTCATGTTTACATAATAATTACATTTTAAGCTTATTCAATAACATAAATATGT
Organism: Oedothorax gibbosus; assembly: GCA_019343175.1. Lineage (NCBI taxonomy): Eukaryota > Metazoa > Arthropoda > Arachnida > Araneae > Linyphiidae > Oedothorax > Oedothorax gibbosus. The sequence continues at coordinate 404,024 of JAFNEN010000348.1, read as the reverse complement.
ATTGTATATGTATTTTAATTTTTTAGTTTCTTTTGAATGATATTTAAAGATGCATTTCGAATTATGATTTACATTTCCTCTGTGATTATTTATTGGCTTTTATATAAATGAGTATTTTATTAAATTTATCATAAACTTTAATTATTTAACGATAGTTGTGTTTTTCTTTTTGTGAATCCGATTTTATATAAAATTATCTACATAATATTTATAAAATATAGTCTATTTACTTTTTATTTGCACATGTATCTGCTTATAATATTTTTTTCTTCAATAATTTTATTATTGGTTATTTGTGGTGTCATGCCTTAAGTATAATCTATTGGGCCTTTTTATTTTATTTTCTAAAAATGATTTAAAATATTTCGTGTTGCTGTTTTTAATTTCTTTGCCTCTTAAAGACATGTGTTTGGTAGTTTATTTTTTTCCCTTGTTCATGTTTTATCACCTAAAATTTCTATTTGGCGCTTGTATTTTCTTTTATAAAAATAAATTCTTTGAGATTCCACATCCAAATTAGGAAAAATATTTCTTCTTATGAATTTTGTTTTATATAATTGCGCAAAGTTATAAATCGGTGTACCTAAATGAAAAAAAAGTTGTCAAATGTTTTTATTTTATTATGGTTAAATTTAATGTTTAAATTTAACATAACTTTTGTCATAACTTTTTTGTTTTTAGTTGGTCATTAAAAAAATTTTATATTTGGTGTAGCTCTTTTAAATTTCAAAGGATTTTTTTTTAATTTAAAAGGATTCACACATAATTTAGTTTTCCAAATATATTTTTTAATATAAGCTTGAGTGTAGTGGAATATAACGCTAAGGTTAAATGTTCCATAAAATTTGTTTAAATATTAAAAAATACATTGCGCGATACCATAGTCTCATGCTTTAAGGTATTTTAGATATCACCTGCAGTCATACACACACACTAATAGTTTTCAAATAATTAAAATTCGATCTAAAATTGTTTCTACATGTTTTCTGGATTAATTATAAAATTATCAAAAATACTACCCAGAAATTTAAAGCAGGTATTTCATTCTGTTTATAATCATCCTGTGTGCTTTGTGTCCAGTTTTTATTATTAATTTTATTCAACCTAACAACTTATTTAAATTTATAAAATATCAATGTTACTTTTTATGTGTCCTCATTTGGGTGAACTTTACAAAACGTAAAAATAAGTAATAATTAATTTTGTATGCAATATATTTTTAACTGATAAATTGAATGGATTACATTTGACATTTTATTACGTATTTTATTTATGTGTGACACATCGGATTTTAAATAATCAGCTAATAAATAGTAAGTTAAAGTTACAAATATACCATATATGAACTCTCTACTAGTTGCGTTTGTAATAATAATTTTATAATTATGAGTACTTTTTAAACAACTTATCTGTGTAATTGTGAAAAACAATTTTATTTTTAGTAAACTGTATTTAATTTCAATTACCCCAATTTGTTGATGTTTTCCTTTTTGGGGAAATATTGATTTTTGATAAAAAAAATCCTATTATCAAAAAACAATTTTATTCTTAATTATGTGAACTGCAAAATGGTTGGGAGTATTTAGTTTTTTTCTTCATTGTTAATGAATGCAGTATAAACTATTGCAAGTGATATAATTTCTTAGACTTCGATGTCTTGGCTATTATTACAACCGTTTATGCGTTTACCCTTAGGACGTTGAGATTTTTTTGTACTTTTGTACTTTTATTGATTTTTAATGCATAGAGAAAACTATTTTCACACGTTATACTGTGCCGAAATATTTTTTTTTATTAAAGATTTTAGATCATGTTTGCATATAATGATTTAGTCTGTAGCTCCGAGAATTCGAGTTTTATCCCAAATGTAGCTCAAAGATAGTTCTATTCTCTGAAAACAGCATCATGACTGACACTCAGGCTAAGACATCAGAATGTTGTTTTATTAAAAAAAAAACCATTTATATTATTTCTCCATTAATAAGAATGACAAGGAAATGTACTGATCTGTAAAACTATTTTCTCCTTTAATACACATACCGTGCAGGAAGCCAATCATATTATTTGTTCCCTAACCATGCTTTCCTTTGGTATTATTTGTTATAATTTAGGAAAACAACTTGCAGTAACGTGTAAATTTGATTGACTCTACTTTTTGTATATATTACCCTTATTTTTGATGTAAACATAATACTTGTTAATATAATAAATAACTCAACAAATAAATTCTCAAGTATCTAATTTTAAGTTTTCGATTGAAAAATCTATGAAACTTTAGTGGTCAATCCACTTCATTAATTTTAGCAGAGATTTTATTTTGGTGTAGCAATAGCGTTTCGTCTATACTTGGATTGCTGACAATTTTCTACTACATAAGCCCGTCACCTTATGTATTACGTATGCGTCCTTGCAAAAACAAGTCATGCTTTTCAACTTATCTCAATAGTGGTACTTTTAAAAAATAGCTCCAAAGTGAATTACGGAGTGTTGATTGGAACGTTTCTGGCTGTCTAATTTCTGGCATCCGCTTGTACTGATCAAGTTGAAGAAGTAAGGACCAATCCGATGTTGATCCCGACACCTCTTGCATGCTAGCTCAATGCTGAACCATCTGCTGAAAAGTAATTACTCGGTCGCGAGGGCAAGTATTTGGTATTTGTGGTGACCGTTACAGTACTCTCCTTCCAGTCAGTCGGAGAAGGAACGATTAATATGGGGTGTTGATGCTGCTACCAGAAGCGAGTCTCGAGACTTTGCTGTCTGATTTTCAATCTTGGACTTTGCTGTGTGCTTTAAATGCTAGAATTTTGTTTGTGGTTTTCGAAAAGGTTGTCTGTTGTAAGGTATGCCATTATATGGTGGCACGTTCAATGTCACAATGAAAATGTAAAGACCAATTCGGTTTTGATCCCAGCAACTCTAGCATGCTAGACCAATACATGACCGTCTGTGACGAATTAATTACTTGGTCGAATCTCTAGTTTTGGGTACTTGTGTGCCGACCGCTACAAAGTTTGTCACTTAGTGACTTCACTCCCGCACTTTCCCCTTGAGGCCTCTTTTTAAAAGTGACCACTGTTTAGCAAACATTGTTATATTTCAATAACGCATTTCGTCTTATAGTCTGGAATCTACGTGTTGGCATAGCTTAACACTTTCGCTACGCAGAATTTTTGTTTCCGCGTAATATGCGATAGGAATAGCATTATCGAATCCTTTGTTGTACGGCCTCCAGGGCTGTTTTAAAAGTAAAAGGATTAAAATGGATGCTTTTATTATGACCTTCTGTGTACTAAGCCTTGTCGTGTCTCCTTTTGTGTTGACAGCCCTGCCGAACTGAAAACGATCTCTCTGGAGAGGGGTTCGACGGGGCTGGGCTTCAGCGTGATCGGCGGACACGGCAGCCCACACGGGGACCTCCCCATCTACGTCAAGAACGTCTTCGACGACGGGGCCGCGGCCAAAGACGGACAACTCAACCCAGGAGACCAGATCGTCTGCGTCAACGACACCAGTCTGGAGGGCCTCACGCACGAGGAGGCCGTGGGCGTGCTCAAGAAGGTCACTGGGAAGGTCGTGCTGCAAGTCCTCACCTAGTTTTTGGAATGATTTCTTGATGATTATTTTGGTACATTCCGGTACAATAAAACCAGTGAGAATCCTTGAAGATTTAGTCTTGATGGTGCTTTAATATTGTTATATATTCTAATCTGCACAACCTTTAATTGAATTATAATAAAAACACGACTGCTTCTCCATTTGGCAGCTGCTGTATAGAGAATTTAAATTCACAAGCTTCATATTTTGTATTGAAAATAATATTGCACTGATTCAAAAATATATATAATAAAGTATGTATATGAACCGCCTCGCGATGGCTCAACTATTTTTTACCTCGGGTCTGTCTGAGATCAATTGACAATGAGAATACTACAAACTTTCCATGTGAAAACTCATATTGTGCCTTTTCTGTTTTTCTCCATGCATTTGATGAATTTAAATGCTACAAAAGAACCGTATCATTATCAAAGCTGCAAATTTGTTGCCATTGCATATGTGAGCCGATGTTGAACCGATCTATCTGTGTTGAATTTTAGGGACATGATGTATGTAGACATTCTAATTAGAGCATCTGTTCCTTTCATTTTTGCTAGTGTTATTTACTTAATAAAAAATATTTAAATTATACTCAATGGGGCATAAGAGGAGTTTATTACCTTCAGTCTCGCGGCAGATCAAAGTACAGAGTTATGAAGCGAGAAGTGGAATGTCTTGAATTTCGAACTTTTAAACTATGCATATATGCAAACGGATATTTTAACGTTGAATATTAGGGGAAAAATTACTAGCTTTTCAGAACTCAATTGAAAAACACGTTTTAAAAGTTCATATAAAGACTAAAAATGGCGTTGTCGTTTCTAGACACGGTATATAAAGCTTTTAAACGTATTTTTCGGATATTGTTCTAACTTTATCTTTCCTACCCTTTTTTATATTACTTACGTCTTGTATGCAGTTTGATTACTAAAAAAAGCTGTTTCAAGCACTTAATAAGTACAGTCCAGATGTTATATTAATATATTCTCCTTTTTGTTCTATATCCACAACAATGTTTTTCTCCTTTAACATTTTAACCGTTTTGATAATTGCTATATACATAGAAATATTTACTCTAGAACACTAGTTACGTATTTTTGTTTGTGTTACTATTGTTAAAACTATTCTTAGAGCTATAACAAAGGAATATAGACTATCACTGTGTATAGAAGTTCATATTCTTATCAAGTGCCATGTCTATGTGTTAATTTTTCAAATATATTTACTTTTCGTCTTTATATATAATGTTTTATGTAATTATGTTTGTACTTAAAGTTTGTTGACTACATTTCTTGTGTCTTATTGTGCAATTCCAAAAATTATGTATATATTTACTATGTATTTAAAAGATAATTGTATGCGTTCATCTGTGCTGTTATTAGTCCTTATGACTTTATACAATAAAAGAATTATTTACAAATTATTTGGAGATTGTGAATTGGTGTGATGTTCTTATTCACATTTTAACATTATACATTTCTATTACAATTCCATTTGGTTTTTTTTATATCTGTAGATATTCAGAAGTCACACAACTTTAAGCGTAAATTTATAACATTCCATAGATAAAACAAGTTTATCATTCTGTAAATTACTTACTAGACTGCCATTATATGTGTAGAGACCACTTATTTATGGAAATCATATTATAGGTCAAAGGTCTAGTTTCAAAACATTCTTCAACATATAACTAAGATATAGGATCCGATCCTTTCATTTGCGACGTTTCTACTATCTTCAATAGTTGCCAATGAACGGACTATACCCCATATTTTAGTTATATTTTGGAGAGTAAGTTTTTCAACTAGAGTCTTCGAATGAGATGTACTAATTTAATTTTTTCAAAGGGAATTCTATGATTATTTTACAATTTCAGCTTTTATGTTACTTTAAAAAAAATATTTAGCAATATTTCTTTTAAAGCTACACACTGAATTCCTCTTGGTATTTATGCTCTATCGATTACATATATTTTTTTTCCATCATTGATTCACGTAGTATGGTGTTGATTAAAATATTTTTTTTAAAAAATGTTTTCCCCTTTAAACTATTTTTTTAATTTTAATCGGCATAATTAAAAAGAATATTTGACGATATCCGATTGGTTTCTTAAAAACTAACTTCACCCATCACACTCAAAATGAAATTACTACTTTATCATAGATATAAAAAAAAATAGTCTAATCTGAATTTTTAACCTCAGAATTAATTTTTCTGCCTCTAATTGCTTGGCTCCAATCAATACCACCTATATAAGAAGGCCGGAAAGCTAGGGTGCCTGACTCCATATTGGTTGAGCTATTTTGTGGTTTTGACCAATGATCGTTCGTAACTTGAATACCTCTAAACATTTTTTAGCTGGCACATCTGCTCTAAAGTTCGTATTAGTTGTTGTGTGTACAGTATATATATGGTGGGAAATTTTTCTAAGTTTCTTAGCTATCACTATTCCAATAATATTATCCTTTTACTTCAATAATGCAAACAATAAAAATGTAAGCACTTTATATTTATTAAGAACTCATTTAGATATATGTATAACAAAGTCATATTACAAGGTGAAAAGATTTTTATGCAATTTGTATTTTTCTTTTCTTACATTTTGAAAAATTTAATAGCATTTATACATTTCAAAATGCACTTGAATATAGTATATAAAGCACATCCTAACACAATTTTAAAAACTATTACACACTTAAAAACAAACTAATGGCAACCTAATTCTACACACAAAAAAAGCTTCTACTTAGATAATATAAAAACTAGTAAACAAAGAACAACTCACAAAATAAAGCAACAACAACACACTCGTGATATCATTCTTGTGCAAATGACTTTTTAAAAAATCACCGGTGATAATTCATAATGAAATCATCTGAAGTTCTCTCTGTAGTTATCACTACACATCAAACACAATAACATGACTATAATACTATCATAAAAAAAAAATTATACATAGTTTTACTACGAATGTTTTTCTTTTTTTTTTCTTGGGAGTTTCGTACAATATCCCAATGCTTCAGAAAATATCGCTAGAGACCACTTATTTGAAGTTTAAATCAACTTGTTAAGGATTTTTATATTTGCTTCTTTGTGTTCATCCAAAAAACACTTACAATTTTTACAATTATCTACGAGCCCGAAAATTCAATTTATATTTTTATATAGATTCATTTTAATTGTTTTTGGCATAGCGGACGGAAATGTTTCTTTTTTGATAGATTATGGATAAAAAAAATTGAAAACTAATTATTATTGATATTTGTTAAGTAAAATATCTTCAATATTCTAATAATATCGACAAAAGTTAATATCATCGATATAATCGCCATTGAAAATAAGCCCTATTAAAATTTATTTTTATAATCTCAAGTTATAGTATACATTTGTAAAACATAACAATTAAATTATTGACGTAGATTAACTGCTCATATTTTTACTTATTATATTTGGAACAAGTTACAAAATCAAGACATTAATATATCAACTTAATCGTAGAAACATTATTAAGAAATTAATTTTTCTTTAATTTTTGGATCTCTAGCAATATATTCTCTGCCTTTTTCTCTAACACATTACTTAAACATATAATCCATATAATTTTTAGCTAACATCAAAAATCATAGCTCCAGTCTTTCCAGATCACAGCTCAATTTATCACTCAAAACAATTACATGTCATTTCTAAAACGCACTCCAAAAAGCGAAAATATATGTGAAAGTGCAAGCATTCTGTCACCAAGGCTTTTTTTATTTTTGGTATCGATTTTTAAAAAAGCAGATAATGCACCAAAGTAGTACAAAACGTCAAAAAATTAACGTTAATGTCAAAATGGACATGATTGTAATAAATCCGTCGAAATGTATAAAAACAAGTTTTTATTTTCTCATCTTAACCCCTTCAGTCAAAATTTCTAAAATACAAGTCTGGATTCATTTCTTATATGGATATCAAAAATGAAAATTAAGTAACTAACTGGGAAAACTTTTTTAATGTTAAAAAATTAACTAAAATATTTTTATTTTTCAGTTATAACTACTTTATTGTTGTGTTTTTATGTATTTCAATGATTACTTAAATATCCAAAGCAACAGCAAAAAATTAATTGGACAATTGATCAATTTTCTTGCAGAAAAAATTCACTAGTATTTGATCTATGATAACATATTCCAACCCTTGGGAATCGTAGGATAGCTTTCAATAAAAACTAAGAGCAAACTGTTATGCTTTCAGTAGATAAAAAAAAATATACAGTTAATACTAAAATCCTTAAGAATCATTTGGAAATCTAGCTTAAATTTTTGTTTTTATTATTGAAAAAGCAATCGTTTGGAAATCTATATATCTGAAAAACCTACAAACCTTTAAACTTACACATACTAAGACTGAAAGGGTTGATGTAAACTTTTTTCCAGCACCTTCTTACGAGAAATTATCTGCACTCAAACGTGACGCGGTTGAAGTAGTCTGATCTAACTAATCACAAAAAGCGAAAAGCATTGCCATGGCATAATTCGCCATTTTTTTTATTTAAATGATTAGTTAGAGTGTTCTACTCTTACTACTTTACACGTAAAATGGTAGCCCGTGTAGAGGGCTTGCTTGCAGAAAGTGTTGGTTTTTCACGTGTCGTTTTTACATGTTTCATATGCTGTTCAGTATTTAAAAAAATGTTGAAAACGTCTTAGAAACTGTGCTGTACTACTTCAGATACATATTTCTCTACAATTAAATTGGAAAAATATACACATTTGATATTAGATAATAAATATAATACACTTCGCTTAGTTTAAGCCTTCTACTACAAATTTATAGCTTTCTGTCATTTTGGTTTGTTTATATATCACTCGGGTTTCACCATTCAATAAAGAAATATTTATCAATAAAAAAACACTCGATTTTTAAGGGACCCCAAACAAGATTTCACTAGAGAAGAACGGTAAATTTATATATTAATAGCTTGAAAAATTCAAAACAGCCGCGGGAATTATTTCGCAATTAATATATTTATTTGGATTTTTTTTAATCATTAAATTATTTTGTTATAAAATTAAAGTTTAGTTTTATAAAGCGTTAAAAACAAAGTAATCTTAACATTTAACAAGTTTTTAAATCTTTTATAAAACCAATCGTAAACTTTTGCTTTACGCTTAAAAAAACTAACAATACTTGACATAAATATTTTTTATGTTCAATTTTGTAAACCTTTTAATGTATTTTTTCTATTTAATAAAATCCCAATTTTAAATACCTTGGATTTTTCAAAACATTGCATTACATAGTCTCTGTTTGGAATCCCTTTACAAAATGTATACATTATAAAAGCAATATATTTACAGCGTTTATATTATTCGTACAAATTAACGCAAATTTTCGGAACAATAGCATCCATGCCCGTAAGACAAGATTTTATGTATATAAAGGCACATAAAAATCACACATTCGAAGCTAATCACAAATCACAACCTCAAATCAAATATTCAAAAGAGGCTATTGTAATATTAAAAAAAATCTTACAAATATAACAAAAAACTTCTACCACAAATTACAGTAAATTAGCAAGTCAACAATAAATAAGTAACAAGAAAGGTAATGTAATCTTTTTAAAAAAAGTATTCTTTCCTCAACATTTAAATTTTTTTAGGGAGAACTCTTTCTATTTGGGGATTGTAACATACTTATAAGCAAGTATCTAATAACATTGTCAAATTCCCGTAAAATAGGTTATTCTAGAGGGAAATACAGTGTTGATCATAATTAAAGGTCTGATTTTATTGCTTGTAAAATGTAAAAATACTGATCATAATAATGGGAAATTTAAAACATTCTTGGACGATGCAATTTTGTTTGGCAGGCTTATGGTTATGCTCTATGTTTCAATTTTTACATTGATTTTGCATTTGAAAATACAATCGCATCTTGAATGCTGTTTTAAATTAAATTCCACATCGTTCTGGTCTGTAATATTAATTTTACAACCATTTTAAAATATCCTATTATAATTTTCCTGCAGTTTCAAACAAAGCTTGTAATTTAAAACACTAATTAAATTAAAAGTATATCAAATATATGTCGTACCTTATTTGTATTTGATATTGTTAGTTATGATGTAGTGAAACTACAATGCCTTTAGTTCATAATTTTGAAAGTAAAAACTAAAGGTACAAGTGGTATTTGAATCAGTCTACCCACTAAATTTCATATTTACACTTGCAGCTTCACACACATAAATGTATGAATAGTAAAATAAGCGACTGTTTGAAATAAGTTAGCCGAATTATATTACAATAGATGTGCAATTGTTTATTAGGAAAGCTCATAGCCATTATGTAGAAACATGTACAGTTAATTTTCATATCAGAATTTCATTTTTTTTAATTCCCAAAAAGATGAAATTGTGTGAGTTATTTAACTGTAAATATCGTATTAAATTAACTGAAATATTCTCATAGTTTTCAAATCCAAATTGTTTAGATACTTTTAAATATTCTAACCTAGATTTTTAAACTTTGTGTACAACTTATATTTTAATTATAAAATATTTTTTTGAAAATAAATCCTTGCAATATTAAGTTAAACGAAAAATACAAATGTGACAAAAAAAATATGATGACATTGAAAAAATTCTATCGATATATTACTTGAAAAATATCACTTGTTTGAAGTACCAAATATCCATATAAAATGTATTAAAAAATCAAAATTATATTCGCGTATTTTCCGTGACTCTTCTTTCATTAACTTAAAGTTATTATTTTTTAAGGCGAATGGGTTATTGCGGAATTGTCTGACTACGATTCTATTATTGAAATTCATTTCATAGTCCCTAATTGCAAGATTGTTTTTATCAGATAAGTAACAAAGATATTGACACACCAATACATGTTTCTTCAAAAACATATTTATAGAAAACAACGGTATAATGCATTTCATAATATCGTTAAGGCAACACAAGTTATAAGCTTAGAAGGTTTTATAACATTTTTAAATAAACGTTAACGTAATTATACATTTAACCTCTAAAAGTATCAGTTAATTTGAATGATAATTTTTTAATTGGATAATAATTTTTTTATTTTTTTATTAGCTATAAACGATTTTACTATTAAACTATTTTTATACTTTAAATCTTTTTTAACTAAATTTGGGCTAAATACCGTCATCATTTCTTAACATACGAGGTAACGTATTTAATGCAAGGCTTAAGCAAAACGAGTTTATATACTGTCAACTTTAAAGAAATCTCGAATTTAAACTACTCAACTAACTATAAAATTTAAAACCTCAATAAACATCCTTTATAAAAAAAACTGAAAATACCATTCAATTTAAGAAATGTATAGGCACTCGAGCAATTTGTAGAAGCCCTGTTCAATGTTAAAAGACTTCCGTATGGTGAGCAGCTCTTATCTATCGAGTCTATAATATTTTCTTTTATAGATATAGAAGAAAAGCACGGAATATTACCACTATTGTGCACAATTAAAACGTTCGGGCTGATTTCACCCTAATAAGGATTTTTAGTAGCTGCAAGTGTGTGGTGAAAATTTAACCCATATATACTCGATATTCGGTTGAACCATTTTTCATGTTCGGGATACAAAAACCTGGGAAATTGTTCAATCGAATACCGAAAATATGGCGAAACATTTCACCACACATCCTTTGCAGCTACTAGGAACCATATTTTTAGTGTAACCAAGCGCCAATTTTTAAGTTTAAAAAGTAGACTATAATAGGTACATAGTTTACACCTAATAATAATGAGTAAGAACAGTCAATACCTCCTAGATCACAGTAAAACCAACGCACGTGTTGCCACATACTCTTATTATGAAGAATATGTAGGCCGAAATTGGTGCCAAAAACATCAATCATTTTGACCAATCAAATCGATTTCTTTTGCCAGTCAAGGCGAAATATTATACAATAGTGATTCCACGTCGGCCTACCTACGCGAAATTCAGTGAGTGGGTTAGCTATCTAGGAGATTTTGCCACAACATACTGTAATGGTTCCTCTTAAAGTTAATTTACACGCTGCGATCCAAGTTGATCAAATATCAGACTAAACCATCAAACGATATACTTCAGAACCATTCCTCCTGCCTGCAACTGTTTAGGTGTTGGAGAAGAAGCACTCGAGCTGTTCATCGGGCAGCTTGTAGAAGACCTGTCCGATGTTGAAGGACTTCCGAATGGTGAGCAGCTCGTCTATGGACTCTATGGGATTGGCCTTGGTGGACCAGACGCAGAGCGAGCTGTTAGGAACTTGGAAGAGGAGCCTCTGCATCTCGGGAATGGAGTACTTGAGGAGGGAGGCGTGTACGGGGAACATGACGGGCTGCATGAGGGTGTATTCCTTGACCAGGGCCACCATTCGGTCGATGTACTCGCGGGTGTAGCTTCAAACAAGAGCGAGGTATTTTACCAGTTCAAATAAAATATAAGAGAAAGTTTTATTTAAAAGTTTATTGATATTACACAAAGTCTAACAGGTTTTTGCATCGTATTGAAACTCGAGTTTATAAATTACAATCAAGTCTTACCCTTTAATCGTACCCGGATCACGAGCACGTGAAATTATGATGAGATAATTTGATAAAGCAAAAAATGCATAGTAAAAAATAATTTGGGTTTTAATGGGTTGATATAGATTTCATCTGTCATACGCCAAGTAGTATTAGTATTTATCTTTCAATGTTAAAATATATCTACTCACCCTATCTTTAAGTAAGTTGAGGGCAAGACATCAGTTGTCCACCCTATTGAAATTATAGATCTAGGGAAACGGGTGCGGCACAGCGTGAGAAACGTCCACGAGTCGACTGGTACAGCTGAGGAGCTGTGTGGACCTAACTGAATATCGGCATTCAAGATGATCGGGCCACGTAGCTGAAAAATATTTTAATATTATATATGTTTTTTAAAAAATGCATGAGAGCAATGTTTTATTCACTCCCAAAACGTGGAACAATAAGGTTTGTATTGCCCTTTGAATTATCCTAAACCATTGAGAACTAATTTACTGTTTTACAGTTGACCAGACAAAGCCAAACTAAATTTAATATCTGGCCTCGACAACAAGCTTACCTTTTGCCACTCGAGTGTAGCGGTGGAAATGGTTAATGTAGTAATTTTCTATACAACTAGTTAAAATACAATGCTAATTTTGGGGACGTTCAGGCTTGATACTCTATTCAGTTTGGTCTTAACCCAGATCATTACCCCCATTTCATGTACTAACTTAAAAAAGTGTAAATGTGAGTTAGTTCACAAGGCACTCTCATAAATGATTAATCTAAGTTACGGAAGTATTACAGGCAGTTTTGCTAACTAAATAGTTACGTTAATTAACACCATTCTAGCTTCATTTTTCTCTGTTTCGAAGAAGAAAAAAATAAAATAAATATTTAAAAAGATTTTCTTTAAGAATGTCGGAGAGTAGATTGATTATTACTATTACCAGCAGAAATACTTTATATATTGTCCGGGGGTTCAAAACCAGACATTCTTAAAAACGGGCGGGTGTCGTACCGACTCAGCAAGAGCGGTTAAGGGCGAATGAGCACGGCTAACCGCTGGTCTCCAAACCAAAGTGCCCTTGCGTTAATCCAATGGGAAAATGGAATAGAAAGCCCCAATTATCAGGCTTAATTGAATATTTATTTCAAACGGTTTTTTATATGATAAATGTAGCTGACTGAAAGGTCTCTATAATCAAACATTTTAAAGTTGGTTCGAATATATTGTGTAAAATTATTTAGTGAAAATTAAAAATATATATATCCGAACTAATTTCAAAAAGTGGGATTATAGAGACCTGTAAGTCAGATAAATGTAGCTGACTTACAGGTCTATATAATACCAATTTTATATTTAAAAAAAACGCTTGCAAAAATATTCAATAAAGCCGGTGAGATGAGGCTTAGAAAATAATTTTTACATCGGATTAACACAGAGGCACTTTGGTTTGGCGACCCGCGGTCAGACGGGCACATTCGCCCTTAACCCTTTCAGTCCCGGTGATGTCATTTGGCATCATCATGTTTCTGATCATAATTTTTAAAAAATAATAGTGCTGACATCTATTGGGATTAATAAAAATATTTTCTAATAGAAAAAAAAGTTTTAAGAATCGAATTATGTGCTTTTTGATATCATAAATGGCTATAGACGATCAGAAAAAAAATTCTAAAATTATGATGTCAAATTGTCATTGGGACTGAAAGGGTTAAAAGGTAAGTCCTTACGAAATCGCGAACGATCGGTAAATTTACAGAAAAATAATATCTGAGATCGAAACGGAAACCAATTAGTAAACTGAGGCATAATTTAGTGTAAAAAGGCTAATTTTTCTGACAGTGTAAGTTTAACGACGACCCCTTTCAACGACGACCACTCACATGATCGGCGACCCTGGCGAGAACCCTGCACGCTGGTTCGACCACCTCCGTGGACTGGAAGTCAAGCTGGATGCCCTTGTTGTTGTAGCGCAGCACCTCCTGGAGCCACTCTTCCAGCGTCAGGTCTCCGGGCACGCTGGCGGACTGACACATCACCGGCACGGGGTACCGGCTGTTCATAGACATCGTCACGTCTCCTTCCACCAGGCTGGCCGCACCTGGAGAGAATAAGTGTCAGCAGTCAGCAAAAATACCAAGTACTAGACCTCGCGATATAGTAATTACTTTAGCGCAGACAGTTAGTATTGGGCAGGCATGCAAGAGGTCCCGGGTTCAATTCGAGTCGGACCATAACCTCTTGCGACCTAGCGTCCCCATTTGGGGACATTTTTTAAAACCTCCTCACAGACAATTAACGTGGTAATTAGTTCCGAAATTGACCTGGTCCGATAGAAAAAGATCCAAATATCAGTTTTCAGCCTTTCATTACAAGTGTCAGTCATTTATGTCTATAAAAATGAAGTTGAACGAGGGTCAAAACGATATTAGAGTTCTCAAAAAAATTAATTTTAACTTTTTTTCAAACTTTTCAAAAAATTATTTTAGTAATTAATTCTAAAGGCATATTGCATTAACAGTTTATTTTAACATTGTTTTTAACTACAAATAAGTGATACGGCCTCTTTGTGTTTGCATTTATAGCACAAAAAATGTGTATTTTTAGAGCTTAAGGCGTGTCTCTTAGTAACAATTAAACATAATTTTTTTAAAAATTACTTTGCAAAAATACTTTTTAGCATATATTTGTATGAAAAGTATGTATACGATTTATGATGTCTTCAGAAATTCACTTTCTTGTTGTTGTTAAAAATTTATTCGATTTTTGTTTATGGCCAAGCTATAATCCTAGAACAAAAAAATTGCAAATAACTTTAATCCTACATCAACAACATGCATCAGTACTTGAACATGGAAATTTTTACGATTGCGAAATCATTCGAATCACCATCTTACTATCTAGACAAGATAAAAGAAAAATTCATTATTTATAAGTTAATTAATTTCCATTGCAAACCAATTTGAAATTTTAAAAAATAAATTTTTACTCGATAAGGAAGCTTTTAATATTTCCGAAGCGTATCGTTAATTGGTTGATTTAGCACTAAATAAATCTTCCTTTTCACAGTAAAAACTTAAAAAACTCGGCTAATTTAATATTTAAAATATCTTTCACGATACATCAACCACAACATTAATACTTTATAATAGATTTCTTTCAGGATACGATTTTATTGGTTTTCTATTAAGGTACACTTAAGAAGAAAATCTGTGCACAGAATAGTATCAATCTTATGTTTTGTTAATTATTGCATAGAGAAAAAAATATCAAAAATAGATATTGGTGACTTACTCCTCAGTGCTGATGAAAGCCGAGCCTTGTTATTTGTAGCCCGTGCCCATGTCACACGCAATCCGTCGCCTTTTACTTCTGGAAAGTACTCCAAGAGGCCAGCGGGCATAGAATTCTACAGAAACAATACATTAGCACAGTAAGCCCATTTGGACCAGGTTATTTTTGTTTGTCTTGTACTAGTTAGTAGCATACAATATCAAACTTAGTATTTGTAATTTGGATGTTTTTTGTAACGAGTAGGCTTACAAACTACGGGACAGAAGTTCATAAAAAATTTGCACAAAGATAAATTCACAACTCGCAATCATTATAGAATAGTTTTAGAATTTTTCATTCTAAATTTTTTTACAAAATTAAAATGTCGCTTTTCAAAGTTCTCTCTTTAACTCAAAAAACTCTCTTTGACAACAATCATTTAAATTTTATTCATACACTTGGATTTCTATTCTTTAAAACAAGTGCTTACTGATTTATAATTTTTATGATTAAATGAAGCAATCTTTATATAGTTCTTTTTTATTTCTTTGGTAGGATTTTTTTTGTATAAAATTCTTTTGTAAGGAATTTCTTCTTTAGATTAATAGAAACAGAAAATGTACCCAGAATGCATTGAAACATTAAAAATCATCATATACATCACATCTGAAGTTTAAAACAAAAAGATTTCGTTTTCCCTTTTGTTATTATATCACACACCTAAATGTCTTAGTCATTTTCTAAAGAATTTCATCATACAATTTTAAATGTCCTAACGTTCTTTAGAATTTTCGCATCGTAAATACAGTAGGCCTTTTTATACCTGTTGAAAACTCAAACAATGCTATAAAAATGATTAAGCAAAATTTTAAATACTATGTTGTAAATTATTATCTAAATTATGATTAAAATACTTTTTGTTCAAAATTTTATTTGGGTGATTAAAGTATCTTTATTTTTATTGTATTTACGAGTGGTAGTATTTCATTTTCCATGTTATATTTCGTACCATAAACTAGTGCAATAGCCTTAACTTAAATACAGTTATAAAATTTATAAAACTTCTCACATGAAATACGAAGTTTCCACATGTTTTCGTTTTCACGTGATTCTAAAGTCCATATATCTGAACTTGAAAATGAAAGAAAAAAAATAGTACTAAAAGATGCATTTTCGAAAGTCAATGTCTTCTTATCTAATCGCTTTTACTACACTGATAAAAAGGGGTCTTTTCCGGATGCGGAGATCACATTTGGAAATATTTCCACATCTTTTAGATAGAGAAAAATTGCCTCTCATCACTCTAAATGACATTTGAAGAGCTTAGTGGAAGAACTTGCTAACTGACAAAAAGGTGAAAACGAGAAAATTAGCTTTCAAGTTTTTCGTTTGCACTTAAATCCGTTAAAAACGGTACTTGCACACGGTAAAAATATACTTAACTTTAAGTTTCTGAAAAAGGGAAAACTTGCTTTACAACTTGCAAAGACATTTTTAAAAAAAGAAACACTTCTTTTAGCTTCCATATAGGCTTTTTTGTTTTTGTACTTTATCCTTGTTATCGTTTTCATAAAATATTTACATCGGCAGTTCTGCAGTGTACCTCAGAGCCGCAAGGGTACATGTAGTACAGCTACACAAGTAGATTCTTCATATCTTTTCTATTACTATACTTATATTAAATCTACTATATATTGACTGATTCGAAAGAAAAAAATTTAATGAAAAATTGACTATTGACATGGTAAAAATTTTCGCCCGTCAGTTCGTCCGAACCTCCCTCCTCCAAATTCCGTTCTAACCGACCTATTTTTTTATATCTCCTTATGATGTTTTACAAACAATCAACCCATAAACCCTTTAAAAACTAAAGGGTCAATGCTGGCCCTGATCATGGCCTAGGCCTACAAGGCCTGGGCCTTGGGCCAAATATTTTAGGCGGCCACAAAATTGGCTTCAAATTTACAAATTTTCCTTCACACCAAACCATTTCGTATCATTTTACGGCCTAAATAATTAAAAGTATTATAATTTCTGCTTTTCTAAAAAAGGAAGCACTGTATAATAGATTGATATTATTAAATTGGATAATTGTCCTTACTTAAAATATTTTTTTCACGTATTGTTTGTTAAAATATCAGTCCAAAAAGGGCCCCTAACCTGTCATGGTCAGGCCCTGGGTCACTGCCCCAAACGAATTCATAGTTAAACTTGAATGAACGTGTTTTTGGCGGAAAAACACTCGCAACAAAATGCCAATTAAGTCGCAACCTTCCTCGCGAAAATAAAAAGATGAATCCCACTTGAGAAAAATCCAACTAACAACATAACAAAAACATAGCATCGTGCAATATTAATGAGAGAGGAAATACATGTCCAACGATGCATGTTAGGAAAAAGAAAGTCATGCTAATTTGATGCCAGCTACATCTCGATGTGTCGGTTTGACAAGCTCGTTACTAGAACACGACAGGTTTTGAAAAAAAAATTATCTTAATAAAGCATCAATTAATCGCTAAAATAAACTGATAGTGAAAAATAACTAGTTTTGTAAAATTCTAAAATATTTCATTTATAATTATCGGTGATTAATAAACAGTTAAAAGCATTTCATTAACTTTATTTTTCATTTCTTCTGATCTAAGATAAGTCCTTAATTCATTATATTATAACAAGAGGTGGTTGGTGATGGGTAACAAGGGTGACGTATACGTGTATACGCGCGGTCTTCGAATGGATACCACGGTCCTGAACCGTCATATCCACCAAAAAAACCTCCATTCCACATCTTCCGGTCTGGTTCAGACGTATAGTGTTCGGTCTATGATGCGACCTGGATACAGCACGTCTGACAGGGGCTTCAATCCGACACCTGACTGTCAGGTTTTCCAGCAACACACATAATTTTTAAAATATAAACTTTACAATTTTTTAAATTTTAACATTTGAAGTATGAATGAGTAATAATCGTCTGCTGCAGAAATATAATTTTTAAAAATTTAAAGAAAAATTCTTTAGTTAAAGCTTTAATATTTAATTTAATGCAGTGAAAACAAGCTTGCACTTCAGTCAATTGGCTGATTCCTCAGAGATAGGTTTCGAAACATAATTATTTTAAAAGTGTAAGAGTAGAGAGTAATTGATTTACAAAATTATATTACTAAGAACTGGTTTATTGACGTTTGCTTACAAAAAACAATTTTTTTGTTATAATAGCATCAAAGCAGGCACAGCGACCAGTACCATAAACCAGCCTTGGATATGTGGCAAAGCATTTTATCTTTATAAAATTTAGTTTAAAATAAATTATGCACTAATTGTGTAATAGAAAAGTAATATGTCTTATTTTTACTTTCAGTTACCAATATGAAATATAAGGTAATGAAAGTTTGCGATGGGGTCGGAAATCCGAAAGGAAGATTTTGCGTTTTGGAAGGTGCTGATTCTAAAAAAATGGTTTACGAATATTGGTTCGCCTTTCTGTTTGAAAACACTCTGCAGCTCAAACTAATAAAGCTACGGACAAATTTGGCACACGTTCCAGACCTGTCGACTCATAATAAGATTTTCGAGAAAATAGCGCATGTTTTAAAGTTATTGAAATTATCTTATATAGGTTACAGAATTACTTTTAAATTTATTTATTAAATGGCTGGTAATTAAAAAAAGCACAGGGCTGAAACTTTTAATGAAAATGTTATTTGAGACTTTGTCAGACCAACTGTGCGATTTTGCTGTATGTCATGTGTGAGTGTGTCTGATGTACAACACGTGTGCCTCGAGGGGCTGGGAAAACTTTTTCCTGGGAGAAGATATTACTTTCGAAAATATCTAAGACTGTCAAATAAAATAACACACTATTACTTGTCTCTTTCATAAGAAATAAAATATATATCTTTTTCATATATTAATAATGTATTTAATGAGAAATGTATAATAATTTCTTTTAAAAAAACTGTTGTACACTGTAAAAACTGTTGATAAGTTTTAAAAAAAAAGTAGTTCGAAAATATTCATAGTTCAATATTTATTCAGTGAAATGTTAAAATTACAAGTGCATAAATGTAGTTGTTGTTTAATTTAGATTTTCTACAACAGCCTTAATTTAAAAAAAACTTACAAATCTAAAAACTCATCAGTACTCACTAATTTCTCATATCCCTTTAAACTTTTAAACGAAAATTTCATTTCTTTAAGTTTTTTAGTTTTAGCAGATGATTTTTAATGAATCCTCAATACTTTAAATTTTAAAATTCAGTAAAATTTCAAACGTTGTAATTTTTTAAAAATTATGTGTGTTGCTGGAAAACCTGACCACCAGGTGACGGGTTTATACGGCTGTATCCCTCAGGATATAGCCTTAACTCTTCATTCAGATAAAAGCAAAAATGGGAATTTGTTTTTAAAAATAAAAAATAAACAGAAAATGAACCTTCTAAAATTTTTTTGAAAAAATTAAAACTTGAAAATAAAAACACATTAAAAAGCCTTTAAAAGTAACGGTAATAATGGACAACCATACTCTAAAAAAAACAATCAATAGAAAAGTTCATTCGCGAATGGATGTCAGTAGTGTTATTTTCCCCACTGTCACTTTCGGCGGGAACAGGTTTTGCCGAGCAGTAGAAATTCGGTCATCCGAGCGAAACGATGCTGCAGGAAAGATAGCCGTCCCCATTTCCAGGAGGGCAATGATTCCCCGGTGTTTTATTGCCAGGTTCACAGCACAACTTGACCTCCCCACACGCTAATTTGACCGTGGTTCAAAAATACGAGACATTGTTAGAGGGTATTTCTTATAAGATTGACCCAAGCCGTTAAAAAAAATGAAAAACCCTTTCATTTTTTTGGGAGAGTAATGGTTCCCTTGATTGTCAGGTTCAAAGCCTAATACAGGGCTGTGTTTTGTCAATTAAAAAGCAAAATATTGATTTTGGAATTCTAAATTAAAATCTAAATTTATAATTGATATATTTTTTCCTATGTTTTTTTTCTACTCTAGAACGTATCTTTTTCGAAATATGTTTTACTTGGAATTATAAAAATAATGTGAAATTTATCTAAAATAATTATTTATACGTATTTTTTGAATATATCTTTTTAACGTAGTGGCGTTTTGTAGTTTAGACCTTGGTGGCGTAAATGTTAGAGCGAGGCCTGACTTATCATACGATAAACTTAGTCTTTCAATATCAACTTATACAAACGCAATAGTTACGACATATATTGGTTTTGACAACAAAGTTTCCTTTCGGCACCCGAGGTAATGTAGTGTCGATTCAGTTCCCTCCAGACCAATAGAGTTCCCCAGAATAATGACCAAGGTGAACGTGGGTTTCCAAACAACCACGGTTGTAACGACTCTGCCTACGTTGATAGTGCCAATACTTAGAAAAGCTGTTAAGAGATGATAAATCAACCTGTTTTTTTTATGGACCCCTTTGAATATTACAAACGCCATTTACCCATTAACAAAGACTTTGCAAACACAATTAACATCTTAATTTCCGATTAAAAACGTTAACTTTAAGTTTTTTTTAATTCATTTTCCGTGTAACTTAATCTGTCCTACGTACATTGTTCAGTACTAAGGTCTTCATTTATCTTATATTTTGGATAATATTTAAATAAACTTAAGCAGAAAGCTCATTTTCACGTGACAAATTTCCTTGCAAATGTTTCTCGTTAACAGGTTAACTTTCTAACTAACCACTTCACGCATCAAAAGTGTCAAATGAATCATGTTTTAAAAATAAAAGGCATTATTACCAGGCTTTTCACTCGGAATGGATCTCAGATCGTCACCAATAGCATAAATTGCAAATCATATTATGGTATTAATCAACACAATTCAACCAAACCACTAGACTAAAACAAGTAATTTAACATGTTGGAAATTAGGGACAATATAGTTTGAATAACGTAATTTTAAAAAAAATTCTTACTTTTTTTTACTTATCTTAAATTGATTTCGGACTTTCAATTAATCGAAACGGGTACAAAGCAGTTATATTTGGGTGCCCTAGTTTACAGGATTCTCGTATTAGTCACTTTAACTAAATTGCATTTGTCAAACTTAAGGGATGTTTTAAAATAGCTAGGTTGATATGGTTTTTTTAGTTTATTTTTAAACAGTAATACATTTTAATTCTGAGAAATTGGAACTTTTCATAAAATTAATATTATGTATAAGTACAAATAATACTAGCTAACGAAATAAAACTTTTTGTCTGTGAACAAAAGCAATAGCTTTTTCCTATATGTTTTTTGGACACTAATTTTGAAAATTTAAATAATTTTTTTATAATTGCGTGAAAGAAATTCGATTTTTACACTATAATTTTAATATCAGAGGCGTGCGAAAAGTTGTACTTTTTAGAAACAGTGATAAAAAATTACTTTTTTTCACCCAAAAGCAGTGAAAAAAAGTACTTTTTTCACCCAAAAGCAGTGAAAAAAAGTACTTTTTTTCACTCTTTTCATAAGATGCCAACATTTCAAGTAAAATTTCTATTTCATAATATTCATAAAATCCAGAAATTAATTGATCTGCTTTATTTATAAATATTATGCGCGTGAATTTTATTATTTTTTTTATTTTTGAATCAGTATTCATACATGTTCAAATGTTTGACTTTAAACTAAAAAATAGGTTTGCCTTGTGTAGTTCCAGAGATTTATCGATGCCGATCTTCTTTACGTAAAAATATTAGCACGTGAATTATTTTTGAACCAATGAGATTTGATTTTTTTCACGTAATTATAAAAAATAGTGTATGAAACACGTGTGAAAAGTTAACTTTTTAAAACACGTGTCATTATTTCACTCGCTCGTACCTCGCTCGTGAAATAAAATCCACTAGTTTTAAAAAATGTGTTACTTTTCACACTTGTTGCATAAATAACTATTTTTATCACGTCCACATTTTCCGCAAATTTTAATTTATAATTAATTAATTTTAATTTATAATTAATATATTATTTTTTAATTAAAACTGTGAAATCTCACTTATATATTCTTTTCAAAAATTCTAATTATTCGTTGGCGCTATTTCAATGAATTCAATGCATACAATATATTGAAACTCCTTGAAATTTTTGGGGGCAAACATATAAATCTTAAAAAATGTAGGATAAAGTTTTATGCTTTTATTTATGATGTAGAATATTATGGGTGAATTAATGAGAATTAAAAGCATAATCTAGCTTTTGAAGTGTAACAAAAATGTCTATGCATCATATCAGAGTTCAGTTTTCAGAACCATCACAGGCTAGTTAAATGTTAAAATTTTTCGTTATTTTGAAACATTTGTTAGTTCTTTTCCATTTCGCGCGGGCGCAAGCGATAAAGTGGCCAAATATGTACAACTGCCGCCAAGTGAAATACTTTCAATGGTACCTAACCTTTAACTATGTATACTGAGTTCCTTTAACTGTGTATACTGCGTTCCTTTAACTGAGTATGCTGCGGTTCTTTAACTGTGTATACTGCGGTCCTTTAATTGAGTATACTGTATTTTGACCACAAAAAATAACATTTATCACTAAAAAAATTCGTTTTTTGCCAAATTCTATCCGTTTGGCCAGATTCAGGTTAGCGAAATGGAAAAGTATCCATTTGTATTCTACAGATTCCGTCGTCCACTGTCCATAGCATAGCTAAGAAAACAACTCCGCCTGGGGATATATTCTCCAGGCAGTAAATTTATACCTAGAAGACACATTGTTTTGTATTAAACAATTTTTATTTTTGTTCCTGTCGGGGGGTACCGATTCTACTTTTAATAACAAAGAAGGGGTTTTTTTGTCACCTTTTGGCAAAACCAAATCGCAATTGCGCCAACAGGTATTACAACATACTCTATAAAGAAAGAGTGAAAAAAAGGCTTATTCCGCGTCACAAGCAAACACCGTTCGTTCACCTACTACGGAAGAATAAGAATAGAAAACAAAATAGAAAAAATGAGAAATCGGAATCTGTTATAGACATTGAAAAAAAATGAGGGCAAACCGTCTCAGACTTCCGCTGTTTTCTATGGTGGGAGAGGGTTGATATTTTTTGTGGGATTTAATTTTCCTTGTAAGTTCAAAGATAAGATCGCCTGCTTTTATGCGGCCAGAAGTTTTCATTAACCATTTCATTTTAAGATCCTCTTTTGGTATCTTCTTGGTCCATCTTTCCGCCATCGTTTTATTTTATTGTTTGTAAAATTTAAAACATTTCTATTTTTGAAGTTTTTCATTTTCAGTAAAGAAGCCAAAAGCATAATGAATATGTATATTAGGGTGGTTTCCTATTCATATGAGTTAAATATTTAACTTCATTATTTAAAAATATAATTTTTTACGTATTCAGGAATTTGACAATTATTTATATGTTATTTAATTTTTAAATTTCAAATAATTAGGTTAATAACATAAAAAATGATGACAATAATTAAATAAACAAAATGGCTTCAACTAATAGAAAAAATGGTTTTAAATTTAGAATTTTTTAAAATTAAATCTACTTCAAGTCCAAATTTTTAAATAAATTTTGAATTAACTTTATCTTTTGAAGTTTAACATTTTGACTTATCCCCCTAAACTAATGAGTGGCATTGGTAGTTTGTGTTGCGAAAGTGGTAAAGAGACAGGCAAGTTAATTACAATAAATTCCACTTTTTAGTTTTATCAACATAATGTGAAACCGAAAATTGAATCTCACAAAAGCTATAACTAATAATCTGTATGCGAACCGCAAAGGGCTTGGCAGTAATAAAAATCATCACATTTTTATTTTCCTCGCGATTTTAAATTCTACGACGATTGCAAGTTTTTGTTTTTTCGTAAACTTATTCAAAACTCAAAGTCTTTAGAATTTTGCAAAGAAAGTGTCCTTTAAATTTTGTATTCAAGGTAGGACTGCGTTATTCAAAAGGTCAATGACCTTGTTAAGATACGTGTTTTAACTATCTCCAATTGTACCGTTTATATTATCATAATCATTGATAGTTCAAAAGGATAAGCTAAAAACCGTATATTAAGGAATTTTATAAATAATTTTAATTTGTATTTAAATATTATATTAAAGAAAGAGAATCCGTCAAAAAAATAGATATAAGTTTCGTCGTTTTATATTTAATTAGGTTTATGTGTGCTAATTTCAATAATGAATAACTATATCTTTGAATTATTTAATTTTTTTAATAAATCTAAAATAAATTAATGTAAAGTTGTACGTTTTAAAAATAAAACATAAAATTACTATATCACAATTCTACATACCAATGAATTGACTGAATACATGTGAAGTTTTTGAGTTATTTTCACCAAATTTTCTTAGTAAACTCGAAATCCTTGTTTCCAGTACAGGTTATTATAGGAAACCATATATGAACCAGCAGGTACATCCAGAGAATTTTTCAAAACACTTCAAAACAACTGAAAAATAAATATATAAATATTTATAAATGACCTTTCATTAGCTGATTGGATGATGCGTAGCAATCTTTAAGGGGGAATGGGAGCGCTGGACCGCGGGTCTCCAAACTCAACTGCCTCAGTGTTAATCCAATGGGGAAAAAAGCTATTTTCTCTGCCACATTTCTCAGGCTGTACTGAATATTTTTAAAAACTGTTTTTTTTTAAATAATAAATGTAGATAACTTACAGGTCTCAATAATCCTACATTTTAAAATTGCTTCGAATCCTTTTTGTAAAATTATTTATTGAAAATTAAAAAAAATATTCGAACCAATTTCAAAAAGTGGGATTTTCGGGACCTGTAAGTCAAAGTTCATTTATCACATAAAAAATCCGTTTGTAAAAATATTCAATACAGCCGGAGAAATGTGGCAGAGAAAATATTTTTTCTCTCCATTGGATTAACACTGATGCACTTTACTTTGGAGACCCGCGGTCCAGCGTGCCCATTCCCAGTTAAGGGCGAATGAGCTCGAATGACAGCGGGTCTCCAAACCAAAATGCCTCTGTATTAATCCAATAGGAAAAAAATCATTTGTTAAGCCACATTTTTCCGGCTGTATTTTGAATATTTTTTACAAACGTTTTTTTTTATATATATATGATGAATGTTTTTTGATATGATGAATGTAGCTGACTTACAGGTCTCTATAATCCCATTTTTTGAAATTGGGTAGAATATTTTGTGTGTAAAATTATTTTTTGAAAATTGAAAAAAAAAATATTCGAAAAAATTTCAAAAAGTAGGATTACAGAGACCTGTACGTCAGCTGCATTTCATATAAGAAAACCGTTTGTAAAAAGATTCAATACAGCCGGAAAAAAGTGGCTTGGAAAAAAAGTGGCTTTTTTCCATTGGATTAACATAGAGGCACTTTGGTTTGGTGACTACGCCACGATCATTCGGGCTCATTCTCCCTTAAGGTCAAATGTTGCAGAAACTCCAACTTCTGCATTTTGTTAGCATTAGAAGACGGGATGAGACACACACTAATACGTCAGGATGGACATTAACCCATTCTACAAATGCACCTAACAAAAAAAAAACAATAAAAAAACTGAATTTTAAATTGTTCTCTTTCGAAAAGGAATTTCGAAATTTAAAAACAAATCTTTCAAATTTAATATATTTTTAAATATTTTTTAACAATAAAATACTTCTTAATAAGTTTTTAAAGCGAAATTTGACCTTTGAGTATGAAATAGAATTTATGGTTATAAGTATAAATATGCAATTAAAAAACAATGAAGTTTTGAAGCATAAGGATTTTTTATTATTTCATTTTCACTTCACATTTAAATTCCATTGTCAAATTTCAACCTCTACAAACATTAAATAATTTATTTAAATACGTTTAAAGAAAAAGCCTACACATAATTTATATTTTTATTTATTTTTGTTATTATATTATAATTATTTGTAAAAACTACCCTTAATTAAAATAATATAATAATTTATTAATATATGAAAACATAATAATGAAGATCACAACAAATTTATAAATGTTCATTTTTAAATTAAATAATAAATTAATCTTAAAATAAACAAATTTAATTTATTTATAAAGATATTACAATTAAGATTTTTTTTTTATTTTTCAATCATTTTTAGTAGAAAATAAATTAATCTTAAAATAAACAAATAGGCATTCAAAAAAAAAAAAAAACTTGTAGAGTAATGTGGAATTATTCATGATTATTATTTCAATATATACAAAAAAAACCATCAATGTACTTTAATAAAATACATACCCAAACATTATAACGAAATGCCACATTAATAATATTATCCTTAAACAATTCAACAATTACGTAAAATTAAGTTTGCATTGAATCAGCACTTGAACGGCTCCGCCGTTTGAATACTGAATGGTAGCGCATAAAGGTCATTCACATCAACGTAATAAAACAAACATTACAAGATATGCGTAACATGCCGGTATATTCCTGTAAACATTAATACTGACTTGTGTGACATTTCACATCAATGGCAGAAAAATAAATACATTTTAATCACCAAGCATTCAACATTTTAAACGAGATTAAGAAATTACGTAATAGTATAAAATTTAAGAGAAGAGTATTAAGCAGGAAATAAACATAAACTTACCTGTTAAGCTATACCGAAGGTTTTGAAAAAAATTATAAATGAAACTTCGTGAAAAATCCAATTGTGTGTAAGTTGTGGGCTTCTACATGGTTTACTCGATAACTAACACTGACTAACTATTTGAAATCCATGATTAGCATTGTAGAAAATGAAAATCTAACTGTTCTTTCAAGAGCGGCACTCACTATTCTATGCCGATCAGTGATCATGAGCGAAAGGTCATTGACACCTAACGGAGCTTCTTACGGTCATAGAACTGATATATACACAAGGTTTGTTTTTATTTTTATAATTCAATAAAATACTTACTTTTAGGGGTTCGATGAGTTTGAAAACATTAAATAAAATACATTTTGGTTTTAGGTCTTTATATTCCTGAATAAATAAGTTTATAATTAATATTTAATGTAAACATTATGTTTTTAAAAACAATAACAAATTTTTGTATATAAATTTACTTAAATATATACTCAACAGATGGCGCCACGACTTTTAAGTTTGTGTTTGTTAATTTGTTTTGATGCCACTCCTGCAGTCCTGCTCCGACCCGACCCCATCCCCACTCCCCTTTACTACAATACAAGCATAAGCAAAGCAACTGAATTATGTATTTTTACCAAAAACGCATTCGTATTTTGGGTTATATTTTATAATTATGTTCGTCAGAAAAGAAGCCTTACTTCGTTATGTTTGAATATTTCCCCAAATTATTGTATATTTAAAAAACTTACTTAACACGCTGTATATTTTTCCAATGTTTACGACACATGACATTTTATTTTGTACATCTAGGCCTTTTATTGATATATAAATTTTATAGAAAAAGCTAGTGATCATATCTAGTTTCAAAATGGGAGATTTAAATAAACAATTCACGGTTGAAAACATTGAGCAAGTAAGTAACATTTATTGTGATCTATTGCAAAATGTTCACTTAAGTCTATTTAAGTTATTATATCCGTCTCTTTGTTAAAATTACATTTAAATTTCATAAAAGAAATCTTATTAATGTGTGGGAATTAGCGTTATTCATTGCCATTCTTTCGGTTGTGAGCAAATTTTACACGGGTCTTCAAAGCAGCACTATTCGTTTTGTAATTATGACAATATATGAGCTATGTTCGATTTTCCTCCCTTCTTATAACAACTAACAAGATTACTATAGGTAAAATATTTAACAAGAAAGTTATTAATGTCAAGTGAAATCCAAAATATTTTTAACTTAAGAATATTCTTTTTATTATAAATCCTTGTAACACTCTACACACTGTATAAGAACACCTTTTATATCCATTGCAAAGTCATTTTGCTCGCTGCAGGGCCGGATTTAAAGATTTGCCGCCTGTAGGCTACGATTGAGTTGCCGCCCCTGTCACAATATTCTCCCCCTTCGGGGAAGGTAGCTGGTTAGCTGCAAAATAGGGTGGTATGTGCTGTTTAAAATAAATCCACACATATTTGAATCATCTATGTACCTTTACACACTAAATCAAAAGTGAAATAGGCGAATTTTTTAAACTGTTCTATTATTTTTCTTTCAACTTCGAAATCCGGGAATAGGGGTGGAATTGCCCTTGCAGCGACCATGTTTGCTACGAAATATTAGTACTATATATAAGTGTACAGTTTACGATTAATGTAAATTATTTGTTTTCTTTCTTAAAAATATTCGTATCTTTATAATATTTTTTTTATGCCGGATGCCACTTTAATTGGTCGTAAAATTTGCCGCCCCAAAATATTTGCCGCTCTAGGCTACAGCCTACTTAGGTCTTAGCCTATTTAGAAATACGGCCCTGGCTCGCTGTTTAAATATAACTTTTGTCATCGCATCATCCCTCCTTCCATATCGAAATATGTTAAACCATGAAGTATTTTCTATACTGAATAATTATTAAAGGACAATATAGTTTTAAACACCAATGCAAGTATTGGGGTCCTAAATGATATAGATTCAGGGTTCGTAAAGATAAAAAGATCGGTCAAAAAAAGTTTCTACATTCCATTGGTTATTTCTCCATCCCTAATAAATATCTAAACCAAAAACATATTTGAAATTGGTAACTATTTTTTTTAAATAACTAATATTGCATAAGTATTTTATCAACCTTCCTTTGTATGAAATGCACTTAATCTCTTTGGGAGGTTGAATGTGACCTGAAGCAAATGGTAATCAGAGATATCTCTCTTTCCTCTTAGAAACATTTTTAATTTAGGTATTTAATTTAAAAAAAACTATGAAGGCCCTATTACTTTACCGTTCTAGGGCAAAATCTTTTCTTGCACTTTCCATTTTCATTAGAGTATTACATGCTGATGTATCTTTTCTGTAACGTACTTTTTCCAATTGTTGTTTTTAGACCCTTCATCACTTTTATCACAATGCAGAAAGTCAGGCACAGGCTAACCAGTTTTTGATATTAGCGCAATGTTCTCCAGAAGCCTGGCAGTTCGCTTGGGATCTGCTACATCCTTCGAAGGTATATGTTTAATCTTCAGGGCATTAGAAATAATTTTTATTGATTTAAGAAATACTTTAGCACAACACATTGCAATGTATTAAAAACTAATTAACTAATCATTTCAAACAAAAAAAATGAAGTATTAATATTCCAGTCATTTTGTAATACAAAATTAATGCATTGTACAGAAATGATACTTCTTTTATAAGCCATTAAATAAGTGCAAATTTTAATTGTAACATGTATTTTAAATGTTACAAATATTCTGAAAAATGCATTTAGTAATACTAACTGTTTAATTGTTTAGCACATTGTAAAAAAATATCTACAAGTTTTCTTTCTTATAGCCATCAGAAGTTCAGTTCTTTGGTGCAAACACTTTGCATTTAAAAATTTCTAAGCAGTGGGACGAATTGCCTCCTGACCATTACGGACCACTTAGGGACCGATTATTGGCAGCTTTATTCACTTATACTTGTGGTCCTAAAGTAATCCTAACTAGGCTGTGTATCGCTGTAAGTATGTATTTGTTAACATCGTTATGCTAGGTAAAAATACATATTCTCGCTGTTCTAGAAGGGTTCAGTTTTATGATAATCTTGTCTATTTAAATATGTAAATGAAAATGTCAAGTATATGTAACCTCCAAGATGTCCACATACGTAGACTTTTGTACAATTCACTTCACAACTTCCTTTTATAATTTTTCGTTATATTAACTTTTGTATTATAAACTAGAATGGTAAAGCTTCTAAAAAGTATTGATACCAAAAGCAGCTGATTCTTTCATTGTATTTTTTTTTTAAATGAAGTAGCAGGAATATGTTAAGCAGATTTTGGAAGTCTTGTAAAAAGTTTTTGCAGCAGTAAATTTATAAGACATTCTGCCTTAAAACAAATATTGGAATAGAATATTAATTATAAAAAACTGACAGAGCTTGTGGTATCCGAAAATTTTATGTGCTTTTACTGCTAAAATTACTCTAAATTGACGTGCTCCTCCGGCAAATGTTAAACATTATTTTTTTTTCTAAATTACTAGCAAAACCTTCTTTTAATTAAATAATTGTTTGAAAAGTACGTTTATGTGAAGGATATATGTATTATATTTGGGATTGAAAAGGATATAGCCTGTATTGCCTTTGAGCTTAAAATAAATGCAAAATACTATCTGATGAGTCACCACATTGCTAAAATCAGTTTTTCTTTCTCTAAATATACATTTAATAACTGATGTAACAGTAAGTCATGAGTGAATTGAACAGTGAATGAGTGATGTAACAATTTTGCCTTTTTTTTTAATACTCTAACCATTAATTTCTGCATGAGTCATTTGCTATAATTAAACTTAACCTTTTCTATTTTAGTCATGTTTTTGTCACTTGTTTTCAGATGTCCTCATTTATAATACAAACCATTACTGAGTTCTGGCCCACGGCTGTAACTGATTTGACTTCAGCTTTTCAACCACAGAACATTCCAAATGCTAGTGTAAGGCAAAACATTTGTTATTTTGTATTCAATGATATTTTAATTTGGCTATTTGGATGTCATGATTATTTGGGGATTTCCACGGCTAACCACAGTTTTAGTTAAATTAACTTCTTGCTTTGATTACTTAATACTTGCATATAGAAATTTGAATTTTCTTTACTTTTACAGAAATACTTAAAGAATAATTTTTTTGTATTTTCTATTGGTGCATTTAGTAAAAAAAAAATTTAAAATTTTTGTCAGATATTATGTTGAATGCTAGTTAACTTTTAAAGAATACTTATGTGAAATTACTCAGTAGTTTTCTGAAGAATTAAGGTCCTTATCAGAATTTATTAACCCCTGTGCAGTTAAAATAAAAAATTAATTAACTGAATTACTTCTAATAATATGCAATTGTTTACTATTTAATTATACCCAAACTAGGGGCACGCCCCCCTGCTCGCTATCGCTCGCCAACCCCCCTTTCGATTCCTCTGAGACGATTATTGCGAAAATATTTTGCTGCTTGACTAAGATCCATTTGTAACTAAATTGGAAACCTTGGTAGTCGTTAACGCTTAGAAACTATGTATAAAAACAATTTGAATTTTTCTTTGTCAACTATGAAATAATGTGAACAAATATATTGACGTAGCTGGATTTTAGCAAATCACATGAATTCCACGCGATCGAAATTATAATTTAAGCTTTCATACATTCAACGTCGTAATTTTACGCCACATCTGGTTACCCCTGCAAATTGGTATTATGGCTACCTTTGGCGAAATTAGGAATTGCATTCCCAAATTTTAAATGTTAATCCATTTCAGTCTTAAATGCATATAATTTACTCTGAAGTGTTTTTATACCAATCTTTTATTAATTACATGCTTAACGCTTTTAAATAGAATTATTACTTTATTAAAATTATAATTTTTATATTGCTCCGGAGTTGCACTTTTTGCGATTCCCCTGAGAAGATTATTGCGAAAATATTTCGCTGCTTGACTAAGATCCATTTGTAACTAAATTTGAAACCATGGTAGCCGTCAACGTTTAGAAGCTATGTTTAAAAACAATTTGAATTTTTCCTTTTTTATAAACAATAGTGTTTGGTAGTTCATTCGATCAAAATTATAATTTAAATTTTCATACATTACACGTCCCTAATTTTATGCATGTTTAAAATCAATCTTATTGATTCTAAGTTTTTTTTTCAAACTAATAATGAATCTTATATAACTTGAAGTGTAAACAAACTCAATTGTTGCCATTGCAGAGTTAGAAATATAAGGAAATATGGGAGCCGTATAAGAGAATGGACAAGTTGCATGAAACGCGAAATTCATAATATATGTGTTTTTCTGGTACATTAGAAACTGCAGATTCCGAATGTAAGGTTAAATATTCAAAAATATGTTTATATTTCAACAAAAATGCATTTGAAATTTGCCGAAAATGTACGTCACTGAAAACAGCTCTGACGTCAACTGTTATTTTTTTGGCGATGTTTCGATCTATGCTGTAATACACTTGATAAAATAGTAAACCTTACAATTTTTGCAAAACCTCATTAAAAGAAGACGATATTATTTGTAACCAGTTCATATCAAGGAAGTTAAACAGCTTGTTCCAAGTTTGGTTGTTAGTTAAAATACACACACTAGAGCACGTATGAGCTATTGCAGAACTATTGACTGTTGGATCTGATCGGAATAGTCGAGTGAAATCGTTCAACGTTTGAAGAAATTAACTGGAATAAACATGACATGTTTCTGTAAAATAGCATAACTTTTTTAAGAGTTTGATAAGGATGAAAGCACAATTCACAGTTTCAAAAGCGATACAGTGAAACGTGATACGAAATAACACGCCAAGAACTAAACAAAAAAGCCAACCGTGACGTCATCTGTTATGCTAAGAGAGGTTTAACAAGAGTGACGTATCATTAACTTTAAAAATGAATTTAAATATAAATACATCTTTAAAACCAGAAATACTTGAGTTTTAGAGGTTTTTTAATATGCTTAATCGAATAAATATTTTTGTGGAAAACGCTGTAATTGTCCATTATATATATTATATATACTATAATATATATATATATATATATATATATATATATATATATATATATATATATATATATATATAATATATATATATATATATATATATATATATATATAATATATATATATATATATATATATATATATAGATTATTAGATATATTGTTATTTGTATTTGTTATTTAATCTCTTTAACTCCTGTGTCAGACTAGTGTAACTATAGTTCGAGATTTTAACCACAAAAGTACAAATTGATTATCTAGCTTAGGTTTTGTTCTGTTTGTGCTTTTACTAAACAATTTAATTGCATATGAATGCTTTTTACACTTCAGATACTGCCGTGGACAGGTAAACTGCAGTAGCCACAACAATGAATTGGGCCATTTTTGCTTTGAAGTAATCAGTCTTTCAGTATACTTTCTTATAGGTTAGAGTTATTGAGTGCTTGCAAGAGTGGTCTAAGTCATTAGATTAGATACTGCAGTTTACCTGCCCACAGCAGAATTAGTAATCATATAAATGGAATATAATTTATTGATACATATCATGCAATTTTAGAAAAGTATCATAAATTTTTGTAAATTAAAAATTAATTATGGAAATACGGGTCAGAGGTTATGTTACATTTGATTCATAAAGAAGATATGCCTTTCTGACTCTCGAGTACTGAAATTTGTTCTCTCTTTTTTTTATAGTTTTTTTTTTTAAGTAAAAGTAACTACACAAGTAATTAATTATTAAGTAATATTGTAGTAAACATAGGCTAATTATTGTCTAATTAATATAGCCTCAACAAATTGCACATGTTTTACTGGAACTGCTCACTATTCTATCTGAAGAAGTAAGTTTGATATTCATTACTTAATCAGTAATTATTAAACGCCCATCTATTGAATAAATTCTTTAAAATGGAAAGGACTGTAAGTTAATGTGAAAACACAAATGCTTCAGATGCAAGCCTAGACATTTTAGAAATGATTTTATTACAAGGTATATTCAAAGCTGTTAAATGGTTAATGGATATTTGCCTAGATTAAATTGTTCTAATAAAATAATAACTTGGTATGTCTTAACATTTAATTAAAATAAAGAGCTGCAGGTGATTGAATTCTTGAAATTTCTACAAAATTTACTCCACCAGCAGTTGCTTTTATTACCACTACTATTCTTGAACCCCCATCCATGTTATTCTGATAAAAAAAAGGCAAAACGTGGCAAGTTTCTGATCTTCTAGGCTCCAACAAAAAAAATGTGTTTTTTTTATGATCTTTGAATGGTGTGTAACTCGAACGAATTGGATAAAATGGTGCCTTACATTGTGTATTTATTCCGATTTTCACTTTACCTGTTTGCCCTAGGTCCCATTTTAGCTGGTTAATAGGGTGTCTTCTATATACACATTTGTCAAAGTTTAAAATACCATTTAGCCATAATTGCAACGAGTAATTAAGGATCTATTAATTGCTGTAGTAATTGCTATCTGGAGGATCTGGTATCCATATGTTACAGACAAAATATATTAAATCTGCCTTGTAACCCTGCATAGCAATTATATCAATCATAAATTGCCTTCCTTATGTGCTTAGTTCCAAACCACCCACCTCAATGCTGCCCGTGCAGCCAAAGTGAAGAATGCCCTCCGATCTTCCTTGGACCTTGTGATGGATCTAGTACAAAGTGTTCTATCCAAAACTTCGGCACCTGCCGATTTGTGTGAGATGTCTTTAAAGTGCTATTCCAGCTGGGCTTTGCTGGGACCTGCTATATTGGAATACAAGTCCTTGCTGCTGCTTACGTTTGATTCAGTGTATAGAGATGAGGTTAGCCAAACAGCCTTAGAGACCTTGAGTAATATAGCAAATCATCCAGAATCTTCCAAGTAAGTTATTATTGAAACTGATTGTTATGTGGTAATGTTTTAACTTTTGTAATGGTTTCTAGCTATTATTTTGCTGTTAAAACATCAATGTAACTGATGTTTGCAAAAAAATTTCTTTAAAGCCGTCTTAATAAATATAGGTAAATTGTAATTGGGCTGTTGTTATCCGTGATTACATTAGTACATAAATTAACTACAAACGTGTTCTCATATATTTTTAATGATGCTTCAATTGTAAACTATATCTGTAAATTTTGTATCCTACACCATATATTTATAAAACTGCATTTCCAAAGATTTCAAACTAAAACATTAGTTTAATATTTTTAGAATGCAATATATCTTTTATTTAAAAGAAGAAATATGTAATTTTTTAAATACCTACATTGATTTTCAAAAGTATGCTCAATGTGAGTTATTAACCAAAATATTTTTGAATACAAGCATTTTATTTTTTATTTTTTCACTAATTAGTATTTCTGGTTTTAATGTAGATAAATTATTATTCTGGTACTTAATAAATGAAATTCTACTTCCAATTTATAATTTTTGTTTAGTGTTTCTTAATTCGTTTAGAACCTTTACATTTTTTATGATAAAAAAATAACAATGTTCAACTAAAATTTAACTTTAGTAGTACTAATAAAGAATTCCTATATTACTCATTTTAGGTATCCTACTTTTATTCTAGAAATGATTGACCATATTTCGAATTTTGATGTTTTACTAAAAAGGTCTAGTCAGGAGTATGATGTGGTGAGCGATTCTAAAATGTTGTTTTAGAATATCTTACATAATAATTAATTTCTTACACAAAAATATATACGTAATCTCTTATTCCTTTTTTTAAGGACAAGTGCAATAGTATTTATGGGTTAATTATTGCTGTCTCAGAGAATCATTGTCAGCTTCTGCTTAACACGGTTCTTGACAAGCCAGAAAAAAAAGATACCATTTTAAAAATTATAGGATTCATTTTGGTAAATATAGTCAAAATAGTTTATTTCAATTAGTTTTGTAAGCAAATTTTTACTATATTAACGATTTCGTAACTTTTTTTAGCAATGTAGTTCTACCCCTGGACAGTATCCAATTGATGAAATTTGTAGTGAACAGGCCTTTGGCTTTTGGTATACCCTTCAAGTGAGAGAGCAGTTTATTCAT
Organism: Oedothorax gibbosus; assembly: GCA_019343175.1. NCBI lineage: Eukaryota > Metazoa > Arthropoda > Arachnida > Araneae > Linyphiidae > Oedothorax > Oedothorax gibbosus. The sequence continues at coordinate 368,004 of JAFNEN010000348.1, read as the reverse complement.
TTTAGTAAAATGCATGCAATATTATTTATATTGAATTGAAATTCTCTCTCTTTATTTTATTACTATTAAATCTTCTAGTTATTAGAAAATAATAATAAAACTTATTTTAACTTAATTTGCTACCGTCATGTGGTCAGTTATTTTGGAATGGTTAAGTCTGGTCTTCACAGGATGCGTTTAACCTCAGAAAACATGAACAATTTAAATGTCATGCGGTTGACTTGTTCCCAACCTCCCTTATTTTTCAGTACCCTATTCACCTATTTATCATTGTTTATCCTTTTTCCTCACTTGAAGAGGACTTTCTGATTGTGCTCAAAGAAAAGAAAACAGGTTCTACTAGCTCGAATTTCAAGAAGTTGAAATTTTGACGCAAACTACAAAAATGGAATCTTGTCACAAACTTTTTTAGAAATTTCTAAAACTATTCAGTCGCAATGTCGTGGAAATGCTTACTTTTCTGTCTTTAAAAAGATATTCTTAACATTATTCCTATGGTAAAATAATTGGGACTTTCCGAAGTAGTCTTTAAAATAAAGTGGTCACTATATCGTGGGTTTGCAAAATCGAGGCTCTACTGTATTTTCAAATTTTCAAAGATATTTATTTCTACTTTCCTCTTTTAGGATGCAATTGTATCACATCAGCGATTTGAGAGTCTTCTCTTAATATTCCATTCCATATTCCAATCTCTATTGGATGCTTACCTTGTAAAGCTGAGGTATCCTCCCGAATGCGATTATAAGCAGTGGAAATCAGGTAAGCATGTAACTTTTTAACAAAAAATTTTAAACAAAATAATAACTTTAATGCTTAAACTTTGTGCGAATTATGTTTAATGTTTTATAAACATTTTTCAACAGATGAAAAAGAGTCGTTTCGCTGCTACCGACAAGATATAGGCGATTCTATAGTATGTATAATATAGACTACTCTTTTTAAACATCTTTTATATCTCTTATTTGGGGGCTTCCATAAATTGTGCAAGACACTTTCGATGATTTTTTTACCCTCAGTTCTATTGTTTGGATAGTGACATTTTGCATGTTTTTTTTGCAAGGAAAATTGTGTAGGATCCCCCCCACACCCACACAAACTCTCCTAAAACACTTGGATAATTTAATGATGCCTCTCTTTTTGTTACCTGAAGGAGGACCTACTAATATTTAAAACTTTGTGAAGAACAATTCTTCTGCTCAGTTTTGTTCGGATTTATTTCTTATTTTTATAAAAAAAATTCTAGCATTAGAGTCGTCAAAATGTATACTTTTCAGAAAGTATAGTGATAATTGAATCTTAATTTTTAGTCTCTAAGGAACCTTAATTTTATTATTTTAGATAATGTGTGTGGAATGTGTTATCTCTCTTAAAAGGATTTTTTATATTCGTGTTTTAAAATGCAATGTACTTCTTAAATTGTGTTTATTGTCATTTTTCATCTTTTTGTTTCACAGTATGGCTTATTAATAACTTTTTATAATACTCCTTGTTCATGCTATTATGTTATTTGACATTATATGCTAAAGTAAAGTTTTGTATTATTATGCAAATAGGCAAAAGTTTTAATTTGACTTGAAAATCTTTGCTCAGACAGGAAGAACTTGAATTTTTTGTGAAGATTAATATTGTTTTTGTGTTTCTACAGATGTACTGTTATAATATTTTAAGGCATGCTGCTCTGGCAAATCTAATGGCTCATTTGCAAATTGCAACTACAGTTGCTATAAGCAACCCTTCACAATGGCAGGTAAAGATATTTGTTTATTAATAAACTCTGATTTGTTTATTGTAAAGTTATTTGATATTACCAAAAGGTACAGAGCTGTAGGTAGATCATATAATTTCACATAAGACTTAGTTATAAAGTTTTATTTTTTTTTTTGGTTGACATGCCGTATTGATGTAATTAATAATTACCTTTAGCTGTGTGATGTTAAATTAATGTTGTTGTAATATCAATTGCAATCAATGTTTTTTTAACCAAAATGATTTCATTTGCTTTTAAGCACCAAACTAACATTTCTTAATTTAAATGCAAGTGAGGGCTTTGAATGTTTTTTTTTTAATTTCTTGTCATTAATGCAACAAAATATATAATTGGTATGAAATTAGTGCTTATATTGTCTAAAAAAACTAAACTCCTTGGTGCAACAGCCCTTTAGTGGGCCAAGGCCTGCCATGCCCATTTCAGCTCACTTGACCTAGGCGTATGTCCTGGTTAGGTGGTCAACCTCACGTGGAACCCCCAATGTTTAGTTCCCAAGCATGCTTGGTCCTCATTTTATCGACTCACTTAAGGGATGAAAGGATGAATCAACCTCTTCCAATCCGGGATTCGATCTCCGGACCTGTGGCATGGCAATGTGAAGCACTACAACTAAGTCACTGTATTGATATGTCATTTGGTATTGATATTATATAATTTGAAGTTTATAAATATATTTGAAATTATATTGTTATTTTTAATGCAAATGCTTAAGTGCACCATTAGTAATGGTTTCATTATTATTATTTTACAGTATTTAGAAGCTTGTCTGTTTGCTTTCAAAGAAATCTCTGAAAGTGTGGCTATTAACGAATCTCAATTCATACCAGCATTTATTGATCACTTGAAAAATATTCCTTTACAACATATAAGAATAATTTCATCAGCTATGGAGGCAATTGGTATAAAGAATTTAATATATTTTTTTTTTTATACTTACCTGAAAATGTATGTATTTGCTATGCATTCTATATAGAAGATGATGTAAGCAATTTTCAACAAATACTATGGAAATATATTCTATAAAAAGTTTGAAAACCACATATAATTAAGATATTTGTATCATAATAACATTTTGGTATAGTTTATGGTATACTTATGGCTCTTTACACCTTTAAGGCCCATTACATCACAATCATTGTCCTCCATCCCCTCCTGTCCAGTGCAGCCTCTCAGGCCAAATTCCAGCCTCTTATTTTGTTTGCTTATTGTCATATTCCTCCAAGTTTTCTTTGGTCTTCCTCTATTTCTCTTTTCATCAACTGACCAGGTCAGAGCAATTCTTTCATTTTCTTTTGCATGTCTTAATATGTGTCCAATCCAATTCCATCTTTTATGTACAAAGTTATAGGTTTACTTCTCGTTTTATGAAACAGTTCATTGTTGGTAATTTTCTTAGGCCAGTATATTTTTAAAATCTTTCTTAGACATTTTGTTTGAAAGGCTTGTAATTTCATTTCTTATTTGGTTAGCTTCCGGGTTTTTCTGCCATAAAGCAGGATATCTTAGACTGTTGTATTAAACACCTGAATCTTTAGTTTTGTACTTAAACATGGTGGTTTCCAAACATTGAAAAGCATTCTGAAAGAATTATGTGCTTTCTTTATTCTGAGTTTTTATGTCTTCATCAGTACTCCCGTTATTGCTGACTATTGATCCAAAGTAGATAAAGGTATTTGTTTCTTCTATTTCATTTGAATTGATGGTTGATCATCATAAGTTCATAACTTTAGTTTTCTTTTCGTTTATTTCCAAGCCAATTTTTCTGGCGTTTTCTTCAAGATCAGTGGTCTTTTCTTGCAAGTCTTTAAATCTGGATGCCAATAAAACTATGCCATCAGCAAACTTTAGATCCTTTAGATAACTGTCAAAGTCCCATCTCATGCCTCTATTGGTTTTCATGGTGGTCCTCATAATCCTATCCAAGGCTATAATAAAAAAGCAGTCCCGAAAGACACAGCCTTGCCTCACGCCTGTGTTTATTTCTAATTTTCTGTAAGCACCCCATTTACAATCACCCGAGCATTGCTACCCGTATAAATATCTCTTATAGTATTAATATTTTTTTGTGGTAATCCATACATTTTCCATATACACTTTCTATTTATGCTATTTAACGCTTTTGAAAAATCAATAAAATTCATATAGATTGTTTCATTTTTCATTTGTCACATTACTCCATTATATTCCGTAGAAGGAAAATTTGGTTGATGTGTTCTTTCTTTTTCTAAATCCTGCCTGTTCAACTCTATTTACTTCATCGCCTTTATTTCTTATTCTGTTTATAATTAATCTCGAAAAAATCTTTCCTGGTACTGATAATACCCGATACCTTTCCTGATACTGGAATGGGACTGGCTAATCCCATTCCGGTTACTGCTCTCAGTTAGACTTCCCTTTTGGGGGATCTTTACTATGTGTGCCTCTCTCCATGATCCATGTACGTTTTCCTCAGTCCAGATCAAATTAAACACTTTATACAAAGCAGTAGCTGAAACTTCTATATCTGCTTTGATAACTTTGAAAGGAATATTATCATTGCCATTTGCTGTTTGTTTTTTAGTTCTTTAACTGCATTAAAATGTCTTGAATTGTTATCTTTCCAGTTTCAATGTCTAATTGTATCTGATCTTCAAATGAAGATTTAATATTTGTGTCAATTGAATTACTAGTTACGTTAAGTAATTCCTGAAAATGCTCCTTCTATCTTTTTACATTCTCGTTTTCTTTTATCATATGTTTACCATTTTAGCTTCCACACTACGTTTATAACGTAAAAAGTGGAAGGTATTATAATCGTTCAGTCCGTTCGTCTGTCTGTCACCCACTTTCACAGAAAGAACCACAAGTCCCACCGACAAGTGGAATACGTCATTTTAAAGCAAAAAATCAGATTAGGCTACATTCCAAATTTCATTAAAAAATGTAAATTAGAAGTTTATTTAAAATTTAAATAACTAAAAATTTAATCTACATTGAAATAACATGCAAATTCCATTTTATCATAGATATCATAATTAAAGTTAATACTTTTTTTTTTAAGATTGGCTGATCACATGACCTCCAATGCTAAAGACGGACGCGCATGGAGGCTATTTTGGAGGGCCTTATGGCCAGTGTTGCTGCCACTTTAAGGAGAAAAATACTAGAAAAAATACTATTTAATTCTAAAATTACAAAAAAAAACTAGAAAAGGATTTAAAGTCACTACAGGGGTCCATCCAGAGCAAATTTGGGGCCGTTTAGCGGCCCCTTCACAAAATTACGATCGCTAAAAACGGCCCCTTTACAAAATTACGATCGCTGAAAACGTCCCCTTCACAAATTACGACGGCCCCTCAGTTCACAAAATTGACGAAACAACGGGCTAAAATTTCCTACTTCTCTATTCTTTCAAAGTGTATCAAAACCTTTAAAATTGGCTAGATGGTCATCTTGATCAACTGAAATCCTAAATTTGTTTACGTTATTTACAAATCTATAAACTTAATCACCGTGTTAAAATCGGTTGTCAATTTCTTGCGCCTGATGGAAGGTTAATCCGTCCAATATTTGCATCAGGGTTCGATTTAAGCGGTATCGTATTGCAATTTAGGATGCAAATTCACTGAAACGGCAATACAAATAGCTGAAAATTCACTGAAACGGCAATACAAATAGCCCAACTGATTCGCTACAACTGCGATGCATTTTTTTAACGATTGTTTACTTTTTCTTCTCACCCTTATTCGGTGAAACTAAACTTAAATTTCAATAAACAACAAGTTCTAATAACAGGTTCTAATACTGATAATTAAAATTTTAATCAAAATCAGAAGATGAATTAAGATTAGATTACACTAAAATCTCGTCTTTAGCCAGTGCAATCTCCCATTGGAAGAGGAATCCAATAATGCTTCCTGATTTACTTATTTTGCTGCCTAGTAATTTTTGCGAAATCTACCGATGACACCACATTGCATCAGAATGATTGACAGTTCTCTGGCTCTGCGTGATCGGATGAGTATCTTGTTGTACATTTGTAGCTCCAATTCAGGCCAAGTCTGCCAACCAGAATATTTTTTTCTGATCAAGTGTCCGACTCATGGTGTCCGTGAGTTGGGATCCCAAGAAAAGCTTGAATTTTAAAATACTTTTTGTTTACATTTAAACTTTTTTTCTACATCGTCCTATACTGGGGTGTCAGATTTGAGACAATTTTTAGTTTTTTTTAATTGAGTGTCGGCTTATACACGGTTTATATATTTAGATTTTATATTGCTAGTAAATTTGTAGTCAATAAATTTAAAGTGCTTGCTTTTTTTCCCCTAAGAAATGTATACAAAAAAACTAGTTAGCGATGCACAAAAATACCAAGTTTTCACAAAATTGCTTCACAAATTCACAAAAAAGGGACCCTATAAAAAAAACCTGGATGGACCCCTGCACTATAAATATTCCAAAATGCAGCTAGAATTTTTACGATATTTTTTTGTAATTTTAGAATAATTCTGAAATAAATTCTAAAATTAAGTTAAAAGTTTAGTTATAAAGTTTAAAGAGCATATTAGTATTTTAGAATAATTCTAAAATTACAACAAAAAATATCTTAAAAATACTAGCTTCATTTTGGAATCTTTTTAGTGACTTAAAATCCCTTTCTTGTTTTTTTTTTTTGTAATTTTAGAATTAAATAGTATTTTTTTCGTAGTATTTTTCTCCTTAAAGTGGCAGCAACACTGGCCATAAGGCCCTCCAAAAAAGCCTCCATGCGCGTCCAATCGCTAGCATTGGAGGTCACGTGATCAGCCAATCTAATACTTTAATTATGATATCTATGATTTTTATTCAATATTTTCACTGTTGCCATTTTGTTAAACGTACGAGAAACTTTATTTAAAATAAAAATAAACACTATTGAAAGAATATTTATGTGTTATAATTCAGTTTGGATTGTTGTAATATCACAATAGAGTTCTTTTGATGGTTTATTATATATGTATGAAAAAAGATGTATAGAGAATTCTAACTTGGCATAAAAAATATGCAAAGTTTCGCTTTTATATTTTAAAGCATCAATTGTATAATTTTAAAGCATCATTATATATTTTTTGAACTGTAAATTAATTTAGCAAACGATAAATGACTGAATTTTTGAAAGAAATGTAAATGGTAAATTGTGACGACCAAAGATATTTATTAAAAAATATTACATTATTATTCCTCGAACTTCAAACAAATTAAGCAAACAATAAAGTCTAATTATTAAATCTGAGAAAGAAGATTAATGAAAAAAATTAATTTTATCGTTTAAATGTTTAATTACAACTAGCTAAAGGCTCTGTTTGCCGAATTTCTTTCTGAGGTGTATAAATAGTTTGTTTCCTGTTGAGCACAAATGTTGTGTGGAAGCGGTTTAAGTGACAGATTCTGTAACAAACCTACTTATTTATCTTTGATAGCACACTCATTGTATGTTACTCTTCCGTTAAGTTTCTTTATGAGTTTATAAACCTCACCTGTATTGCGAGCCTCACTAACTCTCTGAGCTTCCTCTGCAAGCAATTGGTAGTAGTAGTTTATCTTGTCTTTCCAGGCTGAGCGTTTCACGTTTTTGTGAGTGACATTATTCTCCTATTGGTGTCTTTTTCGGAGTCTATCAGATTTAGTTGTGTTTATTTTCTTCCGTTTTTCTACTAATTTAAGTGTCACCAGAAATCCATTCGAACTTTTTTTCTTGTTTTAATTCCCAGAACAACTTATGATGTTTTGTTATATATTTCATTGCATCCCCAAGCTGCTTCCAAATCATCGTCGCTGTCAGATAGTTCAGATAATGCAGCAAACTTTTTAGTTCAATTGAAAACTCTTGCTTTGTTTCTGGATTTTTCAACTTTGTTCTTTACTTTTTTGTGTCCTTGGTTCCTATCAAGTTTTAGTTTCAAGGTTCCAGTCAGTATAAAGTGGTCGGATGCAACATCCGCTCCCCTCTTTAACATCCAACAATGACCTCTTGTATTTAGCATTGATTGCAATATGATCGATTTGATTTCCATACCTTCCGTTTGGAGATAGATATTCATATAATTTTATGGATGTTATGTGTGATAAAAATCATTTGATTTGTATAGATTAAATATTTTCCAAAAGCAAAATAATAAATTTATTTAGATTAAAATACTGTTAAAGGAATCCATTTAAAAATCAAGAAAACTAAAGTTTCTTTACTTTAAAACCTCATTGAAATTTCTTCCAGTTGCATATTGTACTTATAACCATAAATTCTATTTTATACTCTAATTTTTGTTTTTAAAATTTAAATACTTTGTTTCGAAAAAAATATTTAAAAATATTGAATTTGGTAGGTTCTTTTTTAATTTTAGATATTCCTTTCCCAAAGAGAACAATACAAGTTTTAAGTTTTCTTTTTTTTTTCAGGCGCATTTGCAGAATGGATTAATGTCCATCCTGAAGTATTAGGGTGTGTCATACCCCTTCTTCTGATGGGCTTACAAAATGCAGAAGTTGCAGTTTCTGCAACATTTGCCCTTAAAGATATTACCAGGGATTGCTACTCATCAATGAGACCTTTTGCAGAACAGATTTTATGTGCATGTTTGGTAATATTTTAATATGCATTTATTCATTTGTGACATTTATTTATAATTTTTCTTTCTTTAAATTTTTCTACCACATAAATAGTTCATGGTAATAGGGCATAAGTGCCAGCAAGCTTGATAGTGTGTAAAATCACAACATATTCAATTCTGCCAACACATCAGTAAACTGCCACTATAAAACCCAAACATCATGCACGATTGTAAATACTAAACTGTTTTATACTATACTGCATGTAATACTAAATGCTACATATAATGTAAAACTTCACGTATAATGCAATCAGAAACATATATAACAGAACTTGATATTACTGGATAATACCTATATAGATTAGGGTGGTCCTGCACAATGAATTTTCGATTTCAGAAAGGCTCACCCCCTCAATTTGTTTATTTGGTATGAATAAATAATTCCTGCAAAATTTTAGCCAAATCAATTAATAATAGCATGTGCCCCACAGGGCTTAAAGTTTTGAAAAATGCAACATTTTGGGTGTTTTTTCAATATTTCCGTTATAAATCAATATCTATTCCAAATAAGAAAAAATACTCCATACAAATGTTTTAGAATATAAAATTTCCTACAACTTTGTAATTTACACTTTTGATATATGAGCAACAGGTTTTGAGTTATAGGGGAAAGAACGAGCGATATTTTACGAGATTGTAAATCATGACCACACTACGCAAACATAGTCATGAGCGGTCACACAGCCATCAAAATAGTGCAACATTAAAGTGATTATTTAGATAACTTTTAACTGTTCGATCTAAAAATTAACCAAAAATTGACAGATGCAAGTATTTAAGGAAAAAAGTATTTAATATATACCACAATTTAAAAACTTTCAGCTGTCAGGGCCGTCGTGTGGTTGGGGCTGGGGACAGCACTTTTGCAAAGGAAATAAAGATTATTTACAGAATTATTTACATCGCTAATAAACAAATTGCATTCTTAGAAATTTAATGATGTCCCTAATCAGGGCCGTGTTGCAGGTTTTCATGCCCTATTCTGATTATCACTTGATAATCAATAGCCTTTTAACTTGTACTATATTACCATTGTTGTATTGATTTTGTAAAGTTTTTCAATTGGGCAATGTGTATTTTTTACGACAGTCTTGCACAGTCTGTAAAATAAATTGTTTTTAGGATTCATTTTGTGAATTGATAGTTGAATTCTTCAATTTACTTCACACCTCTTCCCGCTGCATAATTTACGAATTTTAAGGGTCTTGTTATTTCCCCTTCCTTTCAGATAATTTTCTTCATTACACCAATATACTGGATCTAATTCCTTGATATCTTGCTTAATGTAGATTGTAAAATCTCTGTTATGCTAATCTGTTTTATAAATCTTTCAAGTTATTCAATCTACAAGTTTGATGGACCCATTGTGGAAAAAAATTATTAGGAAATGCAATAATAATCAAGTACAGGGTGGCATAAATAAAAGTGGCCCAGCTTCGAATTAGGGATAAGACAAGAAATGCTGCCAAGTCAAAAACCAATGCGAAAACAGGTTTGCCAAGTGAAGCCATTGATCGCTTTAATATTGAGCCCAAGCAAACGTTTGGCAAAATATTTGAGTGTTCGGACACATTTCGGAATGTTTTTGGACTTGTTCAAAACAGATCATGTGTTAAGCTATTTTGTAACTAATCGTTGCATAGCACGCATTTCTGACATATTGATACCTTTAAATTCATTAGCAAACAACTGACCACTGTCTTTCCACAAATTTGTTTCAATATAACTTTCCACAATGAAACACCCTCTGCTGTACTGTAAGTGTTATCTTCACTGTGCACACACACACAGCTTGCACTAAGATCTGAACTCGCCAATAGTCCATGCAGTTCTAGTCTAATAACAACCAAACCAACCAATAAAAAAGCAGGATTGCCAAGTGAATCCATTGAATGTTCGAATAATTATGAATTTGACTTGGAGGCTTACAGACGGCTTCAATAGTTTTTCTCGCCAAGCATCTCCCTGTATTCTTAATTCCGTGCCGGGGCACTTTTATTTGCACCACCCTGTAGAATGTCATGAAATATGTTTTAAGGAATTTACCAGATTACATGATTTTAAGTCTTTGAAGTGCATATTTATGATAGAATACATATTTGTATTAACAATTTTATTTTTATCACTCAAGTTTCTCTGAATAGTTAAAAATGAAGAAAATATACAGCGCAAAAACCAGTTTTTTTTTAAATTATTTTTGCCAATCGTCTGATACCATATTCCACACAGATTGTTTTAATTTTATTAAGAAATATGTCAGGCACTAATAGGTTACAATTTCATTATCTCTTTAGAAAAACTTATTTGAATTTTTAGCTCTTACTTTTTGTGAAGAATACTTTTATGATGTTTGCGTTTAGAAAAGAATTCTTGGCAATGTTCTGTATTCTGCATTTCAAATATACATTAGTAGTAAAATGTATGTGTGATAATAATGTATTGTTATTTCCTTCTTTAGGAATCTCTGAAAGGAAATGTTCTGAAATCAAGGGAAAAAGTCAGAGTAATGGCAACTGTCGGAAGAGTACTTTCAATCATGCCTTATTCCTTTATCATGGAATATTTAGAATTGCTCTTACCATCTGTATTTGACCAACTTCAGCAACATTTTTGTTCCAAGGAGGTAGGTTCACAAATAAGTTTTGAACTATGGCTAGAATTAAGTAATAAGGCTGCTAGGAAGTTGTGAATCGTTTGAAGATAATGGTTCAGACTTCTGGTATCTAAAAGAAAAATGTGACAAATATCTAATGAAGACGTGCATGTTTAGTCTTTCTCTGTAGAAAATTGTGTTGAAAAAATGAGTTATGTTATTTGAAAAAAAAGTTAACTAATTTGAGAAAATGTGAACTTATTATCCAAATATTTAGTCTCGTTTTGGTTGAATAGATTATATCAAATAAAAATTGTGATTATATTATAAAAAAACAAACTTTTTTCTTTTTTTTTAGATCAGTGCCAACAGTGCAATTATTATTGTGTTTAATCTTCGCCTCCTTTCAATGCTCTTTTCAACACTTGACACGCACTACCAAAAAGAGTCTACAGAAGATGACTCAGAAACTGAGTCCAATCAAATTAGAGAAAGCAATTTGAAGCTTCCCCAACCTTCCTTATGTGTATTAGAAAAATTGCTAGCAATTTTCACTTCCATAGGTAATGATTGGGATGTCAACGAACAAATTGCAGAGGTATTTTATTTTTAGTTCTTAATTAATATGAGCAATATATGTGTTTATTAATCTAACTCCGTATGACAGCAAATGAAAAATTTCAAAAATTAAATAATATTCATTTGATAATCATATTTTTGTATTCATAGGGTCTGTGGGATTTTTCTTTATTTTATATTGCTTTTGTTTTACCTATGCTACATGACAGTATCTTTATCTACGGTAGCATGATTGCATTATGATTATTAAATACATATAGTTGGATTCAAAGGGGGTTGGGGAAAGTCAGTGGATCCCTTATTATTATTTATTCTGTATTTGTAAATGGCTTTAAGCATTCCTTTAGACCACTTCCACACAACATTTGTGCTCAACAAAAAAACACGTCAAAAAACAATAGTATTAAAATGTTATTATTCTTAAATAAATGCTTAAATTTAAATGAAAATTATATTTGGTTTTAAAATAAAATAAAATGCCTTGTGTCTTTTTCTAAACAAACAGTGCAAATCTATCAAATAATCCTATTTACACATATGATACATGTTATAGCGTCTCATTCTAAACTAACTTTAATATCACAAAATAAAATTTAATTTTTTTGAAATAAAGTTTCTTGTATGATGGTTTAGTGGTAATGGTGAATTAAAAGAATTGGAAAATAGCATTCTTATGCTTTTTAAATGGGTATTAAATTTTTCAGTTTTTAAATAATTGAAGTACTTTAAATTCAATTTTTTTTCTTAAATTTTCAGGGATTTCTACTTTTAATGAGCTTAACTTTTTGACGTATCACACTTGACTGTAGCATTTGAAGTTTTGTTTATAAAACGTGAACGTGATGGGAGAGCAGACATACTGACATAGCCTTTATAAAAGCTTCTTATGTTATAAATGTAGTGTGGAAGTTAAAAATAAAACAATCACAGTTTTATTATTGAAAAAATAACTTAGTATAGCAACCAATATTTCCTTATGGACTCTCCTGCCAAATTTGTCTGGATCCTTCCCTATAAATTGGTATTTTTAAGTTATATGAATTGCATATTTGTGACCAAAATATATATTTTACTATAGTAACTCTGTGTATCATTTTAATACTGCTACCTTTATAATATAAAATATAAATTAATGAAATTGCAAATTTTTAGTGTAAAATATAATATATACTATCAAACTCTTGCAACGACAACTCGTTTATAATGCCAAAAATTTTCAGTACATTGAATTATGCATAGACCTTAATGTTATAATATCTTGCTTCTAACTACAATTTCTAATTAACTCTTTGGCTATTACACTAAAAATATACATTTATATGTTATTCAAAATGCCTTCTTAAAAACAATAAAATTTAAATGTTTATTCTCGCTATTTAAATTTTAATTTTTACACCAAATAATCCGAAAAGTCAAAATTTGTTCAATAGATGTCATTTTATAACTTTGATTAATAATATAAGTACATAACCTGTATTTTACATGATTTCCTACACTTAATATTCAAGTTTGTTACATGTTTATAATGTCATAAGCATTGTGGTCCCTTGAATGACGCTAGAACCAAGTTATACTGTGTTTAAAATAATATGAGGTATTATTTTAAAAATAGTTTTGCCATCATTAATATTCTCTTTTGAGGCTAATTGTTAATATTCTCTTTCACAGGGTCTGTGCGATGCATTGAAGCGAGCCATTTCAATGTTGTCCGAGTCCTGCAAGCCGTTTCTCCCCACCATGCTGAACCTGTTACTGCATTTATACAAACAAAGTCCTCATCAATCAGTATTAGACATGACCAAACAATTCCTAATTCTCTTTCTAAACAACGAAGACGTAAAACCTGCCCTGTCCGATTTTTTTGCAAAAATCTGTGATCACACGATTCAACTGTCAATGAAGGATTTCAGGGAAAGCACAAATGTGATCGAGTCCTTTCTGCAAGTTTTGGAACAGATTATAAAGAGGGCCATTGTGTTTTTCAAAGTTGAAGCAGTCAATCCTTTAGTTCTCTTCCAGTTTGGTGTTGCAGCTTTAAACTTACCTGAGAAACCCACTGTAAAAGCAGCTTCTGGATTTTTAGTTAGTATAGGTTTTTAGTTTAATAATTTGTTTCTTGCAATATAATTTTTTTGTAATATGATAACTTAACCTAGTTTTTTTTTAATATGCCATATTTTCTTCCCTTTTTTGACAACTTTGACTTACAAGATAAAGGTTTGTTATTGTTTATTGCAGAATGTTTATATGTTCATCAAAGATAGGTTCTTGTGTTTTATTTTTGGTTAAATTTGATAAATCTTATGATGGCAAAAATGTGCACTCATTATTTTGATCATAAAAAATTATGCTTTATTTCATGTTTACAGTGGTTACCTTCTTTAAAGTACAATAGATTCATGTTAATTGGATCATCACTTCATATGAGCAGAATTTTATCAATAAAAAAACATAATTTTTAATTCAAACAATTTATTAGGTCCATTAATGAGTGCTGATGAATCATAATACACTCTTTTTAAATGTCCAGTATTTCACTCAAATTTATAAATTTTCTGATTTTCTGATAACTTTAGTTTTCCTTTTGTTTATTTCCAAGCCAATTTTTCTGGCATTTTCTTCAAGATCAGTGGTCTTTTCTTGCAAGTCTTTAAATCTGGATGCCAATAAAACTATGCCATCAGCAAACTTTAGATCCTTTAGATAACTGTCAAAGTTCCATCTCATGCCTCTATTGGTTTTCATGGTGGTCCTCATAATCCTGTCCAAGGCTATAATAAAAAGCAGTCCCGAAAGACCCAGCCTGTTTTTCTGATAAATTATTCATAAAAAGATAGGTATTTTTCACTCTATGCACTCAAGTTATTTCTAGAAATGTTAGTAAAACTCTAAAAGTTTTGTGTTTGTTAAATGTTAATGTGCTTTTTTTATCTTAGGCTGAATTCATCACTCATAGTCGAGAAGTACCAAACATGTTGAATGTAGTAAACAGTCAAGGTGAAATGCTGATCAGACAAGTTATGAAGGTAAGTAGCTTTTGCAAGTCATTCAGAGCATATATTTTCATTTAAAATTTAAATGACCTGTGTCAATGGGGTTGTTTCAGATGATGTGTCTCTCCTGCTTTCATTTTTGCTATTTCATTAGTTGTCTTGATTTCACCCTCACAATGAGCGATTTTGTCATCTGTATGCTCAATTTTAAAATTTCTTTGCATGTAACTTGTTTATATTGCTGCTATTTATTAAACTTAATCTGTTTTAATTCGATTTAATTTCAAGTAAGCAAATAAAGCATTACCACAACATCAATGTGTTGGAAAACTTGTCTTATGCATAAAATTTAAACAAAATTGTGGAACAGCCATTTAACTTGATACACGAATGGAGAAAAGCTTCAGTTCTAGTGAAATAAGAGTTTGTACACAACATTTGTTCCAGTTAGGTAAGAAAATATTGTATAGTTCAAAGCTAATGTAATTCCAGGGGGACCAAGAACAATAATGCTGGAACTGTTGCCATTCACAACTTGAAACATGCCAATTAAAGCAAATTATTTCATTTTTAAAAACATAAACACGTGGTTCAAAGCCAGAGGTATTTATTTTAGGGCCTTTATTTTTCCGACATTAGATAAATGATTTAAATCTACAGTTGATTTCTGTGGTATTATTTATATTGTGCAATCATTTGAATACACAGTATTTTTTTTTATTTTAAACTTTACAGAATAATCTACTTTTGGAACCATGTACAATTTTTAATTCTGCATTCAAAAAAAATTTATGTACTATAGGTAATAGGTGGTGACTCACCAAGATCTATTGTAGAGTACATGCCAGACATCTTGATGGCTTTCAACAAGAAATATTTTGATAATTTATGCCGCTGGTTAGTGCCTTTCACACAGGAAGACGGGTTCCCTTCTCCTAAAGTCAATCAGCGCCAAAAAGAAGAATTTGCTCGACAAGTGTTAAAGTATGTATGATCAAAATTATGTGCCTACAATATCTCTATTCAGCAATTTAGTTTTTTATAATAATGCTCTAATAATAAATTGTTATTTAATAGAAGAGTAGAAGTAGTTGAGTAATTCCATTTCATATCCCCCAATGCAAAATCTTCATTCTTTAAATAATCACAGTTTCCAAGTTTTCTTAAATATGAAAGAAAAAATCCTAGTCGATATCTTAAAGATGAAGATGTTGATGCATTTGGCAAATTCAATAGGGGAGACTGGGGGCTAATGGGACAAATTTTCATTAACCTCTGTATCCCATCAAAAATACAAGAATTTTAATTTCTTTTTTTACAAGCTCATAATCTGAACATTCGTTTACTTAAAATGTCATTCGAAAGATGTTAAAACATTACCATATTTTAGTTGCTGATCATTTTAAACAGACATGTAAATGTCCCATTAGCCCCCATATGTGGGGTCTAATGGAACAGGGAGCAGGGCTAATATGGCATGGCAAATGTTGCCATATTTAAAATTTCAAAAATGGAAAAGTAATCAAAAAATGACCTGAAATAAACTTTTAAAACAAACACCATTTACATAATGTATACATAATGAAATGTTATTTTTTTTAAACAATTATTTCCCATTGAAAGGTGAAATATCAAAGGTAAAACTCAAAATCGAAGATGCTTCCATAATTTTTGTTGAATCATAATCACTGGGAAGGAGAGTTTTGTAACTAAATCTTCTAAAATTTATCCCAAACTTGTCCTCGTTTTCAGGGTACGTGAATTTAAAAGGACCGTCTTTATCTTCAAATAGCATTACCCGGAGTTCATGGCTTTCTTTTTCAGAAATCAATCCAACGTAATAAAGAATATAGTTTGCTTTCTAGCAAATTTTACCAACAACAAATCATTTATCTTCACCAAGCTCTGTTCAGATGTAATTAACGAAATTGCAGGTGGAAAAATGTCATCAATAAAGCTACTTGAACTCTCACTTATTATACAACAAAAAAAGTTTAAAATTAAAGTTTTAACATGTTTTTGGCAATTTGACTGAATAAGATATTAGAGATTTATATAGATTCTTCAAGAGAAGTATACAAAGCTAGGTTTATTCGTGTCCCATTTGACCCCACAGTTTCTATCCCATTAGACCCCACAGTGTTATTATTTATAAATGATCCAACACAGAACCGCGTGTATTTTACCACAGTATTTGACATACAATATCTTAATCTATGATATGAAGAGCTTAGTGGAAGAACGTGCTAAGTGACATTTTTGAAAAAATTGAGATTTTTGGGTCAATGAACATATTACCAACTTCTTTAACGATAACAAGTTTCCTCTTTTTCATAAAATGTAAATATTGTATATTTTTTACGCTGTACAAGTTCCATTTTCAACAGTCCTGAGTGCAAACGAAAAACTTTGAAGCTCATTTACTCGTTTTCAGTTTTTTGTCACTTAGCACGTTCTTCCACTAAGCTCTTCATATGTCCTCTAACTAAAAGTATAGTTTAATTCATGAAAAGTTTTTATTTAATACTTTTAAAAGTGTAACAAAAGATACACTTTTAACTAACTTTGGATTCTCCAAAACAACAATTCTCCTCTCCACTGCAACACATGCTTTTAATGGCGGATCTTTGGTTGTTAAAATGTGAAGTCTAACTGTGTGTGTGTGATTACAATGTTGTAGTGCAGAAATATTTGTAAAAAAGTATATTTTTAAATGCTTTTTGCCCTTTGTCCCATTAGCCCTTACTCTCCCCTACTATAAATCCCCCTACTAAAACTGATGTTTAACCCTTTCAGTCCCAGTGATGCCATTTGGCATCATCATGTTTCTGATCATAATTTTTTAAAAATAATAGGGCTGACATCTAATGGGATTAATAAAAAATATTTTCTAATTGAAAAAAGAAGTTGAAGAATCGAATGATGTGCTTTTTGATATCATAAATGGCTATAGACGATCAGAAAAAAATTTCTAAAGTGATGATGCCAAATTGTCATTGGGACTGAAAGGGTTAAAACTATGTTATTCATTGCTTCATAGGTCTTATTCTAGTCTGACATTCTTCTAATCTTATTTTAGTTTATAATTAATAGACTATTAAAAGTTCTTACAGAATAAGTATTATCGTTTTAAAATATGTCCTTTAAAATTTATTGTAAACTACTGCTTGATACTTAACACTATGTTAAAATAACTTAAGATTGCCCTTCGTGCGTATGTATTTCTGTATACATGTCGTATATTTTCCCTAAAAAAGGTATAGAAATGCAGCGTTTTCAGTTAATGTAGATCACATAGGAATTTTCTTTTTTTAAAACTGAAAATTATTCATGTGCATTGGAGAAAGGTTCACTTACAAAAATAAATGTTTTCAAATACTTAACAATTACTTTAAAGTTAGTGACTATGATAAGATTGCTTTTAAATTTTCAAAATTAACTATAAAAGTATTTAGAAAAATAAATCAATTTTATGTTTATAGCTTTTACTTTATATATTGTTTTACCCTTCTTTATGGCTATTTTTGAAGCCATAAAGACTTTGAAGAGCTTTGTGGTAGAACATGCTAAGTGACATTTTTGGAAAAATTTATATTTTTGTGTCAATGAACATATTACTAACTTCTTTAACGATAACAAGTTTCTCCTTTTTCAAAAACTTTAAGTATAGTATATTTTTTACCATTTACAAGTACCGTTTTCAACAGATCTGATTAGAAACTAAAAACTTTAAAGCTCATTTTCTCGTTTTCGACAATTAGCTTTCACACTACGTTTATAACGTAAAAAGTGGAAGGTATTATAATCGTTCAGTCCGTCTGTCACACACTTTCATAACCCAAACTGCAAATGCTACAGGCAAGTATAGTCTATAATAATAAAAGAAAGAGTCTGTGTGTGTGTTTGTTTTTGGATCGTAAAAGACATACTTATACTGCCTTCAGAAATTCGAAATTTTTAAGATAGATTCCCTTTAATACTAACGTGTGCACCTGAGGCTTAGTTTTTTCATATTTGTTCCATTTTTAGAGAAAATTCGAATTTTCTGAAAAAAATACACCACTTTCGCTCAAATCCGATCATTTTTTCTCTTTCCTGATGCCATCGGCTGAAAAAATTAAATAAAACTTTTAACGAAAACATTTAAAATTCAAAATGTTTATTTTATTCTTTTGCCATTACTTTCAGAAACTAAATTCATTATTTAAAAAATAATTGACATGTTTCAAGTGACGTAATTCCGCCAGTCTTCATTCCCGGATTTTATTGTGGGTTTATTTGATTCTTTCATTGATTTTTCTGTTGACTGCATGTATGCATATTTCAGCAATAAATGTATAGTTAAGCTATTACTGAACTATGATGGTTAATAAAAGCCATCGCACTAGAGCTATTAGTGTTTTATGTCTATTTTTTAGCCAAATACGTTGCAAACTCGCAAAATTAACTAAAATTTGCCAAATAGGCAATTTCTTTTATAAATAATTTATAAGCTGGTCGGTTGTTCGAAGGTCATTTTGTTAGAGCTGTATAATGGGTGTGTTTGTAGCTATATCTATTTTCTCGCCAAATTATTTCCCAAATCGCGCCAAATGAGCTTAAAGGTTTTATGTATTTATGAGGGAATTGTGATGACATTATGAGTGCATTTTATAGCGTATTTTTCATTTTGGGATTTTAAGGCAATGAAATTGGATTTTATAATTTATAACGAGCGGAAAGAATAATAAGTTTATGATCCTATAACAGGGTATATGGTACACATATTTGGAATCTATTTTATATTTTTTAATTCCATGCTGTAACAGACGGTCGTCTCGCCAAAAGATCGATCTCGCGCCAAGAATTGCGGCGGCGCGCGACCGAAGAAGAAGCGATTTTTTCACCCACGAACTTTCCATTTAAAAAAAGACTTGAGACATTTCCAATTATAAACATTGAACTGTGTGGTGTTCGTTTTGAGTGTTCGTTTTGACTTTTAGGTGATGTTTTGTTTTGAATGATGTTACGGTTCTCGAAGGTTTATGTAAAAAATGTCAAGTAAAATCAGTTTAGAGTGATGTTGCTGAGTTTATTTTGCGTGTGAACTAATAGACCAGCTACAAAATGACGCCCAACGACGGTACGAACTCGCTTCGATATGTGGATGGCCGTTTTTAACAAAATGGCGGTATGCTATTCAACACAACGTATATTCGTGAAGGATTAGTACCATGGCCACTGACCAGGTACTCTATGGAGCTGCCAATCTTGAAATTCCCATGCAAAGATAAGTAAAAACTTTCTTTAAAAGGAACTACTGAAGGAATAACGTTCAGAAATTATATTAGCGGTCGCTAATAAGAAAATTGCTGTTGGCTTTACAGCTGAAGAATAGCCTTCGCTATTACGAATACGAAAATTGAAAATTTTCTGTCGCTTTCACAGAACTGTTTTCGAATACTGGAATATTCATATTTGCATACCATTCCTTTAGTAGTACCTGACAAATCTTTCTTGAAAATTTTGAATAGAGAAAATATTTCATCCTGAAATAAAAGTTGCAGTTCAATTGTTTTTATGAATTATCATAATAATTCAGGTATAAGATTATTTCATCTTGAAATAAAAGTGCATATGGTTATATAAAAGTAATTAATCAAATAATTATGGTTGTATATATTTATTATTTCATCTAGAAATGAAAGTGCATATATATGGTTATATAAAAGGAATTAATCAAATAATTCTGGTTTAGAAAATTTATTATTTCATCAAGAAATAAAGAGTGTATATATGTTATTAATACACTGAGAAGAAGAAAATCAAAATTCTGGTTGTATATAAAATTTGTTTTATCGTAAATTCAAATGGTTATACAAGTTTTATTGGTTGTCGTCACTAACATTGTGCACGTAATAATTTTGTTCGTTAACACTACGAGTATTAAGTTTTGAAATAAAAAGTGATTTGATTTTTTTGGTGGTATTGAAAAGATAACCAAATATCTTAGAGTAATAAAATTGTTATTTATTCTTATAAATACCGAAGTGTCACAATGGCGTACCTATCTAAAGGAAAAAAGCAAGATATTATTGAGTTGGCTCGTGAACTTGATATACCAATTGATGAAAATTTCAGAATTTTTGATATTAAAGATGCAATAACTAAATCGGTCTCATATGACGAAGAATTCACACGTGGTGTATTCTTGAGGATAATTGAAGAGCGAAAAGAAAATGAAGCGTTACAAGCTTCCGAGAAAAAGAAAGCGGAAGAACAAGAAAGACTTTCTAAAGAGCAAGAAAAGCAGAACAATTTTGAGTTGGAAAAACTACGACTGCAAATCGAAGCCCAAAGAATGGTTCAACCATCTACTATTGCAAGTGTTGCGTTCCCTACCCAACCCCAGTTGCAACTGAAAATCTTATTCCAGAATTTGATGTGAAAGAAGACGACATGTCTTTATACCTCAACTTGTTTGAACGTCAACTGAAATTCTTCAAAGTTGAAAAGTCAAGCTGGGTAGCATATTTGCTTGGAGTACTGCCCACTGATGTTGCACAACTAGTCGCACGTGAACCAGAGGAACAGTCACAAGACTACGATTACATAAAGGGAATTCTTCTGCAGCGTTTCCGATTGACTGCCGAGAAGTTTAGAAAACGGTTCTCCCAAGCAAAGAAGAATCCTGAGATGACATGGAAAGATTTTTTCTTTGAACTGCGCACCTTTTTCGAAGGCTGGTTGGAAGAACTGAAGATTACAAGTTTTACCCAACTCAAGGATCTTATCATTTGTGACCAAATGAAGAGAAGAAGCACCCCAGAATGTCGCCAGCACTATCTGGATGTGTGGGAAAATCTGAACAACCCGTCAGAACTAGCTGAAAAACTTGATAGTTATGAAGGACTTCGACCAACAACGCCGGAGCACAGAAGAAAATGGTTCAATCAAAAGTTACCAAACTCAAGAAGTCAAACGAGGTGCTTCTCATCCCAGAAGAGGAAATTTTGGTTCCAGAAACTTTGATATTCAAAGAGAATCCCGAGAATCGTGGATCCCCAGTCAAAATGCAAGAAACCACGCTTACCCTGACAGAGCACAGTTTCCAGCTGCAATACCCAGAGAAAACAGAACTGAAAATCATTCGGAAGAAAGACCAGTGATTAGCTGTTACGGATGTGGAAAATTAGGTGTTATAAAACGAAAGTGCCCCACATGTTCTCCAACTTCAAGAACTGAAACAACAGAACTGAGTTCTTTGCATTTTAAGTCACTCTCACTTAAAAATACCCATCAAACTTTGTTGAAAGTTTCAATAAACGGAATCAATGGTGTTGCTTGTGCCGACACCGGAGCAAGTAATACAATAGCCGGAGAGATGTTGTACAACCTACTGAAAGAAAATGGGACAACATTCCAGACTGCAGTCTTAAATGTAACACTGGCTGATGGCATTGAAAAAGAAACCGAGGCACACCACACCGAAGTTGACATTAACGTCGAAGGACAAGTTGTCAAGACCAAGATTTTTGCTTTACCGACAGCTAAAGACAATCGAACTCTTCTTGGAACTGACTTTTTGCAAAAAGCTGGAATTGTTCTAAATGTACCACATCACAACTGGTACTTTATCAATAAACCTGGAGAAAAGTACCCATTCGTAGAAGACCCTTTTCCGAAAACGTCAAATGCAACAGCTGATTTCCACTCAATCCATTTGAGAGAAGATGAAGGCCAACATCTCACAGAAATACAGAAAGCTGAACTGAATGGTTTGATAGAAGAATTTGAAGATATCTTTCAACCAGGGGAAGTGGCGACGCCTAAAATCCAACACTTTATTGACACAGGCAGTTCAAAACCTGTTTCACTACCCCCCTAACGTATGTCACTTGCGAAAAAAGAACTTTTGCAAAAAGAACTAGATATTCTCTTGGAGAATGGTACCGTAGAAGAATGCGAATCCCCGTACGCCTCTCCGGTTGTGCTGGTGCCTAAACCTGACGGGAGTATGCGTCTTCGCATCGATTATCGAAAATTGAACGCATTCACAGTTAAAGATAATTATCCACTGCCCAGAATGGATGATTTGCTTCATGAAGCTAGACATACGTCATACCATTCATGTCCACACTCGATCTAAGGTCTGGTTACCATCAAATTGAAGTAAATCCCGCTGATCGTGATAAAACAGCTTTAATTGCCCATTAGGAGTCTACAGATACCGCCGTATGCCATTTGGGTTGAAGAATGCTCCGGCAACCTTCCAGAGGTTGATCGACAATTTTCGAAACTCCTTGAAAGACATTATGGTTCTGTCATACTTAGATGATATCATCGTGTTATCTGAGACTTTTGATGAACATCTTTCTAACTTAGAAGCAGTTTTCACTAAGTTATAAGAATTTAAGCTGCAAGCAAATCGAGAGAAATGTCACTTTGGATGTAACCGAGTCAAGTACCTTGGACATTACATTACACAGAATGGTTTAGAGGTCGACCCAGGGAAGACTGCTGCCATACAAAATATACCACCACCACGTAACGTTAAACAAGTTCAGTCATTTCTTCAAACATGCTCATGGTATAGAAGATTCATTGAGAACTTTTCGGAAATTGCCAGACCCTTGAGCAATCTTACAAAGAAAACTGTAAAGTGGAATTGGGGACCAGAAGAAGAAAGGTCATTTAACACCCTGAAAAGTCTCTTGGTGAAACCACCTATTCTTCGCCAAAGTGATCCAACAAAGCCTTACATTCTACGAACTGATGCGAGTAACTATGCTTTGGGTGCAGTTCTCTTACAAGGTTCAGGACCTGATGAACACCCAATAGAGTACGCCAGCAGATTGCTCAATCAGGCTGAAAAGAACTACTCAACTACAGAGCGCGAAGCACTAGCAGTTGTTTGGGCTCTAAAGAAATTCCGTGCATACATTGATGGACAGGAAGTTACTGTTGCGTCTGATCACCAGCCCTTGAAGTGGCTTATGTGCCTGAAGTCTCCAACAGGAAGATTGGCAAGATGGGCACTAGAAGTTCAATCTTTCAATTTAAAGGTGGAATACATTCCAGGAAAAATAAACGTTGTAGCTGACATGCTCTCGCGTCCCTTTTGTCAACACGCTGAAGGAACTTGTGAAATTTGCACCGTTTCCATTGACATGCCAACACGTAGCTCGAAGAACATCCGAGAAGAACAACTGAAAGATGACAATCTGAAGAAAATTATCGAATCCTTCGAAAATGTAGTTAAAGATGAAAACTTCGCAAACTACTCTGAGAGAGGATATCTCATGAATCAGGGAATCCTTTACAGATATTCACCGGATTCTGACTCCGAAGAGGCTCAACTTGTAGTCCCAGAGCAAGAACGAGAAAATATCCTCAAGGAGCACCACGATGCCCCAACAGCTGGACATTACGGAAGTGAAGGCACATACACCAGAATAGCAAACAGGTACTACTGGATTGGTATGCGAAAATATATAACCGATTATGTCAAGAATTGCCTGGAATGCAACAGATACAAGGCATCGAATCAAAAACCTGCTGGATTACTGCGTACACCTATATATTCCCAGAGGTTCGAGACATTAGCAATCGACTTGTTTGGACCACTTCCCGAGACTCCAGATGGAAAGAAATGGATCTTCATAATAGAAGACACCTCAACGAAATGGGTAGAACTCTTCGCATTACAAGATGCCACCGCCCGAGAATGTGCCATAACATTACTAGAAGAAGTATTTTTAAGATATGGACTACCGAGACGTCTCATCTCTGACAATGGCTCTCAGTTCGTCAGTGCGGTGATGCAGCAAATCTGTAACCTACTTGACATCGACCAAGTTCTTACCCCTGTTTATTGTCCTCAAGCTAACCCGGTTGAAAGAAAAAATAGAGATCTAAAACCCCGCATTGCTATCTTAGTTGGAAACGGACTTCACACAGCCTGGTCCGAAAAACTGCCACTGATTCGTTTTTCCATGAATTCTGCCGAATGCTCCTCGACGGGATATTCTGCTGCCTTCCTGCAGTTTGGAAGAGAAATGCGCACACCAGATGACGTGAAACATGACTTGCGCAGTGTAATTCACAACGACAACTTTGTTGCCGAAATCACGCCCTACCTAAAACGCCTCGCTGAAAATTCAAAATTCATACGTGAACGCGTCGAAATGAAACAAGATCAGCGTAAGCTCCAATTCGACAAGGGAAGACGACAAGTTTTCTTCAGCCCTGGTGACAAGGTGTGGGTCACTTTGCATCCTCGCAGCAGTGCAAGAAACAAAAAGACAGCAAAGTTTATGCCTAAACGCGATGGGCCTTACCAAATTCTGACACAACGCTCGCCCACTTCTTACGTCGTTGCGAGCATAGACAACCCTACGGAAGAAATTGCCACGTATCATGTTTCAGCGCTTTCACCATACCGTGATCAAGCCAGTGGTGAACAAATAAACACTTCTCCTGTTTCACCATTACGAAAGCGTGGACGACCACCGAAGCGCCCACCAACTCAAGGCCCTACACCCGGACCTCCCCAAACGCAACAAACACCTAATCCCGAACACTCGTCGGGACGTCGTCATGTTTGGAGGGGAAGACTGTAACAGACGGTCGTCTCGCCAAAAGATCGATCTCGCGCCAAGAATTGCGGCGGCGCGCGACCGAAGAAGAAGCGATTTTTTCACCCACGAACTTTCCATTTAAAAAAAGACTAGACATTCCAATTATAAACATTGAACTGTGTGGTGTTCGTTTTTGACTTTTAAGTGATGTTTTGTTTTGAATGATGTTACGGTTCTCGAAGGTGTATGTAAAAAATGTCAAGTAAAATCAGTTTAGAGTGATGTTGCTGAGTTTATTTTGCGTGTGAACTAATAGACCAGCTACAATGCGAAGTACGGGTATAAATGTGCTAGTACGTCATAAAATTGTGCATCGAAATTAGAAGATATTGAAAATTTTAGATAAAAATTCGAATTCGAAGCGCTTTAATTATTTAAAAAACTGCAAAATTTAATGCTCATTTAAAAAGCATAAAAAGCTATTTTTATTAGAATTAAATCGCCATTGCCACTCGCAACAATCACTCGAGAAACTTTAATTCTTTTAAATAATAAATTTAAAGAAATTTAGTTTTGCGACATCAATTAGTTTTAAATGACGTCAGATATATTTTACTAAGAGATTCTTTGTTTGTTTGTTGATAGGAAATATTTTGGTTCTATTTAAAAGAGAGGAATATTACAAATTTGTTCTTTGAAATATAAATTTTCGCAAACGATAATAATAATTATTGAAGAAATAATGGGCTTGTTTCATGTAGTACAGAAAGAAAACAAAACAACCAATGAAATCGCAGTATGGAGAGCGTGACATCAAACATTCTCATTTTTGAAATAAAATTAATGAAACTAGCCAAATTTAGCTTATAAATGTTTATAATAGAATTAATATTGTGTTTGGCGACTTTTTTCCTGCTGAACACAAATGCTGTGTGGAAGCGGGTTAAGTGACAGATTCTGTTACAAACCTACTTGTTTATCACTTAGCATGTTCTTCCACTAAGCTCTTCAATTCATACTGAAGCAAAAAAACGTTTATAATTTTTTATGAAATGATCAGTATTTTTATTAACCCTATTTCAGTTAATTCATATTCCACTCTCCATGTTTCTACAGTACATTGCTTTTATTTTGTTACTTTTACCGATAATATCTATTTGTTTTTACAGAGAGCGGACCAATAAGAGGAGATTAAAGGAAACTGTCACCGAGTTCAGTCTTCTGTGTAGAGGGCTCATCGGAACTGAATATGCAGCTCAGTCTTACCAATCCTTGTCTTAACATAAACCTATGTCCAACTATCAATTTTATGGTTTAGTTTAAAAAGCTATTTTCTTATATTAGATTTTATCACTAGTCTAAACTTATGTGCTCATGTACTCCCAGTGACATTTCCTTGTATATTTGTCATCAAAAGTGATATGCATATTTTATTAAATCATTATTAAAACTACCTACTGAGTATGGTGTGATTTTTTTAAAGATAATATTTAGGTGAAAAGTTGGGGATGGTTTTGTAAAAAAAGTATTGTCATAAAACTAAGTTTTCAAATTTGGAAAAATATTTGTGTTAGTTAGAACATAGCAGGTAGAAACATTTAAGTGCATAGGAGAAGTTTACCTATTCATTATTTTGTTGTCAAATACTAATACAACAATATTTGGTAGTTTCCTTGTCACAAAATTATCACTATTCTTAAAAAAATAAATTTTTAAGAGACCTGTGCCTTATTCAAGATGATATTATCCAAAAAGGAAAAAATGAAAACAAAAATCTTAGTATTTGACGTGTTAAACAAATTGTGTGAAGGGGGGGGGGGGCGATCAAAAAAGGCTAATTGCAGGGTTGCCAGTGGCGACTAAAAGGAGACTATTTGCTACTATTTTCGACCCCCGGCGACTATGGCGACTTTTTAAGACAAAATCTAGCCAAAAGCGACTATTTTCAACATTTTGTCAACTATTTTCAAGGATGGGCGACTTTTTCAAAAAATTTCCGCGCGATCGTTGATATCCTTTATTTTGGTATTCCCCCCCTTAAAATCGCCGGAAGGCCGCATTTTACAATCGCAGAATAGCCAAAATCCTTCGGTTGTAAAATCACCGGAGTTTCGCGATATAGATCGCCGGAATATATGATATTTCGGGATAGTTGGATCGCTGGTGTTTCGGGATAGTTGGATCGCTGGTGTTTCGGGATAGTTGGATCGCTGGTGTTTCGGGATAGTTGGATCGCTGGTGTTTCGGGATAGTTGGATCGCTGGTGTTTCGGGATAGTTGGATCGCTGGTGTTTAGGAACAGTAGGATCGCGGGAGTTTCGGGACTGTTGGATCGCGGGAGTTTCGGGACTGTTGGATCGCGGGAGTTTCGGGACTGTTGGATCGCGGGAGTTTCGGGGCTGTTGGATCGCGGGAGTTTCGGGATAGTTGGATCGCGGGAGTTTCGGGACATTTTAGTAGCATCACCGGAGTTTAGGGATACTAGGATCGCCAGAATTTCGGGATAGTTGGATCGTGGGAGTATCGGGACAGTTGGATCGCGGGAGTTTCGGGACAGTTGGATCGCGGGAGTTTCGGGACAGTTGGATCGCGGGAGTTTCGGGACAGTTGGATCGCGGGAGTTTCGGGACAGTTGGATCGCGGGAGTTTCGGGACAGTTGGATCGCGAGAGTTTCGGGACAGTTAAATCGCGAGAGTTTCGGGACAGTTGGATCGCGAGAGTTTCGGGACAGTTTTATCGCGGGAGTTTCGGGACAGTTTTATCGCGGGAGTTTCGGGACAGTTTTATCGCGGGAGTTTCGGGACAGTTTTATCACCGGAGTTTAGGGATACTAGGATCGCCAGAATTTCGGGACAGTTGGATCGCAGGAGTATCGAGACAGTAGGATCACCGGAGTTTCAGGACAGTTGGATCGCGGGAGTTTCGGGACAGTTGGATCGCGGGAGTTTCGGGACAGTTGGATCGCGGGAGTTTCGGGACAGTTGGATCGCGGGAGTTTCGGGACAGTTGGATCGCGGGAGTTTCGGGACAGTTGGATCGCGGGAGTTTCGGGACAGTTGGATCGCGGGAGTTTCGGGACAGTTGGATCGCGGGAGTTTCGGGACAGTTGGATCGCGGGAGTTTCGGGACAGTTGGATCGCGGGAGTTTCGGGACAGTTGGATCGCGGGAGTTTCGGGACAGTTGGATCGCGGGAGTTTCGGGACAGTTGGATCGCGGGAGTTTCGGGACAGTTGGATCACGGGAATTTCGGGACAGTTGGATCGCGGGAATTTTGGGATAGTTAAATCGCGGGAGTTTTAGGACAAAATGATCACCTCTGGTTTGAGACAGAAGGATCACCTCTGGTTTGGGATAGTAGAATCGTCAGAGACTTGCGCGATTACGTGCGGATAAAGTATTTTTCTGGTAATAAGAATCTGTATTTTTAATCTGTTGGTTGAACCTTGGCACATCTCAGAAGTTTTGTGTAAACCATTATAAATTTTTAGTTATTCGAAAAAATATTAAATGTGAATTTGAAAGTTATGTAAAAGATATTTAAAAGCAAACTTCACTAACTTTTATGTACATATAGACAAGATACATGCAAAACTTAAAATTATGTTCTTTTAACAAATTAAAATAATAAAATTTAATAAATTATATCTACCTGATATAATATTTTCATATTTATAAAAAAGTGAAAATGTCTATATTATTTTTGTTAACTTATATGTTTTGTGTTAGATGGAGAAAGTAAAAAAAATGAAACTAAAAATGCTGTTTTAATTATTAAATTATTTAAGGTAATTCCAAGATGAATTAAGATATAATATTTTAACAAACAGTTCTATTTTTAAGGGAAACAACATTCTGAGTTGGTCAATGAAATCAAATTCAAATTAGGTGTTTGCTGTTTAGCAGGGTTCGAAATTTACAGTCGCCTAGTCGCAAAATGCGACCTAATCCTTCAATTTTGGGACAACAAAATAAATGTAGTCAAAGTGACGGAGACTAGGTTATCAGAACTGTTAATACCAACTTTTTTCATCGTGATTTTCAACAATCTCGCAAAAGTAATCAGCTTGAACTTGAAAAAAAGTTAACAGTCTTAAAATCTTACAACTGCAGCGATCTTAAAATTAAGAAACTCTGGTTACTGTAAAATTTGTAAATGGTGATTCCTAAATTTTTTTGAAACTTAGTTATCGAAACTCTGATGCTTCTATAATCGCAAAACTCTAGTGATTCTATAATCTAGAAACTTAGGCGATCTAAAAAATAAAATCTTCCAGTGGGATACCCAGTAGACATTTAAATATTGCAGATTAATTTTAAAATAAAAACATTTTTTAGTAAAAAATATTTTTTTCCTTAATAAGGGTCCTAGATAATGTACATTTGCTCCTAAGTCGCACATATTGCTCCTAAATTTTAACATCAACCTTACTTAAAATCTATCAACTATCATAATCAAATCAAAAACTTAAAAAAGTGAACCATTTTAACATTTTCCAATTCAATTCCTTGAATGTGTTGATTTCATGCCGAAAAAGTGAAGCAATCAAAGTTAAATAATAAATTTTGCAAAGAGAATTTTAAAAAATTAATAATTATAAGTCTTAAGTTTCGATTTTGCATATAGTATTTAAATTTGATGCAATTATTTTTGCTACTATTTTGATAATAAGGCGACTATTTTTGCAACTATTTTGGAAATTCCAGGCAACTAAAGCGACTATTTTTTCCCTAAATTTGACTGGCAACCCTGTAATTGTGCTAAAAACAGAAAAACCTCATCCTGGGTTTAGTAGGGTTTGAATTGTTTATTTTAAATATTGAAAAAAAGTCCAAAACTTATATGATTGTCGGATTCCAGAATAACTGGTGGTGGTGTTTTTCATACAAAATTTTATTAAATATATAAATAGTAAGGAAGTGACCAATCCAGGTTCATAGTAGTTTAATTATGTTAAGTTTTGTTTCTAATGCAGTGCTCTGCTCCATTACTGACAGTTAGACTTTTCCCCCATACATATGTGCCATTAGCCCTCATGTAGCTGTAGTGCAATGATAATTCAACTTAACTCAACACCCCAACATAAAATTCTAGAAATAAAGTTTATTTGGCTATATTGTTAATCTGGTTGGAAATCATAGACTTGGGTGGAGTATTATGAAAAGTTATTAAATCGAGGGGAAGTAGCTGGACAAATAAGGTATAGAGCTAGAAACACAGAATTATGATTGTGACCCATTGGAGAGGGAGCAATTAAAAACACAGCACAACGGGAAAGTACTGGGAGGATTTAATTTCACATTCTTGTTAAAATATAGTTGTGATAAATTATACCTAATGATCTATGACTTAGTGAATGAAGTGTGGGGAAAATATGAAGCCAAGTGAATGGAGTAGTGCAATAATTTGCCCCATACTGAAAAAGCAAACATCCTGAAATGTAGCAAATACCGTGGAATTTCACTGCTTAAATGACATACAAAGTACTAACAAAAACTTTGGCCAAAACACTTAGGCTATTGAGGAGAAAGAATGGGGGGAATACCATTGTGGATTCAGGCAGAATAGGTCAACTGTAGATCAGATATTTAGTATAAGAAATATGCTAGAAAAATGCCATGAAAAAAAATGAATATAAATAAATATCTATCAACTTTATGTTTATTCTAAACAAGCATATGATTCAATAAACAGATAAAAAGATGTTAGAGACTTTATATATGCTTAATATCCCCCACAAATTAATAAGGCTAATTAAAATGACTATCACTTCAACGAAGTCAAAAGTAAAGGTGCAGAAAAAAAATTCTAGAGAATTTGAAGTCATGGTTGGATTGAGACAGTGTGATGTATTATGGACTTTGTTGTTTAATGTATGCCTTGAAAAAGTGATGCGTAACATCGTATAAAATAAAGGTACTACAATATTTAATAGAACTAGCCAGATTTTGGATTTTGCTGATGATGTGGTTTTGATATCAAGTAGTAAAACGGAACTGAATGAACTTTTCAGTAGTTTAACAAGAGAGGTCAGCGAATTTGATCTGGTAATTAATATAAAAGACTAAATATATGAGCATGGTTTGTAAAGGAACAAATGCAGATACTAAGCTAATGATAAAAACATAAAATTTGAGTCAACGAATTTAAGTACTTAGGTTCAATTACCACTGAAAATAATATGTCAGAAATTAAAGACTAAACACAGGAAATCACACATTCTTTGCACTTAAAAAGTTAATAAGAACTAAAGTAATTACACCGAAAATGAAACTATGTACGTATAAAACTTTAATAAGACTAACTGTTAGATATGGGTCGAAGAACTGGACCTTGAATAAAAAACAAGAGAAGATGCTAATAACCTGGGAGAGAAAGATTTTAAGAGCCACACATTTAGACCTAAAGATAAGGTGATACAATTTTGAAGTGGCTGGACTTTTTGGAGATAAAGACATTATTAAAACATAAAAGGCAAAGAGAATTCAATGGCTGGCCGCTGGGACACAAGGAAAGAATGGATGGCAGAGGCACAAAGATTTTCAAGGAACAGTGTTAAGGAAAAGGGGGAAGACCTATAAATAGGTGGATGGATGAAGTGGAAAAAGATCAAAAATTGGAAAGCCAAAAGCAAAGGCGAGAAACAGGCGACTTGGAGTTATATTGCTAGGGAAGCCATGGTTGAGCATGGACTGTAGTGACAGGGAGTTAATTAGTTGGGCTTTATTGTTCTTTGACATTGACTATAATTTATTGGGCTATAGTGTGACACTAGCCTATTTTCTTCATCTAATAAAGAAAAAGCTAAATGTAAAAGGGGTAATGTCTATAGAAGAATTTCATAGTGAAAGATTGTACATGGAAAACTTCCTAAGGACTATACATTTAACAATTCATATGTTATTCTATTTTTTCAGTTTAGCAGGAATGAATTAAGTTATCAAATTGTGATAAAATAGATTAGGTTTTAGATTTTAAAATATTAAATTTTGGTTTGAAGCATATTACTCAGAATCTAGACATATATTCAATTTTATTTTTAAATTCTAAATTATGTAGTAATTGGTGTAGATAGATTCAAAATCCTAGTTTAAATTGAAAAGTATTTTCTAATTCAATATAAGGATTAAATAATTTACGATGGTAGCCGAGAAATTTGCCATGCAAAAAAAAGCAATCTGTTTATCGAAATAAACAAAATATAAGGCAAAGGAAAACCACAGTACTGAATAATTTATGCAGGGCTAATTAAGTTATATGAATTTTAAAAACTTAAAAGTTACTGATTTTATTTGGGAATGAAGGTGTAAATAGAATTTACAAAGTTAAGTCATTGGTGATAGGTTAAAAAAGTAATTTGTCTAACTACTTTTATAGGGAAACAATATAAGAATAGTGTAGAACTAATGTGTTTTATTGGGGTAGATGGAGGTTTTTAATTTAAAAGAAAAGTAAAATTAGACTTCATGTAAAAAATAAAAAATCACTACATAATGTTACAGCTTAAAGAGCTTTTATTCAGAACTGCACATAATGTATAAATAACATTAACAAATGCACACAGGTATTAATATACACTATATACAAAATAAACTACAACTCACAAAAACAAAATTTTGAAAATGTTTGTAATGTTTTAAGAAAAAAGGAAACAAGATTTCTTTAAAAGTTTAAAGTTATATATTTTATCTGTATTTAAATTACATATTAGTTTTGATGGTGGTTAAAAAATACTAGATAATATTACGAATCTTCTTCTCTGGATGTCCATCGCCAAAATGTCACTTTCATTCGATCCCAAACAGCTCCAAAGGAGTCTAAAGCTGGACGGACATCCAGAATGGCAAATTTCCCACTTTGAACATTAACTTCTCCCCCATCATAATAGTCAATAACATAACGGACATCTTTTCCACACCTATCCACAATCCAGTCATGACGATCAAATGGCAACTCATAGCTGGGGAAAAAGCATGAAAATAAAATGGTCTTTAAGTATAGTATATGCAGACAGTAAGGATAAATTCATAAAAAGAAAACTTTTTTTTAAATGAAAACACATTATAGAGGATATTTAAATTTATCAAAAAACAAGTTATATTAGAGCCAATTTCAAAATAAGTAGCCAATAAAAACAAGTTACGAAAGAACTTTAATAGGGTACTTTCCTGTGACTTAAATATTTACAGAATTTTTTTTTTATACAGGATGATAAACGGTACCCACTTAATACAATATACTATCAAATTCTTTTTTGATCACTCTGTAGTATGAACAGAACAAAAGTAGAAAAAAAGTGTTTGCTCGTATATTTAAACAAATAATTTTAATTTTGAAAATTGGACATTTAAAATCATATGTAGTTGAAAGGGAGGGGGCATAGACGGATTAAGAATACATAGTTCTATTTGTCATATGTATCTTTAAACGAATTTCCAAAATCGGACAGTTAAAACGGAAGCAAAAGGGGTACGGACAAAAAGTTTTAAATGTAGGTATCCGATGACATACCTTTTAAACAAAAATAAAAAGAATTTTTCAAATTAGATGATTATAATATAAGTTGAAAGGGCAAAGAGGGGTAAGGACGAAAGTTTTCACAATGTAAATACCAATTCAATTTTTATAAAATTCCATTGAATCAAGAAAAAGAAAAGTAGTCTAGTCCAAAAACAGTGTCTTCTACAGTGATAATATCGTAAGTTATAAGCTCTTTTTCGGCTTTTGTAAATTGAAATGATTCAATTGGCAAAAAAAAAATTCAATAGACAGGACATCAACATTTTAAAATTATATAAAAACTTTTCAAGAGTTAGACAAAACAGATTTTAATAGATTGCTTACATAAAACAATTTTATAATGATTATGTTAATGCATTGAAGATAAGATATTATTTTCCAGGTTTTCAATCATCAATAGCTTACCCAAGAAAGCTACGTAATCTTGCTCTAGGAGAATATTCTGTTGCTTTACCTCCAAATTTCTTCAATTTAGGATTGCCACATTCACTATAAAAGAGTTTGGTAAATTTAGAAAGATATGAAACGTGACTTGCTCCCAAAATTAAAAAAAAAATAATATAATATATCTTCTTTTTAAAATAATAGCAATAACAGAGTTCCCATGCACCTTAAGGGCCCCTGAATTTAAACATGTGTTTTGTTGAGGACCCTAAATTTTGTTTAAGAGCTAAACAAGTTTTGTTAAGAGTTAAGACAAAAGCTTCAACTTTTTTTACTAAAAGCATTAAAATTCTAAAAGCCCTGAGTTTGGTATGAGTTAAATCGTTTATTGTTGAATGAAATATTTATAAGACAAAAAATTCCCATTTTTACAAAGCTAATTTACATGAATTATGAAAGCTCAATCTGAATATCCTTGACAGAACTAAGTTACACATCAGGTCATGATCAAAAGCAATGAATATACAACTTGAGGAATTGAAAGCATATTTAACAATTGCAGTGTTAATAGTCAATGCTAATAGTTTATAGTCAGACAAGTTTATAAATACTTTAGACACCCTCTGAACTGGCCTTAATGGCATTAAGGTAAACTGGTTAAGCGAAAAGTCAGTTAAACCAGAAAAGTAAAATCAATTAAGGTTTATATATATATACATTTAATTGAACAATTCTGCACTAATGATAGTTGCCATATAATAAATACACAATTAAAATAACGTATAATTTTATTCAATGCTTTAAAGCAGGGGTTCCCAAACGGTGGTATGTACAAGGGAAA
This sequence comes from Oedothorax gibbosus, assembly GCA_019343175.1. Taxonomy (NCBI): domain Eukaryota; kingdom Metazoa; phylum Arthropoda; class Arachnida; order Araneae; family Linyphiidae; genus Oedothorax; species Oedothorax gibbosus. Next base: position 333,141 of record JAFNEN010000348.1, on the reverse strand, counting down.
ATGTCAGGTGGTACGTGTTAGTGATGTGAGCAACATGATGCTATTAATAGCTTCTGTACCCATGAGCAGTGAGCACGCAAACATATTACTCATTATTTTAAAATTTAACATTGTTTTAAAGAGAAATCTTTAACTTCTGAATCGGATACAAAACCTAGTACCCTTTGATCTTCCGCCAAGTTCTGCTATTTTTGATGCCATTTGTTACGAGTTACTTGTGTGAGAGTGGATTTTCTGAACTCTTGTACATAAAAAATAAACATAGAAGCAAAATAAGTGTTGAATAGGACTTAAGAGTGAAAATAACTTCCATTACTCCTAATGTTCATATATAATCAGAGACAAACAACAAGTTTCATACTGAAAACTATAAAAGTATATAAAAAGCCTTTTTACACTTTTAGAAGAGTAAATATTATACGTTTATTAAAATATTTAAGTCTGGTGGTATGCCAAAATTTCTCAAAAGGTCAAGTGGTACACGGGTGCAAAAAGGTTGGGAACCCCTGGTTTAAAGAATAAAAAAACAGTAATCTTTGATTTAGGTTTTGAAATTTGACAACTTGCTGCATAGTTTTCCCCATTTTTCTTTCAGCATCAGGTAGGATTCGAAACAAAACACATTGTTTTTTAGCTTTTATTTACACTTAAACGATAAAAATATTTGAACGGTTTAAGCAGAGATCTAATTAAATGGAGTCTGGTTAAGAGGGGGCCTATTGCAATATGTTTGACAAAAACCATGTGATTGTCTTAAAATAAGTACATAAACATATAGATAAGAGATAAATTAGATTAACTGATACTTTTCCTGTTCTCGAATACATAGAAACTTTACAAAAAGCAATTAAAATTAATTATTTATAATTTATTGTTTAAACAAAAAAGCCTAATAATAATAAAGGTATAAAACATTCCTTTCTTACTTAGCATGCAAGGCTTCCCACTTCAAAACCTCCCTCCATGCTTCTTCATTATTGACATTGTGAATTCTAATTATATGTGCCATGTCATTGGGGCTGATGTCCGACTCTTTCCACTTCCAGCCTTTGCGCAGCATGGCATTCCAGAACATTTGTGCTGATGGGTAGACCCACACTTCGTTTTCTGCGCCTGCTTTCGGAATAGTGGACTCTTCACGCGCTTTGGGCAAAGGGAAAGGCTGGTCGGGGGCAGGGTTTTGGTTCATAGGAGGCATCTAGAAGAAGAGATTATAAATTACAATAGGTTTATGGCACAAAACCCCATCATTTCAGAATATACTGGAGCGAATGTTGTGTTATCTTGGCTACAAGGATAGAAATTTTGAGAGCCATGAGCGATCCACACAGCCTAAGCAATCTGAAGGCAGTTGACCAAATAAAGATCCTCGAAAGAAGAGTCTCTAATTTTTTGAATACTCGCCAAGGTGGCCAGACAAAACATTATAGATAAGATTTAATATTAGTTAACTATATTTTCACGTTTTAACGAATACATAGAAACTTTACAAAAATATTAAAAGTACTATATTTATATAACAATTTATTGTGAAACAAAAAAAGCTCAATAATAATACGAATGTATAAAAATCCATTTCTTACAGCATGCAACATCCCATTAAAAACCTCCTCCATTAGCATTTTCATTAAATTGCATTGTGAATTATCTAATTATATTTTCAAATGGATTCTATAGTTCAGACTCTTTCCAGCTTCCACGCCTTTCCATAAAACATGTCGATTCCAGTAATATTGTTGCTGAATTGGGAACCCACACTTCGTATTAGTTATTGGAATATGATCTTTACGGCTTTAGCAAAGCTGAAATGAGTCCAGTGGTTTTTTAAGATTAAAAAAAAGCAGATAACAAATACCCAATATTATGCACATTACTCATAATTTCACAATACACTTTGGGTTGTGTATTCATTTTTTATCAATTTAAAAAGAAATACACAATATGATAACGTTATACAACCAATAAGCACATCTAATTCATTTTGTTCATATATAATGATTTAAAGCAAACTCAAAGAAATAAAAAATAACAAATTTAAAGATTATTTTATTTAATCATAATAATTATAAACCAGTAAGCACCTGTTAACCAATAAAATTTAAGAATACGATTAAAATTTAAATGGTTGTTGCCAAATCTTGTTTTTTTGTTTAGAAATAAGTTAAGAGTTAAGAAATTTGAAAAATGATGCTTTCAATTAAAAATTAAATAAAACAAATTAATAACTGTTCTATAATGACATTGAAAGCATAAATCTATCTTTGTGCAAACTATTTTGAAATTCAGTTGCATAGTTTATAAGCCAATTAGGTACAAAAAGACATATTTGCTTTAAATATATAAATGATTGATGAGCTTAGTGGAAAATTGTGATATGTGACAAAAAGGTGCCAAAAAAAAGGTTTAAAGTTTTGACTGCATTTAGATCCGTTAAAAACAGTACTTGTGAATGGTAAAAAATATTCTAAACTAATAATATACTACTTAAATATAGTGTAGGATTGGATAATATGTTCATTGACATAAAAATCTCAATTTTTCAAAAATGTCACACAGCATGTTCGTTCCCTAAGCTCTTCAATTACAAAATCTTTTAACAGGACTTGCCATATTATATGGATTAATATCATCATCATGTTGCATGGGACATCCACTTTTAGCTGGTTTCTCTGCTTGATCGTGTTTATAAGGACAACCACCAGCTTTGGCAGTATTTTCTTTATTTTCATTTACAATTTGAGATTCAACGTTAGATGTGCTTGCAGTTGATGCACCCACAGATGAGGATGTAGCACCCATCTATGCAAAAAAGAAAAACAGTGATAAATTATACAAGATAGAACAATAAAATAATTTACCAAAAGGAGCAAACAGACAGGGACGGATTTCTAAATAGGCAAAGTAGGCTGTAGCCTAGAGTGGCGAATTTTTGGGGGCAGCAAATTATACCACCCATTAAAGCGGCACTCAGCATAAAAAATTATTATAAAAATACTAATATTTTTAAGAAAGAAAAAATAATAATTAACATTTATGCGTAAACCATAAACATATTATATAGAACTAATATTTAGTAGCAAACATAGCTGCTGCGAGGGCAATTGCACCCTCTCCCCACGGATTTGTAAGTTGAAAGAAAAATAATAGAACAGGTTTAAAAAAATTGCCTATTATTTCGCTTTCAATTTAGAGTGTAAAGGTACATAGATGATTCTAATATGTAGACAGAAAAAAAAATAGCTGAGGAAACTATATCTGGGAAATCTTACAACGGAAATGGGAGAAGGAAAAGCACCTTTCAGACGCCGAACAAAAAAAGCACAAAAAAGCAACTTTATTTTGGGTAAGTGAGGATATTATAAGTTATCAATTATCAGAAAATGAAAATAAATGATTTTCTATTTCTATATTTTCTAATTATATTGTATTTCAAATAAACCTATTTTCCCTCTTTTATATTTGTTGTAATAATTTTAAACAGCACATACCAACCTATTTTGCAGCTAACCAGCTATCTTTCCCCGAAGGGAGAAAATATTGTGACAGGGGGGCAAATCGATAGTAGCCTACAAGTGGCAAATCTTTAAATCCGGCCCTGCAAACAGGGCTATTTCTCAGTGTGGTTTTTTTACTGGCATTACGTAAATAATGTACTAAAGATAAAACCTTGCAGTACTTTATATTTAACAAGGTGCTGTTCCAGAATTCAGAAAAAGAGGGAAATATATTTAAAATAGCAAAAACTGTTTATATAGAACTTGGAATAACGTTTTCTTGCTTCAGAGTTCGCAGTGCTACCACTTGCTGGTCACCTTGTGATGTCACACTTAGGGTTCGAAATTCACAGTCGCTAGTCGCAAAATGTGACCAGTTTTTTCGATTTTGCGACAACAAAATAAATTTAGTCGCAGTTACAGCGACTAAAGTTTTTTTTTAAAAAAAGGAAAGAATTACTTTTTTTAAATAGTGGTTTCTAAGAATCTCGCCAAAATTAGTTATCTTAAAATCAAAAATTTTCTCTGATCGTAAATTTTTGAAACCATTGCTGTAATCATATAATTTCAAAAATTCATCAGACTTAAAATCGATTGATATCGACCTACAAATTTTAAAACTTCAACAAACTTCATAAAATCACCAAATTGGGGATATTGTAAAAATCTCCCAATTGTGGTGATTGTCAAATATATAGAAATCCAGACAAAAACTATTTCATAATTTTAAAAAATGCTCCTAGGTGATGTGCATTTACTCCTAGTATTTTAAGTTAGTCGCGCAGACTGCTCCTAAATTTCTTCATCCAATTTTGAACACTGGTCACACTGAACTGTACTGCGCCTTGACACACCCCTTAACATTGTGTGGGCCCCTGCTCTCCCTACGACAACTTAGTTTGCATCGGCGCTCCATTGGGGTAGCTGATGGGATAGGGGGGGGTTAAGATATGGGAACAATTGTGGTGGCTTGATCTTATAAACCTGGCCTAGGGATGCCTAGACCTAGGAGATGAGAAAGTAGATAATGGTACAATAATATTAATGGTTTTTTTTACTTTTCATGACAAACAGTTAGTTACCATTTGTGGAACATCAGACAAACTATTACAATCCAATATATACATACATAAACAGATCACCAGGGTTGGATTTTTAGATTTTAGGGCCAATGGGCGAATTTGAAAAGTAAACTCAGGCTTCATGAGCCTATTTGGTGGTCAGGCTATGCATTTTAGTTAATATAAGTATGTTTAATAGGGAAAGGTCGGGTAAAGATCAATATCAACAGCCAACCTTAACTATCAACATTAAATATCATTAAACCAACATTAACTATTCTAAAACCAATAAAAAAATATATAAAATTACTATTTTTTTAAAATCAAATTTGATTTCATATTGCATTCTGTAAATATTTAAGTAACAGGAAAGTACCCTATTAAAGTTCTTTCATAACTTTTGTTTATTGGCTACTTATTTTGAAATTGGCTCTAATATAACATGTTTTTTGATAAATTTAAATATCCTCTATAATGTGTTTTCATTAAAAAAAGTTTTCTTTTTATGAATTTATCCTTACTGTCTACATATACTATACAATTCTTTTTTTTAAATAAAATACTCAATTCTGTAAGCCTGATTAAAAATATTTTTTTATTTAATATATAATTATTTACAATAACTGAGTAAAGATATTTCAATGTAGACTTTTGGGTTCAAACGCAATTCCAATTATAGTATTAAATTATTATTATTATAGTATTAAAGTATTTAACAATTTCAGTTACGATTCACAAATTTAACCTTCACTCTTATACGAATCAACTATACCGGCTTAGCGCTTCAATAAAGTAGTTTAAAAGAAATCATGAATGGAATCATAGAGGTTGGAATGCTTACTTTGGATGGTTATAAACCAAAAACTTGATAAATTTTTCTATGCCAATGTGATATTTTAAGAAATATTTTAGGAAGAAAATAGAAAACAACAGAACCGCATAATTTTAGGTAATTTAATATTTTCCGGCTATCTGTTTCTAGCCTGTTTTGGATCTTTAACACAGTCAATTACGCTTTTTAACTTAAAACTCCAGTCAAGTGACAGTCGGTTTTCATATTCCTTTATACAGTGATCAGCTCTGATTATTCCTTTTGTGAATAAAATGAATAGTGTATCAACCGCTGTTGTTCTCCCGGGTGAAAAAGGTTTCTCAAAACCAGAAAGATTTAGGATTAAATAAGGGATGGAAAATCAGAAACGGTTAAACTGAAAACAAGTTTGGGTTACAGGTATACATGCTGCGAATATTGAGCTAGCTCAATGACTGCGAAAGAATGACCTATGAAAGTAAGGTCAATCATCAACTCGGTTAACCAGTGGCGTAGCGAGGGGGGTACGGGGATCAGACCCCTCCCCCCCCCCCCCCTTAGCAGTCGAAACCCACATCAGGCATTACAATCCCCAATTAACAATAATTTTTTTTTATTTTTTTAACACACCTTTGCCGCCCACTGACCCCCACCAACGTTGAAGTGTAACAATTAGGAACATTCAAGTCCTATTGGCAGAGTCAAGGTCGGGGAAGCTACTGCATCCCCCCCCCCCCCCCCACTCGAACAGGATGATGGTGGAGTACCCCGAACTGGTGTCGAATTAGCCATTCAGAAGAGCAAAATTTTTAATTTTATTCAACCATACAAACATTTTGGAGTTTTGTAGAATAAAACTGAACTGCAATTACGCTTTTTTAGAAGCTTTTATATCAGAGTTTATGGCTAGTAGCTTTTTTAATTAATTTTTTTTTTATCTGAGAACAGTACTTTTATGATTATACTTAACCAGGATAATTTTTATTTAGATAGTTCTATTTCTCTTCAGGAAAAGAAATTACGTAACACTCAATCCTGCTTAATGAACACTTATATATTACCCTTAATTAAACTATAACGTTGTTTTTTTATATATATGTTTTTGAAATTATAAATTATTGAGTATATTAGTCTTCAGCTAAATGATTAATTAAATATTAAATACAAATAATTTTTATTAATTAGTATTAAGAAATAATGTAAAATTAAGCTCATTGAATAAAAAATACGTATCGTAAAAATACGTAAAAAATACGTATCGTATGTTACGGAATTTTAAGTACGTACGTATCGTACGTTACGTATTTTACGTATTACGTAAAATACGTAAAAAATACGTAAAAAATACGTATCGTAAAAATACGTAATTATCTTTCATTATATTAACTACTAATGTTTAATTACGATACATTTACAAGTGTTAATTGAGAACAATTGAGTTTGACATAAAAAAAATTAACTGAAGAGAAATAGAACTACCAAAAAAAAAATCATAGTTTATTAATTAGAAAAATATAATTAATGTAAAAAAAATAAGAAAGCTACTAGATATTGGTCCATCTGTCAGGACTGTCTGTCTGAAACCACTCTACAGTTTGAACTAAAAAAAACCTATATAATTCAAATTTAGTACGCGAGTTCCTAGTATCTGTCGGACGTCATGATAAGGTATTCGGGAAAATCGCGTTTACGCAAAGGATACTGCATTAAAACTTTTAGCTATGATTGAGTGGTTATTAAAATTCGAGTGGTGTTTCACACACTTAATTTTTTTATTAATACTGCACATAGCATCGAATTATTGCTCAATTAACCCTTTTGTTCCATATTGATAATTTTTAATGTTCGTGGAAGAATCAAAATAACATTTTCCACCATATTTAAAAAAAGAAATTAAGTGCACGAGGTTAAGCATTTACTTTTTAAGGACTTACTTATTACTTAGGCTCTTCACGCCTCACTGGCACATAATTCATTCAGCTTACCCCTCTAAGCCTCACAATTTTTGGCGTGGGCTCTATATCTCTAAACCGGATAATCTTGAATTTTTTAAGTCTTTTTGGAACTGTCTTTGCCATGTCCTTCTGGGTCTTCCTCTTTTTTCGTTTTCCATCAGGACCCCGAGTGAGATGTTTGGTAGCTTCTCCCTGGGAATCCTGAGTACATGGCCAGTCCATCTTGGTCTTCTCTTAGAACTGTCTCTTAGAAACGTTGTCGAAGAAGACACGAGACATATTCAAATTTTAAGTCGAAAATATAGGGGCCTTTCGTTCATTTGGTTCAAAAAATACTTAATCCCATTCATGAAAAAAAAATCTTAAGCAAACTTTAGCTCCCTGCTGTGTTTTATAATTAAAAATTATCATAAAAGTAATTTAAAATCATTGTATGTTTTTATGATATGATATTTGATAGTTCCAATGATTTGCATACCCATGGGAATATACCGAAAGTAGCGTTTCAAAGTGAAACCCTATAAGTCAGAGTATGTATTTTTTAATTTCTGAAATATACTGCAACTTATTAGTAATTGAATATCATTAAACTAATGTATGTACAGGATGTGAAGTTATTCCAGCTAATTTCTATTAACATCCGAAACAGGTAAACGTTTACATAAATACACATGAAACAAGACTTCACTTGACTATTTTACTTAAAAGATACAAGTAAATTTTCTTGAATGTTTTTACACTCACTACTCATTGGCAATAAATTTACAATGAAAAAAAAAGGCCAGCCTCGTCACTTGGCTGCAGTTCAAAATTAAGATGCCCTTTGCCAGCAGCCCAGATGAATCCAACACTAGCCACCAACTCATGTTCAAACCTGAGCCAAAAGCTTGGGAGTGTGACAAACTAACCGTCACCTGCAGCTACAGCAATATTTTACCAAAAAATATTTGATAATGAATGCTAACAATAAGCAGTCCAAAATCAAATGTCATTTAGTTTAGAAAATGTGGTGCATTGTTGACAGCTCTGCCTGAAAAAAAAAGACATAGGATTAAAACACTATATTTAGGGGAACATGTGAACCAAAGTGGGAAATTCTGTGGGTAACGCAGTTAAAAACAAGTTTTGACAAAACAAGACAAATTAAAGGTATTTAAATTGAATAAATAATGTAGAACATTTAGCATCTTCCTGGTCCAATGGCTTTCCAAGCTTGGCAGCTATACTAAGTTGGCCTTTTACTACTATATTAATCGTAACCCAAAACACAGTTGCTGAATGAATGGAAGCTGCAGTGTCACATCCGGGAAGGTTTTGACATTCATAATAGTCTTGATATGGCGACTTGCATTAGTTTGCCCAGCAAAGAAATTGCTAAAATATGGTAAGCATTCCACTTCATATAACTCAATTAGTATAAAAAGGGCACTGAACAGACCAGCCTTTATATCATAGCTATTCTTCAAATGCTAATTCATGGACAATGATCAGGCAACTTAATTGCTTGGCGACATCTCAATAACTGTATAACTTTTCAATAGTGCTTCTTGCTCTGTAATTAGTTCGATATTTTTTTTAATACTCACCACTCTTCTAGGATTAGTGTGCCATTTAGTTATCGAAATTAAATATAGTTTTTGAAGTCATCAAAATGTCCCTTGACACAAGGATCTCTCCAAGCTGCATTTTAACTCTAGATATGAGTATTTTGAAATACTAACTAAACAGAAAGTTTTAAAATACAAACTTTACGTGAATCAAATTTTTAAAAATCTATTAAAGCATAATGGAAAAACCTACTTACCTGTTCCTCTCGTTAAAATTTGGAAATTTAACGCAACTTTTACCACCGATTGTTTGTAAAATTAACAAGTTATCAATACACTACAATAGTACAAAACAAAATAAATCGTTCAACTAATAACTAGGAAAATCCAAAAACTAAGACCACTGGTCAATTTGTCTACCGATGGTACCGATGTTAATTTAGATATTTTTACTTACTTAATTTGGTATCTGCTTCTTTCCGCTGATATTTCTTAAAAAAACAACTATTTAATTTTCTAAATTCTCCATTAAAGTAATCAAAAAAAAAATTTGAAATGAAAAGTAAATAACGTGGTTGAACGAGACGCCATGGCAATGGTGATTAAATTCTAATAAAAATGGCTTCCTATGCTTTTTAAATCAGAGACATATAATAGAATGGACAAACATAAGGCAACCATTGGCAAACCTAAGGCGATCCCCTCATGGGTCACGTGCTGGGGTAAGATTTACCCCAGCACATGATCACGACCAGTTGGCGAGTTTTTTCACAACGACTTGAACATATGAGGCCGACAATCTAGTGGTATGAAAAAGAAGTTGAGAAAGGAACAAAGATGAATCGCTATTTCAATTCATTAGCTGTTCAATTTAACAAATGTTTGACTTTTTTAAATATTAGTAACTCAAAAAATACGATTGCAAAAACAAGTTACATTTATGCTAATGTACTAAAAATAATCTACTTCTAAGATGTCAATGTTCAGACAATTATAATTTATTTGACTGGGCCAAAAAGATAATTTAGAATTTTTACAGCGTTCACTTAATCATGAAGATGATTCTTCAGCATAAAAGAGCTCTTCTATAATAAATTCCCTCTATAAACTGGGCTAAAGAAAAAGATCCAACCAATTGAAAATGGGGTTCACCTGTACGTCACGACCACGCCCTGTGGAAATTTCCTATATTCAGTAACTTTAAGAGTGAACTTTCCTTCGGACATTCATTCACTTCTCGCTCCTACTAGGACCTGCCGCTCTCAGACCATGCTTGTGCGCTGGCCTCTACGATCTAGAAATTGTCTTGTCTACGCTAAAAGGATGTAATCTAATTTAATTTAACCCCTCCAATAAAGTAGATATTCTTTCCTCAACTAAGATGGAACAATTTTGTAACGCAACTTCATTCCTTACTTAGCGGGCTATAACCAGGCCCCCGCAGATTATATTACCTTCCACTTTTTACGTTATAAACGTAGTGTGGAAGCTAAAATAGCTACAAAATATGAGTTAGTATCATTTTTATTGTACTTGTAACACATATATATTTTTTGTTTTCAGAAACCCCATAAATGAATTGTTCTGATTATTGTTTTCTACTTTCTTTTGGACTAACATTATTTTGAGATGAATAAACAAAATTGTAACTACAAAATGTTGAGTGCGTATTGTTTTATAGCATACTGAAAACATCAATATTTTTATTTCAGAAACGATATAATTCCAGCTACTTAAAAAATTAATTTCAAATAATATTAAATAATGCTTTTTTTTAATACTCTCAAAAGTTGTAACAATGCATCCCGCTCAAAATATTGTTTTGTAAATTTTCTGTTCAGTAATTCCGATGCGAGGTTGCTGTTGAAATATTAAAACAAAAAAAAATCTCGGAAACTATGGTTCGTGGACTTATGAGGTTTCTGAAAAATTGATTAAATTGCATTCGATGTTGTTTGACAAAATATAAGAATATTAAATTTCACAGAATTTTTTTTAGTAATGTAACCTGTAATTTAAGTGTCAATCCGCCGTGTGTGTGAATTGTTCTTAAGAAACTCAACATAAATAAAAATCAAATTGAGCATTGCATAGCTTCGTTGTAAAAAAATGCCACTCTTATATAATGTTTTATATTAAAGTGAACCTTAAATTAACAAATCGAATAAAAAATTTAATTGTTGGGAAATGCTGCCTGATAATTTTACTTAAAATCTAACTTATTATGATTATTATTGATGAAAACGCGATAAAGATGGAACATTTTTGAAGAACCTTAAATTGCACACCTTAAACTTGCTAAATAAAAAAAAAAGACTATTTATTTCAAAATGTGGGGCAGAGAGAGAGAGAGAGAACACGCACAATGAGATTGCAACTTTTTTCTGGAAGATGATGGAAGATCCAGAAGATGGCGACACGATCTCTAGAGGGGGAATCCTAGCCACTCTAGGTTGAACATACATAGAGAGAGTCATAACATAGCTGCATAAAAAGAGAATGAAATTTTTTGGTTTACGTATATTGAAATTTCAAGATTTCCATGCCATAGAAAGAAATATTTGTTAGAAACTTCTGCTAAAACGGGTATTTCTGATTGTATGATGTATGTCCAGTTATTGAAAATAAACCTACCCGGATTGAATAGTTGTTTGCTGCCATATCAATATTTGTTTTCAGTTATTGTTTGCGGTTTTCAAAGATCGGGCAGAGAATCGTCGAAAGCGAAAGCTTTTTTGATTGATTTTCAACATTATTTATTCAAATTCGTTTTTTTTTCAGGGAAGACGACAAAAAGGAAAAAAAAGAAAAGAAATGCTACGACCTCTAAAGGGCAGGTTTCACGTCGTGGCAACATTTCCAGAGGAATTGTTTTCATTCTGGAATTACATTTCTTATGAACAATGTAATATTTTCTATAGTTTACAAGCATATAGCAAAGTTATTTATGTTTTTTTTTTTCAAAAATATTTTAAGTATACGTAACCACTTATGCATATTATTAACAGAATATTTACATTACTGTGTCGATTAATTCAACAAAATTGGCTTGTTTCACTTGACGATGTACAATTCCTGCCATCATTTATGGATTTCATGGGTGGTTTCAATGATTGGTGGTATGACACGGTACTATTCGCCCACTACACTGATTAACATATTGAAACCTTAATTTCATTCCAGTGAAACTGTTACCACTCAAGACGTGAAACATTCCCATAAAATAATATCCCCATATGATAAGTGAAAATAATATTTGTTTTATTAAATTTCAAAATTAAAAATATTATACTTCGATAATTCTCTATATATTTTGATCGATAAATTTTATTTTTATTATTAACTAGCAAATAAATACCCGTTCTTAGCACGGACTAAAAAATATCAAATGGATCCAAGTATATGTACGATTTAATGTGCTATAGGATAATAAGCTTAGGTTATTGTTACCGCTCGTTACGAAGTATAAAATCCCGTTACTTATATTACTTTAAACTTCCAAAAAAAGCGTATTATCCTCGTATTTTTTATACGACCCCGAACTAAAAAAAAAAATTGTTATTTTTACGAAAATGAAGAATATCTAGTTCATATTCTTTGCAACGAATTGGTTTAAAACCAGGATGTTCTTCTGCTTCACATCAGCCTCTATCGATGAAAATTTTCTATCGCTATCGTGGCAGTCAACGTGTTAATCTGCTATAGGATAAAATCCCATTACTTATATTACCTTAAAATTGTAAAATAAAATGCACACCCTCATAACATAAAAATCGTCCTTAATATGAACTTTCTTTCATCGAAATTTCCGTGAGAAAAAGAAAATGAACTATAATTGCATAATAATGCAATTTCATGCCAAAATCTCAATTATGTGATAAAACCCCCTATTCACGCTACTCAACTACTAGCCGAAGAAGCTTTCTCAAAAGCTCGGGACGTAATTTGACGTCACGTTCGATGACGTGTTCCGAGATAGAGATACTGTCTCGAAACTGTTCGGAATCACTCGTTCACGGCTGACCACAATTTAGGGTTCCGAATGCGTCCGAACTAGTTTTTCGATCTTCGGCACTGGGATCAGTGACGTCAAAATTCGTCTACGTTCATGTTTAGAGAGCTTCTTGGCTGTTATTGAAGTGGCCATGCCCTATTTCGAGTATCCGACCTGTTACATGGCAATAATTGGCTAAATTTGTCAATAAATGAGGATTGACATTCCTAAAATAAATTAATTGTATCCAAATTTTTTTTGGTAAAAACCTTTCTTTATTAAATAATTTTTTGATCAAATTGCAATTTTGTTTGAAATGACGAATAATTTAATTGCAAACCGAACCTTTTCATTGCTTAAATAAGTAGAAAATATTCGCTTTAAATGACAAGAATATTCATTGTTTTATAGAAAGGTACATTTGGAGAATTTTTAAACCAATCAATATCTGTACAGCTCTTATCGATAAGGTAACTCCCATGTGGAACCTATTATTTATTCAAATGGTCAAGACAGCACTTTCACATAACAGACCTAAAAAAAAGGAAAACATCGGTAGCATCTAAAACATGATTTTTTTCTCTTTAAAATATATTTTGAAAACTGTCAAATACACTTCTATTAGCTTAGTTTTGAAAAGACTTTGCAGAGGTTACTTTTAAAATGTAGATGTATTCACAAGAAATGTCCTGAAACAGGGGTAGGTCCGAGCGAAAAAAAATACTAGTATCAGCGTGCGCTCTCGTGATTCTCAGAAATTAAGATAGAAGTGGATAGGGAACATACCATGCAAAAAATTGAATTTTTGGCATACCATGCATACAATATTTTCGCTACTGAAGTTGTATTTTGTCTCCCCCCCCCCCGGATTGTTTAAATGGAGTATTAGATAAAAACGAGTGAGATTTCAAATTAATTGATCCTTTATACAATTTTCTATAGTAACAATGCGAATATCTATATAGTCATGAAAAAAAAACCATTATTGCTTAACGAAATTATCGAAAAGTAGCTTCGGTACGAAATTTAATTGTAAAAGTTGCATTTGTCATTTTCTATTAATAATTATAAAATTAGTTTCCTTTATTAATTTAGATTACATATGATTAAGTACATATTTAAAAAAAATAGATGACATTTAACTCCCTAAAATATGCATTTAATACGTAACTTATATAATGATAATAAAATGAATAAATAGTAATTTCTTACCTTATTTTTATTTCCAACGAAAAATAAAACTGTTATTTTAAAAGGTACATTTAATGTTTATTGTGTACTTGTATTGTGCTATAGTCTCTTAGCCTCCCCCATATATCCGCCACTGAAGACGGTAAGAATTTTCTAAGTGGGAAAAAGGAAATGAATAACTGGAGTGAAAGATTTCCGTTATTTTTTAAAATACAAGTATGTTCTTCATACCAGTTTAAGCTTCTGTTGTTTATTATAAAATCTTAGAGAGGGGGCCATTCACATGGTGACATTTTGGGCGCGAATAGCGCTCTAAGAAACTATTGAAGGGAAATAAGAAAAGAAAATAATGATACAATTACGTATATTATTGTTAAATAACTGTTAAAAAGGGAATTGTTAAAAAAGTTAAAGAGGGCGCCCAAAATGGCACCCTTTGTAAGATCATTTGGGGGGTAGGCTCCCCCTATTCGTATTTTGTAGAATTCTGGCTGCGTTGTGTCTTTGTACCAAATCAAAAATTATGTGTGCAAATGATTTCATAAAAACATCAAGTAAAATAACAGAGCAATCAAAATATTTCCCAAAATTGTCATTCTGCTTGTAAACTAAGAGCTGAGATTTTAAAGACCATAATTAAACATGATTTGATAAACCAGACAAAAGTTATCATCTGCTATGCAAAAAAAATTTGAAAGAAGACTCAATTTTAAATTAAGGGATCAGTACGCCAAATAAATCGATGAAAATATTAATTGTGTTTATATTTATAAAATCTCTGTGTTAGACCATTTTACACCTATTTATTAAACAATATTTATGCAAATCACAATTTAAGGAAAAAAATAGGGTTACCGAGTCCAATAGAAGAAATAAAAAGAAGGAGCGAAGAATAATTTTATTTAAAGAATTTGCTATAAAGACTATAGGTGCTTGCTGGGGAAAAAAACACTCCATCCCTCGTTACTCGGCTGCTATTGATCAGGAAATTTCATGAAAGATGTCATTTTTAAGGAAAAGCGTAAGGAATTGATTACCGGCATAAAAAATTGTTTAAGGGGTCGTCCACATATTCAAATGAGCAACAACTTTGAAAAGTCCAATACCAATACCCATTTTTTTACATAAAATGTTCAGCACCTTCAAGATACCCCAGGTATAAAAAAGAATTATTTGTTTTATTTGCGGAGACATTAAAGTATTAATTTTAAAAGCGTTTAGGAGGAAATGTCCAAATTGAAAAAGGTAAGTTTTAGGTGTGTCTTTTCAAAACGAAAAGCTAACAAAAGGATTTACATATTCTCGCCAAGGGGATGCTAGAATTAAACCTACTTCACTAATATTGCGATTTTTTTATGTGTTTTAAAACCATTTTTAGATTTTGAATTTCAGAAATAAAAAAAAGGCTAGAAGAGGCAAAGTTTTAATTGATGCATCTCCTACTAGCATTGTAAGATTAGAATTTATACTTTTTAATTCAATTTAAAGAAATTTCAGTGCGTTCAGCGTGAACGAAAATTAAGAAAAGAAAGATAAAGAGCACGTGGGTTTAATTTTCTGGATCGTTATTTGAATATCAGTATTTTATTTTATTTGTTGATTTTAAATCTTTTGGGGTTTTTTTATAGTGGATCATATTTCCACAACTAGATTTTAATTATGTTTCCGAAATTAATTTAATTGATGTTTACAAATGGTAAGAAATGAAGATTGGGAGGAATATATGTTAACCTAAAGAATCGTGGCCGGATTTGGCGAATTTTCAAAAATGTCAACCAAGTCCAAAAATAGTGGGAAAGGCCATTTCATCAGGAGGTAAAAACCTTACGCCACTATTAAAACAATACACTTTTCTGTATTGGGATGGACGAGAGTCAAATAAAAAAATCCCAATTTTACCCCGAAGTGTACTGTGGAATTTCCAGAAGAGAATTAAAAACAAAATCAAAATTAAAAAACGAAATCAAAAACATAGGTAAAGACAAACTTACATAAAGCAGATAAAGCGAATAAAAAAACAACCCGAAACTTTGAAGCCAACCGCTTCTCACAACATCCGAACTAAAAACTTAGGTGAAACTATTGACAGTTACAGTGTAGAAATTAAGTGCGGTGAAGGAAAAAAATAGACTATGAGTAAAAATTTAGTGACGTCCAAAGAAAATTATTGCAGATACTTCTTTATAAATTTTGTAGGGAAATTGTTGTTGATAAGTGAAAAGATTAGAATTCCAAGGAATAAGTCGAATAACATCAAAATTAAAGTCATTACGTTTATCATAAATGTTGGTGTTGGCAGAGTTATCTGAGACCTGAATTTGTATGTCTAAGAATTGTAATGAAGAAATAGAGCTATTGATTTTCTTAAGAAGAAGTTCTGATGGGTAAATTTTTTGCCAAAGGTGTATAAAATCAGGATAATCAAAGACAATCAGGTCATCAACAAATCGGAAGGCAGTGAAGTTTAAAAGAGTGTAGTTTTTCTCAAACCAATGTAAAAATAAATTTGCAAGGATTGTTGAAAAGGAACTACCTTGTGGTATTCCATTAACTTGTTGGTAGATTTGTTCACTATTGTAAATAAAATTATTAAAAATGCAAAAATTAATTAGTTTATTCCAATATTCCTTACTAATATTTAATATACTATTGTAATCATTATAATAAGCAGTGAGGACGTCTTTCAGGTGAAATAAAGGTAGGCTAGAAAATAAATCTTTGAAGTCAAAAGTGTCAACTGAATGAATATTCTTGTTATGCAAGTGTTCTAAAACAGGTTTATTGTTGTTAATAATCCAAGTAAAGCCTTCACCGACAATAAAATTGTAAAGTTTGTTCAGCAGATTAAAAAAGATATCACCAGGTTTATTGATGTAAGTGTTGGAACCACAGGTTATAAAGCGAAAAGCTAAAGGGGTTTTGTGGAATTTTGGAGTGATGGTAACATAGGGAAATTTAATGGAGGAGTTATTAATTTTAAAATACTTATTGAAGGCAATAATCTTTTTACATACACTTTTGTAGTCCAAGTTTGAGAGTTTGTATGTGTCGGATGATTTTAGTTCATTGTCAAGAAGAGACAAGTAGAAGTTTTTACAAATGAAAGCATAATTATTGGAGGCTTTGTCCACTGGAGTTATAATAAAATTATTTTGGATGTGTTTGACAGAAGTTTTTAAGTGTTTTTGGTTGTAGTGGGAGAAATTAAAATTATAAAAGGTGTTATCTATGAAGGTTTAAAAATGTTTAAAAAGTGCCCACTTCCACATAGTGAACTGTTCCAAGGGTGTGTTATACTGATAAGAAATTTTAAGGATGAAATTGTCAATGTTATTAAGAAAAGAAAGATTATATTTTTATCAATATTATTATGGAAGATTGGTCTGAATTTAGTGCCTTTTGAAAGGACATCCCTTAATTGTGGATCTTCAATTAAATTTAGTTCACCAGTGATGATGAGATTGTGATGAGGATCAATGAAATCTTTATAATGGGGGTCTGTGCAGCAGCAGTTAATGGTATCACGGTGAGAGACGGTATTAGAACAAAAATCATAATAGTTGAAAATGGATCTGCCAAATGGAGTGGTGTATTTAAAGGCTTTGGAAATGTTTAGGTTCTTAATAGGGAAAAAGTTGGATATATTATTGATAGTATTGTGAAAGTTGAAATGATCATAACTTGGATGTAAAAAGTCGAATGTAAAGAATATCTTATCCTTCTTATTAGGAGCAGTCATTTTCGAGGTTTTAAGCTTTAATAGGTCAAAGACCAAAATTTTAAAGTGTGTGTTTTTGAAAGTGAGATTGTTGAGAGAATCGAAAAAAGTGAAGCTATTTCTTTTATTGAGGGAAAAAATGAAAATTTTGATGGCCTTCCAATCAAAGTCCAAAAGAAATTTAGATTCTAAATTAAAAATAACATCTTGAAAATTAAGAATATCCGGTGATTTTTTCTTCCACCTCTCTTCCCACGAGTGGTTTTAAAATTAGGAGTGTGAAATAATTTAGAAGAAATGGACTTTCCCACTATTTTTGGTTTCTTTCCATATCTTATTTTATATTTTTTCATTTTTTTGTTTTACTTTTTTTGTTTTTGTATTCGTTATTTTGTTTTTGTTTTTTACTGATTATGGCAGCTTCAGCGCCAGTTGGTAAGATATATAGATATATATATATATATATATATATATATATATATATAATATTATATATATATATATATATATATATATATATATATATATATATATATATATATATATATATATATATATATATATATATATATATATATATATATATATATATATATATATATATATATATATATATATATATATATATATATATATATATATATAATATATATATATATATATAATATATATATATATTATAAATATATATATATATAAATATATATAAAAGGAAAAGTCCTGACTGACTGACTCACTAACGTATCAACGCCCAGCCAAAACTACTTGAGGTACAAATACCAAATTTTAGCAAAATATTCTTTTTATATCGTAGGCGTCATTTAAGAAGCGATTTTTCGAAATTCGAAGCCGAACGGGTGTAGGAACGCAAAACGTGAGATTTCTCCATAGGAATAGCATTGTTATGAACTTCTAATTTATAAATTTCGTTTTCTAATTTGAAAAAAAATTTCAGCGCGTTCAGCGTGAGCATAAACATGTGAAGTATAAACACGTCATAGCACGTGAGTTTAATTTGCAGGATTGTTATTTGAATATCATTATTTTATTTTATTTATAGAATTTAAATCTTTTGATTTTTTGTTACCGAATTTAATTTAATTGATGTTTACAAATGGTAAGAAATGAAGATATTGCTACAATGTCTGATGACAGTAAATGCGATAACCTATTCTAGATATAATAAATACTTCAAAGAAATGTCGATTTTCTCTACGTATAGCGTATGTATTTTATGTTTATGAAACTGGAAATTTGGTACAGATGATATAATGGCCGATTGAACTTTGGCATTGGCGGCTTTTGGCAAAGTTGAAAATTTAACGTAAGGTAGCTATTTGCATCCAGTTGTATGGGTTATAGTTAGTTTGAATTATCGTCTCACTAGAGCTATACTTACTATATTACTTGCTTTATTATTAAAAATGATGAAGTAATGAAGTTTCAAAGAACGATTCCGTTGCTGGTACCGATAGAAGAAGGAAAATGGGAGTTATTTTTTAACCATATATTACAACTTTCTTGTCCGTCAGTCGGCACTTGAAAACAGATGTAACGCATTAATCTGGCTGGCCACTTGAGAACGCATGAAGTTATACTCCAAGAGGTTGAGCTTATATCATATCGAAAAAAACGGCGAATTCGGTTCTAAGGATTGATTTCGATTGAGTTTAGTGAGAATTGTTGTGAAATGTCATCTCAGACGGGGCTGGAAAAACCGCCCGTCCTCCCGTCCTCGACGGTCAAAAATTCCCCGAGGACAACCAATTTCTCGAATCCGACGTCCACGAGGACGGCCATTTCCCAGTTAACGTTCGTTTATTTTTAAAATTTTGTTTTTGTTATCTTAACAAGAGTCTAGCGCCTGTGCCACTCGCTCCACACAGTCTGTGACGTCACTGTTGACGTCTCCCTGCTGTCTCCAATCAGGGCCCTCAAATACTGCGCGCCCGTTCCTCGCTCACTCCTCTGAGTCACGTCTCGAAAGTTTTTGTTTCGTTTACCTTCCCCACTAAAAATCGAAAACGTATACGGCCCTGCTTGTATTACTGTTCTCGGCATATTTACGGCAAAAAGATGAAACGGCAGCAAAGCATCAGCAATTATTTTGGTAGCTTAATCGGAAACAATTCCAATAAAAAGGCGAAAAACACTACAGAAAATGGTCCTACCGACGATATCGAAACAAATGAAAATCATTTTCCTAATTTATGACAAAGAGAAGAGAAAGCGACCATTTTTAGAGACTTGGACAAAAAAAATTCCATGGGTGGTATTAAAAAGAAATACTAGGTTAGTATTAGTTAGTTACTAACCTAGTATTTCTTTTATTATTGTATAATATAATTGTAGTAATTACAGTGTGCAATTTATATAAATGTTTGTAATAAATAAGGGAAAATTATATATATTTATTTAGATGCTATTTATATAGTTTGAGTTTGACGGGTTAGTTTCAAAGGAGGACGGGTACATTCTTGGACAAGCCGTCGGGACGGGTAATATTTCTGAGATTTTTCAAGCCCTGATCTCAGTAAAAGAAGCTTGGTACCGGACAGAAAAATCGCTGTGAAATTTTCGGTTTTCCAAAGTATGTTATCAACACATGAAGATGTGATATTTTATTGATTAGAAGAAATCTAATTTCATTCAAATAAAAAAGTAGAATTTTTAAAAATAGCAGACAGTGTTGCTATACTCAAATTGAAGAAATTTATCACAAGGCTTTCATTCCAGTAGTGCCGCACACTCGAGTTGTACACATGATAAAACTGTTTAACGATAATTATTGCAAATTGAAAAAAAAACCTTACAAACATTTCAATAAACGTGCAAGTTATCATGATAAAGTGAATGAATTCGTAAATGAAGCTCAAACAAACTTTTTGATATTGCAGCATATAAGTGTAATAAATATCCTTTTCTTGTGGATGTGACAAAAATGCAAGTAATTGTCCTTTCCTTGCAGCGGTAGATTGCAAATGTGAAAAAGAAAAGCTTTTACTGAGGGCCCAAAGCACGTGTTTCAGGCAATCAAAACTTCAAGTTACTTACCAGAAAACTTGCGCCAATTTATCGATCCTGAAACTAAAAAAAATACCTATTTTGCACGTGCTGAAAATGTGTTCTATCAAAGCATGTTGATGATCGTAAATATATTCTAAGACTGGGCTATAATGGAATAATAAAAGCAAGGTGAGTAATATCGAAGGATAAAAAAAATCTGACATTCAAAATAAACTTTAATGCTACATATTATACCGAATTAATAAATTGAGATGCATATGAATTTTATCCACCACCCATTCTGAGGAACGTTAGTAACATTGAAATGTTATCACTTATTAAATGTTATAATAAGAAGTAAAAGTAAGAAGTTTCCTACCACACTCAATCAGTCGAGAGTTGTGTTAAGCTTGTAAAACAGGCTTCAAATAAAATATGTGGTCATGAATCTAGAGATGGCTTCATATGGTCTACTCTTTTGTCTCTAGAAGCCATATGCAGAAATGTCACAAAACCTACCTTTAAACGCATTTACTTGGAAAAGGAACATTATTATAGAAAAATATCTATGCACATTTACATAACCTTTCATATCTGTGTATTTAACTTCAAGATAAAAAAAAATATGGTTGGTTGAGTATACCTGCAGGATGAACTTGAATTGCAGTCACCTCCCCGTGGTGAGTTCTTGGTCATTTCATAAAATAAATAATAAATAAAATCGAAGAGCAGCATTAACAGGAATTCTTTTAAGTTAAATAGATAAATAAAGATTAATTTAAATGTTATCATCCATATTCAAAGCTGATTTTAATTTTTTTCACTGTTATTTGAAGACTTCATAGTAAGGGGTAACGAGCCCCGCACCACGCGACGGTCCTGACTTTCTAGGAATATAAGGCCGATTTCCTGCTCAAATAGACCTCATATTTTATAAATATTTTATTTTAATGTAGTAACATGTTTTTTGTGTGTGTGATATATCGTATAAATCTCTATAAAGTTATAATATTGACCACACAAATCTCTATAATATTCTAATATTCAGTTCTTTCTTAAAAACTCTCAGTTAATGTCTTGCCGATCCATCGAACAGTTTCCAAGTTTCAATAGGCGTCAATACATTCTTTCCCACAGCAAATGCAGACGCAGCAGACTTTGTTTTGACTTCTGATACACTCTTCTCACAACCATTGAAAATAGAGTCACTTTTTAATTAGACTTCAAGATGTAAGGTTGTGTGTAAAACATAGTTCGATACGGCAGAAAAACATCTATATGTATATAATTCTCTTATACGTCTTCCAACTTTCCTTATATTTATAACTCTGCAATAGCAACACAATCGAATTTGTTTACATTTTCGACTGCGGTAAAGAAAAGTTGATTTTGATTTACTCTAAGCGTTATACAAGATTCGTTATTAGTTTTTAAAAAACACTTTTTGGATAGAATCAGTAAGTTTAAATTTAAAGATGCATAATATTAGGGACGTTTAATGTTTGAAAATTTAAATTATAATTTCGATTAACTAAACAACCAAACACAATTGTTTATAAAATAGGAAACATTCAAATTGGTTTTATATATAGTTTCTAAGCGTTGACGGCTACCACGGTTTCCAATTTTGTTACAAATGGATCTTAGTCAAGCAGCGAAGTATTTTCTCAATAATAACCATTAATTTATAAGCATTAATTTGTAATTATTTTATTTTAAAAGGATACTAAAGGCGGTTAACCTAAAAGACCATGTCCGGATTTGGCGCCAGTCGAAAAATGTCGCCAAGTCAAAATGACAATCAGAACTCAACAGTTTGCTGCAAGTTCAAAAACAATGTGCACAAAAATTAATATAAGAAATGAGTTATTTTAGTAATTAATGATTAATAATATTTTTTTAATTTAATAATTAATGATTAATAATATTTTTTTAATTTAATAATTAATGATTAATAATATTTTTTTAATTTAATAATTAATGATTAATAATATTTTTTTAATTTAATAATTAATGATTAATAATATTTTTTTAATTTAATAATTAATGATTAATAATATTTTTTAAATTTAATAATTAATGATTAATAATATTTTTTAAATTTAATAATTAATGATTAATAATATTTTTAAATTTAATAATTAATGATTAATAATATTTTTTAAATTTAATAATTAATGACTAATAATATTTTTTTAATTTAATAATTAATGATTAATAATATTTTTTTAATTTAATAATTAATGATTAATAATATTTTAAAATATATTTAATATGATTTATGAATTCTTAAAGATGAAAGAAATGGACAGGATCAACTGATAAACAGTAGCAAAATAAATTCTCTAATGCAAACAGGATACATAGAAACAAAAACTGAACTATTTGATAGTTATTCGCTTAAAATACAATCTTTGGCGATTTTTGCTGTCATAATACGAATTTGGCGAAAAAAATGCCGGACATGTTTCTTAAGGTTAGACTAAAATATTTCAATGAACTGTGAGCGAGCGAAGCGAGCCTGGATCGCTAGGCGATCCAAAGGGAACTGCGCAAGCAGTTCACGGGGGTTTGCGAGCGATAGCGAGAAGGGGGCGTGCCCCCTAGTATCTTGTAATCCTTTCATTTTGCTTGTATTTGAAATTTAAATACAGCTATTTTTATCAGTTGAACTTGTTTTTATGATTTTAAATGTAACAGAACATGTAAATTTTATGGCACACATCTAAAAGTGATTCATGATCATCATCATGATTCTAAAAGTGATTTATTTCTTTCTAGTTTCCAAATTACAGAAATTAAAAATTTCAGTAAATTTTTTAGTTATCGTATTTTGGTAAAAGGCCGTTAGGCAAAATTTCAATTCCTTAAAAAAAATCATAAATAAAATTTTTGAGTTAAATTTTTTTTTTGTCCAATTTACAATTTTCAACTTAAAAGGACATAAAAAAAACCTATAAGAGGTAAATTTTATCAATTAAAAAAAATTAAGCCTTCAAAAGTATGCATCTACCTTACAAAAATTAAACAAGTGTCGGTTGCTATTTTTCCCAACGAAGGACTTTTGCTAAACAAGTTAGAGAATTAATTTAATGAAAGAATCGAAATGACATATGGACTCAGGCGTTTTTCATGCTAAGTCAAGAACTAAACGTAATCTTATTAACTAATGTAAAAAGAACGTTTTTGACACAATAAAAATTAAATGTATTCGCTTTTAATATGCAAATCACCTGGTAACAGATTTGAAACATGTCAAAAAAGCGGCCGTGTGAATTAATTGTGATGCACATACTCCTATTTTAAATAATGCTAAATTTAACTTGGATTCGACTATTTCTATTAGAAGATTGTTTCAGGTAGCTGCATACCTTTGAAGACAAATTCTTTTTAAATGGATAAAATAAACTTTTTCTGGATTTTATGATATAATTTTAAGTTGAAAAGTTGTAAAATTGACAAATAATTCAAATTTTAAATTTTTATTTATGATTTTTTTTACATAAAATTTTGTCTAAAAACGGCTTTGACTAAAACAGGATAACAAAGCTAAAATAATTACTGATATATTTAAATTCTATAAATTGGAAATCAGAAATAAATAAATGATGCAGTAAAAAATCAAGTTCATCTGATAAAAAATGGTTGTATTACAACTTCAAATAAAGACGAAATTAAACAAGTAGGTTTGTAACAGAATCTGTCACTTAACCCGCTTCCACACAACAGTTGTGTTTAACAGGTAAAAAGGCGCCAAACACAGCATTAATTCTATATGAAACATTTACATGCTAAATTTGGCTAGTTTCATTTATTTTATTTCGAAAATTCAATAATTATTTCTTATCGTTTGCAAAAATTAATTTATATTTCAAAGAATAAATATGTAATATTCCTCGCTTTTAAATAGAATGAAAACATTTCAGATCAACATACAAAGAATCTCGTAGTGAAATATATTTGACGTCATTTCAAACTGATCGATGTCTCAAAAAGTAAATTTATTTTAATTTATTGTCTAAAATAATTAAAGTTTCTCGAGCGATTGTTGCGAATGGCAATGGTGATTTAATTCCAATAAAAATTGCTTCCTATGCATTTTAAATGAGCATTAAATTTTGCAGTTTTTTTAAACAATTAAAGTACTTCAAATTCGAATTCTTTTCTGAAATTTTCAATGTATTCTAATTTTGATGCGCTGAATTTTTTGACGTATCACACTTGTTCGTAGTATTTGTAGTTTGGGCTATGAAAGTGGCGGACAGACGGACAGACAGACGGACTGAACGATTACAATACCTTCCACTTTTTACGTCATAAACGTAGTGTGGAAGCTAAAAATTACAAGATATGACTTTGACCGAGGTTCAAAACTTTGAAAGAAGCTTTATTGCGGATTCACTTTCTTTTTGCCAAAATTCTGGTGGTTTTTTTTTTAGAGAAAGGGTTCAGTCAACATATCGCAATGCATTTCAGTTTCTTAAATATCCGATGTCACCTTCAAAACATGTCTGCGAAATTGAACTTTTTGATATATTCAAGAAAAGTTTGAGTGGGTTTGTATGTTTTTTGGGCCTCTATTTTTTTGTCCATCACTTCAGTATATTTCGGAACATCGTTTCAATATTTTATTATTTTTTAAAAAATAATTCAAAGGAATTTGCTCTAACTCTTTTGTAAGCATTATTTGGTATGAACATAGAGATAGTAAAACCGTGCGCTATCCCCCACTCCATAAAGGAGAAACGGGGGGTAAAAATCGAAGAATAAAGGAGAGTGCGAAGAATAAAAGAGTACTAAAATTATGCGTTTTTTTTTATTTTTAAATCGGAGTCTATGGATAGTAGCTCTTTGAATTTTTTTTGTAGACGTGAATGCACTTTTGCAATTCATGAATCAGGATCATTTTTGGGGTAGTTTCATTTCTCTTCAACGAAATTATTTTTTTT
Source organism: Oedothorax gibbosus (assembly GCA_019343175.1). Lineage (NCBI taxonomy): Eukaryota > Metazoa > Arthropoda > Arachnida > Araneae > Linyphiidae > Oedothorax > Oedothorax gibbosus. The sequence continues at coordinate 307,415 of JAFNEN010000348.1, read as the reverse complement.
TCAAACTCAATTTTTCTCAATAAACAATCATAAATTACTTGTAATTTAACTCTATCATTGTTTTTTTTTACTTTCAATTTCCTAATTTTAAATATAAGGTAATAAAAAATATTAAGAAGGGTTGTAAAATGGAGATTGTAAATGGAAAGGCTCCGAAATGGAGATTTTGTTTTTTCTACACGTTTTGGAGGGTGCCGATTCACAAAAAGTAGTTTTCGGACATCCATTTGTCTGTTGATAACAACTCTATAACTCGAACTAAAAAGGCTACGGACTTCAATTGCTTTACATGAATTTCTAGTACCTGTGGTAACTTCCTTTAATAACTCTTTTGGTTTTAAAGGTATGAACTGAAAAACGAAAATAGATACAGCCTTCAAACTTGGTACACGTATTCCCAGTAAAAGTCGGACGTCGGAGTAAGGTTTTCAAGAAAATTGCGCATGCGCAAGTGAAAGCAGCCTTTTAGAACTTTTTGGGTTTCAAAGGTATGAACTGAAAAACGAAAAGAGATACATCCGTCAATCTCTTTTCATTTTTCAACAATGCCTTTAAAAACAAAAAAGTTTTAAAAAGCAGCTACCACTTGCGCATGCGAAATTTTCTCAAAAACTTTATTTTAAAGTCCGACACGTACTAGAAACTCGTGTAAAAAATTTGAAGTCCGTAGCTTTTTTAGTTCAAGCTATAGAGTTGTTTCAGATATACAGATGGATCAACGTTCGAAAACCACTTTTTTAGAATGACAAAAGTATTACTTCTTATTTTTATCACATTAATTGTTCGTATATTAACGAACTAATCAAATTTTAACGTAAAGTCTTGATTAAATACAAAACTGGGGATTATTTTATTTTGAAGAGAAAACACAGGCGGTTGAAGAATAGCTTCTATGTTATCAATATCAACTTGGAATATATTACCCATTTCAAGACGTTTAAAACATTTTCGTCAAACAAACAAACCGCGCGAATGGTAAGCTCTTTAGATATTTTTTCTTGTACCTTCCCAACAAACCTTCTTATATTTCTTAAACCTTCTTATATTTCGTTTTCTCCGATATTTGGTAAGAACGCAGTCATTTTCTTTTGGGACTCCCGTGATTTTTTAAAAAAAAATCTTAGTCTGCTTCTGTCTACTTTTGTGCTATTTACTTGGGTCACGTATCCCTAATTGACTTGCGTCAACTATCCCCAAATCAAAGTCATTTACAAAAAAAAATACATTAACACTATTATGCACATAATTGTAACTTAAAACATGGACAAAACGAGTAACTAATTGAAACTATCTTTCCTCTAAACCAAAAAACTTAGACCGAAAAATCTTACGGCACCAAAAATTTACGTTCAGTGCATGAAAACGTATTTCTTCTTATATCTAAACACATATTCGATGATTCGGCTGGATTTTTTCATCATGTGTTTCAGCTGACTGAAAGGAAAGAAGTGATGTCACTTCCAACTCATAAAACTTTTCCAATGCTAAGAAAAAGGCATTGAGTCATGTAACCCTATGGGTCGAATGACTATAGAATCCCCTATTCATAAATAGCATATTTTCATGTAAAAAAATAACTTATTTTAAGTATAATGTAATGCTTTTGATGGTTATTGTCTGCCACATTAAGGGATATTTCAGCGCTACATACGACCGACGTTTTCTAACACATAAGGATCTTGGGGTTGTAAATTATCAATGTTCCTTAATCCAGCGTTTGCATTTCAATCATATCAATTAGTTTACATTTTAATAAAAATTAATTTTACGAAATATATTATCATTTATCGCTGGTTAGTAAAAAAAGGTAAAATAGAATAATCTCTGAATGAACAATCGGGATAACAGAGAAAGACAAAAATCACTATTTACCAGTTATTTTGCTTAGTTTTTTTAATACACTTTGTAAGAGATGAACTATGGCAGCCATTTGAGGATATTAAAGAGAAATGGTAGAGAGTTCTTGCCTTTCTTTATTATATATATTCCGCAAATATATTTTGGAGTTTATATATATTTTAGTTAATATAATGGATTATTTCCATTTATAAAATCAAACATAAGATTCTGAAAGCACTTCTTTAGTTAAAATGTAAAATTTTTAAGAAACTTAGTTTCCTAGTTAAGCGTTTTAAACTCTATTTACAAATATTGTTATTTTAGATAACTACTTTGTTTTTAATGTTTTAAAAATAAATATTAAGTTGCCCTAATACTACTGTTAATGTGTAGTAGAATTTTAATATTTATCCTCTTATTATTATTATTTTGTGCGTATATTAGAGGATGTTTGTATTACTAAAGTTTAAAAATGACTATTTATCATATAGCTAAACTTCAAATGATAATACCTTTCATAGTAATTGTATTGAAAGACTTGCATTACCGTAAATTACAATTTTGCTATTTTTTAAAAATGCATTTAGTTAATTAACTATTCTAAGTGATAAACTTACTGTTATAAATTCTCAGAGCCTGGATAAATAAATGAAAACTATTTCCTAATTGAATATATATAATTCACTCTTTAAGTCTCTCCTATTTACCAGGACCGTTTTTTCTGGCAGTGTACAGTTTCTCATGCAAAAAGACTTACACAATGCGAATGCAAACAAAATGCAAACTATTACAAGTGATAAACTCACTGCTATAAATTCATGAAAACCTAAATTTCATTAAAAAAACTATTTATCTAAATAAATATCATTAACTTGATAAATATTTTTCCTATTTACCTAGAACCACTTTTTCTTGCAGTACATGGTTTCTAACGCAAAAAGACTTGCAAAATGCGTTAATTACATAATATGTATCCATATTAATCGTTTTCGCGTTGCGATGTCTGTCAAGGAAATTGAAGAAATTAATACAAAACGTTTCTTCATTAAAATGCGCTACTCACTTGTACCATTATCCATGCATCTTATAATCAAATATGATCTTAATAAGATTACTTACGCACGCATAAGATTTTTTCCAGTTCGAACGAGTTTTGTTCGAAAAATTCATACTACGTTCTTTCTTTAGGAAATCCAACAAAGAGACGAACAAACTGAATCGGAAAGCCTTTCAACAATCGCTTCAATGACTTTGACAAAATTTACCGGTGATAAAATCTGAGAGACATTTGCGGATGATGAAATGGATGCATAATGAAATGGTAGATAAGTCTTTGGAGTTGTTTAATATATTTTTGGTGCGTGATGAAATATATTATTTATCGAGAGTACATTTATTTTTTAAAATGGTAAGTATTTTTAGCTTTATTATGCAAAAATTTTCAAGGTATCGGAATTGTTTGTAGTATTAGTATTATTAAAGTATTATAAGATTTAATAATATTTTTATGACTAACATGTACTTATGTTTAAATTTAAAAAAAAATTAATGTACTATAATGTACGAATTCTTTGAGGCAATAATATGTCGAATTTAATAATACTTTGCTATAATGATTGATACTTCTTTGGTTACGATCATAAAACTGTATTTAAGTTTCAGAATTATAGATGCTTATTTTTGTATATATCTGATTCCAATAAGTTCGCTGATATAAATACCGTTAAATTTAACATAGTTCTATAAAACACAATATGTTTACAATATTCTTTGAAGTTACAATGATGATAATGATGAGTTAAATGATGATCCTAAATTTATTTGAGAATGATTTATATGAGTTTTTACAAATGAGTAAAAAATACTCAAATCTTACTATGTCACAATTTACTCATTTCTGATACCATGCATGTACTCAAGAGTTCTACAATAGACATTCAAAAACTGAAACATTTTACTAAAGTTTTATAAGGTTTTTCAAAAAAACATCATTTAGTTAATAAAGAATCTTATTATTTTACACAAAGAAATAACTTATAAGTTATATTTATCAAAATTAAGAAACATATTTTACCTTCTCCAAAAGAAGTTTCAATTAAGAAGAAAACAGATTCCTTTTTAAACTCAGTAATAATAACTTTTGATTAGTGTTAATGATGAATCATTTTATCACTGTTGCTTAAATTTAAAATTGGTAGGTTCAACGTTTAATGCTGTCTATTTCTGGCCTCAATGAGAGGCTAAGTTTATGAAAATTTGATTCATAATTTGTCTTTTCTTATGACTATATAATATTCGTAACTTTTAAGAGATCAAGTCTCTCTACGCTAAATCATATATTATTTTTAATTAGATAATTTTATTTGTAATACACAATGGGCTGTTTCACGTCTTAAATGACAACAGTTACACAGGAATCAAAATAATTTTTCAATCGGTTGATCAATGTAGTGAGCTGAGCTTACTGTGACATACCACCAATCACCGAAATTGACAGTGAAATACAGGAATAAAAGCAAGAATGATTTGCGTCATGTGAAACAAGCCAATTGACATTATTTACTGCTAAACTCAAAATCGAGGGAGCACCTGCCGTTGAATTTATAAATAAAATACATTAGAATGAAAATTAGTTATTTCTGGTAAAGAGCACATTATCTCCGTAACCATGGATTTTTAATTGGTTGTTTTTGCAGGTCGTTAAGCCTCGCAATTCAATATAATTGAGTGAATATATAAGTGTGTTTCTCTAACGAGTTCACAGAAACGGCGGTTTTTAGAGTAAAGTTTGATAGGACATAACTAAAAATGAAACAACTATGTAGTTATTTAAGGAAATTAACCATATTATTTAAATGACAAATAAAGGCAATTAGACTTTTAAACACTCACATTTTGTTTCATTCGTTTTATAAATACCAGGTTTGTGCAGTTATATCAGTTATTTTATTATATTGATTTGCAGTCTAGGTTATAAGAGAACAATTGATACCATTTTGTTTCATCTATAATAATAAAAGAAATAGTCTGTCTGTGTGTCTGTTTGTGTTCGGATCGTAAAAGACCTACTTATACTGCCCTCAGAATTTCGAAATTTTTAAGATCGATTCCTTTTAATACCAACGTGTGCACCTGAGGCTTAGTTTTTTCATATTTGTTCCATTTTTAGAGAAAATTCGAAGTTTCTGAAAAAAATACACCACTTTCGCTCAAATCCGATCATTTTTTCTCTTTCCTGATGCCATCGGCTGAAAAAATTAAATAAAACTTTTAACGAAAACATTTAAAATTCAAAATTTTTATTTTATTCTTTTGCCATTACTTTCAGAAACTAAATTCATTATTTGAAAAATAATTGACATGTTTCAAGTGACGTAATTCCGCCAGTCTTCATTCCTGGATTTTATTGTGGGTTTGTATGCATATTAAAGCAATAAATGTATAGTTAAGCTATTACTGAACTATGATGGTTAATAAAAGCCATCGCACTAGAGCTATTAGTGTTTTATGTCTTTATTTTTTTGCCAAATACGTTGCCAAACTCGCCAAATTATTAACTAAAATTCGTTAAATAGGCGATTTCTTTTATAAATAATTTATAAGCTGGTCGGTAGTTCGAAGGTCATTGTGTTAGAGCTGTATATTGGGTGTGGGTAGCTATATATCTATTTTCTCGCCAAATTATTTCCCAAAACGCGCCAAATTAGCTAAAAGGTTTTATGTATTAATGAGGGAATTGTGATGACATTTATGAGTGCAATTTATAGCGTATTTTTCATTTTGGAATTTTAAGGCAATGAAACGGGATTTTATAATTTATAACAAGTGGAAACAATAATAAGTTTATGATCCTATAACAGGGTATATGGTACACATATTTGGAATCTATTTGATATTTTTTTATTCCCTGCGAAGAACGGGTATAAATTTGCTAGTATATTATATTTAAAAATAGTCATAAATGATTAGTTATAACAATTTCTTGAGATATTTTTAATGTAATGTCAATTGATATCTTCAACTTTCATACATTGGGAAAATGAACAAAACATGTCGTACCAATGCCAAAATGGTGCTCGAACTATCTGTGGACACAAAAAATTATTAAAATTTTTAACAAAATCAGATAATAATAATTTTATGAATCTTTTATGGTGAAGAACTTCGCATTTTGTGGCGCCGATAAGTCGCTGCATTCAAACAAACAGTTGAGTTCCAATCCCAAAATGCAACGGTGTGAGATGAAATAATGAGATTCAGTTTCCTCAAAATAAAGATAAATTATCATCAAATCAAGAACGTTTAGGGAAGGATTTGCGTTTCTTCAAAAATTACGTAATATTTTGACGAAATAATCGTCAAAAGCAACGAAATGACGTTGAGGATTGATGGATCGTCAAAAATGAAAGTATTGTTTCTGAGAGAGTGGCCAAAAAAATATATTATAAATATTTTTATCATTCTTTTATGCAGTGAACTGAGTTACGGAACTTAAAAGTCTTAATTTAATTTTGTAGGGAATGCAAGCAATATAAGTTTGGGAATGTAAGCTTTTTGCAATTTGGCTTTTTTCCCTTTCTTGATTTGAAAACAAATTTTAAGTAATCGCGAGAAAAATGAAGGAAGTAGCACTTATTTTATTATATTGCAAACGAGTATTTTGTTTATGCACCTACGAACTTTTATGAGTTTTGTAGAAGAAATATGTCACACTGAATTAGGAGAAAAGCTATTTAAATGACTTTTTTTTAAACAACTATTAGAAAAGTTGTCTAGTGTAATTAGAAGAAATGGTTTCTAAGTATTTGAGCGAGCACAAAATAGTGTTTAAAAACAAAATAACTTTTACAAATTTAATTAATAGGGAAAAACGGTGGACTTTGCCCACAAGGATATTTCATTTGGATTGGCACAAGTCCTTTTCTCGTAATTAAATATGTTTTGCGAGTCAGAAGTGGCATCCCTTTTTATATTTATGTTAACTGGTTACATTATGAAAGTAACAATCAAAGCATTGCATTTGTTTGTTTGATTTTTCAATTAAATGGCAAAATGAATTTTCATGCTTCAAAAGAGTAATTTTTGTCCTGTAAATTTTGACGTTATACAAAATTAAAAATAATTAAACACATTTACTTTTTTATATTTTAAAATAACTACTTATTGATTGATGTTTTTTAAATTTAAATTTAAGTCGTTTGAAAAAATAGTTCACTCTAGGTTGCATAGTTCAACGATTCAAAGGATAAAAATATTCTAAAAGTACTTCTCATTAGTAGTTGTCAAATCACTTCATTGAAATAAAATTAAATGTAAGGATAAAGTGAAAATTAATTCTTCGCTTATATCTTGTCAGCCCAATTAAAGTAAAGAATAGTGCCATTTAGTTTCTGTAACCTTTTAAAAACTTAAAGCGTGCTGTATTTAGGATACACATAAGTGAAAGCATTAAAACGATTTTAATTAAACGTATAAAAAATACTTTTAATACTATATTCATTATCACTCAGCAAGATCTCACTCAGTATTCACCAAACATGAATATTTAAATATTATTTCAGTGTTTTTAAAAGTTCATTATTGTTATACTTTTGAAGAGAGAGTATTATCTTCAAGTATATAGTTCCCTTAAGTAAATCGCAACATCAGATACACTATACATTGTAAAAATAAAAAATAATTAAAATTGGGTCCCAAAATTGATGATCCCATTTTACTGCGAGACCAATGTTCTGAAATTAAATATATTGATATCTCAAATTTGAGATAATGCACTTTCTTAAAGTACAATATTTCAGTGGAAGTTCACATAACAACAACTTTAAATAGCCAAAACAGCCTCTCGCTTTTCGGGATCGCTTAGAGCAGAGTTGGATTACTCTTCGTATTAGAAAAATCGGCCAGGTAAGATCGGTAAAGTGAAGAAAAATTCAATGAAGTTTTAATAGATGATTGATAATATGTTTTAATATTGTCTTCAGATTTGTAACGACTCATCACATCTGCAAATTGGCACTTTTCATAATATTTACCCTTAAACCCAAAAAATATTAATTCGGTATGAAATATTTGCCTTTTATGTGTGCCATAGACCAGGTCATAGGTTTAATAATAGAAACATAGTTCAACATTTTGCTTTTATAAACCCTGTATTTTTATATAGACATGGACGGAGATTCAGATATACGAAAGCAGAAAATATCTAACTTATATCCACTAATTCAAAAAAGATTTTTGACTTAACTAAATTCTGCAGAAGTATAGAAATTTGTATCATCAAATAAAAGCCATTAGTCAACCGATATTAGGCTGAGGGGTTGTATACGACCCTCGCTTTGTATTTTTTTATTCGTTTGCCCTCCAAAAAGTATATTATTGTGAGTAAATGAAGGTTTGCATCGTTTAACGACATGCTAAGAAATGTAGGAAATATCTAAACAGTAGCAATTCGATGTTATTTGCGATTTTTTCAAGATTACTTTTGTTTTGTGGTTCGATGTTATTTACGATTATACAACTTCTTCATAGATAAAATTTCCGGAAAAAAAACTAACTTTCAATTTATTCCTTTTTATTTTTATATCAGTTTATTTCCTTTTCTTTTGCTTTAGCTTTTAATTTTGTAATTAAACTCTCGTTATATTTTTTTTAAATATTAAAAAGCATGTATAAATGTTTTACCATTTTTTTAAAGTAAATATATTTTAATAAAAACCTAATTTCAGCTGAAGTATCACGAAAACTTCCAATAACAAATTATATTATTTTTGAACTCTTCCATAAAACTTGATAATGTGATGAACGATAAACTTAAATTGAACACGTGAATAATCATAAAAATTTTTATTTAACATCTCTCAATGTGGAATATTATTCTATAAATAATATAAATATATTTCTACACTACTAAAAACTAAGTCATTTTTGACATCAGTCGATTAGCAGCTCTTTAAATCATGAAAAAGTAACATAATGATACTTTAAACTTACCAGGAAAATTAATTATAATTACTTTTATTGATCTTTTATAAAAATAAAATAACATACAAAACTTAAAAGTTTTTAGTTAATATTACAGGGAATGCAAGCTTTATAAGACTGTTAATGCAAGTTTCGGAATGCAAGATTTAAAATTCGTCCGTTTCTTTTTCTTGATTAAAATTTCAAAAAAATTCTATCGACAAATAGTATTTTGTTTATCCGTCTGCAAAGTTTTAAGAGAGAAAAAATATGTCATACTGAATTAGGATTAAAAGTATTTAAACGAATTTTCAAAAGAACTATGAGAAAACCAGTCTAGAGTAATTAAAAAGAGTAGTTTCAAAGTATTTGAGCTGGGAAAATTGAGAAAATATAACTTTTATAATTTTAATTTATAGGAGAAATCGAAGGACTTGGCCCCATAAGGATACTTCGCACAAGGCTTTTTCGCGTAATTAAAATAAGTTTTGCGAGTTGGAAATGGTATCATTTGTTTCCTTTATGTTATACGATTATATGGGGAAATTGATTTTTTTTTAAATATTTGACAAAATGCATTTTCATGTTTCGAAAGTAGTTTTTTGTGCTTTAAAATATTTTTAATATAAATTTAAGCTTTTTGAATAATTATTTTACCTTTGGTTGCCTAATACAACGATTCAGAAGATAAAAAATTTCTGAAAGTAGTTCTAATAAGTAGTTGTAAAAACACTTCATGGAAATAAAATTAAAGTTCTGTTAATGTGAAATTTAAGTCTTCGTTTATCTTGTCAAAAAAATGCAAAAATAACGGCATTTAGTTTCAGCAACCTTTTAAAAAACGAAAGCGTGCTATTTTGGATACGGCTAAATGAAAGTATTAGAAAAAGTTTTAGAAAGATTTAAATTTTACTTATAAAAAATAGCTTTTATTAATACTATATTCATTACAACTCTCACAATATCTACCAACATGAATATTTAAATATTTTTTCAGTTTAGTTAAAGTTCATTATTGTCACATTTGGAGAGAGAGAGAGGTTTATCTCCAAATATAAAAATTTCTTAAGTATATCACAGGTATTAGAATCACTATGCACGGTTAAAAATGAAACTATCAAAAATGAGTTCTAGCTGATGTTTTCATTTTATTGTGAGAACAATATTCTGAGAAGCGAATACATTGATATCTTAAATTTTAGATTATACTTAAATTTGAGACAATGCATGTTCTTAAAATTCAATCTTTATGTTGTTGTTGCCACACAACTTCAACTAACCTTAACAGCCAAACCTGCAAAGATGAGCCCAATTTTTTCAATCGCTCTCAATAATGAGAACATGAGTGGTTTTAAATCCAAAAAATGCATGTTCCCAAATTTGAGGACAATGTATTTTGAGCTATTATGAAACAACGGTGTTCTCAAAAATTGGTTTTAACAATGTCTCATAGTTTTGAAAAAAAATCAAAAAATGAGTGCCGAATTTGGACTAATGTTCAACTCAGCCAAGGACGTCAGAACACGAGTAGGTTGCGAAGGAGACATGAGAAAAAATACACCCAGAAAAAACTTGTGTTGACATTCAATACTAAAAGTTGCGTGTTTCCCTGTTACTACAAGTTGTGTAGAAGCAATAAAAAATAGTATAGAGACTAGATAATAGTGTATGGTTGGTACAAAAATTGTGTTGAAAGTGCAGCGCGCATGCATTATTCCGAAATGTTGTTCATTATCTGCTCTTCACTCTGTTTCGGATAAATATCTATAATAAAACTTCAAAAAATAAGTATTACGGTACTTTGAAATGACTGTTGTAGTTTTATGGTACACATTTTAGGAAACAATATAGTTTACAGGTTTTTTTTTTTTGGAAATAACAATCGTCTCCTCTCTCATGATCGTCAGTTGTGTTGGAGCAACACAAATTTGTGTTCTTATTTTATTAATACAATATTGTAAAGTTGCCATTTGTATGTAATACTTGTGTGTTATTCAAACATAATTTTTTTCTCAGTGTAAAGCTCATCATTCCGCTTTGCCACAACGTTTAATGTGTTAGATCTCAAAAGATACTAAGTTAGTGATACAAATAAAAACCTTATATTTAGTTAAATAAAGCTTAAAAAGGACTCTCTTGTCATGAAAAATTGTAGAAAATTGGGAAAGCAAACAGGCAGCTATATATCTTTATCCAGAGTTTTATTTTACTCTGGCAAAAGAATCTTTTCTGAAACAGAGTATTCCAAGGTAAATACTCCAATAAAACTACAAAGCTCCATATACTAGATTTTAAATAAACCACTATCAATGGACAATGATTTTCATTCAAAGGTATATTTATTCACAAAAGCAAATACTTAAATAAAACTAAAATAGTTACTAGTAAACAATGCTTTCAGCTTTTTATGCGAAAGATAAGTGAAAAAATATTTCAAACTGCATATATTTTTCAAATAAATTCTTTAACTTTTTTAAACTTGAATGACTCTAAGTTTCGTATTTACATAAAGACTAAACGCACGATTTTTACATTTCAAAATCGCCTCAAACAAATATCCATTGAATAAAGATATGTATGTTTGTTTACTACTTAATTTTTTACATTTTTTTTATTTCAGTATTTTTTTAAAGTTTTGTAAAAAATATATTAAAATAGTATGTTCTTATATCGACTTATTTAATTTTCAAAAAATTGTTTGTGATGTGTTGTTGTTTTAGCTTAGTGTTAGTTACAGAGTCGTGATGACTTATGGTAACCTTCCGTGAACTGCACTCTGATGACTAATTCCTATGCAATTTTAAATACTGTTGAATTCGGAAAAAAAAGAATCAACAAATTCCATCTCAATTTTTCATAAATGAACTGAAGTGAATTTTACTGAAAATGCAATTTTTCGGTCTATTTTTGGCAATTTTTTAATTTAAATATTATGTTATTTATTTTTTTTATGCTAATAATAATAATATGCATCAGCATAGTACCCTGCCTCCCAAAATTTCCATTTATCTAAATGCTTAAATATTCTTTTTTTTTTTACATATTTGCACCATTTAATCTGAAAATGCTGGGGGCTGAAAAAAAGAAAATATTGGTGCCATTTATGGTTTTAATAAACCAAAATAGTATGACTATTATTACTCTCTCTATCTCTAACTCTCCCTATCCCTCTCCCCCCCCCCCCCCCTCTCTCTCTGACTGAGGGACTGACAATCCCTCTTAAACTCATAATTATCAGGAGATCAGTTTAAAAGGTTTTTCAGATATGAAAGACTCTCCCATTTACTAAAGAAACCTATCTTTCTCCATTCCTTGCTTAAATTTTAAGTTACATCCTTAAAACCAATATCGTTTTACAAATGTTAATAATGCAGTTAATAATTTAAGATTTGATTCTGTAAGACAAAGACCCGGTGATGAAATGGAAACCGGGTTTGAATCATATTTGCCATATAATAATTTATTTTTTAAAGTTTAACTAAATGCTACAAAAAAAGGGTTTTAAAAATTTCCCCCAAAAAAATCTTATATATTATAGACAAAATAAGTGAATAAATAACTAAATAAATAGAAATATGGTAAATGATATGTTTTAATGTGATACGTTATGGCATATTATGATGTAATACAAGTTAAGTAAACTATTAAATTATGTATGTTGTCACAAAAATAACAGTCTAGACAAGTATTCCCGAATGTATCCTTCAAAGGGTTAAAAGAAAATCTGTACCACTCTTCAAATCAAACCATCTAAAGCAGACAATTTAAGAGAAGACATTTGGCTGCTGCAATCTGTCGTTCTAAACAATGAAAGTTAAAGTAAGATAGAGATGTTCTTAGTGCAGATGTGCTTAGATAGAAAAAAAAAGTGAAGCCGTCCAAAAGTCGCCAAACCATAGTAATTTGCCCTAACAAAATCACACTGATCATTCTCAATGATATTTCTACACGAAAAGTCTCATTTCATATTCTTTAAAGCTCAGTATTTAACATTAATAATAATAATAATAATAATAATAATAATAATAATAATAATAATAATAATAATAATAATAATAATAATAATAATAATAATAATAATAATAATAATAATAATAATAATAATAATAATAATAATAATAATAATATATAATAATAATGATAATGATGATAATGATAATAATGATGATAAGAATGATGATGATGAGGAGGAGGACGACGATGATGATGATGATGACGACGATGACAACAATGATAATAATGATAACAATGATAATAATGATAATAATAATAATAATAATAATAATAATAATAATAATAATAATAATAATAATAATAATAATAATAATAATAATAATAATGAGATTTTGATGATAATAATAATAATAATAATAATAATAATAATAATAATAAACAAATAATAATTATTAAATAAAATAATAAAACAATAATAATAAAAAACTAATAATTAATAACAAATAATAATAATAATAATAATAATAATAATAATAATAATGATAATGAGGATAATAATAATAAAACAAATAATAAATATTAAATAAAATTATAAAACAATAATAATAAAAAACTAATAATTAATAACAAATAATAATAATAATAAAACAAATAATAAATATTAAATAAAATAATAAAACAATAATAATAAAAAACTAATAATTAATAACAAATAAAATAATAATACAGTTGTATATATCATGGAACAACCTAAGTAATACAAGGTTTAAATATTTCCCTTCATAAGAAAGATTAAATTGTTATTCAATATTTTTATCGTATACAAGGTAGAGCCAGATATTTTGCCAAGCGTTTTATTTGGGTGTATCGTTGACGCGATCATGGATTCACTTGGAGAACGGGTTTCGTGTGAGTTTTTGACCCACAACCATCTTTAACTTATTCTAACGCATGAACTAGACAAAAAAAATCCTAAAATAAGCTCAAATATCTTTTATTGCTAAGTAAGCATTTGGTTAAACGATCTTTTCACAATTGAAATTGGTATTATGTTCATTAATATTTTATTTTTCTTCAATTTCTCGAGTACAAACATTTCATTTTTTCATATATTTTTAACCTTAAAATTTTTATGAGATTTGGATGAACTTCTAGGTTTAGTTATGTTATTATTTTTATATCAAGAATGGGGAATTTTATTGCGTTACATTTAATAAGTATTATATAATAGACAAAACATATATAACCCAGCAATAAATTAAAATACTATTTGGTACAACTAGTTTTCTTCTTCATTTCTACCTAATACTAATGAAATATATTGTATGGTTGATATAACATTTTTATAAAAATGCTTTCTCTATTAAATTCTTTTAATAAATAAAAAATAAGCATCAAATAGTAAATTTCATATGGACTTATTACTTTTCAGTGTGTGTGGGAGGGGCGGGTGTTCTGTCATGGATGTGAAAAAAAAAATTATAAAATCATATGAAAACCGATACCCAATCAGCTGACAATTACTAGTCATTTATTTGTATAAAAAAATTCGGCGCACAAAAGGTCATGTCCAATATTGAAGGTCATTAGGTCATTCAAAAGTTGTTTCTATGGTAAATTTATAACACGTTTTGAACTTTTAGATTATAGAACTTAGATTAATAAAATATTATAATTCACTAATAATTACAAGAAACTTAATTTTTTGCATTCATAGAGCAACATTTTTTTTTTACTTTTGCGGCTTTAAACCACATTAAATTGATGTGCCCTGTAGTGAAGCCTCCTAACTATTTGCACCTAGCATCATCAACACTAATAGAAGTTTCAGCGGCTCAGTGGCTGAGAGGTTTAAAATGTCCGCCTCATAAGCCCAAGATCGCGGGTTCGAGTCCCGGCTGAGTTGTCGGATTTCTGGATGGGAAAATCTGGGCACGGATGTCATATGATTATGTGGCATGTAACTGTAGAAACTCCCTTCCGTTCCCCGTATGTGGGGGGTTGTTTTCTTCCCCCCTCGTGGGGGAGGTTTGGTGCCCGGATGGACGCCGGGCAGAGAATGATGCTGAGAGACCTTTGTAACGGTCATGTTTGTGTTTTGCTCTTGTGTTAGAAAATAAAAGATTTTAAAGAGTCAATACAACCTAGCATTTCTTCATGGTGCAAGAAACCCGAGACGGGAAAGAAACAGATACCTAAAATAAGAAGGTAAGCGATAACATTTATTAAAATGGATGATCTCGAAAAGGCTAAAAAGAAACGCACTAAATTAAGACAAGCGAAGACGAGACTCATAAATAAATTGGAACCTCTTATTAAATCTGAGTTAAGTGATGATACTGTAGAACAGTTAGAAGAAATCAAAGTCTTGTTAGAGGAAAAATTAAATGCTCTAAAAGGTCTTAATGGAGAAGTGGAAAGATTGATCCCGATTTCCGAATTTGATGATGATGTAGAAACTTCGGAAGCAATAAATGACGAGATCATTTCCGCAAATTTCCGAATTAATCGGAAAATAAAACAGCATGAAAAAAGCTCACCACTTGTCCCATCTCTCACTACCGGTCATGCTAGTGATGGGACCAGTTCAAATTCTTCCGTTATTTCGGAATATCGCGAACAAACTCAACATGTTACATTGCCAAAAATCAATATATCTAAATTTTTGGGAGATCCTTGCAATTATCTTAACTTTAAAAATCAATTTGAAAATGCAATACATAATAATGGATCTTTATCAAAAATAGATAAATTTAATTATTTGAAAACTTTGTTGGGTGGTAGTGCCTTAAATGTTGTTGAGGGATTCGCGCTGACTGAGTCTAACTATGACTCAGCCAAATCACTCTTAGAGGAAAGATTTGGTAGAAAAGATATTTTAATTTCATCTCACATGAATAAACTGTTGGCTATAGAACCCGTTAGACAGTCTTCGAATCTCCCTGCGCTAAGGCGCCTGTACGAAAACTGTCAGATACAGATTCGGAGCTTGGAAGCTTTGGGAGTTTGTTCTGGGAGCTATGGTCAACTTTTATGTCCGATATTGATGAAATTAATCCCTAATGACCTGGCTCTACAGTTCAACCGTTCTAGGCTGAACAAGTCTTACGAGTTTGATGTTATAGAATTGATTGATTTCGTGCGGGCGGAATTGGACTGTAGGGAGGCTTCGAAGTGCATGTCTGAATGCTTAAAACCTACCAACACAAATTATGAGAATAAAACTAACAATAGTTATGTTCCTGCAAGGAAGTTTAAAAATAGTAACGTACCGACTGCGGCGGCATTTGTTACTAGAGTGCAAAACGCATGCGTATTTTGTGATTCTACCTCCCATAAAAATGAGGAGTGTAATGTACAAGTTGAGGATAAAATCAGCAAATTAAAAAGAGATGGCAGGTGCCTAAAATGTTACAAATGGGGCCATAAATCATATACTTGCCGAAGTAGAGTAGAAACTTGTCCTTGTGGAAAAAACAACCACAATAAGGACATATGTAGGTCTAAAAATGATACGAGTTCTTTAAGCTTAGAAACACCTGAGGAAAATGAAATCATTGTTTCAACAGTTTCACAAACTTCCCCAAAAATCAATGAGGCAATAAATAATAGCTTATTACAAACTTGTTCTGCTAGAATTAAAAATGGTAATAAATCCCAAATTTGTAGAATTTTGCTAGATAATGCTAGTCAAAGATCATTTTTGGTTAAGAATTTAGCAGACAAACTTAAATTGCCTGTTATCAGAAAAGAACGCCTTTTAATTTACTCTTTTGGGAACCGTGATCCTGTTGAGAAAGATTTTGAAGTGTCTCAAATTCGTTTGGAAAATGCCCACGACCCCAGTGTAAAAATCACCCTTGAAGTACTGGTAACGGATTTCGTTACGTGTGGAAAAATAGAATCCCCCCCACTTCCTGTCCGCAAAATCCTCGAGACGAAGGGATTGTTCTTATCAGATCACGGAGCTGCGGGTGAAATTCAAATACTGTTAGGGGCTGATGTTTACTGGAAAGTATTTTTGGGACGTGAGAATTTGGGAGGCAATTTGACTCTTATCGATACTCTCTTTGGCCATTGTGTACAGGGTCACATGGAAAAAATTAAGGGCTCTGTTTGTCAGGTAAATTTGACGTCCGTATTTCCCTTCAATACCTTAGAAAAGGAATTAGATGAACAAATAAAACAGTTCTGGTCTTTGGATAGTATGGGAATAATAGACCAAGATGTTAAGGATAATCAAAATACTCAAATAATAGAAAAGTTTGAGGAAAACACTGTTTTCAGGGAGGGACGTTATGAAACTAAACTTATTTGGAAGGAAAAAGGCCCTATGTTAGAAAATGGATTTGATATTGCCGAGAAAAGGTTTAATAGTCTCAGTAAGAGGCTTATGCGGGATAAAAAGCTCTTGAATGATTATCAGTTAATTTTGAGGGAACAGTTTAGAGAGGGAATGATTGAGAACTGCTCGCAAGACGTAAAAGAAATTTCTTTTACCTCCCACATTCTCCGGTGATTTGTCCGGATAAGGTTTCTAGTAAAGTTAGAATTGTGTACGATGGGTCAAGTAAGGGTAAAAATGGAGTATCACTTAATGATTGTCTGCTTGTAGGTCCAAATTTGAACCCGAATATTTTAGACGTGATCTTAAAATTCCGACAGCATAAAATTGCCTTTTGTGCTGACTTGAAGATGGCATATTTACAGGTAGGTATCGCAGATGAAGACCGAGATTACTTGCGCTTTCTCTGGTTTAATGACGATGCCAGTGATAGTAAAACGTGGAAAACTTATCGTTTCACGCGTAACCCTTTTGGCTTGAGGTGTAGCTCATTCATTCTTTCGGCAACTATTAAGTTGCATATCAGGCAATTAGAGAGGGATCAAAAAGAGACATTTGACATGCTTAATGACCATCTCTATGTTGATGATTTGTTTTATGGCGCAAGGGATGTTAAATCAGCCTATGAGTTATCATCCAATGCCGTAAATGTCTTAAAAGAGGCTAAAATGAACTTGCATAAATTCCAAACTAATTCCCAGGAGCTAAGTCAATTATTATATTATATATATATATTAAGTTATATATTGTGAGAAAGTTGAACAATGATGAAAATTCCTTAAAGGTGTTAGGGATAAAATGGAATAATATAAATGATTTACTGCTGCTAGAAATTCAATCTTTGATCGAAGGCATTAATAACCTAAAAAACACTAAGCGTTGTGTAATTCAGACTGCGGCTAAAATTTATGACCCAGTTGGTTTTTTGTCCCCTTTTTCTGTCAGGATAAAATGTCTTTTTCAAGAGTTATGGGAAATAGGATTAGGTTGGGATGATGAACTTCCCCAGGAATCTAAATCTAAATGGGATAAGTGGTGTAGCGAAATCAAAGAGCTGGCCAATTTTTCGATCCCAAGAATGTACTTCCTAGATGGCAACCTAGATGACGTCCAGCTGCATATTTTCTCAGATGCCAACCCAAGTTGTTATGGTGCAGTGGCATATTTTCGAACTGAACTTGAGGGACATTACGATACCAGCTTTGTGATGTCGAAAACTAGGGTTAGTCCATTGAAGATCAAGCTTTCCCTTCCTCGTCTTGAATTGATGGGAACCCTAATTGCCTCAAGAATGGCTCGCTACTTAGCAGACTTGTTCCAGCTGGAAGATGAGAGAATCTATCTATGGTCGGATTCAACTATAGCCTTACATTGGATCAAAAGTGTTGCGAGAGAGTGGAAGCCTTTCGTGTCCAACAGAGTGACGGAAATACATTCTCTCATCGATCCTAAATGTTGGCATTTTTGCCCAGGAAAAAGTAACCCTGCAGACAAACTTACGAAGCCAGATTCGGCAGTGAAGCTAATACAAGATGAAGTTTGGTTCAAAGGTGCGACATTCCTAAGACTTCCAGAAGAACTATGGCCTCCTAGTCCCATACTTCAAATTGATGAAGATGCAGTGACCGCAGAAAAGAAGCCAAGTGTGATAGTCTCTTTTGTAAAGTGCAATCAAGAAACTGTGTTGCGAATTGAAGACTACAGCTCACTACAAAGGTTGCATAGAGTCACAGCTTGGGTTCTGAGGTACCTACACAACTCAAGACACGAAAATTCTAAGAGAAGAGGACCACTCACGAGTGAAGAAATCTCCATTGCTGAAGAATTGTGGGTGAAGAAGACGCAAGAACAGAATTTCCCTCGTGAATATGAGCGACTACGTGATGGGAAGAAGCTTGACGCCGACTCCTCCATTTTGTCTCTGAACCCTTTCCTTGACGATGCCGGAATAATGCGCATTGGAGGAAGATTGCAGCACTCGAACTTCAACTATTCCGAGAGACACCCAGCTATACTTCCAGCCAAGAGTAAATACACAGAGCTCTTGATCAACCACTCTCATCAGTCGGTGATGCATTCCGGAGTAGCTGACACCCTCACACAAGCAAGAGAGAAGTTTTGGATCATCAGAGGAAGGCAAGCAACCAAAACTGTGCTAAATCGGTGTGTCATCTGCAAGAAATTTCATTCTAAGAAAGGAACGCAAGACATGGCACCTCTACCATCCAATCGAATAACCGAAAGTCAGCCCTTCACTGTGACCGGATTAGACTTTGCTGGTCCCTTGTTTGCAAGAGAAAGTGACCAAAAGTATTACATCTGTATATTTGTGTGTTCCGTATCCCGAGCAGTTCATCTTGAACTTGTCCCCAACCAAAATACCGAGACATTCCTGCTAGCTTTCCGCAGATTTACTGCCCGAAGAGGTCTGTGCTCAGTAATCTACTCGGACAATGCAAAGACATTCAAGAGTGCCGACAAGTTTATGACAAAGATGTGGGCTGTCATAAGTCATCCAGATGTGAAAGACCACTACAGTGCCAAGGGAATAAGATGGTCCTTTAACGTGGAGAAGGCCGCTTGGTGGGGTGGACAATATGAAAGACTCATTAGGTCTGTGAAAACAGGTCTCAGAAAATCCATCGGTAAAACTTCCCTAAGAGCTGATGAACTTGAAACTGTCATCATCGAGATCGAATCAGTAATAAACTCTCGACCCATCACATATGTCTACAGTGACTCTGAGGAACCTTTCCCCCTAACTCCTGCTCATCTCCTAGTTGGTAAGCGTCTAACTAGTATCCCTAGTACTTTGATTAGAACTCTAGATTTCACTAGTACAAAACCTGTGTTGGTCAAGAGATATAACTATCGTGAAAGACTAATAAACAATTTCTGGAGTAGGTGGAAAAAAGAATACGTAATGAACTTAAAATCCATTAACTCTATTGTTCCAGTGAAAAAATCTGTTGATTTTAATGTAAATGATATTGTGCTGGTGAGTGATGACAGGTATCCAAGAAGTTTGTGGAAGTTAGGTAAGATTATTGAGGTATATCCTGGACGCGATGGTAAGATACGTGCTTGTTCCGTAAAGACAGCAAAAGGTTTAATAAGACGACCAGTTCAATTGCTATGTCATTTAGAAGTATCCCAATAAGTAAATAAAAAAAAGATAATAATAATTGTCATGTAAATCTATGTTAATCAGAAATATATATTATGTAGTTATAATTTGATTGTTTACTTGTAATTTAATTGAATTAATTGTTATCTGATATTGTATAATCATAATGAAAGAATAGGTATTTGCTGAAAGGTATAAGTATGTGATGAAAAGTATTTCATCGGGGGGGAGTATGTAGAAACTCCCTTCCGTTCCCCGTATGTGGGGGTTGTTTTTCTTCCCCCCTTGTGGGGGAGGTTTGGTGCCCGGATGGACGCCGGGCAGAGAATGATGCTGAGAGACCTTTGTAACGGTCATGTTTGTGTTTTGCTCTTGTGTTAGAAAATAAAAGATTTTAAAGAGTCAATACAACCTAGCATTTCTTCAGTAACAGATCTCTGGAATATCCATTTGGCTTGGGTTCTCTAGGCAAAATCAAATCTCGGCATACTTTAACATCCACAGACAGTTCAGATTCATTGTAATCTGAGCGTCAAAATTGGTAGCGAGAATCGCCTAGACGGTGCCACATGAAAATGGCTCTTAGTTCTGGGGAATATGCCGAGTCTGCAAAGGCTTGACTGCCAATATTGCAGCCCCATTAGAGAAAAAAAAACTAATAGAAGATTCTTTCACGGACCAGAGAGGTTTCAATAACTACGACGATTCCATGAAGGCGGGACACAGTGGTCGGAAAAGGCTGAAAAACGGTCAAAATTCCTTTATTTTTTTGTTGTTTGACAAAAAAGCATAAAAATTCGGTTTTATAGGTTTTTGACCCATATGAGTCGATATAGGGCACAATCAAGTTTGAAAAACCTATGAATTTTAAGTTACAGTTAATGCAAAAAATAGTATGTGAAGATGAAATGTGAAAATTGTATGTATTGCGTATGAATAAAGCTTCAATCAACATGTATTGTGCAGGTGCATATGCGTATGTTTAAATCATGGTAATACGTAATCGTACGTCAAGTAGTCACAAAAAGCCAAAACACTAACAAAATCTTTAAAAAAGTGGAACTTTGAGCTAAAAAAACTTTACACTATTTTCAATATTTTCTGCTCTCAGTTGCTTATGATATTAATTGAAAACAAAGTTTTTTAATGTAAATATTTTTTTACTAATTTTTGAACTGTGCATGAATTATATAATATTAAACATTAAAATGTGTAGAATAATTATAAAATTTTTAACATTAAAATTTGTGGAATAATTATATAATATTAAACATTTAAGTTTGTGGAATAATACCAAATTCAATATCAAAATATCGTACAAAAAATATAAATACAAACAACATATACTTTCAAATTATTAACCGTCAACTGTTTTTAAGACTATATATTAATTAATAGCATTTTATTATTAAAGATTTTAAGGCCAAATATGGTATTAATATTCATCTAAAAACTGTTTAATGAATTTTCGTTTAATTTTAATACGGTTTAGGAAATAAAATATTTATTAATAATATCGTATTTGATTTAAAAGTACTATAAAATGATATTAGATTTAAAAGTATATTATCAAATCAGAAATACAAGGAATACATGTATTTTAGGAACTAAATAAAAATAACTTTGATAGAACGGATTCATAAAGAGGATTTTAGTCTTAAAATTGTGTTGAAGCACACTAAACATTCTTGCTTTGAAAACAGATAATTTGTTTAACATCCTTTATGATTACAATAACGATATAATAGTTTTTTTTAGTCTTCGTGTAGCTCTAATTTATTGTTTGTTTTTAAGCTTTGCGCGAAAGGTACTAATGTAAGGGTCCGATGCAATAGTAAGAAAGTTAAACACATCTTCATTTGTATTTTCCTAGAACTTTTTCTTGAGTGTTCTCGTCTGTACCACCGAAAGTCTTTGTTTCTGGCCTCTTGGGCTTCTTCGGTCAAACTTCCTATGGGTAATATATATGATGAAATCACTCCCCCCCCCCCCCCCCCATGAAACAATACCTTATGAACAGAGTTTGGCATGTAACTCAACCCCCCCCCCTACCCTTCCCAAGAGACAATGGGCATCTTTTGAAACATTCTTATTGTAAACAAATCAAACCTTTTCTCTCCTACAAAGATAACACCAGTATTTAAGTTCTTTATTTATAATCAAACTCTTTGTGAGTGAAGTGGTCGAAACACCTGTCGGTTTTGTTACTTTGTTTCTAGATTAACAGCAGGCGTGGAGCAGCGTTGTGCTTTTGGACGATTTTTGAACAGCTAGATTTTGACACTTCTGTTTATAATTATGGTGTTCGCAGCTGAAATTTAGATTTATCTTTTATATACAATTTGGAAAACCAGTTAATTTTAATGAGACTTTGGCGTATAGTGGCGCAAGAAAGTTGCACTCTTTCAAATATTTAAAAACATAGTATTTTAGAAACTAAAGTCAAAAACTAATTTAAAAATTACTTTGTATTTTTTAGTCAGCTAAAATAAAAGAAAACCTTTTATAAAACACAAAAAGATGCAAAAAAAATTGTGTAATGAAATAATAAATCGTGTATTTTGAATTCCAATGTATCGCCTTAAAACATGCTATTTTTCATTTGTTGACTTTTCATAACTATAAATACATCAAAAAATGTTTTTTAAAGATTTATATTTGGTATTCTTACAATTCAGTTATCTATTAATTAAAAAATATATTCATTTTGCATTTTGCGAACACTTCGAAATTTGGCATTTTGGCCGCTCACAGACCACTGTGCGGGGCCTTTTGTACCCTGTCCTCAAAGACGAAGTATTCATTTAATCTGACCCAGTGTTGATATATACAAATAGTAATTTATCTAATGTAATTTAATCTAAGCTTGTTTGTTATTCCTTCACTGCTCTGTAATTCTCTATACGATCATTTAAACTTTGCACTATCTATTTTAAATCCAATTCTTATTAAACATTGTTTATTTAATATCATAATTTGTAGGTTATTGTCTTTTATTACTAAATTTAGTCACAGTCGCCATCATTACATGCCTCTCAGCAAATATCCAAATATCATTTTTAAAGGATGAGACATGTAATTTGTCACGTCCGTGGACTCTGCATGTCTACAGACGTGACCAGTTGCCCATAGTTTTATTGTGATGTCTTGCTTGACTGTTTCTAGACTATACAACGTTTGTAGTGCTAAATACAACATGTGTTTAGGCTAGATTAACCAACTTAGAAATAAAAATAATAACAATGGAGTACGATTTATTTAATTTACAGAGGGATGATTTTAAAACTGACTACTCGTGAGTATGAATAAATTATCAAATTAAAGACAAATTTATAAACTTTAGCTAATTAATACATTGCACACTAAATTATTTCGCTAAGTTGTCTGTGTTCATAACTCCTCAATATGTGCATGTTTAAAAGTGAATTAAAGTGATATGGTAACCAGCTTGTGATTATAAAGAAACATTTTCTGAAATTAGTTTTTTTTCTGCAGATATTTTTTAAGATGGGAAAATCAAAAAAGTAAACAGTAACAGCCATGAGCAATAAAACAAAAAGGGATCGCTATATGAATAATGATTTTGAATTCCCCTAGAGAATTGATTCGTTCATTCGCCATCATTGACCCATCTTTACAATAAAATTTTCGAGAATTTTTTTTCTTTGAGTTTCATACAAATAAGCAGTACATATTATATATAAATCTTTGTTATGCATAAATATGTTCGATGTAATTGAAAACCTATAATTCATCATGTCCGTGGCAAGATAGTCATGTTCGTGGAATATAGTGTTCATATAATTCCTGAAAATCGTTTTTGGTTGCAAGACTTGGGAACCAAGATAATTTTAAGTTTTAAAAAATAATGTTAAGTACTCGCCTTGAGAAATATGTATAAAAAATATTCTTTTTAAATGACTAGAATTTTTGTCTGCACTATGGTACAATAAAGCTATTTCAACATTGATGAAAAGTTGGCAAGAGTCAGCGTCCGAGCAGTGAAGTAAGTACCAAAAGTTAGTGCCTTCCTAAGTAAATCGTTTTTTCTTTAAATAATCTAGTTTTAAAATCCAAAAATAAAATAATTTAAAAAACATATGGCACACTACGACAAAACGTGATTGTTCAAACTTATCTGAATATGTATCTTAGCCAACATAAGATAAGTATTCAATAGCCAAAAAATATTTTATCAATAATACTGGTCAACAGTGAAAATGCGACTGAGATGAAGGTACCCAATTCTAAATGATTTCAACTTGCTAAACACGCTCTCAAGGCCCCTCAAGTATGTTGTTAGACTGCTTGTGTAGTAAATTATTGCTGTATGCTTGTGTAGCAAATTTGTCACTTCGGCTTCATGGGGAAAAGGTAATGCCATTTTCTGGGAAGGAAAACGAATGCCGTTTTATGGAAGGAAAGGGAATGCCATTTTATGATTAGGAGGGAGCCAACAAATCATGTTAATGACTGTTATTTCTGCATCATCTCATCAGTTAAAAGAGGTTTTATTTAGAAAAAGATAAAAAATTAAATAGCCTAAAATTCCTTCTACTCTGCTCTGGTCCAACATGGCAACGGACTCCCTGCTCCAAAGTCTCCAATATTTTTAAAGATTTAGTGAGGTAGCCATGTGTCTGCTAAACATGCTACAGCTTCTAAAAACAATCATGGACGAAATGAAAGGAATTTATTGCTCTTTTTTGCTGCACCTCTCGACGTGAGAACGATTCTACTTAACGAAGGGGTATTAACATTAAGCTACTAATATGGGTGCAAAAACCTTGAAACTTATCATCTTCTCCCACCCTTATGATGTTGATAATATCTAATAAAGCCTGTATGAGCAAAAATTCGTAGGTTTCTGTAAACGAAATTGACTGTAATTTATTTTGCGTTTGGTGCGCCCATTCATTTCGCTGTATCCTATGTAATGAAGTAAACGACCGTAACTCAAAACCTAGAGCTAACTAACATTTTTTAAGGTGATATTCGTGTTTAGCACGTTGAAATCATTCAGAATTGGGTACTTTCATCTTAGTCGCAGAAAAATTTTAAAATTTTGTTATACCATTAATATTTTTTAGCCTTATACCATTAATCTTTTTTACATATTTTATTATTCAATAAAAAAACATTTGAAATTATTTATTACGTTTAGTTTAACCCCCTTTTTCTTGGTTAAACCTAATATTACACGCAGAAGAGTAAGACCTAAACTTTTATAGCTAAAATCGTTATATGTGATTGAAGAAGGATTGTTTAGGACGGTTTGTTTAAGGAATATTGTTTAGACTATATTCTAGGAATTGACTGCTAGTAAGGATGATTGGAAACGTCATGTTCAGTGGGGCTTGGCCCACGCTGGACTCTCGCTTTATGAATGACGATGACCATAAATCTCCTTCGAAAATCATCAAGGCCACCTCCATTCATTTAATATGCTTCTAGAACTTTGATTTCCGTAAGCTATAACCATTAGCAATATTATACCAATTCTCGTTACTTGCTTGAGGTAGCTAACAGGACACGCTTGGAGTTACAATTAATTGGTTTTGAAACATGATGATTCAGTTGAGATTCCAAAGTTGAGATTAATTCAACCAAATAAAACCAACGAGCTATTGCACCAGAAGTTACACACCTAAAAATTTTAGACGATAGTAAAGCAGACGAATATCATCTTAGGCGATACTAATAAAAATCATTTTATAATAGTTCAGTAAGTTATTTATAAAATCTGCTTTTTCAAAGACGAAAATATAATGATTTTAAAGAAAATCTTAAATAAGTCTCAAGTGGTTTTTCAAAAGAGGAACCCACTTTTCAGCCAGAATTCAAATCCATTTTCTTCAGAATTTACAAAGAAAGAAACAAATTTAGAAAACGTCTGTCTTAATTTAAGATCCAGAAATTGAAAATACTGTTGATACTTCAAGCGAAATCAGTAAGAGAATAAACTTCTTCACGATTTATAAAAGTAGTAAATAAATATAGAAAAAGGCGGACAAAATTTAAGATTGGGAAAGAGGAGGTACTGTGACACTATCTCCGAAACATACTGCTTTCTTTTACAGACCAAACTTAAGATTGCATGTGGATTGTATTTGAAAACTGTTTTCTGAAAAAATTATAATAGCTGAAAAAATGGTATTTCTTTTAGAATAACTATCAATATATAATCCTAGAATCAAGTGAATAAACATTTCAAGTGAGCTTTAGTTTTCAACTATTGGCTGGTAGGCACCGTAAAAAATACAGTATTGACATCATATTACATTGAGTGCCATTTTTCTATGCGGTAAACAAGGTCACATTCGTCAAAATTTTGCTAAAATCCATTACTTTTAGAATTTAGTAAACGGGTGTCCAACATCAGTACTGAAATGCTTTTTTTTTTGTAATAATTTTTTTTAACTAATTTTGCCTGTATATGTTTTGCTTATTAAAGCACTCCTCCCTTTAAATACTTATGAACAATGTCTTTAAATATATTTATTGTAAACTTTACAATGTCTTTATATATTATATGCAGTAAAGAACTTTTATTAATGCACTGCGAATTTATTTTTGATGGAAAGTAGAGGAAACTAGCTTCATTGAAAACTAATGATTAACCTTCCGGGCGTTAAATTGTAAAATAAATACCGTTTACCAGCGCCGTTGGAGTAGTCCGAAATTACCACTTACAAAAGCCTAAAACAATTCGAACACATTTATCATCAGCTTTTTTGAGATAAATGATTGGTCAGAGAGGTAACTTTCACTACATCAAATAAAAAGTTCATGCGTATGCCCTTTTTTACAGAAGGCGTTGCATAGATTTCTCAAATTCGAGGAAGTAAAATTAAATGAGTCTACAACCGGGTTGCAATGTGAAATCATTGATCGTATCAAAAGTAAGCCCAAGCAAATGAGTAAAAAAAATAATAACTTGGCGAACACAATTTGGTATTATCCTTTCTGTGTCATAGGTTTTATTAATATTATATTTGTTTTCAATTTTAAGAAATACCTTTCACTTTTCCGCTAGTTGTGGCCATGTAACCAAGCTAGTGAACATACATTAAAGAGTAAGTTTATAACAGAAACTGTCACGAAACCGAACATCTTCCACACAAAGCTAATTACGTCTAAATAAACCCCAAATACAGCATTTTAGATCTTCATTATACTTTTAAATGTCAAAATTAAACAAACTATTTTTCTTCGAAATTTCAATAATTATTCATTACTGTTGGCTGAATTTACTTGTTTTTTGAATAACAAATATGCAATAGTGCTTACACTTAAATGGAAGTAAAACTTTTTAAATCAACATTGAAACTATCTGAGATAGTGGTAAAGGATAGACGAACTGGCATAACCTTCGCAAACGCTTCCATTTTTTTACATTATATACATAGTGTTAAAGATAAAAGTAATAAAGTACAATACAAACAATATTTACATAGGTAAGTCATCAAATATGTACGGGAAAGCAAGGAAGCCGTATTACAGCCAGTGCTATCATTTCAGTGTGATGGTTCTGAAATGGCTACAATAGTTTTTATTGTTTTAAACTTGGCGTGGTTGTACTCTTACATGCAGTTCCTTTAGTTGTGTATTGTGTTACGTTTTTACTCTAGAAAAGGATTTAAAATCAACAGTGTACGTAATTCTCTTGAATATTAACTTTCGAAACGGGGCATTTTAGTTTAAAAATGTCTACTCGCTAGTAACTTTACTATACTTACGTTCGTAAGTATACATTTCCCCCTTCAAACTAAACGTGTTTAATTAAAAATCGTTTTTATCTTTTTTTACCTTTTAGCTTTCACACTGCGCTTATAACGTAAAAAGTGAAAGCTTTTATAAAGGTTCTGTCCGTCTAACTGTCCGTCACTCACTTTCATAGTTAAAGCTACAAATGCTACAGAAAAGTGTGATGCGTCAAAAAAAATTCACCTCATTGAAACTCGAAGTCAGTGAAAATCTCAGAAAAAAAATCAAATTCAAAGTACTTTTAACTATAAAAAAATAGCTGCGAAATGTAATACTCATTTAAAAAATATATGGCCACAAAGTACAGCTGGGAGGAAAAAAAACGATTCACACTTCGTTTTTCGTGTGCTATTGGTCAAGGAATTTTGGAAAGGTGTCATTTTTAAGGAAATAGCGTAAGGAATTGAGAACTGGCAACCAAAATTGTATAAGGGGTCGTCTACATATTAAAATGAGTACCAACTTTGAAAATTCCAATGGCAACACCCAATTTTTTATATTAAAATGTTTATCATCTTCAAAATACCCCAGATCCAAAAGAAAATTAATTAATTTGCATTATTTGTTGAGATATAAGCATTCAAAGTTGAACACCCATAATGTTTAAAAAGTTTCACAAACCTTTGTTCATACCTCCACAAATAAAATGAATTAAACAAAAGAGGTTTTTTTTTCATTATATACTTCTCAATCTTCCGAAAACAAATCACACAATTTTTTTTATCAATTTTTTTAATTTTTAATATTTTTTTATTTAAATTTAAATAAGAAAAAATAAAACTTGAATAGCAACCCCAAATTTTTTTTTACATAAATCGATAAAGTAGATCAAGTAGAACCAAAATCCCGAATTTTTTCATTCAACAACAATTATTTGCTGATTTATTGTAAAAATACTGAAAAAAACGAATTTTAGGGACCGTGTAAAAAATTACTTAACAAATTGGATTCTAACTTATCGTTTGGAATTATCGTTTGGTGGTTGAAAACCGTTTTTGGTAAATGTTTATTCAAATTATTGTTATCTGTCAAATGTCTAAAAATCTTTTCTTATTTTAAGTGCATACAATGTATTTTGTTTGTATAATTAACATTAAATTATATCGATTACTATGTTTTTGAATGTATGTTATTTCCAATACAATTTCAAAAAGTGTGTTTAATATTAAAAATTAAATACCCTAAAATATTATTGGAATTTGGTGTTTAGTATATTTCATTGTTACCACATTGATTATTTAAAATGATTAGTGTCCACTCCTTGGTTAAAAATCATTGCCAAATCATTCTTGTAATTTTATTTTGCTTTCCTTAAATATCGTGTTAAAATCGTAACTCTCGTTTTGTAATATGTGGTTTATATTACCGATAAAGTGCACCGAATTTTAAACAAACTTTTTGTAGCAATATGAATGAAACAAAAATTTGCATAAAATGTAAAACATATATGTAATAATCATGTTTGTCTATCTGATTGTAACTAATCGCATTTGAAAATCTGTTCGTTATAAATAATCGTATATGTGACTTAATTTAAAATTAAAACTTTTTCTCGTCTACCCTTTATTTTATTTCTGAATTTGAAAATCCAAATTTGAAAATCCAATAAAAAAGTTGTTAAGTGGAACCCAATTTTGAAATAAATAAACGTGGATAATACCGTAAAAAAGCACTATTTGGCTTATTAAGAAAATTGTATGCTTTTAATTAGTTCGTATGATATAAGTATATTTATCGTTAAAATATATATATTTTTTTACTTTCCTTTGTCTACTTAAGATTGAGTACAAAAAAACTAACTTATAATTTATTTAATTTAAAATAAGAGGATCTAATGAAATACTTACCTGGTTTTCTCAGAAGTTAATCATCAATTTTTTTTAAGAAAATCTTTATTCGAATTAAAATCAAAATCTTATTTTAAGCTGGAGAAATCACACAAAAAACAATATTTTTACTTTTGTTGTAAAAACAAAACCAAATACTTTTGTAACAAAATAATTAGCCTAAAACATAATTACGTTTATAATAATTTTAATACTTGTTAAAAAAAATTGCGATAATTAAATCCCACCTGAATAGGTATTAAATACTTTATTTTTTAATTTGAAAATGAGGGAATAAATGGAGCAGGTCAAGTGGGATTATCTCTTTTTGACTCTCATGCATCTAAGTACAAATTAAAAATCTCAATTGATATTTAGTAAAAGTTGACAATGTCAAGTCAGAATCTTTTAACTAACCTTGAATTATTATATTTTGATATTTATCATGGGTAATGAGTAGAGCGCATTTAACTATAGAATTTTTGTTAATATTTGTGCGTTATAATATGTAAAACCACCTAGTTATGTTCCCTTCTTTAAAAAAATATAACCTGCTTTTCAGTTGTTTATTAGAATTCTATTAGAATTATTATTCATCGTGATAACTATTTTCTAACTATATCCCTTGAATATAAAAAAATGAACGATTAATTCCATACACTAAAAAATATTAAACAACTTTAGGATTTTTAACTTCAAGCAACTTACCCAAACACAAAAAGTTTATGACGATAATTTTGCATACATGGATTTTTTTTTTATTCCTGAGGTAATGTAGTTCAATAAAAAAGTAATAGATCCTGCTTCATTAAAAATATTAATTTCTTTATCGCTTAGTTAATATTCCAAAACTTAAATTATTTTTCTCTGTTAGCAGAAAACGAAGTAAATTTGCGCAAAATTTGGTTTGACGAGCTTCATTGTAAACAAAACAAGTTATTAGTAAAGATTTCATTGTGTAAGAAAAATATATATTTTAAATTAAAGTTATCAATTTTGAATTTAAACATGAACTTTAATGTCTTCTGAAGTTTTCCCTATGACTTTTGAGTTTGTAGATAAAAGTTAATTATTGTTATAATTTAAGCAAGGGTAATATAAATTACTAACTTTGTTCACTTTGCTAAAAAAAACTTTCAAAGCATTGGAAGAGGTTTTTTTTATGAAATTTAAGGCAATGAAAGTATTGCTATGAAGACGAGAATCCGAAGTGGAGATTTTGGGTTTTCTGCACGTTTTCGTGGGTGCTGAATATAAAAAAAGTGAAAGTTTTTGAACATCGATTCGTCTGTCAGACTTTTTGTCTATTTGAAATCCCTACATCTCGAACTAAAAAAGCTATGGACTTTTTGTACACGAATTATAAGTATCTGTGAGACGTCATTATAAGGTTTATAAGAAAATCCTGCATGCGAAAATCGTAGCTGTAACACAACTTTTTAGGTTTTAAAGTTATTGAAATTCCCTTATAGGATATAATTACCTTTAATTTTTTGATTTAATGAATGATAATTAAAAGTCTTGTAGAAGAACTTCAAATTTGCTATGGTTAAATTGATTGAGTGATAGTTGTCGATAAAAACCTTTATCTAGCCTTAAACTACGCTACGAATACTTACAAAATATTAAAAGGGTTATAAATATGCAGTACTCAGAAGTTTTAGTTGTAAAAAAACCTTTGAATTGAATATGGAAGTTAATTAAACCCCAGTTATGTTACGATTATACTCTTTTGTTTTCTTTTTAATAAAATTATTTAAGTACACTAATAAACGAACTATAGTGAAATAAAAAGCTGCGTAACCTTTTTTTTGCTTCTTATATTTAAGAACTTTCTTCTGTCTTCCTACCATCGATTTACATCTTAAGCTTTAGTTTCTGTAAAAAAAAATAATTATCAAGACCTTCGATTAGCGCAGTTCTGTTTAAAAAGTGTATAGACTGTATTATCTTGTCAATTCGCAAACGTTTACAATTGTAGAACTCAAGTCAAATAATTTTGTTTTGTTATTTTTTATATGTTTAACTCCGATAACAGTAGATCGGTTTGTTACTTTTCAATTTAAACTTTAGTCACTGTTGCGAAGCTTTTTGTGAATTTCTATACCTCAGTATTTAAAAAAAACGTTGCCCATTCTAATCATTTAAACCCAAAGCCCTCATTCTTCTAAGTAAAGATTTATTATGAAAGTAACAAAATGGTAGATTTAGAAACCGAACCAAACTAGAAGATATTAGAGAAATAAGGATTTGTCGAAGTAAAAAAATCTTTTGAAAGCTTAGGTTCTTGAAACCTATAACATCGCAGTCCGCTCGCATAAGAGAATTCTCAATGGTCCAATCATTCTGATATCTAATGGGCTTCCCTTTATTCTTAGAATTTTTTTAAACTTTTTTGAACGAAAGAAGGAATTGTGAGATGACGATTTAAGATTAAAACTATTTTAATGGTTGAAAACAATTTTAAATTTTCGTATTATCCTAATTTTTTTAATGGAAAAGCGATAGGTACTTTGTAATAGTGGTTAGTTAGTTAGCCGTGATCGTCTCAGTTTCTGTAGCCTTTGGGTCTGCATAGAAAATACTAACGATTGTCCATGTCGAGTGGCTAGTTGGACGATAATTCCCCAGTTAAATTCCCAAGCAAGTTTGGTACTCATTTAGTAACCCCGGAAGGATAAAAGCCTAAGTGAAACCTACGACCAGCCAACCGAATCATGTAGGAACCCTGTTTAACAGCATGAGAGTCAGGTATGCTAACCACTACATCCCCATAGTTAGCATGTAACTATAGTGGCTACCTACCACCACTGTCAAATGGGATATAATTAAAGGGTCTAGTTGCAAAACTCACATTCTTCAAACAATAACTAAGATATAGGGTCCATCCCGTCCGTTGGCGACTTTTGTTGGACAATTTGCATGTTTTCAGAAGTGTTATAAGAACTATTGGGTATTATAGAACAAATGTTTCTGTTTTCAAATATCCCCTTAAAATTCCAAAAAAAATGTTTCTGGAATTTAATAAAAATTAAATAAACGGGTGTGTACAAAGCGAAACGCCATTGACCGATTGCTTGTGATGTCATTTGTTATGAGCCAAATAATCTTCCAATTCGTGAGCGTTTGTTTACTATTGATTTTCAAATGTACTTATATGTTTTTCAATATCATATTATTTTTAACAAAAAATGAATTTAGGATTTTCAGAAAGAGGCTTCAGAAGTTAAAAAAAATGTAAATGCAAATAATATGATGGAGATCTACTTCAATGAAAATTTAGACTTTGCATCAGCAGAAATACGTGGAATTAAACCCCATAGGAAAGGCTTTAATTCCGAAATACTTCATCGAAAATACTTCAATTTTATTTTTTGGTTTTCTACTGTATGTTTTCAGAAATTTTGATAAAAATAAGTAGAAAATAGTGAAAAAATACTTTATTTTGAAGTATTTTGATCTGTTTTCCAATAAACATCATAATTGATTTGGATTCAAATGTGTCTTCATATTGAAAATCAGACATGTTTCTTAACTTCTTTACTTATGTTGTGTTTATGTTGATGAAAACACTTTAAAAAGTACTAAATTCTTTGGAAATAATGGTTAAATTCGTTTGAATTAGCATT
This sequence comes from Oedothorax gibbosus, assembly GCA_019343175.1. Taxonomy (NCBI): domain Eukaryota; kingdom Metazoa; phylum Arthropoda; class Arachnida; order Araneae; family Linyphiidae; genus Oedothorax; species Oedothorax gibbosus. The sequence goes on along the minus strand of JAFNEN010000348.1, from coordinate 273,968 downwards.
ATTTTAGTACATATCATTTATGTGTGTCACTCACAATAAAAAATCGGTTTTCAACATTTTTAATTAATAAAAAAGGTTTGGGAGGATTATTATACATATGATACAATTTTTTACAAAAGTATAAATATTTAGATTTGTTAATATATTAAATTACAGATGCATTGTGAGTGAAATGTAATTGACTAAGAAAAGGTACCCTTTTTTACTCAAAGTAATAACATTAAATTTGTGAATATACAAAATGAATAATAGAGTGTTATTTTTCATTTATATGCATATTGATATATTTTATAACTTATTCTAAATAAGTTAACACATTAATTTATAAATTAATATTTGCAGTGGAGTTCATTGGAAATAAAAAAAAATACTACAGTTTGCTTATAAGTGTTGAAAGTGAATAGTAATAGAAGGAGACAAAATCCAAAGAGTGCATTGCAAACAACACAGGTGTGTTGCCAATCCCAGCCCAACAAATCATGTTTAAATCAAAGAGCTATATGTAAAGAACAAACTATAAAAAATTCATAATGATATCTCATATAATTCATGAGAAAAATGTTCCTAAAGTTAGTAAAATTAACATGGCCGAGATAGAACAATCCGACTCCCCTTAAAAATTGTGGATCTTTAGTAATGAGATGGCTATCACGCCCCCATTCAATTTGGCCCAGTTTTTTAAAAAATAGTCTTAACATCTCTAATATATTAAAATTGGGTACTGCTATTGGAAATGGCAAAGTTAGTAACATTTTTAATATGAAAACAGTCTCGTATGAAAATTTTGTGTCACGCAAATTAACTTAAAATGTTATTTATAAACGAAGTCGAAAAGGTCCAATTCTATTGGATGAATAACGGCCGAAATAATCACAAGTGGGAACTTTTATTTGCGCAGCTGTACTGGATCCTTTTTTAATACAGTTGAACTCCAATTATCCGAAGCTTTGCCGATTATCCGAATTTCAGAAAAAAATTCCACCCGGCCATCTCTTATTGCTTGTCTTGGATGTCATGCCTAGTATGTAATTTGTTTGGACCTTCCAAAAAATTTACTATGCATGACGTCCAATAGAGACGAATAGAAACAAATAGGCCTAGTATAAAAGTTTATAAGTGGCATATAAACTTTTTAGAAACCAGGGTTGGTTGGTTGGTACACATGTATTTTCTGGCTAGAGCGCAGACTGTTAGCGTAGGCAGCTATCTTAACCACTAGGCCACCCGGGCCCACTTTGGAAACCAAGTTTCTAACATAAGTTGAATAAAAAAATTATTACAAAAAGCTATAACTCAAACTGCCAAAGCAGCACCTTACGCTTTATTTATAGTAGGTTGATGACGACCTAAACTAGAACTACATGATCTCACAGTCCAACAATACATCGACAAATGGTTCAATATACCGTTTCTTCCAATTAGATCCGATTATCCGATTTTCTGATTATCCAAATGTGGTTAGGTCAGAATTACTGCGGATAATTAGAGTTCTACTGTACTGATACACCTTTAATGGAAATAGAAAGCCGCGCCGAGAGGAGGAAAAGAGTGAAATTCTCCTATCAGTTCTTCAATGTACATATGTCACATCAAGCATGAAAACGCGCGCGGTTTTTCTGCATCTATGTTGAAATAAACGGGTTGACAACAAAAAACCGGTTTTAAAGAAATACGGTGTCAGTGATTTGTGTTTCTACTGTGCAATCGACATCTGCAAACTTATCCGAAATATGATTAAAAATAACACTCCGATTGCTTATCGCTATTTGAAGAAAGAAAAATACTGTATATAAGAACAATAACACTAGAAAGATATTACGATTTTTAATATTAAAAGAAAAGCTTAGTTTATCTACTTCAAAAATCAATTCTAAGCATGTATTTATTTGACAAACGTTGACATTTAGAATATTTTTTAATAAAATGGTAAGTAACTAGTTTTTATTTAGTTAGTTGATTTTTTTAAATATATTTTTTAATGTTTTATTTATTTTAGTAAAAGATTTTTTTGTATAAATTTTATATAAAGAATTTTATTTAAAATTATTGTGCTCATATTAATTTAAACTTCATTTTTAGTGGTATTATCCGATAGCTGCGGTTGGTGTTCTTTTATGTGTAATTAACGTTGAGGGCACGGAATGCCCTGATGGAAACCTAATTTGTCCCGAAGGTAAGAATATGACCCTTTTAAAAGTTAACATTTAAATCATAAAGGCGCATATAATTCATTTTTATGTGTTCAGAAAAAGAAAACTATTGAATTCAAAAGAAAAAATCTTTAATTTTGAAATTATATAAATATTCAAATAAATGAACAAAGAATTAATTTTTAAAGAATGAATTCCAAAATATTCCTTGTTTCACTGATGATGTTTATCTTAAACAGCATAATTTAATTAACAATACTTTTTGGTACTTCAATGTATTTTAATTAAATTGGATGATACTGATCTGGGTTCCCCTCTGTTTAAAACTTAAAGATAGGTACAATAAACCTTGAGAGAAAAACTTTCGATACTTTATATTTCCAAACTTTTCATTATTTTAAGACTGAAACTTTTTGAAATTTTATCCATGTGTTTAACATTGTATTGTAATATTGCAAAAAATGAATTTTATTCGCTTTATACCTTTTTGACTTATCACAAAATATGTGTTTAATTTAATTGCTGTTTAAAATATTTCTATGCTCATTTTGTTTTTTAATATTTGTATTGTTTTTTGTGTACAAAATAACCCTTATTTAAATCGATTTTTGCTAAGACTTGTTTTACTTTTATTAGTTGGCAAAAGGGTAATTTGAATCCCTTTTATTCGAATTTTCATGATCCGAAAATTGACTTAACCGGAAACATCGACCCCTTTAATTACTTTTATTGTGCTAAAGGGTGGTTGCGGTAAATCTTCGATATACTGTGATTGTTGACAGTCGCAGGTAAATGTCAACATTCACCGAAGTGAATGTCAACATTTTCCGGATTTCGAACATTCACCTTTCCTTTACTCACTCATAAACAAAGAACACGAAAAAAAATTGCACGAATTTTCAAAATATTAGTAAACCGAAACATATTTAACAGAAGCCTTCCCTCTCAGCACACAATATCGTAGATATCCCTGAGACATCTTTCCTATATGAATCTGACATTACGATATCGATATGGAAAGGTTATAAAAGCGCGCAACCCCCCGGTCTCCCCAAATTTCAGGCTGGGATACTGTCCGACCACAGTACCGAGGAATAATAAATTGCCGAACCCGCGTTCGAGTCCCGGACCTACAAAACAATGTCCAACGTAGTACTCTTACGCTGTTAAACACAGCAAAAAAAACTATACTTTACAGGAAAAAAACTATTGAAAGAAAAAAACAGTATTTTTCTGTAGATATTTCGTTTTTTTCTGTAAAATTAACATACATTTTATAGTGTGCTTATCTTTTCTGAATTATTAGATAAACAATGCTGCCCAGTGGAAGAGGGTTACGAATGCTGCGACAGAGATGCCTTGTCTCATACCCCAGCACAGTTCAGCTACTACAGGCACAATTCTATCGACAAAAATAACAAAGTTATTTTCCGATCCTGTGAGGAGTTCACGTGCCAGGGCACTTGTTGTTCCGACACCGATTGCTGCATCTACAAAGAAGGAGTGTGCTGCTCCGATAATACATGCTGTAGAAAAGGACAGACGTGCTGTCCCACTGGTAAGGGATCTTGAATAAGAGTAAAGCTCTATAGTGAAAAGTCCCGTTCCCCTTGTTATTTTACCGTTCTCTCTCCCAAAATAGCGTAAGAGGTGTTTATTTTATGGGTAAACGAGTTGGTTTGTAATATCAAAGTGACTACGTGCACGGGCACCGTACATGCATTGTGCGTACGGGTAGTAACTGCGCGTGCTAGGGGCGTATTAACAGTTCTACGTCATTCTTCCCAGAGCGTCGTAGCTCTGTGGTTCTTGTTCAGACGGTCCCGGACTTGATTCCCGTTCTTGGAAGAATTAAAAATGTTATTTTTTAAACTTTTTTTTTATTTTGCCCTAGATCATCATCACATTTTACGAGTTTTAAACCTATCTTGAAATTTGTATCTATTTATTATAAACGGCTATAACATTTGTTTTTTGAGAAAATAAAATTTCCCGGGGCCTCAAACGAGTGATTTGGCTTTCGATGGACCCCACAATACAGCCCCATGTTGGATACTGATGTTTTTTAGCGAAAACAAAATTGTTCGGTGTCCAAAAAGTGTTTTCTCAACTTTCAAGTCATACACGTGTACGCATTCATACACGGTTCCACCTTGAGCATGTACAGTTACTACCCACAACAACCTTTAAAAACGCATTTCTGCATAGAAGTAAACCAAAACAGCACCTAATTCAAATTATTACTATTACGCGTCAAATTGTTTTAACGTAACGTTATTTTGTTGTTGTTGTTTTTAATCCATTACTAGTATGTTGCAGTCAGATTAAATCAGCAAATTCGTTCTTGAAGAAGGTTAATTGATAGGATGTCAATTAGGGCAGGCGCATTAATTAACTAGAGGGGGGGCCGGAGGATTTTGAAATACAGCTGTAAATAAAAAGGTTAACCCCCCCTTAGGACCAGAAATTTAAAATATGACCCCCCCCCCCAAAAAAAAAAAAATCTGTCAAACAGGTCCACAAACCTGACCCCCCCACCCCCCCAAAAAAAGTGTGGAGTTGTGTAAGTCTTCGGGGAAAACCTCAAAGATTCAAAGAAAAACTCTAAAAGATCCTTGAAGGTGAAGGAAAGCCGAAGGTAGGCCGTAAAAAGAAAGGATGCAAGATTTAAGGCTCGATTAGTTGATGTTTACAATAAAGTTACAACTGAAACAGCAGTGGACCCTAACTTTGACTCAAATCTTCCAACATTCATTATAAATTTTGATGGTTATTTGTGCAAACTGACACCGTCTGACTCTGATAAATTGCTGGTGCTTGTAGAAGGCAATGTTTTCAATCATGAGGCTAAATGTTGTATCCTTGATCTACTGCCACAAGAGGCAGAAAAAGCATATTGGAATGCTTATGATGTTATGTATGCTAGTAGCTCCGAATGCAGCTCTTCAGATTGTAGTGATTAATAAAATGTGCCTAAATAAAATGTTTTTAATTGGAAACATATATCATAATTGCATTATGTACCGAATGTAATTTTTTCGTAGGTTGGGTCTACATTTGTAAAGGTGTGAAAAATTTAAAGATAATATTACTTTATTATACTTAAAACACAATAGTTTTGTTTATGGTGATATTTATTCTTAATGATTTTTTGAACAAACATTTTAATTTTGGAAGTTTTCATTCGAAATGCTAATATGATGTAAGTAAGTGAACTTTTAAAAGATTTTTTTGCGGAAATTATTTATGTTCTCAAAAGTTGGTAATTGTCGTTGAAAATAAGCAGATTTTTTTTAACTTCTGACGCCCCGCGATCTTGGGCTTATGAGGCGGAAACGTTTAACCTCTCAGCCACTGAGCCGCTTACTTTATGCATTTGTTGTGTAACTAACTTACTTGGTTAAATTTGAAAAGCGTCAATTTTACACATTTAGTGTGATATGAATTTTATATGCTTCGGGAATTTTTTTTCTGAAGACCTTAAAACTTAATAATAATTGTAACCCCCCCCCCCCCCCCAACTCCTTGGTAAATAATTGAAATATTAAAACCAGACCCCCCCTTTCAAGGATAAAATTTAATCATGACCCCCCCACATAATCCTCCGGCCCCCCCTCTAACTAAATAATGCACCTGCCCTTACCAAAGCATAGACGTTTCTAGGACTAGGAACTGACCTCAGATCTTCAAACACAGGGTATTAAAATCGCTTGGATAGGCAAACCTTTTAAAAATCTTCAACGTCTATTACCATCCTAATTAAAAGCAGTTACCCGCACGTTTAACCAACTTTATGGATAATAACTCGATTATTATTGGAAATCAGGATGCTAATGCTAAACATTATTTTATATTCAGTACTAAGGTAATACATTTAGCACATACAATACTGAACGGTAAAAATAAAGGTTTGCCAAAGCTAATTCTCCTGTAAAGTTGCAAAATGAATATACGACTCTCCCCGTGCACAGTTCTAAAATTTTACAACTTGGTCAAGAATCCGCTTAATATTCGGTCTGGATAGAAAAAAATATCAACTTTGAAGGAAAAAAAATTTATGCCGTTATTTGGCCATTTGAATAATGTTATTTAAAAATAATATGTAGGACATTGTTCATAAGTAATTCAAATGTCTTCTTTTATATGCCACATCTTAAATTTCGACATTTTCATTTATAAAAAAGCTTTTTAAAAAATATATTAAGACTTATATGTACGTATTAATCTACCGACATTAATTGTACATTATATTCAATATTGAAGTCTCGTGTTTTGCTTCTTAGTAGTTTTCAGTTAAAAATACATCTTTGAGATGTTATTTATACTCGTTTTTCATATAAATGAAAAAAGTTTAAATGTTCCATTCTCTTGTTACAGGGTGCTGTGACCTGGGGAATTTCTGCTGTGGCCTAAATCGGTGCTGTCCAGACAATACCACCTGCTGCGGAAGTCACTGCTGTTTACCAAATATAAAGTGCTGCCACGGGAAAAATTGCTGTCTTGAAGGAGACAAATGTTGCGGAAATGGGGATTGCTGTCCCAAGAACGGAAAGTGCTGCCTTAACGGACATTGCTGTTCAGAGGGGGAAGAATGTTGTGGCGACAAATGTTGTCCGGCTGGGGCTCCATGTTGTGGTGAGAAATGTTGCACGAATGGATCCCAATGCTGTGGTGAAAAATGCTGCCCCGCTGGATCTCAGTGTTGTGGTGATAAATGTTGCCCAGCTGGGTCTCAGTGCTGTGGTGACAAGTGCTGTCCAATTGGGTCTCAATGTTGTGGCGACAAATGTTGTACGGATGACTCTCCGTGTTGTGGAAACAAATGTTGCACAGCTGGGTCTCAATGCTGTGGTGAAGAATGCTGTCCGGATGGATCTGAGTGCTGTAGTGATATATGTTGTCCGGCTGGGGTTCCATGTTGTGGTAATAAATGTTGCACGAATGGATCCCAATGCTGTGGTGAAGAATGCTGCCCCGCTGGATCTCAGTGTTGTGGTGATAAATGTTGCCCAGCTGGGTCTCAGTGCTGTGGTGACAAGTGCTGTCCAATTGGGTCTCAATGTTGTGGCGACAAATGTTGTACGGATGACTCTCCGTGTTGTGGAAACAAATGTTGCACAGCTGGGTCTCAATGCTGTGGTGAAGAATGCTGTCCGGATGGATCTGAGTGCTGTAGTGATATATGTTGTCTGGCTGGGGTTCCATGTTGTGGTAATAAATGTTGCACGAATGGATCCCAATGCTGTGGTGAAGAGTGCTGCCCCGCTGGATCTCAGTGTTGTGGTGATAAATGTTGCCCAGCTGGGTCTCAGTGCTGTGGTGACAAGTGCTGTCCAATTGGGTCTCAATGTTGTGGCGACAAATGTTGTACGGATGGCTCTCCGTGTTGTGGAAACAAATGTTGCACAGCTGGGTCTCAATGCTGTGGTGAAGAATGCTGTCCGGATGGATCTGAGTGCTGTAGTGATATATGTTGTCCGGCTGGGGTTCCATGTTGTGGTGATAAATGTTGCACGAATGGATCCCAATGCTGTGGTGAAGAATGCTGCCCCGCTGGATCTCAGTGTTGTGGTGATAAATGCTGCCCAGCTGGGTCTCAGTGCTGTGGTGACAAGTGCTGTCCAATTGGGTCTCAATGTTGTGGCGACAAATGTTGTACGGATGACTCTCCGTGTTGTGGAAACAAATGTTGCACAGCTGGGTCTCAATGCTGTGGTGAAGAATGCTGTCCGGATGGATCTGAGTGCTGTAGTGATATATGTTGTCCGGCTGGGGTTCCATGTTGTGGTGATAAATGTTGCACGAATGGATCCCAATGCTGTGGTGAAGAATGCTGCCCCGCTGGATCTCAGTGCTGTGGTGGTAAATGCTGCACGACCGGGTCGCAGTGTTGTGCTAATAAATGCTGCACGGCTGGGTTTCAATGCTGTGGCAAAGAATGCTGTCCGGCTGGTTCTCAGTGTTGTGGTGATAAATGTTGCCCAGCTGGGTCTCAGTGCTGTGGTGATAAATGCTGTCCAAGTGGGTCCCAGTGTTGCGGTGATAAATGTTGTAGGGCTAGATCACATTGTTGTGGGGACCACTGCTGTTCAAACGGGTCTCTGTGTTGTGGTGAAAAATGCTGTATGGCTGGCTTTCCATGTTGTGGTGAAGAATGCTGTCCGGCTGGATCTCAGTGTTGTGGTGGAAAATGTTGTTCTTCTGGGTCTCCATGTTGTGGGGAGCAATGCTGTGCTGCTGGGTCTCAGTGTTGTGGGGACAAATGCTGTGTAAATGGGTCTCGATGTTGTGGTAGAGAATGTTGTAGTTTTGAGTCCCCGTGTTGTGATGAAGAATGCTGTAAGACTGGGTCTTATTGTTGTGGCGGTAAATGCTGCACAGCAGGGTCGTCATGTTGTGGTGGAAAATGCTGCAAGACTGGATCTCCGTGTTGTGGTGATAAATGTTGTACAGCCGGTTCTCAATGCTGTGGTAAAGAATGTTGTCCGGAAGGTTCTCAGTGCTGTGGTGATAAATGCTGTCCAGTTGGGTCATCATGTTGTGGGGATACATGTTGCACGAATGGATCTGAATGCTGTGGTAAAGAATGCTGTACGACTGGCTTTAAGTGTTGTGGTAAAGAATGCTGTAAGGGGTCTCAGTGCTGTGGTGACAAATGTTGTCCGTCTGTATGTGTTAATAGATCTTACTGTAATGGAAAATGCTGCTATGAGCCTGGGTGGACTAAATGTTGTGGAGGTAAATGCTGTAAGGATGGTTCACGGTGTTGTGATGGCCATTGCTGTGAGGATGGGTCACCTCGGTGTTGTAGTGGAAAATGCTGTAAGCCTGGGTCCTCCCTGTGTTGTGGTGGCAGATGCTGCGAGCCTGGGTCAACACTGTGTTGCGGTGGCCAGTGCTGTGCGGCTGGTTCTCATTGTACAATGGGAAGGTGCAGTTCATAGGGAAAGAGCTGGTGTAAAGGTAAATGGTGTTACACCTGTTCGGAGAAGTGTATTGGCGAAATTCATGAAAATTTCCAGATGAATTGCAATTCATTTAGGCCAACTGTTACACCAGTGACTGAAGCCATGTAGCCACAGATGAAGTACTATTTACCGTGATAACGAAAGGTTTTGAAGGTAAGAGCAAGATTGTTTCGAAGAAAGGTTTAAAAAAATAAAAATATATAGCCAGCAAAACTTTAGAATTTTATGTTAAGCTATTTTGTTCCTAAAAACAATAGTTGAATAAACCTTGTAATATATTAGAAATAAAAACTGGTTGTGCTATACTTATTTCTTATTTTGACTTACAATCGAGTTCCTACCATCCACAAAAATCAGATGAACTGCTTTAATCATTTCACCAGGGCATATTATAAGGTTCCACATTTGAGTAAGTACATTTGAGGGTGTATGATAGTTGCAGTGGGATAATAACGTGGATAATTACTTTAATTAAGGATAATAACTTTTAAAAAATTCGACAAATAGCTAAAGTTTTTATTTCCATCCTACATATTAATAAAACATCATACATCCATGTATTTATTAAAACATATATTACTTTTTTAAAACAAATGAGGTGTAAAAAATCATTTAAATTTAATGTACTATATCTATTTAATACGTAGAAAATTGTTTATGACATTCAATTATTCAAATTCGCAAAGTTAATTAAGACAGTTGTAGGTATTTTTTTAACGCACTAAATATTTCAAAGTAATTGCGAAGAACTTTGAGGGATTCAAGATTTTTACCAAATACGAAAAATAAATTAAATATATATTAATAGGGAGATTTGGGGAGCATCGATACTCAGAGAAGCTTATGTTACACGCTATCTATTTCTCGCCATATTACCCCATTAACAATCCATTGGTGAATACCATTATCATCTTCCTTACTAAATAAAATAATAAGCTGAAATAAACATGAATATGTATCTAAAGGCTATTGAAGTTGATGCGAAGGAAGTTGATGGAAGAAATTTTTTCGCAGATGAATCTTAAATATCCTTAGGACAGTTGTGAGAATATATATAAGGGGATTTAAATATATTGTTACCTGCCAAATTAAGAAGCAGATACACTGTTAAAAGTAAAACTCTCAATAAGGAGTACTAAGATGTTCTCATTTAATCGTGAAGAAAATATTCTCAAAGCAAATCTTTTAAAATCTCAAATTTGAGATCATACATGTTTCATCATACATGTTCAGATTACTTGTAACTTTTTTTAATCTTCGTTTATTCTTTGCTGCCCAAATCTGTGATTTATCGGAAAACTAATAAATTTAAAATGATCCAAAGTGTGAAAAATAGCTATTTACTTTTTTCCGAGATACACTGGTTTTACACTGGTACGAAAATCCCACAATACATGTAAAATGAGCTAATTCGAACTGACAAACCCAGTAAATCAACGAATGAAAAAAAGTTAAAATTTAATCGACTTTTTTTAGTAGGTTTGATCATCAATAGAATTTTTCCGTTAATTAGTTACTTGTAACACCGATTGACATTTCTAAATAGTATATAATATACTGTATGCAAAGTAAACCCAATGATAAGTCTAAATATAGCTCTGCGGCACATGGTGTTTGCAGAGAAGGGTAAAAATTCAATACGTCTGTAGCAGTGTAGTATACACTCTTAAAACAAAAGAGTGAAATTCACTCCTATAGGAGAAGTGCATTTTCGGCACCGGAAAGGAGTGGAAATTAACTCAGACTGAGTTAAAACCGCTCGTTTTAAGAGTATAGGACGCAGATTGTTTTCTTTTATTTCTTTTACCCACTCCGAAAAAGAGTGAAATTCACTCCTTTAGGAGAAGTGCATTTTCGGCACGGAAAGGAGTGGAAATTAACTCAGACTGAGTTAAAACCGCTCGTTTGTTTTAAGAGTGTACAACAACATCAAGTAGTGTCAACAGCCACTCGCAATTGTCGATAGTCTGTAGGGCAGTGAAATTACACCCTGTATAGGTCTGGGCGTAGATATTCACGTCGTAAGATCGAACAAGGTCTTCGGCAAAATAAATTCCAATTGGTTTCCAATTTGGTTGTCCAAGGATGGAATTTCATTGCACCATCCACAGTTACTGCAGGATTGTCATCCAATTCTCAAACTCCCGCTACGATGCGCTGCGCTCAATTTTTTACCAATCATAACCAAAAAATTAAAACAGGCATGATCTCAAATTTAAGAACTAGTGATTATTTAGAACCAGTTAACCGTTATTTTCAGAATTCAGAACACATTTTTAGCGCCTAACCATGTGTAACAAATACACAATATGTGATCTTGGCTCAATATCTCAAAATAAGAGAGAGTTACAAATGCCGAGACCACTCTCTACCAATACTCTTTGAATCTTCAGTCAGTGTTTCGACTTTGCAATGCAAAAAAATGGATAATTGATGTATAGACATGAATTATAGACATGAAGTATAAATGCGCAATTTACCGCACAGTTATCTGCATAGAACGTTCTAAACATATTTTCTCAATTTAATCAACTTTCAAATATTTAAAAAACAAACCCATTCCTGTATCTTAAGTTTAATTCGCATATTGACCTCATAAGCACTCATTTTATTTTATATTCATGTCATCATGACAATTCTTATAACATAATTATATTTAATAGAGGAGACAACGTTTTTAATGTTATCGCACTGAATTTTGCAATTTATACTTTTTTTATCAGTGCCGAAATTTAAGAGAGAAAAATATTATTTCTTCAATTTGTTATTTCCGCTATTTTAAATATTCAGTTAATGAGCCCCAAGCCTCAATATATACAGGAGACTACCTTCACACGAGACTACCTTTCTTGACTCAAAATCATTGTATACACATATAGAGTCGAGTCGGCTCAGTGGCTGTGAGGTATTATGTCCCCTCCTCATAAGTCCTAGATCGCGGGTTCGAGCTCCGGTTGAGTCGGCAGATTTTCAGGATGGGAAAATCGTCGGAAAGCATGTCATAGGATTAAATGGCGAGTAAAAGATCCCTTGAATATCCATTTGGCTTCGATTCTCTCGGCAAAACAAAATATCTTCATTCTTTATCAATTATCATCCACAGTGGGCTCAGATTTATTATAATCTGATTGTCAAAATTGGAGACGCCAAGAGATGGTGCCACAAAAAACGGCTCTAATTTCTGTGGAATATTCCGTGTTTGCAAAAAGCTTGATCCGCCTAAAAAAGAGCAACCCCGTTTTAAAAAAATAAAGTCGAATCTCGTTTACTTGAGCCATTATTCCATTTTCCTAAAATTTAAAATATTTTTTTTTTAAAAATCAAGGGTAATAACCTAAAAATTAAGAGATATAGTTTTATAAATTTCAGGAAAAAAAAGAACATGTGCTTAATTTTTTTTAACGATAACTATTTACAGATCAAATTCACATATTGATCAATAAAGTGTAAATATGTCTGACTTGCATAACCTTACCAACATATTCCTCTCATTTACATCCATAAAAGGATACGAATATTCGCTAATTCCATGTAACTGTAAGTCACAATTTAAAAAGCTTTTTAAATTTGAAAAATAAATTAAATTAAATAAAGCTCGTTACATCAGTTAGTTGCAATAAGTGTAGATCAGCTATTCCGCTATTTTTTTTTTATTTAAAGTTAAAAGTTGCATTGATAATCATTTTTTACACACGTGACTTACACTGCAGAAAGGGTAATTTTGAACGGAATTAGCCTATGGTATTCCTCTTTCATGTATTTTATTCATAAAACAGCTGCCTAAATTTCCTTTATTACAATGATGAAGGATAACTGAGGCACGCGCGTTCTCTACCGTTGCCTGAGATAAAATGCGACAGCACAGATAGAGTTAAACCTTGGGATGACGGTGTCGCTGTATCAACTAATCATAGATCGCACGTGGCCGAGGACATAATCATAAAAAACCACCGCAACCGTAAAAAAACAACCGTAACGTCGTACGCTAGCGCACTGTTTTGAGATATGACAATAACTATTAGATCTGAGAAAAACTGAATGTTCTAAAAGAAAAGAATTTTGTGTTATTTAAATATTCTTTGAAATTCTTATGGTACGGATTAGCAGACAGACGAAAGAAAGTCTAGAATATAGTATGTGATGTTGTACTTTTTTTTTTTTAAATATTAGATTGTTATAACAAAGTTAAAACAGACCGACGTAGGGCAGGCGGACAGAAAAGTGTAGACATATGAACACAAAGTTAAAAGGTAAGTCTCGACTCTGGTGCCATTCCTTTCTAACTAAAAAAGGAATTTTTAAACTCTGACGCTTAGAATTCAAACAGACTGTAATACGAGTATATGACAAATGTACAGAAAAGTTTGCAGGCAGAAGGACAAAAAGTATAAAAGTTTGGTTTTTGACGTTTCTAACAAAACAAGACGAAACGACATTTCTAACCAAAAAAATTTAATGGGACCGGTAGAACAGAATTTGGATTAGGGTACAGATAGATGAACATCACCATAGTTAATCATGATTTACATTAATTTTTGCAATGTGTTGAGTATTTAAAAAATACGACGCAGAACAAAATAATTAAAACAAAATACTAAATATTTTCGCCGAATGTAAAGTCGACAGACAAGAGTGACAATTTCGTGAAACTTGTAGCAACTTTAAATGACAATGCAATGTCCACATTTTTTCCCTTCCGTGAGCGAATGGGTCCTATAATTACAGGCATAAATCAAAGACTGGTGAAAATAGTAAAACGAGCATTTTGTACACCCAATCGTTTACAGACATGACTAAAGTTAACTAACCAAATCACGTGAGTTCGGCACAACGAAAAACTTGGCGTGTTTTTAAAGACCAGGCACTCAAATCAATTGAGTAGTTTCAATTCATTTATTTAAGTATCAATATATTTTTTTTGAGCGGCCCAGTGGCTGAGAGGTTAAACGTGTCCGCCTCGTAAGCCAAAGATCGCGGGTTCGCGCCACGGCTGAGTCGTCGGATTTTCTGGATGGGAAAATCTCGGACACGCATGTCATATAATTATGTGGCATGTAAAAGTTCCCTGGAGGGCCCATTTGGCTTGGGTTCTCTCGGCAGAATTAAATATCGGCATACTTTAACATCCACAGAGAGCTCAGATTCATTGTAATCTGTGCGTCAAAATTGGTAGCGAGAGTCCGCCTAGATGGTGCCACAAAAAATGTCTCTCAGTTCTGGGGAAATGCCGAGTCTGCAAAGGCTTGACCGCCAATGTTGCAGCCCCATTAGAAAAAAAAATGGAAATTGTATTGCAATTAAAAAGTTTATGAAGACAATTGGACATATCTTTCAAAAATAATTTTTCATTACCTTTAGTACTCACGACAAAATAATCGATATTCGACAAATATCTTAATCTTTCTTGTTAGTTTAGCGATTCGTGTTCGATCCACCTACCCACGTATTTTTACTATATGCTCAATCTAACTAATGTTAGGTTATTATAACAGACGCTGTGAGCAACATGAAATTCACAGCATCATACACCAATAAACATCCCATTTTATATAACTATTTTCATAACTTATGATTATTATGATCCAAAAATTGATAACATACAAATCCGGCGCAAGTACAAATAGCGCAATAGCGATATCTCGCTTTTATATATGAATCGAAAGTCTCAGTTTATTTTGTAAAGAATTATTTATTTGAAAACATCTGAAATTTTTATAATTTTAAATATAATGGTAAGTAATGAGTAGGTAATATTGTGCATGGTTAGATTATTAATTTATATTGTAAATATTAAATATGTTTTATTAATGATTGTGTAAATGTTGATTGCGTTTTATTTATGTTTATATAAATGTTAATTGTGTTTATGTAAATATTAAATGCGTTCTATTTATATTTATGTAAAAGTTAAATATGTTTTATTTATGGTTATGTTAAGGCTCGTATTAGTAAAATTTATACTAATGTTTTTATGATTTTTTTATGTCTTGCATTCAGATAAGTTTGAAAAGTTACTTAAAAGTTACTTTTCAGTGGAATTATCCAGTTGTTGTGGTCGGTGTGCTAGCATGTTTAAAAAACGTCGATTGCTTGGAATGCCCAGATGGACTCGTTTGCCCCGAACGTAAGTACTTACTTTTAACTTTAATAAGCACTTGTTAATATGTGTTTGTCTGCTTATGTGTTATAGATAAAATTACAACAATCAAACTAAAATGAAAAATCTTTAACCTGTAACTATACAAATGAAATCTCCTATAAATACAACATGTAGGTTCGTAACTCTCATTAGAATCGCTTCCGGACTATAGATTTCAACATCTCAATAATTTCCAACACATCGTTGAATTCCAATTATTAGGACTTTACTTGCCAAATGGGTTATTCCAATTGAATAACTCGCTGTTTTTGTTTACTACTCAATTCCCAATTTTTTAGTTTATTTGTCATAAATCAATTTGGAATGACGTCATAAAATGTAGCAAAATGTGATTCTTTGATTGTTAATTATTTGGTTACTAAGAAAGCGGCAAGGCATATTTTTTGCATGAAATTCTGGTTAGCTTTCATTTACATTTCTTATTTTTTTAGTGCAGTTTGGAACAGTTTCATGGTTTTTTAGTTATCACTAAATATTTAATTATTATTCGAAATACAAATAAATCAAGCAGACAATAAAAAATATTAATTTAATTTGTGAAAGGAAATTAATAAAAATAGATTATTTTGGCTTTTAGAAGTTTAAATTATAGCTGGATGTTGTGTTTTGTGACTTAACGGAAAATAAAATGGAATGGAAAAAGCAGGTGCCTAAGAATTTAGCAGACTAAATTGTACTTATGCTTAAAGAAAATCTTAGCTCTTATAAAAAAACATAGATGGAGATAGCCCGGAATGACGAATTCCACATCTTGAAAGAATTAGATATAAATTAATTTTGAAACTTAAATTGCATTAACCTCTTCTTTGTTTTTAGAAAAACATTGCTGCCCCTTTGAAGAAGGTTATGAATGTTGCGAAAATGATACCCTGTCTGATACCGTCAATAATACCCTTTTTCATACCGGCAATAATACCCCGGCATCAGGCTTAAACTGTCCCGAGAAAAGCAAGCGCTGCCCTAATGGACAATGCTGTTGGGACGGTGGGGAATGTTGTAATGACAAATGCTGTGCCACTGGATCGCAGTGCTGTAGGGACAAATGCTGTACGGCTGGATCTCGGTGTTGTGGTGACACATGCTGCACGGCTGGATCTCAGTGTTGCTTTGACAACTGCTGCCCGGCTGGATCCCAGTGTTGTGGTGGAAAATGCTGTACACCTGGGTCAATTTGCTGCGGTGACAAATGTTGCGCGGCTGGTTCTCCGTGTTGTGCTGGTAACTGCTGTATGCCTGGGTCTCAGTGTTGTGGTGACAAATGCTGTAGAGTCGGGTCCCATTGTTGTGGTGACACATGCTGCACGGCTGGGACCCCTTGTTGTGGAAACCAATGCTGTCAGGCCGGGTTTCATTGTTGTGATTTTCAATGCTGTCCGGCCGTATATAAATGCTGTGGAGGCAATTGTTGTAGATAGTAGCGGATCCAGAATCTTCATTTCGAGGAAAGTAACGGTCTTATATAGACATTCATTTATAAATGTTATGTTTGTACTTGTAAGTTATTTTTAGTCATTAATTAATAATTATTCATATTTTTCTTATTAATTCGTAATTATCAAAAAGTTTGCTTAGTTATTAATTAGTTAATAATAATGAAAAACAGGTCATATGAGGTTTTGTGCCCCCTTCCCTGGGTCCGCGACTGATTGTTTTACGGTTGATGGGTCTCGTTGATGTGGGGAACCATGCTGTAAAGTTGGAACTAAGTGTTATGGTTTTGAATGATGTACCTCTTTGTCTCCATGATGTGACTTAATTAATAAAATACACTATTAATACATTTATCTAGTACTTGTCTCTTCCCTCAATAGTTCGACACTGTTTTTAAAAAAATGTTTTGTAGTTGTTAATACTTAAAACTATTGATCAAAGCAAACAAAATGACGATGGATTTTACAGTTATCTTTCGAATTTCACATTGCTGAAATCCATTATCACTTTGTGAAGGACCGTACTTCTGGAAATTTTCGGTCAATTGGTCAACTTTGATGAAATGCTCAAAATTGTTGTTATGAACTTTTTTATTTAATCATGCAAAATTGATTGTTTCCTGCTCTTTACACCGAGTCAATTCTATCTTTGGGAAAAAAAGTGGTACAAAGCCCCTCTATTTTGAACCACACTCAAATTATTATTTTTGTTCTTCTTAATTAGTTATAAATTGTTATTTAAATTGTTTTATAGCGAGTAATGATATTGACTTCAGCAAACCAAATGAAATAATGGATTTTAAAGTTATCTTTCGAACTTCCCAATTCAGAAATGCATTATCAATATGTCAAGATTGCGCAGTATTCGCTAAAAACTTGTTCATATCTCTTTAAGAGAATAAATATATTTCATGTTTTTTCTAAAAATGGGAAAAAACTAACATTGGACATTAACATTGGAAATTATCTGAGAGGCAACGGCAAAAATTAAATGAAAAGAAATGCAGGATTTTTCTTAAAGGTTAAAATGTAGATTGTGCGGGTTAACTCAAATACGATATGCAAATTTCCTGGTATTAAAGGGGTAAAAACCGAAGTTGATCTTATGGTAACGTTTTTAAATAAATGCCTGCGCCACCGTAGCCCTCATGAGAGTCTTCAACTCAAGCCATCTGCTGACCCCACTAGTTTCGACGCTGCCAGCGGTCTTCTGCAAGATCGCGTCAGTGTTGGACCCCTTTGTCTACGCCCTGACCAACCAGCAGTTCAAGGACGTGCTGGCGAGGAAGCTCCTGTGCCTCTGCAGGTTATACAGGATGTAGAACTCCAGGACGATCCCCAATTTCGTCAAGAGAGTGATCGTGGTCGACGAGGGCACTCTGACTCTGGAGAATGCGGGGATTTCCTTTTCAGACGACGAAGCCGCACAGTGCGAGACGTCACAGAACGGCAACGAATTCCGGTTGAACATTCGAAAGGTGTTTTCGATGAACGCATTGGAACTGGCCTCTGCCAGGACACTGAAGGATAAATCGGTCAAGGACAATTGCGCAAAGCATCACAGTGATAGCGAACTGAACGACAATAGAAAACTGACGAGCTTTCTGACCTCAAGGAAATGTCAACTTGTTAAGAGTGACACTCCTATTCAAAACTCCCAAATAATCCAAAAAGCGATAAAACCATCACCATTACAAAATTAAGAAGGATAAAAGTTTTGTTTCGGCTTTGGGTGACACAAGGTGCGACTTGTGCGAACCCGCCAATCATGCAAACGGAGATAAAATCAACAACGGAGAGAAGAGAGAGAGGAGAGAGAGAGAATTGATTCGTTCTTTCGTTATTGGGTCGTTGTTCGTTTCGAGAATTGATTCGTTCTTTCGGTATTGGATCGTTGTTCGTTTCGAGAATTGATTCGTTCTTTCGCTGAATTGATTCGTTCTTTCGGTATTGGACCCATCTATACAATAAAATTTTAATGAGAAAATTTATTGTATGATCTGGACCGATGTTATAATTTTAATGTAGTATGTAAGTGTAACTGAAAGCCAAAGTTTCAAAAACTATCATCAATATTTTGTTTTCGAGATTTTTCGCGTCAAATGGTTCGTTTTCAGAGTATTCACCCAGAAACGCTTCTTCACAAGATTTGTACACCTTAGAAATAAACACCAAACACAGCATTTAGTTGTCATTTCGACTTTAAAAAACCAAAATGGAATGTTTTCATAAATATTCTTTCGCAAATATAATTAATAGGGGAGAATGGGGCTAGTTTTCCCATGGGGTAAGTTTTCCACCATGCCTAATATTGGAAATGAGTCTTTGGGGGGAGCCAACTGTCTGCGAAGTTTATGAAGCAACACGGTCTATGTCACTCACAAGAATTTTTTTTCAGTTGGTTTTGTAATATTTTCGTTAGAGCTGTTTTTATGATTTTTCAACGTTGAGCAATTTTTTATGTTTACATTCAAATCTAAATCAAACGTACTTTCATTTAACTTACAGTTGTATCATTGCGTATGATAAAAGGTGGTTCCTCTCTCTACTTAATTATGTATTTTTTCGAAATACATAATCCTCCATAATCGTCAAGGCACTATTAAGTCAAAATATGGTAACGGGACAGGTTTTCCAAAATTTCACGGGGCGAAAATTCCTAGAATGTCTTGCGTATGAACGTGCTCCAACCTTTATGATAATCAAAAAATGTAATTATTTTTAATGTATAATAAAATAATATTATCATACATTAAGTTCTGATTGTAAAAAGTTTTGTTTCCTGTTAAATAATCGTCTTACATAGTAATAAAAAGATATGCTGACAGAAATCGTACCATTCTAAAGCGATATACGTTGCTCTAATTACTGTTAAGAATAGATATAGTAGCGTAAAAGCATCCAAGAACTTAAATATTGCCAATAGATCGTGAATAATTGCACTGGAAAATGTTAATATATCATGTTGACCCAAAACTTTGGAGTAAATTGGCTGACTAAGAAAAAAGAGAAGCTGTCTCACCAAACTTCAGTGCATGCGATATGATTTTTTTTTTTTTTGCAATCTTTAGCAATACTTTAGAAAACCCCTACAAAAGAGTACCAAACAATAGTTACACAAAAGGAGAAGTTACACAATTTGCTTGATTTCCAAGTGATCCAGGTGATAATGACCTGTATATAACAATTTGGTGTAGTAAAACGGACGGTTTTTTTTACAGTTTTAAATATATTCTAGGTATAATCTTTTGTGCTATTTTAGTTTGCAATAAAATGTACATTATTGCAAACTAAAATAGCACAAAATATTATACCTGGAATATAGTTACCTAGAATAGAGAATTTGTTTTTTTGTTTTTTAAAAATTTAATGTTTTAAATATTTTTAAGAATAGTTGGAATATTTGCCCCATCCATTTTTGGCAATCTTGGAAAACGTACCCCGTTTACGGGGCATGTTTTCCAGCTCAACGTGCTTGCATTTAACCACTCACTGCCAAAAAGTGTGTTTACTTTTTAGAAAAGTAGTAATTCTAGGTTATAAATAACCATGTGAGGAATGCAATTATATCTTATTTTCTTCAATATAAATGAAAATACAAAATTTACATTCCAAAAGAAGAAAACGTGGAAACGAGCCCCGGTCTCCCCTACTCTTTGTTGTTTACAAAATGTATTTACACTTCGTACAACAATTGTGTATAATTTCTTGCCTTAATAATTAGATTAAGATAGACTATTATAATAGATTGAGCTAAAAACGATTTATAATTATTTGAAACAAGTAGGTTTGTAACAGAATCCGTCATTTGACCCGCTTCCACTCAACATTTGTGTTCAACTGGGAAAAAGCCGTCAAACACTGTATTAATTCTATATTGAACATTTTCAGGATAAATTTGGCTAGTTCCATTTATTTTCTATCAAAAATTCAATAATTGTTTCTTATTGTTTGCTAAATTAATTTATACTCAAAGATAAATATATAATATTCCTCGCTTTTAAATAGAAGCGAAACATTTCATATTAACATACAATAAAAGAATTTCTTTCTGAAATATATTTGCATATATGGATTTCAAACTGATTGTCGCAAAAATATATTTCTTTGAATTTATTATTTGAAAGAAATAAAGTTTCTCGAGCGATTTTTGTGAATGGCAATAGTGATTTAATAGTAATAAAATGGCTTCTTATGTTTTTTAAATGAGCATTGAATTTTGCAGTTTTTTTAAATAATTAAAGTACTTCGAATTCAAATTTTTTCTGAGATTTAAATGTCTTCGAATTTCGATGAGCTGAATTTTTTAACACATCACACTTGCCTGCAGCATTTGTAGTTTGGGCTTTGAAAGTGGGTGACAGACAGACAGATTGACAGGCGGACTGAACGATTATAATACGTTCCATTTTTTACGTTATAAACGTATAGTGTGGAAGCTAAAAATTAGAGATAATGGATTTAGAAAGTTTTTTCGATTTCCCGAAAACCGCAATTTGGAGTTATATTTTCTTATTCAAACAACCTATTAAATTGGGAGTCATAGTAAGTGAACACAATTAGTCATAAAAAAAAGTGCCGGTAAAATGCCATATTGCTTATTATTATCAGTTTTTTAATTACTCTTTACCGACGCAGCTAAGACGAAAATTGTCAGAAAAAATTAAGGAACAATACGAATTTTAAATGTTTACTGATTTCATATCTAAAATATTCTAAATATTCATTTTTTCTTTCGAAAATTTTAATAATTATTTCTTATCGTTAGCTAAATTAATTTATATACAAAGAATAAAGATATAATATTCCTAGTTTTTAAATAGAAGCAAAACATCTCATATCAACATACAATCAACGAATCTCTTTGTCAAATATATTTGACGGCATTTCAAACTGATTTATGTCACAAAAATAACTTTCTTTTAGTTTATTATTTAAAAGAAATAAATTTTCCCAAGCAATTGTGAATGACAATGGTGATTTAATTCTAATGAAAATGGCTTTTTATGCTTTTTAAATGATAAATTTTGCAGTTCTTTAATAATTGAAGTACTTCGAATTCGAATCTTTTTCTGAGATTTTCATTTCTTCTAACTTTCTTTCTTCGATGCGCTGAACTTTTTTACGTATTACACGTGCATGTAGCATTTGTAGTTTGGGCTATGAAACTTGGTGACGGACAGACAGATAGACAGACAGACTGAACTATTATAATACCTTCCACTTTTTAAGTTTTTAACGTAGTAATAAGGAAGCTAAAATCTAAAAATTATACAAGCAATCTATATGAAAACAATCTATCTTTTTCAAACAATCTCTGAATAGTGTAATTTTCATTTTTTTTCAGGGAAAAAAACCGCAAAATAATGAATATCACATTGAAAAATTTGTGTATTGACGCCCTTATATAACTAATCATTAATAAACTTAGAAATTTGAATTAAATTTAGCTTTTCATGCAGAAAAAGGAACGCTGCGACCGTTTTCCCAATAAACAATTAATGAACCACCAAAGAATCACGTTATAGGTCCTTCCAAAACGATCAAGTTACCGAAATACTCGGAAACGTTTTTAAGAATTACATCCCTAAAATTTCAGTAATGATCTTAGAATTAGCAAATTGGAAACTAAAACAAATTGAACTAATCAACTGACTCTTGAATTAAATTCACTTAGATAATTGGAAACTAAATCTAGTTTTACAAAATGCTTTGGAATCACTTGGTGACGGGAGATCTAAGGAGTTTTATATCGGTTTCCTTAATTGCAACAATTAAATCGTATTTATTGCTAACTGTATCGTATTCCTTAACTGTTGTCAAAAAATTCGCATATCATATTTAACCTTCTGAAACCCCAGAAGCAAATCTTACACATAAAATTTTATATTTAAACATATTTTTAAGAACACACACATCTATCCATCTATCTACCTATATGTATATTTATCGATAGTGGAATTCAAGAAAATATTTTTTTTATTGTTCACTAGTTGTTTACTAAGAAAGTGGCACACAGCGCTCCATTTCTAACCTACTTTCTGCTTTTTTTATTTAATTACAAATAATTAGAAAATGGAAGGTAGGTTTTGGCATTTTGGTGATCTCCGTCTGTCCATCCGACAGTCCATTTTCCCGTACCCTTCTTCCAAAATCTGTTCTAATCGTCCGGGTTTTTTTAATCTATTTTTTTTCTTAGAAAAGTGTAACATCAGAGACTATTCTTTTGTCCTTCTGGCTGTACGCTCTTTCGTTCTCTGTTCTATGATGATCTGTTTTGACTTCGATCGAACACTCCGTGTTTTTTTTTTAAATGCTAGAATGACGTTAAAAAGTACTATGAGAAAATCCGTACAAAATCCGTACTATGAGAATTGCAATGAGTATTAAAGTAACAGGAAAGTGGGCTATTCGTGTTTTTTCAGAACTTTTTGTTAGTCATTTAAATCTGTGTTGCCACATAACAAAACAAAGAACTTTATTTACTTAAAAGGAATATTAGAAAGAAAATTTAATTTTGTTAAATAAATCAGTTTGTAGCAAATAAATTTATTTTACATAATTTATTATTTAAAAGAGAGGCCCATTGGCTTAGTGGTAGTGCTTCGAATTGCCACGCCACTGGTCCGGGGATCGAGTAACGGAATAGGGGAAGATTGACTCATCCTTTCATTCCTTAAGTGTGTCGATAAAATGGGGACCAATCATAATGGGAACTAAACATTGGGGGTGCCGCGTGAGGCTGACCATATCCGGGACATGCCTAGCACCCCAGGGCCCTTGGTCACGTAAGCTGGAATGGGCACGGCAGGCCTTGGCCCACTAACGGGCTGTTGCGCCAAGGAGTTTAGTTTTTTAAATAAATCAGTTTGGAATAACGTCATAATACAATATATGTAAAATAGGAATATTTGATGGTTCATTATTTTTTTACTAAGAAAGTGGCACAGCGTTGCTTGTTTTACATAAAAATATGGTACAAAAAACAATAAAAATGTAGGTTCTACTGTTTTTCAGATCTATAGTTATGCCAAACATTTTTCAGAATTTAGAATTTACATTTATTTTTATATTTTTGTTCCACTAGACATTCCATGAAACTTGTATGCCTTTTTAATAGGACATATTTTGCTTATAATTCATGTACAAATATTTTAAAATTCAATGTTGATTCCTTAACATGGACACAAGTGCATAAAAAAAAGTTTTTAGCCCCACACTAAACAAACCGCAATATTTTTCTAAATTTTGAAATTGCCGCCAGGGGGACAAGGACAAGCGATCTTAAATTCGGAAAACCCAAATATTCGGTTCGTGAACGGAAGCACCTCCAAGTATTCAACAGGTCATCTCCGGACTTCTTAAAACTTGCGTAGTATGTGAGTATTAATTTTGTTTAACCCTATTATTAAAAGTTTTTTTAACAAAATGTAAACTTGTTTTCAGTGTAAAAGAGAGAGATATTTTAATTTAAAATTTTTAACTCGTAAATTAATTTGTTTGGATTTTTAAATTTTAGTTATGTAGAATACGGTTTTAAAAACTACTTCATATTTTATATTTTAAGAATTAATAAACTAATAAAATGTGTATAGATATATTCAAAAAATTACGTGAATTCAAGAAAAACTAACATATTTTTTTTTGGGGGGGGGGGGGTAAATGTTTTCCTCTTGCGGTCTTTCGGAGGGGGAGAGTAGATTTTAAACGGTAGTAAGATTTTTTTTCTTTTTATGAATTTTAATTTTAGCTCCAACATTACGTTCATAAAAATGATAGGAAAGGCTGATTTTTCATTAAGAAATTTTTAATTTTAAATGAAAAGCACACAAATAAAAGAAAAGTTTCGTAATAACAAAATGCTTTCAAAAATGATTGTTTAATCTATCGAGCAATATTTGGATAAAAGTTCTCCGTATCTAATTTTATAGTGTAAAAAATTGGATTTCTTAGTTTAGTGAATATTAGTTTATAGCTTTTGACAAAACTTGTTGTGCAACTAATGTGCAACAAATTTTAAATTTTGATATTTTTTTTTCTCGTGTTAACTTCTTTGAAGTTTATGAATTTAAATAACAAACAAAAATATTAAATCAAAAAATTAATCCCTATTAATATAAGGTGTTACAATGTCTTGTTAAATGAGGTAGATATCTCCCTTATTTTAACTTTGCAGGTGTTTAAACATCATCACTTCCAAATAAACTCCTTATTTTTTTTCACATGTAAATCTACAAGTTACTTGATTTCGATTTTAGTTATTATTATTAATTGTTTTTGTAAAACAATCTAATTTTTTTGTAAACTTTTTAGGTCATTATTGAAGCCTCACGTGTTTTTTTTCGTTGCATATAAAAATTTTAGTTTTGAAAAATCATCTATAATAATAAAAATGAAGTTTTGTGTGTTTGTTTGTGGGTATGTCTCTTATAGACTCATAAACAAGACATTTGTTTGACTCGTAACTTAGCACAAATGTGTAGTTCATACTTAGATTATGATTTTTGAACTTTCAGAGCTCAAAATGTTATATTTTTAGAGAAAATTCGAATATTCTGAAAAAAATACACCACTTTCGCTCAAATCCGATCATTTTTTAGCTTCCACACTACGTTTATAACGTAAAAAGTGGAAGGTTTTATAATCGTTCAGTCCGTCTGTCTGTCCGTCTGTCACCCACTTTCACAGAAAGAACCACAAGTCCCACAGACAAGTGGGATACGCCATTTTAAAGCAAAAAATCACATTAGGCTACATTCCAAATTTCATTAAAAAATTTAAATTAGAAGTTTATTTAAAATTTAAATAACTAAATTTTTTTTATCTACATTGAAATAACATGCAAATTCTATTTTTATTCATATTTTCACTGTTGTCATCCACAAGTCCCACAAACAAGTGGGATACGTCATTTTGAAGCAAAAAATCAGATTAGGCTACATGCCAAATTTCATTAAAAAATTTAAACTAGAAGCTTATTTAAAATTTAAATAACTAAAAATTTAATCTACATTGAAATAACATGCAAATTCTATTTTTATTCAATATTTTCACTGTTGCCATTTCGTTAAACGTACGAGAAACTTTTGTTAAAATAAAAATACACTTTTGAAAAAATATTTATTTATGTGATATAATTCGGTTTGGATTGTTGTATTATCACAATAGAGTTCTTTTAATGGTTCTATATATATGTATGTAGAAAGATGCATAGAGAATTCTAACTTGGCATAAAAAAATATGCAAAGTTTCTCTTTTATTTTTAAAGCATCAATTGTACTAATTATATATTTTTTGAACTGTAAATTAATTTAACAAACTATAAATAAGTGAATTTTCGAAAGAAATGTAAATGAGAAATTGTGGCGACACAAAAATATTTATTAAAAAAGATTACATCATTATTCTTCGAACTTCAAACAAATTTAGCAAACGATAAAGTCTAATTATTAAATCTGAGAAAGGAGATTAATGAAAATAGTTAATTTTGGCGTTTAAAACTTTGAATTACAAATAGCTAAAGGCCCTGTTTTTATTAGAATTAAATCACATTTGCCATTCGCAACAATCGCTCGAGAAACTTTAATTCTTTTAGACAATAAATTAAAATAAATTTATTTTTGCGACATCGATCAGTTTGAAATGACGTCAAATATATTTCACTACAGAATCCTTGTATGTTGATATGAAATGTTTTCATTCTATTTAAAAGCGAGGAATATGACATATTTATTCTTTAAAATATAAATTAATTTTTGCAAACGATAAGTAATAATTATTGAATTTTCGAAATAAAATAAATGAAACTAGCCAAATTTAGCTTGTAAATGTTAAATATAGAATTAATGTTGTGTTTGGCGCGTTTTTTCCTGTTAAACACAAATATGTGGAAGCGAGTTAAGTGACAGATTCTGTTACAAACCTACTTTTTACTTTCCTGATGCCTTCTGCTGAAAAAATTAAATAAAACTTTTAACGAAAATAATTAAAATTGAAAATGTTTATTTTATTCTGTTGCCATTACCTTCAGAAACTAAATTCATTATGTGAAAAACAATTGACATGTTTCAAGTGACGTAATTCCATCCAGTCTTCATTCTAGGATTTTATTGTGGGTTTAGGTGATGGATTTCTTCATTGATGGTTCTGTTGATTGCAAAAATGTGCATATTTAAGCTATTTCCGTGAATTATAACTATGATGGTTGTTCAAGACCATCGTACTAGAGCTACATTTTAGGGTTTTGTTTTCACATTTTCGCCAAATAGTTGCCAAACGCGCCAAATTCTTGCCTAAACGCGCCAAATAATATTTTTTTTTAATTTATAAGCTGGTTTGTTGTTCGAAGGCCATTGTGGTAGAGCTGTATAATAAGATTGTTTGTAGCTATATCTCTTTTCTCGCCAAATTCTTTCCAAAAACGCGCCAAATGAGCTAAAAGGTTTTATATGTTTATGAGTAAAATTGCGATGAATTTTATGAGTGCATTTATAGCGTATTTTTATATTTTGGATTTTTAAGGTAATATAATTAACAGTATTTTATACTTTATAACGAGCGGGAATAATAACATAAGTTTATTATCCTATAATGGATTAAATTGTACATATACTTGGATCAATTAAAACTTTTTTTTTAGTCCGTGCGAAGTACGGGTATTTATTTGCTAGTTTTAAATATAAAAATACACCGTGTTTTAAAATTTTTAAAACTGGGAACTAGTTGTTCGAAATACAAGAGAATCAAGTCTACTTTTTGACATTTTAGAGTTAGAATCAACGCAATTGCATGCACCAACTATGTGGAATTTTAGTGCACTAATGAAAAAAAATCCTAGTTCATAGCTTTTTTAATTCAAAATATGTTAGGAGGTAATTTTGTTATATAACTTTAACTTTAAACATCTGTAGCTCAAAGAAGATTTTTATAGATTTCGTTCACTTGTACTCTGAGCCCTTCATTTCTCCTTTATTTCTATCTATCTGTCTGTCTATCTCTCTTAAAAAACTAAGGGTGTGAAACACCTCTAGTTTTGTAACACTACGCGACTTTCAATTACCACTCAATAAATCAATGCACACATTTAAAGGTAATTACTTACCTAAAAATGTCATTTAAATTAACTTCAAAAACCTAAAGAAATTCTAAGGCACCTCTTGCACAGGCGCAATTTTTTTTTAAACCTTATTATGGCGATCGGCAGGTACTGGGTACTCGTGCATAGAATTTTAAATCTGTATCTCTTTTCGTTTTTCAGCATCACAGAAAAAATGTTTTGTTGGGAGAACCAAATTTTTTTTGTCGAAGTGTTTTGTCGACTAACTTTGTTGACTTAACATAATTTTACTTGTCCCAACAAAACTAGTAGTTTCACCTGTATAAAACTTGTCGAGTTGAAGTAAGCTCAGCTTGCTATTGTTTGTTTCCAACTGTGACGTCATGGCGTCTATGTCAGCAACAGTAAATCGAAGGAGTAAACCTAAATTTCCAATCGTAATGAAAAGACGATTGTTGGTGGCCGAGTTGGAAAATCGACCAACTTCACACCGAGAAGGTTCCCGGTTCGTATCACATCCAGAACTACAAACGTATTTGTGATGGCGAAAATATCCATCAAAATCAAGGGGCTCTTCGAGTACACTGGAATAAACGTGCTCGAATATCTGTAAAGCTAAATCTGTAAAGCCCGAGTGAACTAAGTTTTTATTGAACCAACACAATCATTTGGAAAATTTACTAAACTTTTGTTGAATCAACAAAAAATTTGGTACTGACAACAAAGTTTTTCTCTCTCTCTCTCTCTGTTAGGGCTATATTAACCAAAAAAATTTGTTGAATCAACAACATTATTGTTTTTTCCACAAAATATTTTTTCTATGCAATACCTTAAAAATCCCTATTTTTATCGGCACCCTCCAAAACGTATAGAATAGAAAACACAAAATCTCCATTTCTGATGTTCGAACCCACCGCAATACTTTCATTGCCTTATAATTCATACCAGATAATTGAAAGTAAAACATTTAAGAACCATTATAAAGAGAAAGATCTTCCCAATATCGAAGGTAGGCGCGATCATTGTCCCATTGATACTTGATCCTGCAAACAGATACAATTTAATGATTCAACCCCTTTTACTTTATTAGCATAAAAAAGAAGACGTAGCACGAAGGTCAAATACGATTTCGAAGTCTCTAAAAAAAAACTTTTTTACCGATAAATTTATAAAACATTTTGTATTTTAAAAAATGTTAGAATAGACATTATTTACGAAAACCTTATAGAGCTTGTTAGTGCATTCCTAGACACAAAAAATATTTTTTTAAGACATTAAAGCTCAAATTCCATTCCATTGATCGGCTCCTCAAATATTAAACGATATATTTTTTAAAATTGCAAAATATACTTATAAATATTTTCTGATTGAAAAATATGTTATTAAAAATAATGTATTTTTAGGGCTTTAAGCTCAAATTCCATTACAATGTGCCCTTTAGCCAAATATTAAACGATAGTTTGAAAAAAAATACTTTCGAAATATACTTTTAAAAATATTTTTGTTCGAAAAATATATTTTTATAAAGAATATTTGCTTAGGAATTTGCTCAATAGTGAAAAGGTTAAGTCAAAAGTATTTGGAAACAAATTTGTTGTCGCATTATACATAAATAGTAATAATAGGAAAATATAATGTTTATTATATGGCTGAATTTAATAAAATAAATCGACGTTGATGACTCAGTTAAGCCGAAACTTAATTGATTATACTAGATTAAACATTTAACTGGTTTTCTAACTTTTACTGGTTTAACTTTTTACTGAAAAGGTTAATTATTATTATTTTTTAAAATAAATTTAATTAATCTTAAACATGTAGCAACTAAAAAAGAACACTTAATCCCTTTATTTCTAATTTAAAGTTACTAATTTATTATTAGCTAAGGAAAGTTACACATGTGTTGGAGAAATTTAAGAATGCCTTTTTTAAATATTAGCTACTGCAAAAAACATTAAACAAAGGATAACTTTAAACAAATGAATTCAATGATGAATAATTAATTAGGTAAAAGATAGCAAATCATTACGTATATCTTATGTGACTTTTGTAATCAAAGTAAGGAATTTGGTTTTGAAAAATTAAACAATTTTTTGGTTAGATCATTATCATTTTATTTGACAAAAAAAAGGGAAATGCTTTCACTGCTGGGGCTTTAAGTGTTAAAAGCGAGAATAGCACTAAAGATAATGTTAAAAATGTACAAATATTTGATTCCTCCTACTCTAAGGAGGAGTATTGAAAACATTTAGGAGCAGTAGTTTTTGAAGCTCTCTAACACTTATCCGTAAAACCCAAAGGAGGTGAGGGGAGGTTCTGACTACCTCCTAACCCACCTTGGCAACGTTACACGCGCCACTAGTAGGTTCATTGGAGGAAGAAAGGAAAAAAAAGAAACAAGGGTGAAGATCTTGTGGGAGGGGTCTTACAAAGGATGTAGAGCCAATGATGATGAAGTCCTAAGATTATTTTTCCGTGTATAAATTTATTTCTGCTGTATACTTAAGAATTATAAGTTTATTTAATAAAAAATAAAGTTTTACAATCGTGTATGCCGAGCATTAATAAACTACCATGGCCACTAAATGTGGCACCAGCATTTCTTTTTATGATTGTCACGAGATGTTAGATCGTTGGAATTTTTCCCTTCAAAAGATTGCAAATTATAAATTTTATAAATATTTGTGTGTTTGTGTGAACAAAAATTTGTGTCGTCAACGGTTTTGAATTTAGCAAAAAGTTGAAAACTTTTTGCTATGTATTCGGTTAACTAACAAAACTTAGTTATCACACACATGATATATAATGCAAATTCAGAAGAGCAATCAATAGTCATCGTTAAAGAATTCTCATATATGGTTCGTAAAATGTTTATTGAGAAACAAATAGCAAAAAAAAACTTTCCTTCCGACCGAACGGCCTGGAACAGAAATTTTAAATTAAATTTATTTCAAATAACGTATTTGTTTTATTTTTAAATCATAATTAGGTTTATTTTTTAAGTTATGATCTTAAAAACATTTCCAAATGAAAAAAGTACATTATGAATAAAAATTTATTTATTATAAAAGTTTTAACTTTAAGGTTATTGTAAGAAAGACTGATGCACAAAATACATAAAAAGCAGGGTCCAACGCTCGGAGGGTTAAACACCAAGAATAAATTTTAAAGGCACCTGTTGTGTGATAATGTAAAATTCTAAAGGCAATTGTTTAAACGCTTTCTTTTTTTAGAAGGAGGTGACGTGTGCTTATCAAGTACTTATATAAAGCCCCTAAAGGGGGGGGGGGTAATTAGAAAATAATATTTGATTTACCCAACAAATTATTCATGAAATTAGAAAAAACGAGATTTCGCATAAGCTGCTTCTCTTAATTTCATTTCTGTAAAAAAAATAAGGCTTTTCTACTTATATATTTTTTATTTTTAAGTGGCATGTCAAACAAACTTCGTGAAATAAAAATTCGTAAATATTCAAAATTTGAAGATCTAGCGCTTGAAGCTAATTTGAAATTGATCGGTAAAACAGTTGATATACAGTTTTTAGAACCTGTATTTTTCATTAAAAACTTTATTTTTTTTCTGGTACGTCATCTTTCCGTTCACGATGCGCTTTGATCTTTGAAGTTTACCGATGTGAAAAATTAAAGTCACACTTGTTTTATTCACTTTAAAGATTTTCTCCAATAAGGATGAGTCTAATGGAATCCCGGAATCATATTGAAATATTAGGACGAATTTTGAATAGTTGCACACAAATCAGTATGTTTCAATTTTAAGATAGATAATTAAAATAGGTATTTATAGATAAATATTATTCGATATGCATTATGCGGTTAGTGATTTCAAGTCTATTTATTTTTCATTTGATTCAAAACCTATTAATGAACAAATAAGCAAGCTTTTGAAATCAATGTTTTCTCAAAATCAAATAATTTAAATCTCGTACATTACATGAATTAATTTTTTTTCATTTTTGATATTTCTCAGATATTTAGAATAAAGCAGATATTTATTCTCGCTAAGTTTTTATTTATACTGAGTTAAGCAAAAATGTAAGGAAGACCGGAGCTAGTTTTTCATGGTTTTTTTTTATCAAACATATTATTTTGTTGTTGTGTTGTTGTTGTTTTTTTGGGGGGGGGGTGGTGGAAAACACAGTATCATTGTCTTCCTTACACTTTTATCTACAAACTAGAATTGATACATTCCTAAAATGTAAATATAGTTTTTTACTAGCAAGTGATAAAATTGCAAGATCGTTGGGCTGGAAAACATGTCCAGTATGAGTGTAACATTTTGCCATCCTGCCGAAAAGGCATGGGTTAAATTTTCTAACTATTCTTACAAAGATTTACACACGTAAAAAACGTTTTTGTTACTTTTATATACATTTTATTGTTAGTTGAAATAAGCAAAAAGTTTATACTTAGAAAAAGATAAATATTGTATAAAATGCCAGTTAGTTCTACCAAAACTTTAATTAAATAAATTTTAATAAAGTCCATTATCATCTGGATCATTATAAACTTCCCCTTTAGTAGAGCTATAGTTTCAATGCATCAGAAGGATTGAAATGTATTACAGTTTTGGTATCATAAACTGACATTTGTTACAATAATTATCTATTTACGGGGTATACTCTTCCGGGTTATTTTTGTTTTCAATAAAATGGGCAAAAAAATTAATTGTGCGTTAAATAATTTTAATAACAGTTGAAAAATTGCTAAAATTTGCCTCACGCATTTTTAGCATACTGGGATAATGTACCCCGTAAAGGGACACCTTTTCCAGCTCTACATACTTGCATTTAATTTGTTCCTTTTAAAAACTGTATTTTCTTTTTGGAAAAGTATCCATGCTAGTTTTTAGATAAAAATGTAAGGAAGGCAATGCTATGCTGTTTTCCTTAAAATTAATAAATGTCTAAAATATACAATCAAAAGAAAAAATCTTGGAAAATTAGCCCCGGTCTCAACCATTTTAAGATTTTTTTAATGAAAGAAAATTCTTCCTTTAGCCTGGAAATAAACATTTAGCATCTATTTTTAAAATTATTGATTAATATGAATAACAAGGTTAATTTAAAAAATACAGTCGAATTAATTCATTTTTTTTCAATTATAATGTTATTATGCCTTTTGACAAATTGGAATAAATACTTCAAACTGATTGAAATTTTTTAACGCTTAGGTGATTTTCCTATATTGATTCGAATTATTTTGTGTGTTGATTTGTATCTATATCTGTTTTTTTAAAACAAATTTTTTTTCTCCTAGTGATTTGTTTTTTTTTTATTCTCATAGGATTAACTGTTTTTTTCTATTTAAATCTCCTAATTTCAAATGAAAAATATAATATAAGGGTATGTATTTAAATTATCCTTTCAAATTTTAATATTAGAATTTCAATTTTGATTTAAATATTCCCTTGTGTAAACGGCATTTTCTTAACTGTTTTTGCGTACATTTGTTGTACAAAATAATCCACACACTTTGTATATTTTAAATTTTCTTGCAACTCTTAAATTTTTTTGAAATTCTTTTAAAATTGCTAAAAAGAATATGAAACATCTCTTTGATAATTTGTAACAAATGTCAAATGTTACAAACGTTCCTCATAAGTAACGTCGCAATCGAATGAAATTAAAGATCAAAAATGTTTTGCATAATTCTCTGATATTAAAAATTAAATTTTAGAACATTTGAACTATTAAGTAAGAATTTAAGTCGGTAAACTCTAAAAAAAAATTTGCATTTTCACAAACCTTTATAGAATATTTTATTAGGTATACAAATTTCACATTTATTACGATAAATGAGTTTTTTTATCTGTTTAATATAGTCTATAAAATCAATATTTTTGAATGAATATAAACTTTCATGTCATTTCACGTAATGAGTTTAACACAAGATGAAGAGTTGATTGATATAATGGGGTTGTTTCACGGAAGATCTGGCAATAGCTTTGCGGTTTTGTTTGCATGTCTATTTTGATGTTTTCAATAATGTTGCCAGCAGTTTTAGAAGAAAAACTACGAAAAAATACCATTTAATTCTAAAATTACAAAAACATACAATAAAAATACTAGCAAAGCGTTTCACGTTTTTTTAAAGTCACTTAAAAGATTCCAAAATGCAGCTAGTATTTTTACGATATTTTTTTGTAATTTTTGAATAATTCTAAAATAAATTCTAAAATTACAAAAAAATGGCATTAAATGGCATTTTTTCGTAGTTTTTCTTCTAAAACTGCTGGCAACATTATTGAAAACATCAAAATAGACATGCAAACAAAACCGCAGGGGCCCGGATGGCCGAGTGGTTTGGATCGCAGACCATTACGCTAGCAGTCTGCGTGCTGTAACGGGTGCGGGTTCGATTCCCGCCTTCGCCCTGGGTGTACTTTTCCTTTCTCTGTGATAGTAAAAAATTCTTTCTGTGTCTGTCTTACTTGACGAAGGCTTATAAGCGGGTCTCTGATCAAGCACACAAGCTGGAATATATATGTACCTACCTACCCTACCCTACAAAACCGCAAAGGTATTGCCAGATCCTCCGTGAAACAAGCCCATTAAGAAAAACATTTAATACTATAATAAAGCAACAATTATTTATAAGCATTAACAGTAATTACTTTCTGCTCATGCATCAAAAATTCTCACATGTTTTTGTTTCATTTTATTTTAAATGGATTATTCAACTTATGTAAAAGTCGAAGTTTTTTTATCAATAAATTTGGAGAAAATGCAACTATTTTAGCGAGCGAGTATATTTTCAGTATACATTCACTTTTTTTCATGAACGTTTTTAAGCAAGTAGTTTATTTGCTCACTGTCCAAAAATATCGAATTTAATTTTAAAAACAAGTAAGTTGTAAGAAACTTAATTTATTTTCGTTTTTAAAATCGATTTTGATATTAAAAGTTAATATATATCTATGATTGATTCATTAACTTACTTATCATATCCCAGACAAAACCATTAAAGATACGGATTCCAAATTTTAAGAATTTACAAAATTTTCCTTTTGTACTGAAGGCATTATTTAGAAAGCGAATATCGAACCCAGACAGGTCTATTAGGGCAAAACGTGAGCCGATTTCTCCCTAAGAATAGCATTGTGTCTTGTTGTAAGATGAGGATTCATGGCACATTTTAATTTGAAAGAAATTTCAGTGCGAACGAAAATTAGCTACCTAATTTTCGTTATTATTGCAGAATCCCTTAGGGAATCGTATACTTTAATCTCTGAAATAGTAAGTTAAAACTGCGCATAATTACAAATTTTATATTATATTCAGAAAAAAATATAATTTTTAAGATAAAATCATGACACATGTTTCTAGTACTAACGAAATAAAAAAAATAA
This sequence comes from Oedothorax gibbosus, assembly GCA_019343175.1. Lineage (NCBI taxonomy): Eukaryota > Metazoa > Arthropoda > Arachnida > Araneae > Linyphiidae > Oedothorax > Oedothorax gibbosus. Next base: position 238,833 of record JAFNEN010000348.1, on the reverse strand, counting down.
ACATCCAGATAATGTTTTTTAAAAATACACTTATCACCAGATAAATAATGGAAAAATTGTTAATTAAAAAAATTGCAATCCAAATCTCTAAGAAAAGAAAACATATGTGATGGTAATAACATTTAGCCATCACGATTAGTAATCGTGTTATCCATATTGAATTATCACAGTAAAGTTTTTAAATAATTCTTTTTTATGGATGATTAAAAAATGTTTTAATTTCAATTAATTTTCAGAAGAACCAAGATTATTAGACGAATTTTAAAAGACAGCAATGGAAGTCAAGTTAACTGGAATATTTTCTTTCGTTTTTTTCACTATTCTACACTCAACTATCAGTGTATCACTGTCAAGAATAGAAAACCATGGTGAGAAATACAAAACCTTTTTGAATTTTTTAAAACATACATATCTGGTTTAAATTATAGCCTTGTTATGTATGTTGTCCAGTAATAAATCTTGGCTAACAAAATAGTTTTTAAATTCTGCGTCAGTTTCTTGGCGTTAAAAATAAGCTTCTAGTAAAACAAACCTTCTTAAGGGAGAACTTCTTCAACCTTCTTGAGGAATCCTAACTATAATATTAAAGCCCTTAAAACCCTCTGAGGGATACAGACGTATAAACCCGCCACCAAAATGTCATATATTCTCCAGTAACACACAATTTTTAAAAATTTACAAATTTTATAATTTTACTAAATTTTAAAATTGAAAATATGGAACAGTTATTTATAATCGTTTTCTACAGAAATAAAATTAAAATCAATTTATAGAAATTGATGTATAATTTAAAATTTTAAAATTAAATCTCATATGTATAGTGAAATAAAGATTACACTTCAGCCAAATTGCGCATCCCACAGAGGGTTATTATTTCATCTAGACTTAAATTAAGATTTAAAAAAGAAAGTGATAGTTTGATTCACCAAGTATCATTAATCTCAAAGAAAAATACGGTACCCCCAGTTACTTTTAAGAAATCTTGTGTCTTTTGACAAGCTTCCCGGCGATAAAACAAAGCGCAAGGTAAAACAATTTCTACAGGGTGAACTACCTTCTGTCTATAGAGTTAAGAATAAACTGAAATTAAGCATTTAAACATTTAATGTTTAATAATTGAAGAGTAAAATTTAGCAGAAAAACCTCATAGTGTTAATTCTTTCATAAAAATAGCCTGTTTTAGCATTATTACGTCCAGAGAAGCTTTATTTTGTTGTGGAAGCTTCTCGGCTTTTAAACTAATATCAAGGTAAAACAACTTGTACTGGTTGAAGTAAGTTTAAGGTAAAAACACATATTAAATAGTAAGTTAGTTTTAACCATGATAAAATCAGTAATATGTATTAGACTTATTAAATGGTTACGAATGCGTTTTTATAAATATTTATAACGCAGATCTATAAACTTATTAAAAAAGTCATAAAATTTTAGATTATATTTGTGTTGTTTAGATGAAGAGATTTCATCCCGTTCCAAGTTTGTAGAAGACCAACGATCAAAATTTGAAATGCAAGAAGAAACAAGGTAAAAAAAAAAAAGGACAAATAGCACTGCACGCGGAAAAGTGGCCTATCGCATAAAAAATATGACTTTTCGCGTTGTAAATGCTATAATATTCAAAATTTAACTATCTAGCGATTAAAGCAAAAATTAAATCAATTGGTAGAATAGTTGGAATACAGTAAGCGAATCGTTATTTTTTCTATAATGTAATGCAATGGAAAAAATATATTTCAGACGATTTTTTTGAAAAACAATCATTTTGCCGATAGGTCACTTTTCCGCGTACAGTGCGAAATATGAACATTTAGTTTTCCTTTATCATTTAGATTCTAGCTCCCACGCTACATTTATAACGTAAAAAGTAGATGGTATTATAATCGTTCAGACCGTCCGTCTGTCCGCCACCAACTTTCATATTCCGAACCCCGAACTGCAAATGCTACAGTTAAGTGTGACACGTCAAAACATTTAGCGCAACAAAATTTGAAGACATTGAAAATGTCAGAAAAAATTCGTATTCGAAGTACTTCAATTATTTTTTTAAAAAAACTGCCAAATTAAATGTTCATTTAAAAAGCATACAAAGCCATTTTTATTAGAAGTAAATCACCATTGCCATTCACAGCAATCGCTTCAGAAACTTTTTCTCTTTTAAATCATAAATTTTAAGAAAAATATTTTTGTGACATAAATAGGTTTGAAATCACGTCATATATATTTAACAAAGAGATTCTTTGATTGTATATTGATATGAAATGTTTTGCTGCTATTTAAAAGCGAGGAATATTACATATTTATTCTTTGAAATATAAATTAATTTAACAAATGATGATAATTAAATTTTATCGAATAATTATTGAGACTATTCAAATTTAGCGTGCAAATGTTTAATATAGAATTAATACTGTGTATGGCACCTTTTTTCCCGTTAAACACAAATGTTGTGTGGAATCGGGATAAGTGACAGATTCTGTTACAAACCTAATTGTTTTACTTTCAATTTGCATTTGCTACGAAATTTTCAGATAGGTCACTTTTATGCGAACAAAATAGTTAAAATTTTATTGCGGAAAAGGGACTTATCTGAAAATTCCCTAGCAAATGCAAATTTAAAGTAAAACATGACCACGTATACGAACCTGTCCAGGACAAGTTTTCCCTGGTAACGAGGCGCAGGTATTGGCGATTCTATCGCTAATTTACTTGATTTTAAATATGATTAATTTTGAACTTTTTTCTTTTCAACGACAATGCTCTTGCAAGAGTATACAACTTTCCATTTTTTTAATGTTACTTTTTATCTATTAAAATGTCTGCACGGTTCACAAGCATAATATTGCTAAAACAAAGGTAAATATCAAAAAGCTCTAACGAAATAATTTAACCGTATTAATTTTTTTTGTTTCTTTAAACTATAAGTATATCACTGCACTATTTACATCGCTTACCACTTTCAAAATGATATTTAAAATTGTTTTATTATTGCAGTTATACTTAAATATAATATAGAAGAAACTATGAGGTAAATACTTTTCGAATCAAGAAGCTGAATCAAGCATAAAAACAAAACGCTCATCTCCCAATTTAAGCTATTTAGGCGATTCCTACATTTGGCTTCAAAATCAAATCAACACCCTTTCTTGTTTCGACACTTGTAGTATTTGGCAATGAAATAGCCACTGCGTTCTCTCTTTATTTTATGTATTCTAGTTACATTTCAAAGCAATAATCACTTAAAGAGGCAGTAAGAATCGGTATCCGTCTTGAGATATAAAGGAATATGTGTAAACCACATTTTGCCCCCAAACAATCCCTGGACTGTTGACTATCATCGTTAAAATTATTGACCTTGTAATTATTCTGGTTTAATTTAAATAATAAAAATTAAAATTTTACAAGTGTCTATATTAGAAACCACCTGTCCCTATTATGGACATGCATGTCCATATTAGGGACAGGTGGCTCCTTGTGGAACTACAACTGGATGGAAGAGCCACTCTTTCGAGGGAGTTTAGAAGAGAGGGGATAAAAAAATATCTTAAAGTATTACCATTAAAATCTTATTAAAATATTACCATTAAAGTTTTGCCACAAATATATTAAAGTCCCATTAAACAGATATGTTACAAATTTATGAATCAGAAGATTCATTTTCTGTACTTCCAATAGGGACTTAAAGTGTCCACATTGGGAATCAGGTGTGATTTTACTAAATCTTATAAACAATATACAAATAAAACATTATCAAGTATGTAATATATGTAATATATCAATCGAAAATATTTTTTATCAGCGATTACTTTTCAATATTTAAAAAAAGTCATTATACAATATATCATAGGAATATAAACTTTCCTATAATTAAGATCAGCACACTACGAAAATACAAACTATCTTCAAAAGGGCGAACAGCGCGCTTTTTTGCACTTTCTAGGCTAAAAAAAATTTTACTGCTTTTCTTCACGGACATATAGCACTATCTCTCGATTAAAAATGTAACTTTTAAAGATATTAGGGGTTTCTATATTGAGAGCACTGTCTATATTGGGTACAAGTACTATATAGGATTTTTCATAGAGTTAATTATTGAAACACTAATATAAGTAAATTTTGTTAAGAATGTTTAATTTAATTGTAATGTTTATAATTAACAATTCAGAGCTAAATCAAAAATAAAGATAAAAATTTATTTTTCGTAAAAAAATCATTTACAAAAAAAGTCAGATATTTTATTTCAAAACCGTTAATAAAACCAAGATAACTAAAGAAAAATGACTATTAAAATTATTTAATGTTCAACTCTTTGCATAGCACCATGCAAAAATGACGAGGTACCTGTGCTCAATTTGGTGGAGGAGCGTTACGTTTTAATGTAAGATATAAGAGAAAAGTTACGAAAATGAGCTATCGGGAATTGGAGGGTTCAGAATACAATTGAACCAAGTCCACTATGGACTTGGCTCACTTGTATTCTGAGCTCTTCATTTACTTATGTAACAAAATAAGTAGAGAGCTCAGAATACAAGTGAACCAAGTCCATAGTGGACATGGTTCGATTGTATTCAGAACCCTCCAATTATTGGAAGGTTCGGGTCATTGGGTATAGTTAAAGTATATGTATGAAGGTCTTTTTATGCATTTCAAACAGAAAAATATTTTTTTAATTATTAATTTTTATAACAATATCGCCCTAAATGGAAAATAATGGTAATTAACATTAGTGCTTTATTTTGCTATTTATTCTAGTGGTTAATTCCACGTAACTGTAGTGTAAGTCACAATTTAAGAGGAGATTACAAGCTTTTTTAAAGTTGAAAATAAATCAAATTGAATGAATCAAGTTACATTATTTAGTTTTAATAAGTGTAGATCAGCTAATCCGCTAATTTTTTCTCATTCAATGTTAAAAGTTGTAGTGCTAATCACTTTTTACAAGTGTGACTTACACTACAGAAAGGATAATTTTGCATGGAATTAGCCTAGTATAGAATCCCCTACTATAGATTAACTATATTTAGGTACAATATGAATACAAAACTTAATGTGAGTTTTAATTTGCTCATTTTACCAATCCAAGTAACCGACATTTATAAAGGGAATTCCCCTTCAACAGGTAGTCTATTTGTAATATATAAATTAAACAAATTAATTATTTGCTATAATTATTGTTCTTGTAAAAACAATTCCTTTTGCAAAGTAAAAAATTATCCCAATGTTTCACAATATACGTAATTCTAAGGCGTACTTTCAAAAATTTCTGACAAAATACAATTTTAAAACATCTTCAAATAAGCTGTTTCTGTATGTTAACTAGCATATATAATACAATTTTGAACAAAAGTTATTACTTTTTAAAATTAAAACTAAATATACATAACAAGTCCAAATATGTTTTCGACTCTATAAATCTATACAATCAGTCAGTCTATCTTTTTTTAAGTTTAAAGGTAATGAACGTATTATTATTTTTTATTTTTCAGCGTGTCGAAATCATTAAAGTTATTTGGTCGCTACGACCGCTGGGGACAGCTGAAGAATGCGCACGATCACGCTGATGGAAAATTCGTAATCGACTATTGGGTTATGACCAAATACGGCATCTTAGGTAAGTTTTAAAAAAAGTTCAATTCAACAGTAGTACAATAATAACTGCTCAACAATATACTCAACAACAGTACTCATAATAACTGTTATTAAGGGGACATACATACGAACGGAGAGACCGATGGATTAGCAAAAGTGCGAAATATCAGTCTCTAATGTAGTACAACGAAGGGATTTTTTTAAAAATATGTTGGTTAGAATGGAAGTTGAAAAGGTGTTTGGACAGACTAACGGGAATATCCACGATGTCAAATACATTTTTTTTTTTAAATTTCGAAATTTTAAAAAAAAAGTAAAAATTCTAAAAATAAAAATGAGAGTTTCTGGCGTTCGAAAGTTTTAAATTTTAACATTTTCCGAAATTTCATTTACATTTATTTATATTTGATCATTCACTGGAACTGGACCTAATGGTTCGTGTTAAATTCTATGTAATTTCTACTTTCAAAACAAAACCTAATACATATCGTCGGTCAAATGACAAAACCACGAATGTGCAGATTCTAGGGATTTGCGGTTTTTAAAAAATAAAACTGCTTCTCGGTTTAATCGGTTCTTTTTTTCCCTCCGGTTTTAACCGGGACCAAGTTAGAAATAACTAAAAAAAAAAACGATCCTTTGAAAAACTGGTTCTAGTTGCATGGTTGGTTGAACGACTCTGGCTGTATATTTAGGTTAGGTTGGAATTATCGTAGCACTAGAGCTACAAGAGGGAGAGGGCTATTGGCGACGGGCGTCATAATTTAGAACCACAATCATGTGACGAGTCGACACCTGAGTGCAGGTGTCACCCAACGCAGCTTTTAATGGCGACATCGTACTCAGCATCGGGCCTTTGGAGCATTAAGTGTACTAACTGTACTGTAACGTGTACTAAGATGTACTACACTAAGGCTTTGGCGACGGGAATCGTAATTTAGAACGCTATAATCATGTAACGAACCGATACCCATTTCTCTACATAAAAAATATCTCGAAGGTATGATTTATGAATACTTCCTGAAAAACATAAAAAATCGCAAAAAACGTCTTATCAGAAGAAATAATTTATATTAAGACCCAATTTTACATTTATAAACAATGAAATTTAAATTAAAAGTTACGCCGGTTTTTAATTAAGAAAATAGCACTTCCTTTGCCCCTTTCTGAAGATGTTTGTTGCCGCGTAATGTGTGTCATAAGAATAGCATTACCGGTAGCATAGTTCTTGATGCCTTAGGGCATTATCCGCAGCGAGAGCGTTAATAAATAATAAACCCATATCATACAAATCCATTATAATATATTTTATGAAGCCATAATCCATTGATTTATCTAACTGCATTAAATTGTTCCTTCAAATTAGAAGCTCATCACTTGAATGTGGTTCTTAATTACGACGCCCGTCACCAACTGCCATCGTGTAGCTCTGGAGCGAAGATAATGCAAACTAACAAACCTTCAGTGTAGCCGGTTAAAATGTTTATTCAAACCGGTTCTTCAGATTTAACCGGTTCAGCTAAAGTAATGTTTTTGCCCATTTAACCGAATCCAAAAACCAGTTTAACTGTTTCCAGTTTTCCAGCCCTTTGCACATTTGTGTTTTTGCACATCCGTGGTTTTGTCATTTTACAGGCTATACTCTTTTTAATGCGATGCATCATTACAGTACATTTTTTTACAAATCATATGATTATCCACATGGATGGAAATTTTAACAGCAAATTATTATAGAGAATATATTTCATTCATTGTTACATTTTACTTCAAATGCTTTATTTTTTGCTAAATACTGATATCAATTAATATTTTTCCAACTTTGACTTGCTAATAAAAATTATGTTTTAGTAGCGAATTTCTTATCAATTCTAAAATTTACCTTAAAAGATATCTAAATACTATGTCGAGGCTATACTAAATCTAAAAAACGAGGCTAACATGCTAACTATCATACTCTAAAAAAATGTGTCTTCAATTTACGGAAGTTTTACTAGCCATTTTTCTGCCGAAATATTTCGCTGAATTGGCGCCATTTTAGTTCGCACTTGCGCATCCGCAGTCCCTTCAAAATCTCAAATAACTGAAATGTTATGTCTTTGACTGAAAGGAAAATTATTTTTGATAATTAAGGGTAAAAGAGGAGTTTTTATGACAGTGCTTTTGATAAATGAAGTAAATTATCGAAAAAGCTTGTTAATTATACATTTGTTATTAAACAAAATATAAAATTTACGAAAAACAGCAGAATTTTTTTAAAGAAATAATAATAATTCAATTTGAAAACTTTAATTGCATAACCCTAACTTTGAATCTAACTAACTTTTAATCCCTAACTTTCTATTATGCCATCAAAACTATTTGTTGCAAAAAAAGGTTGAAAAAGAGACTCCCAGGATAAAAAGGGGTGAGGGGCTAGATTTACTAAAAAAATTTCACACTTTGCGCATACATTTTTTTAATTTTTATATATTTTCAAAAAGTCCTAATATGAACGTAATTTTTTAATGTATATTTGCGTACTTTTATCGACAAAATAGTACATTTATTTTCAAAAGTAACGATAATTTTCGACAGCAAATGATCGAACTTCAGCATTTGAGTTGGAAAATGTGTCCAATGTGCAGGGACAAGTTTTCCAGCCCACTATCAACTCACTGTACTCAGAAATCCTTTTGAGTTGATCTGGCTTTTCCGACATCCAAACACACCCAGACTGCTAACTATAGAGAAGCATTTTTTCTCCAAGAGTATACGAGCCACTGTCTGTCTTTCCTTTTTATAAATGTTGATGCTTTTAATGAGAAACAATGAGTTTTCAAGATTAACATTTGACTGTTCCTCGCACTTGTAACATTATTTATGTCCCTGACCATTCTGCCGCCCAGTCAACAGAAAAGTCAGGGGGCCTGCCAGACTGTCAGTAGGTCCCAGGATTGAATCCTCATATGGGCACGAATGTTTGTATTTGTCCTAAGTAGACTGCGACAGACGTGCTATTTAAATCTTTAGTCGAAATTTCGGACACCGTGAAGCGCACAATATCGCTCGAAAGTTGCATCAGGGGAACCCGCTCAGATGTGGACCTCGTCACTTGACGAGGATTCTAAATAACGAGGGATATTGGCGTCTCTTGGAGGCTAGAAAAAGACAGCCGAAAACGTACAACCCACCTACCTACATTTAATATATGGCTATATGACTAGTTTCACAACTCAAAAATTTAGAAAGAACCCAAATTTAAATGATTACAATGTTGGAACCGTAAATTTAATGCTAGCTAGTATATTTTAAGTTGGTGTCATTTAGCGGTCCATTTTTTAAATATAGGTCGGTGGAAAACCTGCTCGATTTTAAAAGTAGTCCCGGTCTCCCTCCTACTGAAAGAATATATTTTCATAAAGTGAGTTTGATACCATATTTTCAACAAAAATATAAGAATATTATCTAAAACAAATGCATGGACATTTTGAGAAATAACGAATAAGTAAGATAAGTCTTACAAAAAACGTCTTTTATCGCAAATTTTGGGATATGGTCATAAGCGAATCTTTTAAGGACGGAGTTAAACCTCCGGTTTTATCCCGCAGTTACTCTGCCAGAACCGCTCGTGTGTGATATCGACGTTACAGATTTGGGGTAATTTGTAGTTTATCCAAAATGCATATGTTCGAATCGCTAAATATAAAAAGGTCAAGTGCATAGAAAGATTTTCGCACACGCTTCTTCTTTCACTAAAATGTTAATATGTTATTATATTTGAAAATATTTTAAATAAATATTTGTGAACTGTGTATCTAAAATAAAACCTACTCAATATGTATTGTACAATTTTCAGCTGTCGTCTGTACACAGCAATCTTGTGCATTATCCTATGCTTCTGGATGTGCCTCAGAGAATTGTGGTTGAATCCTCCGTAAGTGCACTTCATAATTTCGTACTGCGATGAGGGTGAAAACATACGTTTTATTTAAATTAATTAATGGACATAAAAAATAGTACCCACTGTTTTATTCGAAGAAATTGATGCAAAAATTTTTTAGAAGCAGTTAGATAGGTAATAGAGGTTAATGGATCTGCACCGAACTATACTATAAACTGGATAAATTGCTCCCAGTGCTAACGGATCCAAAAAGTGCAAGTTCATTGGCGACTTTTCGTTCTATAATTTTCGCGACTATAATCGTTGGTTGGTTGGTAGACATATATTTTCAGGCTTGTGTGCTTGGTCACAAAGACCCGCTTATAAACGTTCGTCAAGAAGGACGGACACGACATACACACATACAAGACAGATGCAGCCATCTATCGCCACCTCCACAATTTAGACATGTCCCTGAAGGGGAGGGAAATAGTCTCCAGGTATCTGTACCCGTGGTAAACTGCGCAATGACCGACCACAGGACTTTCGGACCCAACAGATTTAACGAGCACGTACTCCGCATATACTCGGTGGGTCTTCAGAGGTGTCGAGACTCGATCGCGGGACCTTCCGATCCCGAGACCGAGATCTTAACCACTAGGCTCCCCACTGCCCAACTTGATAATCGTAAATTCAAACGTACGAAGTCTCAAATGAATGGCCCGGATTCTATGCTTTAGTTATATTTGGTTTAGTTTAGTTTGAATTATCGTCGCACTAGAGCTACACGAGTGCTATTGGCAACGGGCGTCATATTTTAGAACCACAGTCAAGTGACGAGCTGACACCTGAGTAGGCACCTAACGTAACTGTTAAGGGCTACATCGTACGCAGTGTTAGGACTTTGAAGGATATTTAACGTGTACTCCTGTGCACTCCCTGCGGGGTATTATTCGTCGGCCATTTTGGCTGCACGGGCCGTTTATAGGTCGGCAGTTATTTTGGCGATGCCCGGACCCGAACCTGGGACCTCTCGCATGCTAGACGAATGCCTAAGCTGAGCTTCCCAGCCCATTTAGTTATATTTGGAGAATGTGAGTTTTACAACGAATAGATGTGTGTAATATATGCTCGCTCTGATTGGGTTGCTTGAACTCTGCATTCTTTGCAGCAATTTTGAGTATTATACTATCTTGCATTTACATCCTTCCAAAATACGCCTTGTAGTTTACGTAGTACGCATGTCGCAGTGTACTCGGGGATCCCAGTGATTTTAAAAGATTTTTTCCAGCACGAATACGTTTATAGTATGGCTGATACGGAACTAAGAACTTTATCACACACAGCGACAAGCTATTCAGCTATCCACCTCGGCACTGGAGTATTTTGCTCCGAATTGCAGAAGGAAAATTGTTTGGTTTTCGGATTAGGGCCTTTCGGTTTAGAACTGTAGATACTGTAAAATACTGTGATCTAATACGCTAACAAGACAAACATATGTTTGATTGCAGCCGAAAGTTATTAGCAATCTTAAGTATAGATAACAATGTTCTTATAGGAATTAATTCATATATACTATATATTGTATTACATAATGGTTATCATCTTCAAAAGAATCTCAGCTAGTTTTTATTGAACCTGGTTTATTAGAAAAGTTACATCTTGTTCTTCTATCCTATCAAGTATCTCAATCCATTTAGAAACAGTTTGATTTTGTTTGACCATTTGACTAATACAGTATGATTGTTTTAAGCCTACATTTTAAAATTTACAAACCAAACGGCGAATTCAAGGGTATAGTCAATCAGTCCCAGAAACTTAATTTACTATTTTTTAAATCACACTATCAGTCAAGGTCTTTACAATTAAGGCATTCACCAGGTATGAGAATTTTCATCAAGATAAATTTTGAAGGGAAATACCTCACATATAATTGTATAAGAATTAATAACTAATATCCTACTCAGGAAGTATAGAATGGTTTAAAAAAACATGGCAGATTGGTTGAATTCGTTGCATTTCCGTTTTGTAACAAAAATGTTGCAAAATCGTAACTTTTAAGCACACAAAAAAATTAATTCGGAAAAAAGTTGCAACTTTGCATTTTTGGATTTAATAGGACTAAATTATTTGCAACCAAACATCTCAACTTCTTTTTTGGGGGGATCATTAGGATTGTTTTTTTAATAGAATTTTAGTTTGCCATGTACCACGTGTCGTACAATCGTCGGGAAGGTTCCGGATTCAAAACACACCACCCATTTTATAGACGGGTATGTGTTAGTAGAAAAAATCCTCGACCTAATCAAGGTTTCTCCTAGTTTTTACAGAAAAGCTCTATCAACTGGTGTGCCAGAAAAATACCGTAACATTTACAAAGATAATCTGGTTATTTTATACAAACAATTTGTAATTTTAACAGAAAAGCTATTATTTACACACAACTTGTGAAGAAAAAACGAAATTTTATCTTCCCTCGGTCACCACTGTGACAGGAGGAGACATCGTCCAAAATACTACCGAGGATTAATAATCCTCCAAAACCGGGTTCAAACCACAGACCTTTAGATCAGCAGCCCAAAGCTCGTCCAACTTAGCTATTTCGGCACACGGAGGTCCTACAAGCAGTTGAAATGCTTCTTCGGTTGCAATTTAGTACTATACGCGATTAAAAACAGAAGAAAATTGTTTTTTTTTACTTTAAAAAGTTTATTTTTACACAAAAAACTGTTAATAGAAAATAACAGTATTTTTCTGTAAATAAATGGGGGGTTTTCTGTAATATTAAGAATTTGTTTACATCTCTCTGATTTATATTTACGAATTTTCTAGAATGGATGATTTGGAAGAAGGAGGAGAACCAAGAGAAGATATTGAGCTTGCACCTATACCTGTCCAGATGCCCAACGGGGTGTTACCTGGGAGGATATAATGTTCATTATATCCTCCTAGGGTGTTACCTGCCCCAGGGGCAGTTAGTTAAACTGCAGTAACCCGACTAATGGCTTGTACCATTTTTGCAAGCTCTCAATTTTTCTTATGTCTTATAAGAAAATATACAAGAAAAGAAAAATTGATCTAGAGTGAAAATGGTCCAATTCTTTGTTGTGGTTACTGCAGTTTTTTTCGCCCACAGCAGGTAGATGCTCAGGTGTGAAGTAAAGTATGGTAAGTCATTAACCCCTTAAGGGCGAATGAGACCAAATAACCGTGGGTGTCCAAACTCAAATGCCTCAGTGTTAATCCAATGGAAAAAAATATTTTCTAAGCCACATTTCTCCGGCTATATTGTATATGTTTAGAACCGGTTTTTTTATATGATAAATGAAGTTGACTTACAGGTCTATAATCCCACTTTTTGAAATTGGTTCGAGTATTTTTTTATTTTCAATTAATAACTTTACAACAAAATATTCGAACCAATTTCAAAAAGTGGGATTTTAGTGACCTGTAAGTCAGCAAGATGCATCATATAAAAAAAAACACTTGTAAACATATTCAATACAGTCAGAGAAATGTGGATTAGAAAGTAATTTTTTCCATTGGATTAACAAAGAGACACTTTAGTTTGGAGACCCGCGGTCATTCGATCTCATTCGCCTTTAACGATCGGATAATTTCTAAGAAAATGGTCATAAAAGTGCCAATTTATTTTTTCCCTAAAAGTTATGTAAAAATAAATGTATGAATAATCTATATATTCCTTATTAATTTTCCATTTGGTTTTAGCTTTAAATTTTAAAAAAGTATGTTAATCATACTGCGTTTTAATTTTTTGTATTTATGTAAGTTTTAATCTTACTGAAGAGTTACTACTAAACACTCCACCACTCCGGAAATATCACGGGAACGAGAAACTGCGGATGAAACCTCACCCCGTCGTTTTCACGGGAGGGGTTAACACACACCACTGTAAAAATTGATGACACCTACACGCTAAAATAAATCCAGTCCCTTTTACGGTTCAAAACCGTTTCCTATAAAACTTGCTCATAATGACGTCCCTATTTGGAGGCGCGTTATAAGGCAACAAGATAAATTCTTTTGGCTTCAATTATGTCAATAGATTTGGAGACCGGAAGAGTGTGACACATCACTTGTATCCTGAACATTACGGTTAACCATTTTTAATTTTTAAAAAGTACGAATATTTAACGGGGAAGAACCGTATTTTAAATATATTTGGAGTATGTTTGGCAGAAAGTTAACGTGTTGTTTACGGTTTTATTTCTGGTAACTCAGCGGTTTATTTAAAAATGTAACTTTAAAGAGATTTTTTTTCAGTGTATATCATTTGTTAAACTTTAGTAAAATAGTAAATTTGATGTGGAACTGTACGCCATGAAAACATCATTTTACTGTAAAACTACACTGTTAAAACTGAATGTGACAAATTTGGTCTATTTTTACGCCGGGGTGAAAAGGCGGTCGCATTTGGCACCTCAAGGCTTTGAATCGAATAGGGTCGTTGAATTTTGAGTTTGTGAATCGCTTAGGGGTGCCCGAATGGCCATTCACGCTCACGAATGGTTATTCATGCCTAGTGTCACCTTCAGTTTTAACAGTGTAGCCTTATTCAACAATGTGATATTAAAGACTAACCGCAAGATGTCATGTAATTTTACAGAATTTTTTACAGTGTTGGCTATTGATGGTTCATTATTCATCAACCCTCCCTTTCCTGTCGGATCCTTTGCTGTTAACCCACCACGAAATACTTGATTTTAAAAGACTCTCGTCACTTGACATCGTCTGTTGACCACGGTTTTAATGTACACGTTTCGTCGCCAATAGTCTTGTGTTCCTCTAGTGTAATGTTTATGTTATGTTGACCGTTTCATCATCAGTGACATAATTTGGTTAGAACTGTCCAAGGTGAACTTTTTAGATGAAAAAATTTGTATGACTTCGAAAGTTAGCTTTTTCCTTTTATAATATATATATTAATGTTTCCTCAACTGTAAAAAAAACATAAAAAAATATCACATAAAAACTTTTGAACTTTATGAAAAATCATATTTGTGATTCCCTGAACTTCGAGCTTGTTTTTTATGTAAATAATTTGTTTTAATAACGATTAAGGAAAACTAGTGTTAGACATTTTTTTATTGTAACTGTAAGATTGGAGGGAAAAGATGTACAATCTCTTTTTCTTTTACAAATAATCTTATTGTGAAAATATGCGTCATTCAATATTAAAAGTTCATTTCGAAAAATGGATGTCTTCTTTGATTTTATAGTTAAAATCATACCAAATTGGCTTTTTAAGCGACTAAAAGAAGTGCTTTCGAAATCTCTCTTTGGCTCAAGATTGCTAATGTCTGAAAATAATTTGCCCATCCAATACAAATATCCCACTGCTTTATGCAAAACTACTGCATTTTAAGCAAAAAGTTTTAAAAGGAAAATAGTAAGCTACTAATAAGTATTTTTTTATAATTTTTATTTTAAAGAAATCATATCGTAAAAAGAATTTATTCAACTCGTTTAGCATAATCAACGTTTCTTGAAAAAAAAATTACACAACAATTGTATTTTATACTCTTATTTTCAAATCTAAAAAAAAGTACAACCAAATTAAAATATTTTCGTTTACTTCCTCCCATCCAAACAACGTACCTGAATTTTTTAGCGAAGAATAACAATTACCCAAGCTTCATTATAAATTATACCTTAAACCGTACCACCTGATGGCGCAATTTCTAAACTTTAGGTGAAAAGTTTTAAGTAAACGTTAAATAAAATTATCACTGTAAGCAGCAAAACTTAATTCAGACAGGCTCACATTGTCACAACCGAACTTGAAAGTATTATTCATTTTCTTTATATCTGTCTTTCTCTGAATTTTTACAGACATTGTAAAAAAAACATTATTTAAATTGCTCTTTATAGTAAAACTCGTACTTGCAAACAAGATAAAATTTAATTAAGAAATATTTTCATGTGTCGGGTTTTTTTATTTTTGAGTAGTAACCTTTTGCGAATAATGATTTTATTACCACAATAAAATTTTCAAACCCTTGAATGAACAATTTATTTTTGTTTTTTTAAATTGAAAGAATAAGAGGTTCTATGTTACTTCGATATTTTTACAGAATTTATATACACGATTTACTTCTTTTAGTTATTAAAAAAGTACGAAATATTTAAATTATATGCTTAGTTTATAAATAGTAAAAACCTAGGTATGAGAAGAATTTAGAGTATTTTTCTTTTTAAATTTTTTCATCATAAACAATTCTCTTTAAAATCTTGACAATCGTTGTAAAATTTTACTTAATTTATTACATTTTAAAGTTTGCTGAATCAATGTCGATTTTAAAAAGTACAATCTCGTTTGAGCTTTTCATTAAGAACCATTAAATTTCTAAATGTTGAAAAAAAATCCTCTCGGAGATCTGAGCCTTTAAGTCTTACAAAATGCTGTTATGTAGTATTGATACTAACTTAAATATGCATTTAAAATAAACAATTTATACAAACGCATTTAAATTCTGGTAATCAATTTACTTTGAAATGTACACAATATTGAAGGGCAGTAAAACTTAATAGTCAATTGAATAGTTTTACTAAATATACAGTTTTTTGATATTGTGATGGTGTTATGGTGCTGTTAATGTTAAATGTTGTTAAATGACATCATATGTCGTATTTTGATGTTGTTATGTGAATTTAATAATTGTGGTTCACTATTGTTATAATTGTGGGGCTGTGAGCTGTGATGTTGCATTTAAAGTGTATTAATTTTCTCAGTATTATTTATTCCATACCATAGTTGTTGTTTTTTAAACTTAATGGAACAAATCCATCATGTCATGTGTATTTTTCATCTGAAATGTGGTATTTTACAGTTGTGGTTATTTGATGGCATAATTGCGGTGCTACGATGTTAAAATTAATTAAATTTTTACAAATATTAGCAGTGGATATTATAATGACTCCTATTGGCACAGAATGTTCTGAAAAGCTTTAATGGTATTCAGAACATCTACTCGGTTGTTCGTAACTGAATATAGACCAACCCCCCAAAAAATTCCAGTAGAAAATTTAGTAAGAATTTAATTTTGTAAATACTTTTGAGTAGCTCAGATTCGTAACGAACCCTAAAATAATAGAAAGGCGTTAAATATATAATTTTTTATATCAAACAATAGTTTTTGTAATGTGGCCTATGATGCTAATGTGGTTTCCAGTCTGAAAATACGAGAAATAAAAAAAATCTTATAACATAGTCTGATCAGTAAAATGTTTAGAAAAATTCGATTTTGTTACCGATTTTTCGTAAACATGTTCTTAAGACGTTATAGCATGGTTTTCGCCATATTTTGAAGTTTAAATAGAAGATTAATGTTATTTAATTTCGTCATCAGATCTGTAAACCTCATCACATCTGTAAATTTACATTTTTCATATTATTGACCCATTTACTACAATATCACGTTATGTTGTATATTCATAGAGAATTAAGTAGAATGTAATCAATGAAGTGTTAAATGCCTGACTTTTATGTATTTTTACAGTGCCACTTTTGATATTGCCAATGTAATTTAAAATATCAATTAATAATGTTAATATTAATATAAATAAAAGTTTGTATTTTAATGTGCATTAAAACTAATTGTATTGCAAATTTTTTACCTTTAGGTTTTAAAATGGGGTTGAACAACTCCAACATACTTGTTTTGTTATCTGTTAATCCTAAATTTGAAAATAAAAACATTTCCTTTAAATCTGCAGCTTTCATTCAAACTAGCGTACCTCTGCTATAACTTGGAAACGCCATAACTTGGTAACTATTAATGTAAACTGAAAAATATTTTTAACTTTGTTTCTAAAGTTGTACTATCAAATGACTTTCTTAAACTTTACTAAAATTTTAAATTTGTAAGAGTAATTTTGAGAATATTGAAAAATAGCGACTTTTTCCGCGCTTTTCCCTCTGTAGCGTTATATATGATTACATTTAATTGAAAATATTTTGGGGTATATAATATAGAACATATTTTTTCCATCGAGATAGTAAAACCGTGCGCTATCGCACACTTTCTAGAGGAGACACGACACGAGGGGTAAAAATATGAGGGTGTTTCCTTTCTCCCTCCATGCTGGGTAGGGTGGGCCGAAAAAATGAAAGCTCGTAAAATCCTTAGCGATAGTGACAAAAAGGTACCTTTTCTCATATAGGTCATGTGCTAAAAATATTTTTTTGATCCAAAAAATTTTCATGGGGCGCCACGGCACCAAATTTTCGTATTTTGTCGTATTTTTCAGCGTTTTGTTTTTCAAAGGAAAAGTGTTCAAAATATCATGTAGAACACCTTTGAATAGCTTCTTAAAATATATATTATCACATTTTCATTTTTTAATAGTTATATGTAATAAAAAAGTAGGGAGAGTGGAACGTGCAGTGCCGGATTTAAAGAACCAGGGCCCCTAGGTACTTGACATTTGGGGCCCCCCACCATCTCGAAACAATTTTGGATATTTAACAAATTAAATACACTAGTACAGAACATATAATTTTTAATCGACTTTAATAAACATCAGAATAATACAGTATGTTACTATAGTTATTCTATAAAATTTATAAAATCACACGGCGAACTTTCTTCTGTGCAAAAGAACGAATGACGTCATCTTAGTCAATTGACTGAATTATTTCTCTGACTCTATGTACATTTCCGATTAAGTAATTCTTTACTCTCTTTAGCGCTGAAAACGACCGCTCTGCTGAGTAATTTGACAATTTTTGAGGCCGTCGGGCGATAGATTTTCCGAGTTTGGCGATTGGCAATTTTAAAAAAATTTTAGGCGATTTTGTGGCTATTCTATCTTTTTAAGGGGCCCCTTTCTGACTGGGCCCCTAGGCCCGGGCCTTGTAGGCCTAGGCCGAAATCCGCCACTGGGAACGTGTGGGGGGCGGGGAGGGGAATTGCAAGCCTGTCTCAGCAACTGGATCGCACCTGGTGGATCCACTTCCACACTCATAAATTCTACCGTTAAACAGTTTCAGAAGAACAGGGGCACATCTATCTAGCTTAAATTTTTCAAATGTTCTAAAAAATTAATTTTTTTTAAATTATTATTATGTAGCATATCAGATTAAAGAATATAAAAATCGAAAGACAAAGCCATCAATTTTATCTCCGTACGTCAACTAGTTTTTTTTTTTTTATTGTTAAAAGTGTAAAAACTCATAAATGATAAAAAAAAATGCTTTTTTTTCTTGTTAATTTGCCTTGGAATTATCACAGTTAATTGAACAGGTTTTCCTTAATTTTTTATTTATTAATGCTTGCTGATGTCTTAAATATAAATATTAATAATATATCCGCTAAGATTTTTAAAACTAAATCGAGACTTTTTTAATCAAATTATACCAAAACTTAAAATAAAATAATTTTTTGTTTTAGTTAAGCTAAAGTATTAAAAAATAGATATTCAGAACTATGCTATGCGTCAGAACCATGCCATTCCTTCATTTGGTCACTTTAATTATGCTTTTTGGGTGTAGTAGGTGTTGAAGCTGATGCTTTTGTTTTATTTTCTTCGACATACATTCAGGTAATTATTAACTAATATTTTTTTTTCTTCTACCTTAAGAAATAAATTTTCGCGCAAGGGATCATCCTGTTATCCCCTCCCCTCTCTTCTAACTATCTTATAGACAATTTCGGACAGTGAAAGTTCTAAAAAATGCACTGATTAAATTAGTTATTTCCTCTTTGGTTATTTCATAATTTCGTATTTTAAAATGTGCATTTTACTTACTTATTGCACTTAATACACAAAAAAAATATAAACTCTTTAAAGAATTTTTTCCTAATATGTGAAAGAAAGAAAAAGTGAAAACAAGACCAAAGAAAACACGAAAGTTTAATATTGTAAACCGGAACGCTACGTCATCTGCAACAACCGAATTATAAAAAACATAATTTGAAATCGTTATACATTTCATATCAAAGATTCCATATTAAGCATATATTAAGTAATATTACATCTTTGTTTAAGCGATTTCTAAGTTTCTTATCAATACACTTAATAAAAACAAATAACGGTAATTTGTATTTCTTTACTTTGCATCATCTGGCAATTTAAAATTTTAACAACTGAGGTGGGCGACCGAGCGCTAAAAATTAAATACTTCATACCAAAATTGTCCTCCTTTCAATTAATCAGTAATTTTTCTGTGAAATTATTATAACTTCGTCAATATTTTCGAATAATTTCCAGTTTATCATTCGAGCCATTAATTTTTTATATTTGGATGTCAATGTAAGTTAGAAAAGCCGTTGATCGGTTCAACCCAATCTAAAAAATGTTGATTATAAATTGTACTGATACAAAACAAATCGTTAAATATAATTCCTTCTATACATTAAAAGACTGTTTATAAATATGTGTTTTAGTAAAGAACTTTATTACAGTGCACGTACTATTGATTTTAAATTTCTCTTATTTATTATTGAACATTTATAAAATTATTCAAATCGAATACGTTTCGAATTGCTAACGTTCGTTTTCTACAACTTAAACATTGTTTTTATTACAAATAGCGTGTCTGTTCACGTATTTGTACGAATGTCACGATTCCACATCAATGATTGATCTATGGTTCATCTTATGTCGTGAATATCTTAATAATTTCAGAAAAATGAAAAGAAAATCCATGCCTCCCAGGAAACGACCCCAGAAAGTTCTTAGTGATCAAAACGGCAATTGCAACGAGGAAAGGCCAACCTTTGGTGAACCCATCCCCCTGCGTGTGATGAAAGAGCTAGATGTCATGCCCTTAGATGCCGACGCCTATTTTGAGCAATTCAATTATCAAGAAATTTCATCAAGCAACAAAAAGAGAAAAACAGGACAGGTATATAGGAAAGATTTACTTGTATGTTATGTTTAGACGTATTTTGTTTCTTTTTCAAGGCACACAATATCCAAAGTTCATATACCCAGAGTTAGATAAACTGACAAATTAAAAAAAAATAACTTGTTGTGTACACAAGATTTCAGTAAAAATTTGAAGCTGCAAAAAGTAATAATAATCAACTTTTTTAACCAATAGACTATCTATCATAGATTCATTATCGCCTTCGTGTTAAAAGGTGTGGCATTTTTTTCGAAGAGCACATCTTAACCGTTCGATCACTAAAGACGGTTCATACGCCTCCTGACATTCCTGAAAAACTCCTGAATTTCATTTTTTTTTCTTCAAAGGGCTCTTATAACTCCTGAAATTTGTGTCGCATCTCCTGATATTTTTTCCCCCTTGAAAAAATTTACTTTATTCGGAATAATTCTACTGCACATGCACAGTAGAAAATAGAGTTCAGACATTGTGATAATAGTTTATGTCCCGAAATGCACTGCACAACTCTCCCTTCTGTTTTGTCAATTGAAGTGCAGTGAAGTCACTAGACTAATACGATAATAAACAAACATATTCAATTTTATTCCTTGTTACCTCCTGAATTTCACTATCATAGATATAAACATATAAAAACAGATTTTTTTTACTTGAAATTTCCCGCTGGAGTAAAATATTTTCTGTGTACAGCATATATGTGTATGCCTGTATTATTAACCCTGCTTATACCATATTTTCATGTCCTTGCATAAACAGAATTTAATTTATAGGGGTACGTCAGGCGTATCACATAGTGTATTGGGGTAACAACTAGCGTGTCTTTTGTGTAGCTCCAGCGCATAGTAAATAACAACTAGTGTCTTAATTAAAATTATGCCTGTCATACTCTTTTACACAGCTGTAATTAAAATCAATATCGTACAGACAACCCTGTTCAGTGTTATGTTTATTACTGATATTTATATTATACAGTTAAATGGATTAAATGAATGCATGATAATACATCAAATTTAGTTGGGGAAAAATTGACTATATTTTTGGGACATAGTCTAAGAAAATCTTTTAAATTCTGCCTTGTTTAAAGAAAATTTTAGTTGCTATTTTTGGAAACTGGTTAATTTAAAAGAAAATTTTGTATGAGTAGACATTTTGCCCACAGATTTAGTGTAGCATTGCTTACAAAGAAATTCTGTCATACAAAAAGTTCAAATTCATGTGTTATATCCAGTCATTGTGTCAAACAAGATTTTATTATTAGTTCATTAAATATTATTTTAATTGCTGCAATCAAATAAATGGTGTTCTCTTTACTCACACACTGAAAAGAACTCGGGGTTGCCAGCAGAGACTGTTTCCTACCATTTTTAACCCTCTGAAGTTTTGTGGCTTTTTAGACAAAACTAAAATAAAAGCAAATATTTTCAGCGCTTTTCCAACTTTTTAAAAGCCGCTTTTCCATATTTTCCCTATTTGTTATCTATTTTGTTTTGTCACTCGTAAAAGAGTTGGACCGCTGGAATTTTACAATCCCAAGATCAATCTAGATCCACAATAGGACTAGTTAAATTTAATAAGCTCAAATCCAACCCAAAAAGTTTTAAGTATTGATACAAAATTAATGTCGGTGTTATGATTTTTAGATATTTCTGCTCATGAAAGGGATTTTTCTCACATTTTTTTTGCTTTAAAAATTGTTTAAGAGGGTCAAAAAGTGACCTACTAAATTTATTTCTCAAGTAAGGTAATTTTAATTTAAACTATAATTTTGTATATAGAAACTATTTTACAAATCTATATATATAAAAGACAAAGTTACTCACTCACTGATTTATTCACGTATCAACACCCAGCCCAAACTACTGGAGGTAGAGCTACCAAATTTTAGGAAAGTATTCTTTTTATATCGTAGGCGTCATTTAAGAAGCGATTTTTCGAAATTCGAACCCAAAAGGGTGTAGGAGTGCAAAAAGTGAGCCAATTTCTCCATAGGAATAGCATTATGCATTGTGTTTTTAATCAATTTTCTATTTTTAATTTGAAAAAAGAAATTCACCGTGAGGAAAATTAAGTAAGTGAAAGAAATATCAACGCGTGCGAAAATTAAGTACAAAAAAAGCATGAGAGTTTAATATGTAAGATGGGAATATTTCTTTTTCATTGATTGTTTTGTTTTTTGTGGCAAAGTGTAGAAACAAGCTCATTGGTTTTTTATTCCTTCACACGCTCCGAACTACGATTTCATTGGTTGCTTTGTTTTTTGCGACTAAGTGTTGAAACAAGCCCATTACAGGATTTCTTAGAAATTAACTATTTGAACTACTTTTTTTTAATAATGCTTCATCAGATATAGTCAACTCGATTCCAATTATATTTTCGAATTCAATTCAGTTTGGCAGTTTCGAAAAAGATGGACTATTATAAACTATTTTATTTCTAAATTCTATTCAGTTATGTTTACAAACAAAAATAAAAGTTCAGCTACGATATGGTAGCCAGTATATTGATTGTCGATTTTTGGTGATCTAGAAAATTTAAAGTTGGGTTTCTATATTTAACAAGTTGTATCGTAAGCAAAGACTTTACAAACAGAAATAAAAGTTCAGCTATGATATGGTAGCCAGTATTGTTATGTGAAAATCCTTATTTTATTTATTTTGATTATGTTTTGAAATTGTATACTGGACCAGGCTTTTCTTTGTTTACAAAACTGTCGATTTAATACAGCTATGATATAATGGCCGATTGACTTTTGGAATTGGCGCCTTTTGGCGAAGTTGAAAATTTAAGGTAGCGTAGCTATACCCATCCAATTGTATGGGTTAGGGTTAGTTTGAATTTTCGTCGAAATAGAGCTACCCATGAGGGCTATTGGCAGGGCCTGCTTATCCATTAGGCCCGGGCCTAGGGCCCCCGAATATTTGGGGGCCCCTAAATTTCTTTTAAATAAAACTTTTTTATTTAACAATTAAATACAAAAAGTTGGAATTCCACAAAAAACTTTTTATTAAAAAAATAACTGTAAAACATTTCCCATTGTAAAGTCGTCATGCTTTTCTTAACTATAATACTTATTATTATTTCCCTTTCGTTCGTACGTCACGTTAATAGAAGATAAGTGAGTTGAAGAGGAAGAAGTTACAAATCGTTTGTTTCTTTACTGACTGCCGACTTCCACGTTTTTCGAGCTTTATTTGGTTTCAAAAAGAGTTATGACTACGCGTAAATACCCAACGGATGTTCAAAAAGAAAATCTGAAAAAATACTCGACGATAAAAAGTTGAAACCATCAAACAAAACTTCGTCGGATTACCGATACCTAACCATTCCATCTGAAGAAAAGTTTCCCCACCATGCAATGACTTGTTTGACAAGAAGTTGTTTGCAAACAGATTTAAGTTATGTTATATGAAGATACAGCTATATGGCCTGCCATAAACTATTTGTCAAAAGAAAATTTAATCATAACAAACCAAAATATTCAGTTTCTTAAGAATTCCGGAAGCATGTTTGGAGACGCATCAGCACAGCGACCAATTTTTTTTCATTATAATATAAATTGCTTCATCCCATTTCCAATTTTTTGTTATTAAAATATCTATTGATAAATTAATATACATCTTTTTATTTTCTTATTATTAGCTCTTTTTAGTAAAATTTGTTCCGAAATTAAAGAATCTTTATTTTGGAGAGCATTAAGAACTGTCTTAATGTATATGTTATACTTAAATATTATATTTAACAATTTTATTCATTCAATTTTCACTTGCAATAAGTTGTATATAATTATCGTGGTGTGGTAATTTGGTAATTTATATATAATTAACAGGGTGTGGTAATTTATATATAATTAGCATGGTGTTGTAATTTATATAAAATTAGCATGGCTTGTTTTGGTATATTGTAAATAATGTCGCAATAGGTAAGATAATGTTCTGCATAAGGGCCCCCGTAACTTGTTGTGCCTATAGTCTATGCCATTCTTAATCGGGCCCTGGCTATTGGCCATAGTTAAGTGACCCATTAGGGGCCCCTATTTTCTTAATTTTGGAATTGGATGAGCCCCTTCTTTAGGGACTTTTCCTTTGACCCCCCCCCCCCCCCCTTGTTAACTCATGTGGTTTTTACTTATCCAATCAATTGCTTACTGCGAATTCATTTTTTGAAAATAAAATCAATTATAAAATTTATTTAACTTATACAACTATAATTATTAACTAATAAATAATTACTAGTTCAATTATTATTAATTACTAATTAAATGAATGGGAATGTTTCAGATGATGTAACGCTTTTTTTTTATTTGTATGCGTACTGGATTTCCTCGGTTGCTTCGGTTTCACTCTCAAAATGACCGATTTAGATGAAAATAATTTTTTCTTTCTATGCAAGCTTTCTTAACAAATGTCTTGATCAACCAACAGCACAGCAAGAAATTGGCATTTAAAAATTTATTAAGAAAAAAATTCTTAGAAAACTTATTTTCGAATACCAAAACATAAGCAATTCCAGGCAACAAACTGTTGGAGTTGGGGCTATTTCCATCCACGACATGAAACAACCCCACACTACACTTATTACCTTACATTTATTAAGACTTAATTTAGAACTAAATTTTAAATGTACGCATTACTTTAATTTTTTAAAATAAATTTAAGCTTACAAATTATTAAAATTATAATACTACCTAGAAAAAATTTAATTTTTGTCTATTAAAGATTAATAGAGCACTTTTGCTGCGAACATTTTTGTTGTCAACGAAATGAGTATATTAAAATATGCAATCAATTGGAAACTGTTTAATGAACCGGGACAGAAGATAACTAATTTTCATGTTATATCTCTCTTTCTCATACTTACTCAAGTGCTCTAAGCTCCATTGTGAAATTATATCTGAAAAACGCTCGAAATTCTGATCAAAAGAAAAGATTAGCACAGTAACAAATGGCCAACATGTGGTTTGTTTATCCTTAGAGATGGTTGCTATGCGGCAGTTGCCACTCGCTGGACAACCCTATTGCTTTACCATGTTAGCCCTTTTTCCCCAGGTACGTTAATCAACATAACATCGAAATGAAACAAATTTGAAACGAAAATGTTATCTAGTTATTTAATTATATATTTTTGAAATTTTAAAATGCCAAAAATATACAGCAGATGGCGATACTATTTAAAAAACTTTATCAATTAATAATTAAATAACCGGATGTTATTTTCTTTTCAATTCTGTTTTAAATTGATGTTATGATGATTCCCATACCTAGTGAAAATGGGATAACATAGCAAAGCAATTCTTTTGCAAAAGTTGCGATTTCAAAACTAATGCATTAGCTCTATGGGACTGACAGTCCCTCTTCACTGAAACTGCTTTAATATTTGAAGGAAAATAGATAAAATAGTAAAGTAAGATATATTATTGAAAAGAATTAAATTCTCTACCACTCTAGGGCCAACATTTAGTGTTTTGGTGCATTATTGAAGAGTTTTCCGCCATCCGGTCAAAAAAGAGGGAAAATGTGGGGGGATTTTTTTTTCTCCAAACCTCTGTTTACCTGCTAGTGCTAACAAACAAAGTTACGAAGTCAAAAATTGTGTTCCAAAGCTTTCCCTCTATACCCATTTTTTAGCCTTCGTTGCCTAGAATATATGTGATTTGTGCCAAAGCTGATACCAATATCCTTCTCCCAGCTCTGTCTCTAAATCTATATATATATAAAAGGCAAAGTCCTGGCTGATTCACTGACTGACTCATTCGTGTATCAACGCCCAGCCCAAACTACTGAAGGTATAGCTACCAAATTTTAGGGAAAAATTCTTTTTATATCGTAGGCGTCATTTAAGAAGGGGTAGTAGGGGGTGTAGGAGTACAAAACGCGTGAGCCGATTTCTCCACAGGAATAGCATTGAAGATTAGAATTTATTCTTTTTATTTCAATTTAAAAAGATATCCGGCATTCAGCGTGAATGAAAATGAAGCATAAACACGTAAGAGCAAGTGAGTTTAATTTGTAGGATTGTTATTTGAATATCAATATTTTATTTTATTTACTGAATTTAAATCTTTTGAATTTTAGCTTCCACACTACGTTTATAACGTAAAAAGTGGAAGGTTTTATAATCGTTCAGTTTGTCTGTCCGTCACCCACTTTCACAGAAAGAACCACAAGTCCCACAGACAAGTGGAATACGTCATTTTGAAGCAAAAAATCAGATTAGGCTACATTCCAAATTTCATTAAAAAATTTAAATTAGAAGTTTATTTAAAATTTAAATAACTAAAAATTTAATCTACATTGAAATAACATGCAAATTCCATTTTTATTCAATATTTTCACTGTTGCCATTTCGTTAAACGTACGAGAAACTTTATTTAAAATAAAAATAAACACTTTTGAAAGAATATTTATTTATGTGATATAATTCAGTTTGGATTGTTGTAATATCACAATAGAGTTCTTTTGATGGTTTATTATATATGTATGAAGAAAGATGCATAGAGAATTCTAACTTGGCATAAAAATATGCAAAGTTTTGCTTTTATTTTTAAAGCATCAATTGCACTAATTATATATATATATTTTTCGAACTGTAAATTAATTTAACAAACGATAAATGACTGAATTTTCGAAAGAAATGTAAATGGTAAATTGTGACGACACAAAGATATTTATTAAAAAAAGATTACATTATTATTCTTCGAACTTCAAACAAATTAAGCAAACGATAAAGTCTAATTATTAAATCTGAGAAAGAAGATTAATGAAAAAAATTAATTTTATCGTTTAAATGTTTAATTACAACTAGCTAAAGGCTCTGTTTGCCGAATTTCTTTCTGAGGTGTATAAATAGTTTGTTTCCTGTTGAGCACAAATGTTGTGTGGAAGCGGTTTAAGTGACAGATTCTGTAACAAACCTACTTGTTTTGTTACAGAATTTAATTTAACTGATGTTTACAAATGGTAAGAAATGAAGTATTTTTACAATGTCAATTGTCTCTACGTATAGCGTATGTACTTTATGTTTATGAAACTGGCAATTTGGTACAGCTATAATATAATGGGCGATTGAATTTTGGCATTGGCGGCTTTTGGCGAAGTTGAAAATTTAACGTAGGGAGGCTATTCACACCCAGTTGTATGGGTTAGGGTTAGTTTGAACTATCGTCGCACTAGAGCTATACACGATTGCTATTGGTCACGGGCGTCTTAATTTAGAACCACAGTCAAGTGAAGAGCCGACACCTGAGTAGGCACCAAATGCAACTTTTAGGGACGACATTGTACGGGATTTTGAAAAATATTTAACGTGCACTCAAACCACACGGAGTATTATTCGGTAACGGGACATTTTTGGCTGCATAGGCCGTTTATAGGTCGGCAGTTCTTTTTTTTCTACATATGAAACTATGAGCAAGGCCGTATTTCTAAATAGGCTACGTAGGCTTCAGCCTAGAACGGCAGATTTTAAGGGTTAGACTTTTGGACATTTATTCTAAACTAGCTTTACAAACCCGGCGTTGCACGGGTATACCCTTAATAACAATAATCTGCAAATAATCTGTATGTAAACTTTTATTTTATACCAATTGATCCCTCCACTGACTTGTTGATTTTATCCAGGCCCTTCCAGGAGTTTTAGGGCTTTCCCATAGGCCCCTGTTCAAATTGCCAGAACAGCTACATGATATAATGGCCTGTTTCTATTTCACGATTAGCGCAAAACGAAACTGCCCAAATGTGGTAAACATTCCACTTCATATTTCATACAACTCGATAGGGCTGGGGGCCCAGTCGGTAAAGAATTTAGTCTTGCATGCGGTAGGTCCCAGGTTCAGGTCCGGGCATCGCCAAAAATAAGTGCCGACCTATAAACGGCTCGTGCAGCCAAAAAATGTCCGACGAATAACACACCGTGTAGTGGAAGGGCACTTTAAATATCCTCCAAATTCCCAATGCTGCGTACGATGTCGCCCTTAAAAGTTGCATTGGGTACCTACTCGCGTGTCGGCTCGTAACTTGACTGTGGTTCTAAATTACGATTCCAATAGCACTCGTGTGTAGTTTTAATGTGACGATAATTCAAACTAACCCTAACCCATACAACTGGATTGGAATAGCTACCCTACATTAAATTTTCAACTTCGCCAAAAGCCGCCCATGCCATAATTCAATCGACCATTACACCATCTTAACCAGAAAACAAAGCAGATATTCATCCTCTTGTATGGTGGGAAAAGTTTTATGAAGTGCAAATTCTTTATTTATGCCGAATATATTCCGGTTAACCTAAAGAATCTTGGCCGGCAATTTTACGCCAAATATGGTAACCCCGATGGCAACCTTTGGCGAAATTAGCAATTGCATTGACAATTTCTAAATGTTAATCTATTTAAATCTTAAACGCATATAATTTATTCTGAAGTTTTTTAAAACTAATATTTTATTAATTAGATGCTTAATGATTTAAAATAATTATTTACTTTTTTTTAATCAATTCTTCAGCATTTTAAAGTTCTACTTTTTTTTATAAATCTAGTCTGCAATTTAATGAATTTTTCCGTTGTTTTAAGTCGGCCATTTTGAAATTAGGTAGTAGTAGAGATGGCAACCATCTCGGCAAGTAGCGGGGTTTGTTATCATTTCGACTTGGCGATATTTTTGAAAATTCGCCAAATCCGGCCACAATTCTTTAGTTTAACCTATATTCCTCCATATCTTCACTTCTTACCATTAGTAAACATCAATTAAATTAAATTCGGAAACATAATTAAAATCTAGTTGAGGAAATCTGATCCACCATAAAAAAATCAAAAGATTTAAAATCAACAAATAAAATAAAATACTGATATTCAAATAACAATCCAGAAAATTAAAACCGCGTGCTTTTTTTTTAATTTTCGTTCACGCTGAACGCGCTGAAATTTCTTTAAATTGAATTAAAAAGTATAAATTCTAATCTTACAATGCTATTCCTATGGGGAAATCAGCTCACGTTTTGCACTCCTACACCCTTTGGGTTCGAATAAAAAGTATCCTATAGCCTATTCCTGGTTCTAAGCTACCTCCCAACCAATTTTCAGCCAAATCCTTTCAGCCGTTCTTGAGTTATAAACAGTGTAACTAACACGACTTTTATATATATAGATTAAAACATTGAAATTACAAAAATATGTTAAAAATAGTGATCGCTGATTTCCAAGAACAAGATAATTAAGCTCGAAACTAATTTCCTTTCTAATGAATCTTTTTAATAGAAGTAGACAACTAATTTGATTCTATAATTTGTTTTAAAAAAATATGAAAACAGCGCTATTAACTATAGAAGGAATGGTTATGGATTTTAACCTAGATAGCACTTTAAATCCGGCAACGACCATGAACATTTTTAACTTTTAAATAAACCTCAATTTAATTTTAAACCTCCATTCAACTAGAATTTCAGAGTTTCGCTTACAATACTTCGGATGTTACTAATAAAATTTCAATTTTATTTTTGTACTCGTACATATTTGCTTTAATTGGGGCATTTGAGA
Source organism: Oedothorax gibbosus (assembly GCA_019343175.1). Lineage (NCBI taxonomy): Eukaryota > Metazoa > Arthropoda > Arachnida > Araneae > Linyphiidae > Oedothorax > Oedothorax gibbosus. The sequence goes on along the minus strand of JAFNEN010000348.1, from coordinate 208,989 downwards.
TTGAGAATGCTTGTCGTTTCGGCGAGGGATAGGATCGTTTAGTCGTTCTTTACTTGATGAATTGTTGACCCGTTACGAGTGAATGCGACATTCTTTTGAAAGAAATGCGGAAATAGAATTATAATTTTGGTAGGGTTTTTTTTCTTAAATTCAGTCATACAGGAATCATTCTACGTCTAATCGCCAAAAGCTCAAAATTTTCGTGTCACAGAATCCGATCTTTATTTTCAAGTACTACCGATAAATTTATTAGTCACGTATTTTTAGTTTTTCCATATTCCAAGAATTAAGGAAGCTAAGAGCTTTTGAAAATGAAAAGTTAAGCCGAACTTTTTCTCATTTAGCATGATGATCTGCAATGGGAAAATGTTTTTCGAAGAGGTATAGCTAAAAAGGGCAAGTTTGAAAAACAATTAACCAATTTTTTTTTATGGAATAATAGAAGTTAGAGGAGGCGACCCAACATTAGCCCCATAGAGAAATTGCTAAAATAGTAATGTGTATATTGTTTTTTTAAATATTTGCAAGCGATTACAATTTTATTTAATAAATACTAATGTTAATTATTAACTTTTAAAATATATAAGGGGATGGCCTAAATAGATAATATTATATTCTATACGAATAAAAAAGTGTAATGCGCTTCACTTTAATTGTAAATGTTTGTAAGTTTCTTTGTTTTCAAACACTGTTATAGGAGGAGATTTTTCATTATTTATTAAAAATTCAATTTAAGATTTTATTATTACGGAGAGTGAAAGTTTTGAAATCATATCTGTATAAGACTAGAGTCCAAAATTGATATTACAATTTTTTATATAAAATAAACTATATGCCGTAAAATTATTAGGATTTTTTTTTCTTTTTAAACACTGTACGGCATTGATGTAAACATATCTGGTCACACTAGCTGGGCGATTTGACGTAAGAATAACTCGCCAACATTTTTGTAAGGTGGAATATTTTCGACGTTTACGCAACAATAACAACTTAAGTACCCGATGATAATGCCTCTTAATTTTGAACCATGTTTGTGTTTAATGTTGGGAGGGATAGTGGCATTTTTTTTAACTGTTAGTTTTCTTTTCGTTTTAGTCGGGTTATTTGTTAATTAACGTCGCATTAACAGTTGAAAGATTGGTCCTTTGCGATTTTTAGGGACTTAAACGGAAACAATAAAACACACAAATAAATCTCTTAATTCAATGATAGACATATCTACAAGGTTGTTTTTGATTATATGAGATTGTTTTATAAACTGCATTTATTAGCAGTTATTTTATAGGTTAGATTGGTCCTTTGCGATTATCAGGGTTTAAAATGGAAAGAACGTATTAACATATATGGATCGTAATTTGAATTAGAGCCGTATTTGTAAATGGCAAACGTTATTGTGTCATGTGAGAGACCGGTCATTTTGCCATCAGAAACTGGTTTTTGCCTTAACAGTGGTAGAAAATCGAACTACCTTTTATTATTGTAAAAACTTGATATTATTAATGTTAATTAAAGTATTGATAATAATTAAATCTGAAACAAAATCGTCTATCGCTGAAACAAAACAGGACCAACTTTTCTGAAGCAAATCTATTTAATTATTGTTAAAATTGCTCTACATGCTAGCTGTTATGAAATGGAGAAATTATTTACGTGTAGATTGTAGAACCCATATGCACACTACACACAAACTTTCATTATAAACTACAGCTGATTGCAGTCAATGTAAAATTTGATTACGAAATATTGAAAATAAATTTACGTTGGTTGAGATTTAATTGTTTTCCTGTGCATTATCTACTGTATGTCAGTAATTATTTTATACATATGTAACTTTCTGAGTTTTTGTTACAATTGTAGCAGGAATGGGTTTTTGCCAAGCCGGCTTTAACCGGTCTCTACCAGTGGTTTGACCAGTTTGACCCCCTTATCATAAACTCCCCAACCCTGGTTCCCTACCTACATTACACTTCCCCCATCGCATACCGGTTTGTACCCCCCCCCCCCCCTACTTAAACCCCTCGGCCTTTTACACCAAACAAATATCATGCCCTCCGAGGGTCGGAGGTTTGTTAACAAACCTTAAAATGCTAATTCCGAAGTTTCACTGTCATGTCTTGTTGTCGCACCGAACTCTTAACTTCGGAACGAAAATATGTTAGGTGGATCGAAAAGGAAAGGGTTGAAAGAGTGAAAATAAAATTGATTGAATTATTCGATCAAACGTCGAACCCCGGGGAGGGAACTTCTTCGGAAACGCAACTTGGTGAAGCCGCGGACCTCATGTTGAACTTGACTTTGACGCCTGTTACAGCTGGGAGGGTAAGTTGTTCTTACGTGAGTTGTGTTCCGTGGAATTTTTTTTGTGGTATTTCTCAAGTGCTAAAATTATCTAGATTGTTTATTAAGCACATTTTGGAAAGACTGGTCCCATTTATACTTGTGTTAGTGTATTTTTGACCCAGTAGAAAATTAAAATGCGATTATTGAGGAATTAATTTTAAAATGGAATTTTGCAACTATTTAATTATATCAGTGATATTGAACACTTGAAAATTAAAAATGTACATTTTAACCATTCAATGCGCGATTTTTTTTCCTGCATAGAAATTAGGGTTTAATATCTTTAGTTTTCCAGATTATTTAGAAAATTCTTTGTTTTTTTCACCGCCAAAATCGCTGATTCATCTGAAAAGTTTTGAACTAAAAATGCCACAAATATAAAAAAAAATAACTTTATAATTCTGCAAAAATACACAATGCATAAAAAATAGGCTAATTAGAACTAACAAACCCAGACAATCAACAAATTTTTTTTTAAAAAAAAGCTTAAAAGTTAATTAACCTATTATTTGGGTAGGTTTCATTGATATAATTTTTCAATTCTTTCCTTGCAGCACAGATTGACATTTCTAAATAGTATAAAATATAACATGAAGAGTAAACCTATTGTTTTATAGTCACATGGTGCATTGAAGGGTTAAATAAATTTTATATTGTTTTTTAAATTTTGTTTTACACATAGATGTATATCCAGAAGTGGAATTGTTTAATATAATTTGATTTTTTTTTAGGGACATAGTAAAAGCTTACCTCATAAGAAAACAGGGAAAAATAACAAAAATGATTTTGTTGTCATCAAAAAGCCACAATTTGAACAACTTAATGAATTTAGTAGGTTTAAATTATTTTTATTTCTTAAAATTTGGTTTTAATTAAAGGTGCTAAAAACTTGATTGTCAAAGGGAAAACAGTAACGAAATAAGGCAAAGCCTTAAATAATGGTGCATAACTTTATAAAAAATTTTTAACAAATATCTTTAGTTAGCAATGTGGAATTCCTAGAAAAGCCAGGGAATTTTTCTAGAGATTAGATTCTATTAGACTCTTTAAACTCTTCTGCAAAAAAATAAATAATAATTTTGTAAAAATTGTTTCATTAAGTCGAGTTTACCTCAACCCAAAAATTTATTGTTTCATGTTTTTCAACTTTTTTGTTTTGTGCTTGTAGAATATATTAATTTTCCCTTAAATACAAACGTTTATATATTAAATTGAAGGTAATTTAGTGTAGAATTTAATAATAAATACAGTATTACAATATCTATTACAAAAAAATTATGCAACTAATAGTAAGATCTATCTTAGATTTGCAACTTTAAAAAAATGTCCACACTTTTGGCCACCACTGTATATATTATGGCCGGCTGGCTTAGATTGAAATTGTTTGCATTTAAGGAATTTGGCATTTATAAAATTTTTAAAACCAAAACTACAAATAAATATTCATAGTTTTATCAAAAGTGCATTTTCTTATAACTTTGATACATAAATGCATGGTTAATTTTACTTTGATGTACATTTAACTAAAAAGTATTTTTCGATTGAAAATACCTTTAAAAAAATGTTAGAATCCTGACATACATGCATGTAGTGGTTTTAGAATCCACCTTAAGCGCACTAGAAGTTCTTAGCTTTTGCTTCATCAAATGACTTAAGAGCGATGCATATCAACCTTTAAAACTGATACTTGGAAATTTAGGTTTTGGTATGGGGAAATTCAGAAAAGTTTTAAATTGTTTTGAGTAGACACTCTTATTTAGGTCGGAGGGGGAGGGGGGGGTTACAAATGAATTCCTTAATTCAATTGTAGACATACCTACAAGATTGTATTTGATTATGTTACATTTTACAATGAGATTATCCTATTAACTGCCTGAATTAACGGTTATTTTATAGGTTATATTTATATACTAATAAAAAATTTTAAGTACATAAAATAACGTTTTATACTTATAAATATTATTCCCCTTCACTAAGTTTTACTCCTCTAGGTCCATTTTTAAATGTTTCTGATGAAGTCATTTTACACATATTTCACATGTTGCCAAAATCAACACTTGTAAAATGCTCTGCTGTTTGTAAAAGATGGAGAGATTTAAGGTGAGGTGTAAATTTATTTCTCTTATCAACAAAAAATGTTGCATTTTTCTATTATGTGACATTTTGCTGCAAATCTGTTCCTCAGGGCTAAAAGATATCTTTCAATAAGTTATAGTTGAGGGCATGGTTGTCGTAATACAGTATCAAAAACTTTATAAACATAATTATTATTAGCCTATAGATAATTTTCAATCAGTGCAAAAGTGATATTTATTTTTATAAAAATGGTTTTTGCTCTCTCTTTATAGACACATTAAAGGAATAAATTTGTATCTAATATTTTAAATATTTTTTTTTAGCTATGATGAGATTTTTTGGAGAAGATATGATTTTGGAAGAAGACTTGTTAAACCTTGTGTACTTGAAATTTTACTGCCTCGTGGGGTAACAGTCTTAAGACTAGCTATGTCAGAAGTATGTGTTTAATACTAATTGATATTGTTTCATTTAATTGGGGGTTTTTAAATAAAAAAAAATTGTGGATCATTTTAATGTGAAGTCTATTTGCTTTAGAATGGCTAATCTACAAATTAGAGTAACTTAATTGAATGTTAATGCAATGTAATAGTAAAGAAATTGAAGTTTTGGAATTTTAAAATTTAATATTAGCTTACAAATACTCAGTTTCATCAATTTCGTTTTAGTAAAGATTATAATATTTGTGTATTTTTTATCAATAAAATTACATTTAAAATTATACAAAAAGTTAAATGTCAACTATGTTTTACTTTTATAGATCAAATCCCCTGTCTTCTCTAGCAACTTTAATCAAGATTATGCCTGGTAAGATATACATATTATCAGTATTATGTGTTAAACATTTAATAAATATTCTGAAACAAATAAGTTGAATTGTAATAGCCAATATAGTTAAGTAGAAAAATATTAATTGAATATGTTTGCATACATTTTTACTCAATTTAAATGGCAATTCTTTTTTGGTAAGTTATTTCCACTAACATTCTTTTTAATTATCTTTTTAGGTTTTCTAAACTGCAATATTTAGATTTGAGTATGACGGTCATTTCTGCTAATGGATTAGCAGATATTCTCTCTGTATGCAATAAACTTAAGAAATTGAGTGTTGAAAACTGCATACTAAATGAAGACTGTTGTAGGTATGAAACTTGAAATATTGTGCTAACACTGTAGTTTGGCTCTCTTCAGAATTCATACACCTCCTGAAAAACTCCAGGATTTTATAATTTTTTCTTGAACTCCTGAACTTTATATTAGAAATCCTGATTTAAAGTTTTATCTCTTGAAAAATTATCTAGGTAATTAAATACAAAAGAGTTTTCTACAAATTTGATGAATTCAATTTTAAAAATACTTGAGATTTTGTCTGTCTGGAAGTTTTATGATTTTTTGTTAATTATTGTGGTTGGCTAATTATTTGATACAACAGTTTGTCGTAGTTTTGCTAGTTTTATTTTAATTTATTCACAAGGTTTATGTTGTGTAAATGCTGGTCACCGATCTATCTATAATAATAAAAGAAAGAGTCTGTGTTTGTCTTCGGATCGTAAAAGACCTACTTATACTGCCCTCAAAAATTCGAAATTTTTAAGATAGATTCCCTTTAATACCAACGTGTGAACCTGAGGCTTAGTTTTTTCATATTTGTTCCATTTTTAGAGAAAAATTTTAACGAAAATATTTAAAATTCAAAATGTTTATTTTATTCTTTTGCCATTACTTTCAGAAACTAAATTCAATATTTGAAAAATAATTGTCATGTTTCTAGTGATGTAATTCCGCCAGTCTTCATTCCCGGATTTTATTGTGGGTTTATTTGATTTTTTCATTGATTATTCTGTTGACTGCATGTATGCATATTTAAGCAATAAATGTATAGTTAAGCTATTACTGAACTATGATGGTTAATATAGGCCATCGCACTAGAGCTATTAGTGTTTTATGTCTTTATTTTTTCTCCAAATACGTTGCCAAACTCGCCAAATAGGCAATTTCTTTTATAAATAATTTATAAGCTGGTGAGTCATTCCACGTCAAATCAACACACTCATTAAACATCACAGTCTCAGATTTTGCTGAAATTTGGAACAACAGTAGTGTTTATATAGTTATTTGTGAAATGAAAATTTTTATTCACAAATATTGATCCGTTTAAAAAATATGGCACTTTAAAAGTTCAAAAAAGTGGTCAAAAAACCGCATCAGACCAATTTTCAAATTGACCTAGAAGCTTTCCTAATTAAGCTAGAGACCTGGGATAGGTGTCATCTGACAGAGATTTGTATGAACTTTTTAATGATATGTAACACACTTAGGATATAGAAGATTTTATTTAAATTAAAATTTATTTAATTTTTAAAAAAAGTACATAATTTAAAATTTCAAAATTAATTACATGAATAGTTAGGACTCTTTCACATCATCTGACAAAATATCATGTTGGGATGAGAATGGGTTCATTGATAAATAAATTCAAAATTAAAGCTTGTTTTTCATAAATAATTGTTTTTATTAATAAACTTGATCAACTAATTTTAAAAATGACCTAGATGGTTTCCTAATAAATTTAAAATGGTGTTAAGTGCTAGTTTACAGCAATTTATAAGACAATTTTAATAAAATATAACACACTCAGATTATAGAAGATTTTATTAAAATTGAATTTTAAATTTAAAAAAAAATGCATATTTAAAATTTTAAAATTATTTTCATGAATAGTTGGTATTTTTTAAACAATATATGGGTAAATTATCATTCTGGTATAAGAATTGGTTCATTGCTAAAAAAAATTAAAACTGAAGATTGTTTTTCATTAATAAATGTTTTCACTATTAACCTTGATCAAGCAATTTTCAAAACGACCTAGGAGGTTTCCTAATTCAGCGATAAATCTGTGGTAGGTTTCATTTTACAACAATTTGTAAGACCTTTCTAATGATACGAGAATGATGCAGCTGGCCCAAATGGGTGAAGAAAAGTTATCTTTACCTCATCAAGTTCATTTTTCTCCAATCTCTGTCTCTTTACTGAGCCTCCAACTCCGTCGCAAAGCCCTTTACCATGCGATGTGGCTGAAAAGTGCCACTCTGCTTTTACATTAAAATCTGTTTCGGTGTATGCAGTAAACTGGTGGCTCAGGTACGTTTTGGAGAAAAATGAACTTGATGAGGTAAAGATAACTTTTCTTCACCCATTTGGGCCAGCTGCATCATTCTCGTATCATTAGAAAGGTCTTACAAATTGTTGTAAAATGAAACCTACCACAGATTTATCGCTGAATTAGGAAACCTCCTAGGTCGTTTTGAAAATTGCTTGATCAAGGTTAATAGTGAAAACATTTATTAATGAAAAACAATCTTCAGTTTTAATTTTTTTTAGCAATGAACCAATTCTTATACCAGAATGATATTTTACCTATATATTGTTAAAAAAATACCAACTATTCATGAAAATAATTTTGAAATTTTAAGTATGCCTTTTTTTTAAAAAAAATTTAAAAAATTCAATTTTAATTTAAATAAAATCTTCTATAATCTGAGTGTTATATTTTATTAAAATTGTCTTATAAATTGCTGTAAACTAGCACTTAACACCATTTCTAAATTTATTAGGAAACCATCTAGGTCATTTTTAAAATTAGTTGATCAAGTTTATTAATAAAAACAATTATTTATGAAAAACAAGCTTTAGTTTTGAATTTTTTTATCAATGAACCCATTCTCATCCCAACATGATATTTTGTCAGATGATGTGAAAGAGTCCTAACTATTCATGTAATTAATTTCGAAATTTTAAATTATGTACTTTTTTTAAAAATTTAAATTTTAAAATTTAATTAAATTTTAATTTAAATAAAATCTTCTATATCCTAAGTGTGTTACATACCATTAAAAAGTTCATACAAATCTCTGTCAGATGACACCTATCCCAGGTCTCTAGCTTAATTAGGAAAGCTTCTAGGTCAATTTGAAAATTGGTCGGATGTGGTTTTTTGACCAATTTTTTAAACTTTTAAAGTGCCATATTTTTTTAACGGATCAATATTTGTGAATAAAAATTTTCATTTCACAAATAACTATATAAACACTACTGTTGTTCCAAATTTCAGCAAAATCTGAGACGGTGAGGTAGAATTTTGCCGAAAAGTGTGTTGAATTGACGCATAATGACTCTGGTCGGTTGTTCGAAGGTCATTGTGTTAGAGCTGTATAATGGGTGTGGGTAGCTATATCTATTTTCTCGCTAAATTATTTCCCAAAACGCGCCAAATGAGCTAAAAGGTTTTATGTATTTCTATGAGGTAATTGTGATGACATTTATGAATGCATTTTATAGCGTATTTTTCATTTTGGAATTTTAAGGCCATGAAACGGGATTTTATAATTTATAACGAGCGGAAACAATAATAAGTTTATGATCCTATAACAGGGTATATGGTACACATATTTGGAATCTATTTGATATTTTTTTATTCCGTGCGAAGAACGGGTATACATTTACTAGTATTTTATAATGGTTAAAGTTTTAAGATTATCAACATTTTACTGTTACTTGTCAAAAATACAAATTTCTTAAATTATCAATTTTTAAAATAATGGATTGTGTAATCATGAATTATGTAATATATTATTAAAGGCTTTTATTTAAGCTTAAATATTTATTCTAAGGGTATACAATAAGTACAATTGTGTTTGTTATCTCCTGAATTTTTGGTACTGTACTCCTAAAAACACTCCTCAAAACTTCTGAATTCCACTATTAAAATTGGAGTTTGAACCCTGCCTCTTATTATGGCTGCTAGCAGAAATAAGGTATGGAAGAGTCCATTTTCAAAACTGCTACAGTATAACCTGGTTATAGCGTCATTCAAAGAATTGTGGTGTATAATATTATAAACGAATAACGTTATAAACGAAGTTGAATATTAAGTTTAGTAAATAATGTAAAATTCGTATTGCATACTCAGAATATTAAAGTAATAAAATTGCATTGAATATATAAATGTATACCCTATGTACTAATAGTAGTAGGGTCACATGGGGGAATTATGGGTCAAAAAGCAATAACATCCTATTTTTTTTCTAAAGTATGAAATAAAAAGATTTAATTTGGCATTGAGTAAGCTTAAATAATTTAGAATTTTTTTTAAATAATCACTTTACCTAAACTTTCATTATTATTAATTTTATTTTAATAATTGAGTGACCAGGATTTATCCCGGATTTTGCAATTATGGGTCACACGTGGGGTAAATATGGGTCACCTTTTTTTATAGTAATGCATGTCAAAAGTAAATAAATATTCCAAATTATCATTTTTAGCACATAAAAAGATTGTTTAATTATCTGATGCATTGTTTTTAAGAAAAGACATTTATTTATATAGTAGGATTTATTCTTGGGGCCTGTTACACTTTGTCTCTACTCTAAGCCCACAATTCTGAGCAGAATTTCTTAACATTTGTATGCTATGTTTATTTTATTATTATCTACAGTAAAGGGATTATTTCCATGTAAATTAACAGGTCCATAGAAAATGTATTTGTTTGGAATTACTTCCAAAATATCTTGTTTTTGCTTTAAGTTTTACTTTATCTTGTTTCGCTCCTTGCAAAGAGCGAAAATTTCCGGCTCCTTGCTCCAGAAATTTCATTTCTACATTTTCTGTTTCCAAAGTTTTGGTTATTTTACTATGTAGAAGGGGTCATTGTCGTAATATAATACAGCAAATTATTTCTACTCTTTAATTACAGAATGAATTCCTTGCAGCATCTTCTAAGGAGGATTTTTTTTGCAACTGTGTTTTATAGAAACTAATTCCTTTTAATTAGATGGTTACTGGTCACCAAGTACCAAATTAGTTCATTTTGGGGGTTAGTTAAAGTAAATACAAATATTATTTATTTACACAGAAAAAAATATAAAAAACACCTGAAAAATCAAAAAATATCACTGACCAAGAATTACCCTAGTAAACTGTGGGATAAATCACAAAACTTTAAAAATTATTTTAAAAAAAATAATGAAAATTATATATAGGAATGAAAAGCTTAGACCATTTTCTATTGAAAAATAGCACCAACAAAATATTTTTTTCAAATATGTTTCTCTAGTATAATATGGATCTTTAAAATAATCATGTTTTTCAAAGACAATCTTTTTTTAGATGTTTTTATAGTAGTTTAAAAAGTATTTTTGTATTATTTGCTGCAGAGTTACATTGTTTTTGAACTTAATATAAAAAATAGAATGTATAAGGATGACTTGGCAAAATTTAGTTGTTTTGTAAAAACCATTTTTAATTCTTAAAGTTAGTGACCATTATTTACCCCGAAAAAAGAGTGACCCATAATTCCCCCAGGTGATCCTAGTTCAATTTCTCCTCTGTTCAATAATTTTTTTAGATGGTAAATAAATTTCAAATTTAGCGACTCATCGCATCATTTAGCAAGTAAAATGAAATTCAAATTGTGGAAACGAAATTTACAAAAAAATTTCTTAGAAGAATGCCTTCTTGAAGAATTCATTTCAGATATCATATAAACTTATATTTTTAGCAATACAACCGTAAAGTTAGTTAAAAATTGTCGTTATAATATTAGGGTCTTGTCTATATAAATTAAAGTACCCAAACATTTATGGCGGTACAAACGAGTTGTCGTCGGGGGGGGGGGGGTAAACTAGGTCGTTGTAACCAAGTTTGACTATTACACATGGTGAGACTGAATGCTGATTGGACAGCTTTACTAGACTGATTACCCATTATTTATTCCATTACCTTCCTTTGAAATAGACCACTAAACAAAACCAATTCTCCATTTACCATAATGCCATGGTTCTACAATGCTGTTATTCTAGCAGTTGTATTTGCAAAAATTGATTCATTTAATTACTGAACAAGTAAAATATACACATTAAAATAGATTTTTATGTTTCTATTTATATAACTGGTTACAAGTGAAATGTTTTGCTTTATTAGTTCCACTTCATCTATATTTTATTTTCTCTTTTTAGATATATTGCACAGAATAAGGAACTTACAGTGTTGAATATGGCAATGTGCTCAGACATTACAGGAGCAGGACTATACCTCATAAGTACACAATGTACTCAGTAAGAATTTTAGCTTTTTAAATCATCATATCAAACAGAAATACAATTCCAGCCAAAAAAATGCGAAATTCGATCATTAAATTGATTTTGTCTATATTTATGAGACAGATATTTTGGGAACTTTTTACAATTAATTCAATTAATATTTATTATTGGTTGTTTTCTTTGTGATTTATGCTATTTTTAATTATATATACTTGCCTTATCCTTACTACCAAAAAAATTTTAAATAAACCTTTTCAGTGAAATTTTGTGACTCAAAATGTCTTTTGTCTAATCTTTTGAGACACACTATAGTTAGTGTCTTGACTTTTAAGCTGCCAACCCGAGATCAAATACAAGCTGTATAGCTTGTTATGGGTAACTTGAACTTACATCCTCCTGGATTTTATTTATAGAAGCTTCCTTGGTAATTTAATTGGGTGGTTCAGGTTCGTTGACAAGCTAACTAATACTTAGGAAATGTAATGAGCACATTAGGCTTGAAAAAAGGTTGACTTTTAGTATGCAGTAATGTGATATTTTGAAGAAACCTATTATTTGTGCTCAGTTATTATTATATAATTGTTTGTTTAAATTTTACAACTTTGTCGAAATCAACATCCTGTAACATAAAATGTAAAATTCAAATGTTTTATAATTGGTCATTTTGTGCTTTTGAGATACTAAAAACTACTAACTTACTCTATTATTACTTTAAAAAAACCATGGTATACATTGTTAAAGTTAGATTGTTTCTACTAAGGTGAAAAAATTAAATTGAAATGTTGCAACAATTTTAAAAAATATCCAAATATTTTTTTAAGGTATTGTTATTAATTGCTGTTCATTTTTCTTTCCCATTTATCTTTTCTTTAATTATGTTTCAATTTTATAGGCTTCTGAAGGACAGGAAAAACTTTAAGAATTTAGAAATTTTTAGAACTCTTACTGATGAAGCACTGTCTTCTTTGCGCGAATTTATGCCTGATATTCAAATAAACCAGAATGTGTTCTCCACTATTGCCAGACCAACAACTGGCATAAGAAGAACTAGTATATGGGGGCTGCGGGTTAGAGACTAATTGTTAGAGACAAGGTAGGTTGTATTATTCAATAAACATTGTTTTTCATTTCCTTTATAAGCTTTTATGTCTTTTTATCAAGAGCTTTTAATTAGGATAGTTAATCTTTTTAAATACATGGATGTGCAGTTCCTGTCTTGGCAGTGTTGAAAGATGGTCTTTTCCTCTGAGAGCTTTGGTATATTTCTTCATTTTTTTTCAGGTATAAGGTATCTTCCAAAATCATATGGAGAATATTTGACAGTCAGTATAAGTCATTTACATTTTACAGTAATACACTGTGATATATTGTCTTCATGCTCAATATTATTTTCCTTTAACAATTTAATTTAGTCATTGTAATGCTTTTAGTATGTCATTAAAGAAATAGTTTAAAGGAAGCCATTTACTGTGATTTAAACATTAATTTATTAAACAATTTGTGTTTTTTTAATATTTTAAGTGTTTGTATTTTTATGCATTTTACCCTTATTTTGGCCACACATAATAGTTCCTTTTTTACTTAATTGTTTGGAAGTATCTTTTTACTATTTACTAAGAAGTACATATTAGAAGTGTGTGTTTAAAAATTATACTTTTATGAATGCATGGTCATTAAAATATAAATGTATCATGTTAAAATACTGTTTATTGAATTGTAGTTTGATTACAGACAATTATGTGAATGGATGTTGTGTAGTTTCAATGTTTTAATTAATTTTATTGATATATTTCTTCGGGTTTTATAAATTTTATTTATTCAAAATTTTAATAAGTAGAATTTTCTTTTATCTACTTTTTTTCATTAATATAATGTGTATGAATGTCTGACACTAAAGCATATGTCTATATTATAATAAAATTTAGTCCCTAACAGTTTACATTTTAGTTTTTTTTACAATAAGTATGTATTTTTTAAAAAATTTAGATTTTTCTCATGCAATATCTGTTCTTAACATTAGCTACTTAAGTAAATATCAAGTACAGTGTCTGTGTTGATGTTTTTTATTTATTAAATGTGCTGTATACCAAAATGTGTTCAAGGAATATAAAAGTATTTGTACTTCTTTAAAATTTATATTAATACTTGAAAGTGCCTTATTTTCTTGAGCCATTTTTATACTAAATGTTAAATTGTAAAAGTTCTGTTATTGTTAAATTTTATCAGCTGTATTATGACTTGGTATTTAGCTATAATTCATAATGTAATAAAAATTTATCAAAAGCAAATTATAGTGTATTGTTTTTTTATTTCTTTTCTTCCCTATTAAAATTTTAAGTTTAAAATTATAAGTATTTTATTCATTTGAAAATATGAAAGTAATTGACATACATTCATGTGCATTAGCAGACATTGTGGCATCTTTAACATAATTCTTTATTCAGAAATTAGTATACAAGTACATTTACCTTTATTATTTAACTAGAAATCATTATCAAATTATTTTTTAACTAGCTAATGCAAAAAAAAATCCTGACTTTCTTCAGTCTTTTGCTATTCCTCTATTCTTGTAAACAGTCAGTGCTATCATCAATATTGTAAGAAAAGTAAAAAGTGTACCAATATTTAAAATGTGTACCCTATAGCTTTCAACTGACTTCTTAAGAACTTGGAGTCGGATTGTTCCTCTCAAAGCACTATTTTCCCAGCAGCTAAAAAATATATTTGACGCTATTTAAAAAATAAACTAGAATGTGTTTAAAAAAAATTTAATATAAAAGCTTTAATACTGGCCTTTACTAAAGATAGTTAATATTTTAAACCTGCATAAAGAAACTATTTTTTTCCTTAATTATAAGATTAATTCTGCTAGAAAGAAATCCTTGGCCCATTCTATTTGTACTGTTCACTATGATGTTCTTGTATATATATAAACTTAATAATTTATTTACAATAATAAATAGGATTAAAGGTCTTAATTCCTTAACTTAACTTACTTAAGTCTTATTTCCACCACACTTTTTTATGTTTAACTGCCTTTGTAATAAAATCAACCTATTTATGGTATAATTTTAGCTCATTATACAGCTGGATGTATAAAGCAGAATATCAATTGAACATATTTAATCGAATATTTTTTAGGAAGAAGCATTTTTTTTTCAGTGGCCTGAATCATTGAACCAATACTTTTAAAATTAATTATTTGTCTAACTTCAAAAGAAAATTGTATGTCCCGCCTTACAATAAGATATTTTGTAAATCTATCATCCGCTTACGAGTAATATTAGATATATATAGAAACAAAATTACTTTATGAATACTCATACTCCAAAATCTTATTCGATTGTGTTGCCAATACATCATTTAAATGTAATATTGTAGCATAAGAAGCTTCCTAAAAAAAACACATTTTCCTGGAAGATTTTTAAGCTGAAACTTTGCATACGGTTTTAAAAAATCTTGCCTATATACTGCTGTATCTGAGTATCTCAATTTCCTTATGTGTAAGTTATTCCCAATGTCAATCTTCACTCGTCCGTTTGAGAGTATGTGCACCTTACTGGGATTGATGACGTAAGAATCATTTCTCCAAATCGGAAAACTATTCTCTTTGTTTCTAAACATAGATAAAAAAAAAATATCTATTAGAAACTGACATTTATTCTCAGACAGAATTTTTCGCAAATTCCTGACTTACCCCGGACAGGATAAAATGACATTTTTCCCGATTTCTTCATAAACTGTGGCACGTTTCACCAAAGCGGGGAGCTTTGGTAGCGGCTGGTGCATGGAATATACTCCTTGGCTGTTATCAACTGTATCCAGTACCGCTCCATCCTTATCAGTAACCGTAACTATACCAACTCCTAGTGGACATGGAACCTATTCAGAAAATAATGTTAGCTTATTGCCTTTCTAAAAATTACAGAACATTGAAAAAAAATTCTGTAATTCAAGTCAAAATATTTATTTGCCCCTTTTTGAAACTTTTCCCATCATAAATTTTACACTTCTACGAGTATTCTTTTATGTGATCGTTTTTTGGAAGATGTAAATACATGGGACTATACTATATACATAAAGCATTTGCGTGTAAATTAACTTAAATATGATTTTAAAAAATGATCAAGAATGTGTTGTAGTTGTTTTTCTGTTGTAAAATCTGTTATTCAAAATAAATGAACTACAAAGTATTTCATTAATCAAATCATGTACATTTTCACATTGCGTGTAAAAAAATGTTAGAGACCCATGGTAAATGGTGTCCTCCCATACTTTGATACCTGAAAATCAATTCAAATGTAAACCTTTCTTTAAAGCTTATCTTTCGAAGCCCTGGATAAAATGGGTAAAATCTACTTTGAGACCATCTTATAAAATATAAAACCCTCGTATGATGGAGTTCGGGATATTTGTCGCGCTGCCATCTACTGGAACAAATAAAAACTAATTTCTTATGCAAATATATATCATGACACACAGATGATTATAAAAAAAAAAAATTGCAATAATTGTCCCCTTAGAAAATTCGATTCCTTAATTTCAAAGAAAATTCTCGACGATAATTCAACTCAATTTCAAAGGTTTAGCTGAAAAACGAAAAGAGCTTCATACTTCAAATTTAGTACACCACTTTCCAGTACCTGTCAAGCGTCGTAATTAGTACGGTGCAATTAGTCCAAAAAAAGGCCTAACCCGGACATCCAAAGTAAAAGTTTCATTCCATGTCCAAATTGTTCTATACAGACTACATATTGTTTGGTAAAAAGTCTCACCATTTTGAGCGTCGGGTTTGGGGGGGAGGGGGGGGAAGAAGTTTGAAAATTGGTTGTTTTTTCAGTTTTTCTTTAATATTTCAAAAAATATGTGGTTTAGAGCAAAACGTTCAATTACAAAAATATTCTACATTAAATTACAAACAAAATGACTATTTACATTATTATTGTAAAGTGAACGGTTCTAGAGTTACAACGGGTGTAAAAGTAGCATTTTGGCGAACTTTTTCAGATTTTTGGAAAAAAAAGACATTTTAACTACGATGTAAACAAAACCTTTATTTAAAAAGAATATTGTTCGATTTTTTTGTAGTATATTAGAGGATAAGAAGCACCACAGAGTATTACAATTGTAAAAATACTGAAACTGCGAACAAGAACAAATTTATTAGCAATAAGCCACCTACGCCATCTTACACCTGCCGTTTGACCCCTTCCTTCAGATCCCTCTGTACCGTTGTGTACGGTCGAGTGGTAGCGTTTTCATTATTTATTCAACGTAATGCTACAGCCAATATTTACAGACTGTTACATTTTTGTACAAAGAGTTAGGGAGCAGACTCGATACACCACTCACAAATCACGAGTTCAAAAGTCAATAATCATTCAAAAGTGTGTGAATAATGGCGGAGTGTGTGTTGAAACCTTGTAAAGACAAGGGTGGTGAAGTAATTACTCTCACTAGAAATGCATTGGACAAAATAATTCAGTGTAGTGAAATTCGTAAAGATGATGTTAAGGAAAAGTTCCTGCAGAATACCTCTCTTCAAGTACATAATAAGTGTCGAAAAACTTATATATTGCGTCCAAAGCCACTTCAACAGGAAAAGAAACCTCCCGAGAAAATTCCGAGAAATTTTTAATTTTAAAATCTCATGTTTTCTTTGTGGTAGCAAGTGTGTATCTAAATGTAGGAATCCAACACAAGAAAAGTGGAGCTTAGTTCAAAAACTTGAACTGGTTGAAAATATCCGAACAGAAGCAAATAACAGGCACGATAATTGGGGAGACGAGGTAAGTGTGAGGGCTCTCTCAAGTCATAGACCTTGTCAGTTCTGATGAGCGATACCACTGGCATTGTTACCAGACATTTCAAAAGCCAGGATCATTGAGGCCAGGAAAAGCAGCAGAAACAACGAAAGGTGGGTTAAGTGATGGTGCCAAAAGAGAAGACGCGCTTTTGAAAAGCTGTGTGATTATTTGGAGGAAAATGATGAATGTCAGTACGATTTTGAAGAATTGCAAAGTATATTACTTTAACTAAGTCCTGAAGTTAAGCCGCATACCGACAAGCATTTGAAAAGAAAACTTATCCAGCGCTATGGTAATAGCTTGAATTTTGCAGTTTTACCAGGAAAAAGAAATTTTATTTGTTTTTCTGGAGCAAATAGTAATATTTTATCAGATAACTGGTATAGAAATCGGAACTGTGACAATTAATCTCAAGAGGAAGTGAGAGTGATCAAAACTGCACTCTTAAAACAAAAGAGTGAAATTCACTCCTATAGGAGAAGTGCATTTTCGGCACCGGAAAGGAGTGGAAATTAACTCAGACTGAGTTAAAACCGCTCGTTTTAAGAGTATAGGACGCAGATTGTTTTCTTTTATTTCTTTTACCCACTCCGAAAAAGAGTGAAATTCACTCCTTTAGGAGAAGTGCATTTTCGGCACGGAAAGGAGTGGAAATTAACTCAGACTGAGTTAAAACCGCTCGTTTGTTTTAAGAGTGTGCAGCAGCTATTATTCGTCGTGAAATCAAGTCTAAAAGCTATGATTATTCTCAGTTTCCAAAAATTGAAGAAATATCTAAAGGAGGAGCTGAACTGATACCTGAAGTACTCAATATCTTGATAACCGAAATAATACATCCTACTTCTAAAAGACAAACAACCGAGAAAATTCAAAGTACGAAACAAATAACTGAATGAAAAACAACCGCAATATGCTACCAGTATAATACACGACGCTGCACGCCCAAGATCATTTTTGTTCCCTGTCCAACTTGGAACAGGCGTTTTATTGCACAGAAAATTTGGTTCAAAGTATTGATTGATATCTTGTGCAATTTGGGTGTTTCTGTACCTTACATGGAAGTTTTAAAATATGAGAGATCGGTCACTTCACAAGAGAGCACAAGAACTGAGAACGGGTACGTGCAATTTGTTTTTGATAATGCAGACTACAATGTCCACACTTTGGATAGCCATAACACGTTTCATGTTATAGGTGGAATTGCTTGCATAACTCCTAAAACCGCTGTTCAGGTAGAGGACAATGTACCTAGAAAGGAAGTTTCTGCTCATGCTGTAGAAAAACGAGGCCTGTTTGACTTGCAAACTTACATAGCCCCAAATGAGTCTGGGTGTTCCAAAATAGTTGCTACAAACATGGCTTCCTTGGAAAAAAAACCACTGTCATATAAACATGGTCGAATACTCAATTTGTTTTGGTTAAGTGGAACTTGGTTGGAAGGCCAAGAAGAATGTAAACTTAGTTGGAGTGGCTGCATGGAAATGCTGTATGCGACGAAAGAGTTCCAAACTTCAGCAGTAGTCCCTCTTCCATTCATCAATTTGGCTCCTTCAAATTCGTCATCAATTTACACGGCTCTTCAAGCTGCCACCAAAGGGACAAGCAATGGACAAAGCATGACAATGGTTACTTTTGATCAGCCATTGTACGCTAAAGCACGTGAAATAGTTGCAGCAGCACCTGATGACAGCTCATTGAAATCACTCTTCATTCGACCATCACATCTTTACACAACGGTACAGAGGGAAGGCGGCAAACGGCAGGTGTAAAATGGCGTAGGTGGCTTATTGCTAATAAATTTGTTCTTGTTCGCAGTTTCAGTATTTTTTAAATTGTAATACTCTGTGGTGCTTCTTATCCTCTATTATACTACAAAAAAAATCGAACAATATTCTTTTTAAATAACGTTTTTGTTTACATCGTAGTTAAAATGTCTTTTTTTCCAAAAATCTGAAAAAGTTCGCCAAAATGCTACTTTTACACCCGTTGTAACTCTAGAACCGTTCACTTTACAATAATAATGTAAATAGTCATTTTGTTTGTAATTTAATGTAGAATATTTTTGTAATTGAACTTTTTGCTCTAAACCACATATTTTTGGAAATATTTAAGAAAAACTGAAAAAACAACCAATTTTCAAACTTCTCCCCCCCCCCCCCCCCAAACCCGACGCTCAAAATGGTGAGACTTTTTACCAAACAATATGTAGGCTGTATAGAACAATTTGGACATGGAATGAAACTTTTACTTTGGATGTCCGGGTTCGGGTCTAATTGCACCGTACTACGTTACCGAATAATACTCCGTGTGGTTTGAGTGCACGTTAAATATTTTTCAAAATCCCGTACGATGTCGCCCATAAAAGTTGCATTTGGTGCCTACTCAGGTGTCGGCTCTTCACTTGACTGTGGTTCTAAATTAAGACGCCCGTGACCAATAGCAATCGTGTATAGCTCTAGTGCGACGATAGTTCAAACTAACCCTAACCCATACAACTGGGTGTGAATAGCCTCCCTACGTTAAATTTTCAACTTCGCCAAAAGCCGCAATGCCAAAATTCAATCGCCCATTATATTATAGCTGTACCAAATTGCCAGTTTCATAAACATAAAGTACATACGCTATACGTAGAGACAATTGACATTGTAAAAATACTTCATTTCTTACCATTTGTAAACATCAGTTAAATTAAATTCTGTAACAAAACAAGTAGGTTTGTTACAGAATCTGTCACTTAAACCGCTTCCACACAACATTTGTGCTCAACAGGAAACAAACTATTTATACACCTCAGAAAGAAATTCGGCAAACAGAGCCTTTAGCTAGTTGTAATTAAACATTTAAACGATAAAATTAATTTTTTTCATTAATCTTCTTTATCAGATTTAATAATTAGACTTTATCGTTTGCTTAATTTGTTTGAAGTTCGAAGAATAATAATGTAATCTTTTTTTAATAAATATCTTTGTGTCGTCACAATTTACCATTTACATTTCTTTCGAAAATTCAGTCATTTATCGTTTGTTAAATTAATTTACAGTTGGAAAAAAATATATAATTAGTGCAATTGATGCTTTAAAAATAAAAGCAAAACTTTGCATATTTTTATGCCAAGTTAGAATTCTCTATGCATCTTTCTTCATACATATATAATAAACCATCAAAAGAACTCTATTGTGATATTACAACAATCCAAACTGAATTATATCACATAAATAAATATTCTTTCAAAAGTGTTTATTTTTATTTTAAATAAAGTTTCCCGTACGTTTAACGAAATGGCAACAGTAAAAATATTGAATTAAAATGGAATTTGCATGTTATTTCAATGTAGATTAAATTTTTAGTTATTTAAATTTTAAATAAACTTCTAATTTAAATTTTTTAATGAAATTTGGAATGTAGCCTAATCTGATTTTTTGCTTCAAAATGACGTATTCCACTTGTCTGTGGGACTTGTGGTTCTTTCTGTGAAAGTGGGTGACGGACAGACAAACTGAACGATTATAAAACCTTCCACTTTTTACGTTATAAACGTAGTGTGGAAGCTAAAATTCAAAAGATTTAAATTCAGTAAATAAAATAAAATATTGATATTCAAATAACAATCCTACAAATTAAACTCACTTGCTCTTACGTGTTTATGCTTCATTTTCATTCACGCTGAATGCGCGGATATCTTTTTAAATTGAAATAAAAAGTATAAATTCTAATCTTACAATGCTATTCCTGTGGTGAAATCGGCTCGCGCGTTTTGTACTCCTACACCCCCTACTACCCCTTCTTAAATGACGCCTACGTGAGCCTTGAGAAAATCGCACATGTGCAAAGGGTAGCTGCCGTAGAACTTTTATATTTTAACCTCTTGGCAACCTGGCGTACCCATTTGGGGACATTTTTTAAAACCTCCCCACAAACACTGATTACAGGTATCAGTCATTTATTTCTATAAAAACAAGTTCATAAAGAACTAAAATAGCCTACTTTCCTGTTACTTAAATACTTACTGAAGTTCTAATCGGGAAAAAAAACTAGGTTCCTTTCCTAAAGTAAATATCATCAACAGCCGTTTCTACACTAGATTTATACACATTAGAAAAAAAATCGAAACACAGCACCCAGCTATAATTTAAACTTCTAAAAGCCAAAATCAACAATTTTCCTTAATATTCTTGCGCAAATTAATTAAATATTATTTATCATCTGCTCGTGATTTATTTGTAGTTCGAAGAATAATTAAATATTTATTGATAACAAAAGTAATGAAACTACGCCGAACTGCATTAAAAAATAAGAAATGTAAATTAAAACTAAGCATAATTGCATGCAAAAGTATGCCTTGCGCTTTCTTGGTAGATAATTAATGAATAATCAAAGAATCAAATTGTGCTACATTTTATGACGTCATTCCAAACTGATTCATGAAAATATTATTTTGCTTCAAATATGTTTAAATAAATAAAGTTTCTCATGCCGTTGTTGATTTGGCAACAGTGATTTAAATGACTCAAAATTGAATTTCAATGCTAATTCAATGGGAAATTCGCCGAAAGATAGTAGATTTATGTCCGTCCGGACGTACGGAAAGACGGACAAAAAGTATGAAAGTTGGGTATCTGAGGTCATAGCTTTCTAACAAAAAAAAGAATTTTTAAGATCCGATGGATAGAACCGATTTTGGAAGGGGTGTACGGACAGATAGACAGGCGGACAGACAGACAGATGGACATCAACCGCATTTCAATACCTACAGTGATTTAAATGACTCAAAATTGAATTTCAATGCTAATTCAATGGTAAATTCGCCGACAGATAGTAGATTTATGTCCGTCCGGACGTACAGACAGACGGACAAAAAGTATGAAAGTTTTGGGTATCTGAGGTCATAGCTTTCTAACAAAAAAGAATTTTTAAGATCCGATGGATAGAACCGATTTTGGAAGGGGGGTACGGACAGACAGACAGACGGACATCGACCGCATGTCAATACCTACTTTTTCATTTTTTTAATTCTTTCGAATTAAAAAAAGAAAAGTAGGCTAAAAATGAAGTTGAACGAGAGTCAATACGATATTAGAGTTCTTAAAAAATAACTTTAAACTAGCTCTTTAAACTTTTCAAAAAGTTCTTTTAGTAGTTAATTTTAAAGGCATTTTTCATTAAAACAATATTAAAATAAACTGTCAACTACAAATAAGTGATACGGCCTTTTTTTGCATTTATAGCACAAAGAATGTGTAATTTTAGAGCTTAAGGCGTGTCTCTTTGTAACTATTAAACATAATTTTTTAACAATTACTTTGCAAAACATGCTTTTTAGCCTACTTTTCTTTTTAGCCTACTTTTCTTTTTTTAATTCGAAAGAATTAAAAAAATGAAAAAGTAGGTATTGACATGCGGTCGATGTCCGTCTGTCCGTCTGTCTGTCCGTACCCCCCTTCCAAAATCGGTTCTAATCATCGGATCTTAAAAATTCTTTTTTTGTTAGAAAGCTATGACCTCAGATACCCAACTTTCATACTTTTTGTCCGTCTGTCTGTACGTCCGGACGGACATAAATCTACTATCTGTCGGCGAATTTCCCATTGAATTAGCATTGTAATTCAATTTTGGGTCATTTAAATCACTGTAGGTATTGAAATGCAGTTGATGTCCATCTGTCTGTCTGTGCATCTGTCTGTCTGTTCGTATGTCTGTCTGTCCGTATGTCTGTCCGTATGTCTGTCCGCCTGTCTGTCCGCCTGTCTGTCCGCCTGTCTGTCCGTTTGTTTGTCTGTCTGTCTTTACCCCCTTCCAAAATCGGTTCTAATCATCGGATCTTAAAAATTCTTTTTTTGTTAGAAAGCTATGACCTCAGATACCCAACTTTCATACTTTTTGTCCGTCTGTCTGTACGTCCGGACGGACATAAATCTACTATCTGTCGGCGAATTTCCCATTGAATTAGCATTGTAATTCAATTTTGGGTCATTTAAATCACTGTAGGTATTGAAATGCAGTTGATGTCCATCTGTCTGTCTGTCCATCTGTCTGTCTGTTCGTATGTCTGTCTGTCCGTATGTTTGTCCGCCTGTCTGTCCGCCTGTCTGTCCGTTTGTTTGTCTGTCTGTCTGTACCCCCCTTCCAAAATCGGTTCTAATCATCGGATCTTAAAAATTCTTTTTTTGTTAGAAAGCTATGACCTCAGATACCCAACTTTCATACTTTTTGTCCGTCTGTCTGTACGTCCGGACGGACATAAATCTACTATCTGTCGGCGAATTTCCCATTGAATTAGCATTGAAATTCAATTTTGAGTCATTTAAATCACTGTAGGTATTGAAATGCGGTTGATGTCCAACTGTCTGTCTGTCCATCTGTCTGTCTGTTCGTATGTCTGTCTGTTCGTATGTCTGTCCGTCTGTCTGTCCGCCTGTCTGTCCGTTTGTCTGTCTGTCTGTACCCCCTTCCAAAAATCGGTTCTAATCATCGGATCTTAAAAATTCTTTTTTTTGTTAGAAAGCTATGACCTCAGATACCCAACTTTCATACTTTTTGTCCGTCTGTCTGTACGTCCGGACGGACATAAATCTACTATCTGTCGGCGAATTTCCCATTGAATTAGCATTGAAATTCAATTTTGAGTCATTTAAATCACTGTTGCCAAATCAACAATGGCATGAGAAACTTTATTTAAACATATTTGAAGCAAAATAATTTTTCATGAATCAGTTTGGAATGACGTCATAAAATGTAGAACAATTTGATTCTTGATTATTCATTAATTATCTACCAAGAAAGCGCAGGGCAACTTTTGCATGCAATTATGCTTAGTTTTAATTTACATTTCTTGTTTTTTTAATGCAGTTCGGGTAGTTTCATTACTTTTGTTATTATAAATATTATTCTTCGAACTACAAATAAATCACGAGCATGATAAATAATATTTAATTAATTTGCGAACGAATATTAAGGAAAATAGTTGATTTTGGCTTTTAGAAGTTTAAATTATAGCTGGTGCTGTGTTTCGATTTTTTTTCTAATGTGTATAAACCCTAGTGTAGAAACGGCTGTTGATGATATTTACTTTAGGAACCTAGTTTTTTCCCGATTAGAACTTCAGTAAGTATTAAGTAACAGGAAAGTAGGCTATTTTAGTTCTTTATGAACTTCTTTTTTTAATTCGAAAGAATTAAAAAATGAAAAGTAGGTATTGACATGCGGTCGATGTCCGTCTGTCTGTCTGTCTGTCTGTCTGTCCGTACCCCCCTTCCAAAATCAGTTCTATCCATCGGATCTTAAAAATTCTTTTTTTGTTAGAAAGCTATGACCTCATATACCCAACTTTCATACTTTTTGTCCGTCTGTCTGTACGTCCGGACCGGACGGACATAAATCTACTATCTGTCGGCGAATTTCCCATTGAATTAGCATTGAAATTCAATTTTGAGTCATTTAAATCACTGTAGGTATTGAAATGCGGTTGATGTTCATCTGTCTGTCTGTTCGTATGTATGTCTGTCTTTCCGTATGTCTGTCTGTCTGTCCGTCTGTCTGTCTGTCTGTCCGTACTCCCCTTCCAAAATCGGTTCTATCCATCGGATCTTAAAAATTCTTTTTTTGTTAGAAAGCTATGACCTCAGATACCCAACTTTCATACTTTTTGTCCGTCTGTCTGTACGTCCGGACGGACATAAATCTACTATCTGTCGGCGAATTTCCCTTTGAATTAGCATTGAAATTCAATTTTGAGTCATTTAAATCACTGTAGGTATTGAAATGCGATTGATGTCCATCTGTCTGTCTGTTTGTATGTATGTCTGTCTTTCCGTCTGTCTGTCCGTACTCCCCTTCCAAAATCGGTTCTATCCCTCGGATCTTAAAAAGTCTTTTTTTGTTAGAAAGCTATGACCTCAGATACCCAACTTTCATACTTTTTGTCCGTCTGTCTGTACGTCCGGACGGACATAAATCTACTATCTTTCGGCGAATTTCCCATTGAATTAGCATTGAAATTCAATTTTGAGTCATTTAAATCACTGTTGCCAAATCAACAATGGCATGAGAAACTTTATTTATTTAAACATATTTGAAGCAAAATAATATTTTCATGAATCAGTTTGGAATGACGTCATAAAATGTAGCACAATTTGATTCTTTGATTATTCATTAATTATCTACCAAGAAAGCGGCAAGGCATACTTTTGCATGCAATTATGCTTAGTTTTAATTTACATTTCTTATTTTTAATGCAGTTCGGAGTAGTTTCATTACTTTTGTTATCAATAAATATTTAATTATCTTCGAACTACAAATAAATCACGAGCAGATGATAAATAATATTTAATTAATTTACGAAAGAATATTAAGGAAAATAGTTGATTTTGGCTTTTAGAAGTTTAAATTATAGCTGGGTGCTGTGTTTCGATTTTTTTTCTAATGTGTATAAATCTAGTGTAGAAACGGCTGTTGATGATATTTACTTTAGGAACCTAGTTTTTTTTCCCGATTAGAGCTTCAGTAAGTATTTAAGTAACATGAAAGTAGGCTATTTTAGGTCTTTATGAACTTCTTGTTAGTATATATTTGTATGGAAATTATGTTTAGATTAGAATATACGTGTAGGATTTTACTGGGCTCTTAAGAGGTTAAACTTATTGAAACTACCTTATAAAGTGTATTACATTAAATGTGTTGATTTATTGAGTGGTAATTGTGAAAGTCGTGTGGTGTTACACATTCCTAGTTTTAAAATACAACAAACTTTTTTTTATTTTCTAAAATTAGACTCACCTTGCAGAAACCTATCATAAATTCGCTTTTCAGTTCATGAACAACAGCTAAATCTTTGATAACATTCGGTAATAAACTTGAACGACAAGGAATTCCTTTCCTGTACTCATTCAGAACTTGAGTGTCGACTGGTTTCGTAGGAGCAAATGGATCAATTTTCTAAAAACGGTTTTATTAGTATTTTTAGAGCTCTTTAAAACATGTTTTACAAAATAAAACAACTTATAAAAAAAACATGAATTATTTTTAAAAAAATAATTTTTCTCTTTTTTTTTCTTTTTAATACGTGTTTCGTCTACGTGATTTAAAAAGCTATTTTTTTCTTATTTAAATAAAAATATAAAATAAATCCGGATATAAAAGGTTATGATAAATAAACAATCAAAAGAATCGTAGGTATATAAATCAAATAGGAATTTGTTACACTTACATTTTATTTGATAGTTATAATTTACTGATTTTTAAGGCAAAATTTTAAGCTTAATCAAAATGTCAGTAAATGCCTTACTCTCACTGTACATATACCAACTCTCCTTCGTCTTCCTACGGAGTCGCATCTATTACATTGACTCCACTCGGACCAAGTAATCCCTAAAACTAAGTTCTTGTCTTTCAGAGTTAAATCTTTAGAAGGGCCATTCTTCTTCTTTCTCCCACCCATTATTATCTGAAGAAAAAAGTATCATATCACTTTTGGAAAATAATGTGTTTTGTTTAGCTGAGGTCTGCTTCTCGTCTTCGGAACCAGCCTTGCGTTTTGCGCCTGAGGAAAACCCGATGTTTTTGCCGAACGCCTACCCTGTTAGGTGTTAGGTGTACAGACCTGCTAACTGTAGCTCTAGTGCGACTTTAATTTAGCTAAATAATCTGCCAACTGTTCTGGATTTAACTCGGTAATAACCATTTTCCAGATTCCGTGCACGCACCAAGAGAAAAATTAATGTTTCCACCTTCGAAAAACCGGCAATTGGTACACAGGACACGAATATTCAGAAAGTATAGTTTAAAAATATGATATTGTCGGGGGAAATCCGGAGAGTTGGCAGGACTGGGTCCTCACATACCGGTGACCAGACCAGGGCCTGATCTACCACAAGGCCCTGGCCTAGGGCCCCTAAATTTCAGTTTCTATTATGGTAAATGCTGTAGACCCCCAAAATTTCACTAAATTGAAATTTTTTCTGAGACTCCACTTCGTTTTTAGGTTGACTTTGACTCAAACAATGACCGAACATGATTGTTTTGATCGATGTTATAAGGAAGCCGAAAAATGGTAGCAAGAAATATGATACATAGGTCAACTAGCACTATCGTTATGGACAATCTTACAGAAATAAATCCGTTAAAGGGCCCCAAAATTTGATGTGCCTATAGTCTGAGCTTTCCTAGATCAGGCCCTGCCTATGACTGTGAGAGGACAGACATATAACACCCTATTTAACTAGATTTTAAACGCTTACGTATCGATGGGGCTCGTCTCTGACGACATCCACCGCGTATTTGGCCATCACCTGGGTACCTTGGGAGCAGAAGTAAATCCCCGAGTCCTCTTCCCTGACATCGGACAACTCCAGAGACAGGTCAGAAAGGAGACGAGTCCGTTGTCCGTCGAAAGAGACAGGGACGAAGGTCGCAGTGTCCGGGAGCAGACGCTTCCACACGCCGAGGGAGGTGGCGGAAGGGGGAAGGCTGAGTTTGAAAAAATATGAAGTAATAGAAGGAATGTTGTGTATTTTTAGCCTACTTTCTCCTTTTTTTAATTCGAAAAAATTCATAAAAAATTTAAAGTATTGAGACATAGCAATGATTTGATTTGACGATTGACATAGCTTAAGATTTTTTTTTAATTTACTAGAATCTACAATTTCGAATATTTAAGTAATTGAGTGTGACATCACTATTTCAAACAAAAAATGCTTTTAATTTTATTAAATGCTATTACACTATGTTGAATTTGGTTAGAAACTATTTTTTTTGTTTATAAACCGTGTTTTTTCGGAAAACACTATTCTTACTCTTGTGTTTATTGGTTTTGACACGAAATATTTTATATTAATATTCATGGATTTTAGGAACATAAAACTAAGCAACTAATGGTCCAAATTACTTGATGGATTTTTTTTAATATGCCAATTTTACCTAAGTTCAAATTCTATTACGATATATTAATACGATTCCTTTTTGAATAAAGCTTTGATATAAACGAATTGGTTAGTTATTGGCAACTTTTGGCGATCGGGAAAAATTAAAGTGAGCTTGATATTTATGTATTGAACTGTTCAAGTGAGATGTTTGCAGGGCTGATTTCCGGCAGGGCAAACGGGGAACGTGCCCAGCCCCCCCCCCCCCCCCCCCCCACTTTAAGGAGGCCCCAAAATTTATGAGCATTATGCTTAATATAACTGCCCCCAAACTTATATTTTTTTAATTTTAAGTATGCAAATAATTAAATTCATGAACAAAAGTTGACTATGAAATTGTATTTAAACTCAGAATTAATCAATTCACAAAAAATATTTATTTTTGGGGGATTAAGCATGCTTTCCAAGTAAATTACTTCGGCTAGTTTTTTTTTGGCAAACACTGAAATATAGAAAAATACATACAAATATTTTATAGAGGTATGTTTGGGGGGCCCCAAATTGGCTTGTGCCCAGTCCCCTAAAGTTGTAAGTCGGTCCCTGGATGTTTGTCTGCTTTGTCTACACGCAAACGATTGCAACATGTACTGTTCGTTGTATTATGATTACTAAAGGGACACGCCGGATATACAATTAGTACTTCTTTATTTTATGAATGATAAAATTTTTGCATAATTATTCTAACTCAAATATTAAATATTTTGGGTTCTAATGAAATAATTTTACTTCACTCTTTTTTATTATATATTTTTTTGTTATAAGAGGAACTAAATGTTTACCAGATTTGACATGTAAGAATAAGTTTGTTTCCTATGATCATTAGAAGTGCTTCGGGCGGTTTTGAATCTGAACCCTTCCTCCGACACGCTTCGAAACTCTCCCATGTTCTACTGACAATAGGACGATGTTCAAAACCCCTGGAAAATTCGCAAAATTAAATGTTTATAGTCAAAAACTACTTTTCTAAAGAGTTAATTCCAATTGACAGAAATAATTTAAGATTCATTGCTTGAAATTATCATAACATTTCCTTAAACTGATTTATAAGCATATAATGTTTTGTATTTAGAATTTAAATCATAAACTAAAATTCTAAATGTATACATACCTTTTTAAGAAATTTGTGATATCTTGGCAATCAGTTGATGTTAAAATAATTAGGAAGTAAAACTTGGTGGATAGCGGAATTTTTAAGACTTTTTTAAATACCATTTATTGTAGAAAAAATATTTTTAAGGCTTAACGTTTATGTTTACAATCAAAGCACGAATTTATTTACAATCAAAGCACGAGGATTAAAATTGAACTAAATTGGTAAAAATCCAGTTCGAAGGATTGGGGTACGGTGATATTTCATCGATTGATTTTTGGTCCTACATTTGTCGCCAAAATTTATAAACCTGATGCTTTTCCTGTTCAAGAGCAAATTTAATTTATCATCCTAGTTTACTTATGTTTTGTAGGTAGTTAAGAATCTTTTATGAATCTTATTTAACACCAACAATATTTACGACTTTAATGTTTAATTGAATCATTTTAATGGCTGTTGACGAGCTGATGCTTCTAGTTGGCGAAATGTAATAAATAATGCTATATATTGTACGAAGTGAAAAAAAAAAGCTATTTCGCTACAAATTAATGTGTTTATGGCTGATGTTGCTCTAAAGAATCATTAAAAATGATTCGATGACGCAACTATTTCTACGGCAAATAGTTATTATTTGACAACAAAATTGTTCCGCTTCTAAATATGTTAAAAGTGTTGTGAGCTTTAAATGGGCTTGTTTCAAAACTTTGTCAAAGAAAACAAAACAAAACAACCAATGAAATCGCAGTTCGGAGTGCGTGACGTTATAAAAAACCAATGAGCTTGTTTCAAGTAGTAGGGAAAGAAAACAAAACAACCAATGATATCGCAGTGTGGAGAGCGTGACATCATAAGAAATATTCCCATCGTTTTACCTGATCTTCTTTCAATTTCTTGAAGTCTAAATATGCATAATTTTTTTAAAAACTCTGTTGTTGTTTATATTTCTCTCACATTTGACATTTTTAGTAATTACTGGTTTATATCACGGCTTGAACTACTCATCGCCAGCAATAGCCCTGTTTCATATTAATTTAAGCGATCTAACTAAACCGAATTACTAAATTGGCGATTAGAGAAATAGTATCTTATATATGGCAACAGTGAACTAACCGTTTTTTTTACCCAACCTGTTGCAGAGAAATTTTTATTATTAGTAAAACGTATGCTAGTTTTAATCAAAATACATTAGCAAAATTTTGTTTATTTTTTTTCATTTGTGTTTTATATAAATCAAATTTACTTGTTATAGAGTGGATGTTTTCTAGACTTTTTACTAAATAACTTAATCGTACTATCACGCCATATTGAAGAAAACAAAGGCATCAGTTTATTTCTATATATTTTTTTATTAATCCTCTAAAGCTCTGAAATGAATGGGTGAGTTCTAATTTCTTAAACTTTTCACTAACACTTCAAATTTCTTCCCTCATTCTGCTTGATTCTATAATTAACTTTTTACGTTATCAACAAGTTGTTTCCTTGACGCCACTACACGTGTTGAATGTTTGTTATTTTCCATCCAGAGATTAAATCTATGGTTTGAATATGGCGACAAATGCGCTACATGACTTTTCAGTAATTTCAATTAAAGTGTTTGAAGTATATGAACAAGCAAAGTATTTCACAGAATGAATTGTTTACATTAGTTGACTGACGCCGCTACGCGTCCCTATGTATACTGTTTCAACACGATTTCTAGATACGATCGAACTACTACATTACTTTCTCAAATGAAATGCTATATATGAGGGCTAGATTAGACATTTTATAATGCTCTTTTAAATTACTGCACTACTACTGTAAACACAACCGTCTAAAGTTGCGGTTTCAAAATAAGATGGTTTTTAGCATTACTATTTATTTCTGTCGCTGGCGGGAAAAATCAGATTATATAAAATGTAGAAGTTACATATAGTTTTTTTTTAAAAAAAGAAATCTACAGAAGAGTAATACAGAGATACAATATTTATATTTACTTACTGTGTAAATTTAAATTTAATAGTATAAAAACAGTTTATTTATTGGGCATGTAATTTTAATAAGTGACTAAATGATGAAATTAGTGTTTGCTCTAAAGCTTCTTTCACCATGCTGTATTACTCTCTTTAGTCTAAATGTGAGGCCTAAAAAGATCAACTTGCTACTTGTAACACTAAATAACTTGCTAATTATGACTTAGGAACTTGGGCTTTTTCTTTAACACTATGTTTCAATGATAAAGAGGGTGTTAGACTTTAAGATGGGGTGTTTCAAAAGATGTTCGAATTGGCTTTGGGATATTGATGCAAAAAATATTAAGAAGTACATAGTAAAAAATATGGTTGACGAATGATGGCTTTGGCTTCCGATTGCTAACTAAATTTGGTGTGGATAATGTACCTTGTTTAGTTTGCTGGAAAGGAATTCTATAGTCACTCAATTGATCTGCAGCGCAACTTTTTCTTGTCTTTTCTGATATTGCTTTGGTTATGAGGTTAATCGCTTGTTTCCAATCCTATATTTTTTGGCTGTGGTCTTTTGTCAGGGAAAATAAAAGAAGTAAAGGATTTGAATTACAAATATATAAACAAATCAAAATTGGTGACCATAATAATTGTTGCGAATTGAGTCCCCCCCCCCCCTTATGGTTGTATACTGTGGGATGTTCAAACAAGTTATAGTACTAGTTTAAACTGATGTATTTTAATTTTTATACCTAGTGTTATAAGTTGTTCACATTGCTTAAACGATAATGTATTTTATTAATAAATATTTTTGTACTTAAGTGTTATGACTCATGAGTGTATTTGTTACCAATAAAATTTTTCATTTTGAAATGTATTTTTTTAATGAAAAATAGTAATTTCCTTTTTCTACGATCAACAACATTAAAAATATGACTATAGCCTAAGCGTGCTAGATATGACAATCTCATTAAGATCTGTATTTAAAAAAATTGTATATTTGTT
Source organism: Oedothorax gibbosus (assembly GCA_019343175.1). Classification (NCBI taxonomy): domain Eukaryota; kingdom Metazoa; phylum Arthropoda; class Arachnida; order Araneae; family Linyphiidae; genus Oedothorax; species Oedothorax gibbosus. Next base: position 176,715 of record JAFNEN010000348.1, on the reverse strand, counting down.
TAAGTAGGTTTATAAGTCTAAGGCGGGGGAGTTAGCAAGCTGTCACTTTAAAGGATGTTTCCTTCGTGTTAGTTTCTTCCTGCATTAATTTTTTTTTTAGCTCTGATATCGAATCAGTAAAACGTACTTGGGGAAAAGGCTAAGAGGAGTAATCAGGACTGCAGTTGTAAAAAAAAAATTCTAAACCAACAAATTATAGTGGTAGTTTCACTAGTTTCCATTTTAATTTTGAAAGGCATGAACACTACATAGCTTTGTCATTTGAATTTTATCAGTTGTTTGTAATGAATGGATTGTTTGAAAATTTAAAATTGTTGAAGCAAGGCTTTTTTGAGATATGCTGTAAAGTGTAAACTAAAAACATTGTCATACAACAATTCTAATGTTAACAAGAATTCCCATTTTGACATCATAGCACATCACCACTGACCACTGAAAGCTAAAATTATTTTTGAACTAGTAATTCATACATCTTGCATATTTTGGTTAACATTACCATAACATTTGTTGGAAACCAGGAAGGGGTCACCTACTCCGAAAGGAGTAGGTATGGTAGATCCTTCTACCAACAAGCATTCATAATTCATTTCATGTAATTCATCAAGCTTAGCAGTTCTTAATGTGGGGTAAGCATGAGGCATAAGCCTGGTAAGCATAAATTTAAATGCTCTTCAGCACCTGGTTAAATTGCGGATAAAAAAAGTTTGTCAAAATTTTGGCTTTCGTTTCAGTATTCTTATCATGCAATTAGCCAGATTTGTATGTGAATATATATGATTGTACCTCATAAAGTATGGTTGTAAGAAAATAAGGCAGGGCTTGAGTTGGCATTCAATATGTAATCTGTGTATACTTGTGGCATCTGTATCACTTCTTGGCATCTTGAAATTTTGATTGTGGAAGGGTCCACTTTGAAAATATCTAAAGAACCTGAAGTAGGCAGGGTTGCCAATCTCATAGCATTTGGCTAGCATAAGGAATTGTTGGGTTAGTTTGGTTGGAAATAATATGTCACACTAAAACTGCATATGAGCTTTTGGTGAAAAGAGGACTATAGTTGATTGCAGATAGGGTTGTCAACGATTGCATGTGCATTTCCTTGCTATCTTGACTTGATCGTCAATCAATTTGCACCTGTAGTATGTACATGCATTATTTAATATTTCACACATTCAGTATCACTATTCATCGGGAAACGCTATAAGTTAAAATGTAGTTATGCAATAATAGTGAAGCCGATGCAAGTCTGCACTACTCTTCAATTGAGCATCTGTTTCTAAGGAAGGAAGGAAGTATGTGCTCATAAAAGCAATAAATCGCCAAATATAGCAACTCTTGCCGAAACCAAAATCTTCCTTACCGTTTTTCAAAGTGGACTCCTCAATAATCAAAATATTTGAGATGCTAAGAAGTGACAGGCAAACTATAACTTAGTGTGCAGTATTGTAGTTTATTATTATTTTTTGGGGGTGGGTGGTTGGTATTTTATAGGTTAAAATAAACTTAGTTTAACCTCCTTATTTCTGGCTTAGTGCAGAAGTTTTTTTAGTACATTGGCACTAGAGAGAATATATTTTGCGGTATGCTGTTCAGTAGCTTTGGTGATAAGATTCAACAACAAAAAAGTTCTTTAACGAAGTCATTCTCGGTTGTTCACCAAAGAAACCAGTCTCAGAAATCTGATTCTAAAGTGAATAATCTCCAGCGATACTAAAATCATCAAACTTTCGTAATTCGAAAGTCGGGTATCTTCGACGATTCTGAAATCGGGAATTTCCACCGTTTATAAAATTGAGAAACTGAGGTGATTTTAAGGTAGCAAAACTTAGACGGCAACTCAAAAGAGTAAAAATTGTTAAATCGAATTTCTGACAATCCTATAGTTTCGGAAAACTCATAAAACAAAAAAATAAGCACTTTTCCCAGAACACCACTCAGTTATTTAACAAAAATGGAAGAGAAGTTTTAAAAAAAATGTTTTAACACTTACTTTTTGCAAGGAAGTCTCAGTTTCAGAGATAACTTAACACTAAAATTCAACATTTATAACTGCAAAACGAGCATGGATTTCTGACATTAGTAAATTTAACCGCGGTTACTAGATGGTTTCTAGTTAATGATGGTTTCTAGTTTTTAATTAGGTACTAGATGGTTTCATTTATACTAGTAATTATAAAACTAATCATTGAAGCATTTCTTAAAACTAGGGATTGTACCCCTACACGGCTTTCAACTACTACTCAATATATCAATACACACATTTAAAGGTAATTGTATACCTTATAAGGTAATTTCAACAACTTAACCCCCCCCCCCCTCCCCCACAAAAAAATCTATGACATTAATTGCTTGCGCATACACAATTTTCTAAAAAACCTTATTATGACGTTCGACAGGTACTGAGAAAACATGTACCAAATTTGAGAGCTGTATCTCTTTTTTTAATACAATACTTCCATTTCCTTATATTTCATAGAAGGTAATTGAAAGTACATAAATCCCTAATTGTCCCATGAGGTAGTGCCCATCTGTTTTATAGCTATTGGGCCTTGAGGTGCTTATACTAGCGATTTTCCATGCCAAGTGGATAGTTCGGAGATAATCTTCAATTTATTTTTCAAGAAAGTTTGGAACTTATTTATCAACCCCAGAAGGATAAAAGGCTGAACTAAGTAATTTAGTGGAACATTGAATATTTTTTAGTTTTTAATCTATTCAAAAAATTAAAAGCTAATTTTCTACACAAATGATCCCCTTTTCTAATGTCCTTTCCAAATTGTCTAGTTGAGTATACTCATGAAAAACTTAAATTATAGATATTGTGCTTAATCTGCATAGATTATTAGAGTGTATTGTAGTAATATGATGAATAATACTATCCTGATTGCTCTTGCAGGTGAGTAAGGATCCAAGAATTTAAAAAGTACAATACCAATACCATTGAAACAAATTTCTGTAGTACACACGTTAAAATTTTTATAGAAAGCCAGCCTACAAACCAAATTCGATAAAAATAATCCACAAATTTTTACTACAATACCACGCCTGATGCCTGGTTATACGCTTATGATCCAACATAGGCTAGTCACATGGGTTTTTTACCCAATGCCCGGTGATAATCTAAAACAGTGGTTCCCAACCTTTTCTGGACCATCGCCTCGTATTTTAGGTTAATCAACATCCATCGCCCCCTTTTAATTTTCATGCTAACGTCTGATCATAATTGTGTGTGTAACTATAAAACAGTTTTATAACACTTACTACCGTTTATAAAAGCAACCACAAAAAAGCTTTATACGGTCACTTTTAAATAAAATAAAAAAACATAAAACATATTTTTAAAGAACAAAAGTGAAATAATTAACTAAGATATTTTTACTGGTTTCTAGAAAATTTAAGAGAGTTGAATGTAAAAATTGGCGGGTTTGGTTCTGGTTGGAGAATGGAATAGTTTTACTGTACAAAGTTACAACGTTATTGTAATTTCCCCCCTTGGAATACTCATCGCCCCGTAAGTATTTTTTGCCCCCTTGATAACACAAATCGCCCACTTGGGGGCGATCGCCCCCAGGTTGGGAACCGCTGATCTAAAACAAAGAAGCAAATTTCCTTGCACTGAAGGCAAATACATAAATAGTTATGAAAGTCTAATTTTATAATAACTGTTTTTATCAGAAATGTTTTTTGAAGTGACGAGTTTTAAATGAAAGAGTTTTTCCAAAATGAACTGGAATGCAACAGTATTATAGAATCGCTTATTTTAAGGGTTAAAATTATGATTTTTCAAAATTTATAATTATTGTACTTAAATATTGTCCTGTGTTTAGTAAAAAAATTTGCGGGCTGCAGGAGAAAGTGCCTAAATCTAGTGACTAGCAGGACAGTCCTTCAAGAGTCATGCCGCCTAAATTTTTGCAATTATCTCTGTTAGATGTCTTGAAGAGGGTTGTAGTTTCAACCAGCCACTAATAATTTTGACCAGAACACTGAACAAAAGTGATTAGTGTAACAAACCAAAGTAGTAAAACTTCTCAGTAAAAATGGGTATAAACTGTTTTAACTTAATAAAAGTTTTTTTGCAATTACCCCTTCGGCCTTGAATTTTATTTGAGAATGACAACATTTTTATTGATCTTTCATGTTTTATTATGAGTTGTATTTTAAGTAAAAGTAGGAGAAAGTGAGGGCTAATGGGACAATGATCCAAAAGTGGCGAATAATATATTTTTTTTTTACAAATGTGTCTACACTACAGCATGATAACAGTTAGGCTTCATAGAACCAAAGATAAGCCATTAAAAGCATGTGTTGAAGTTGAGAGAGGAATTGTTATTTTTGGAAATCCAAAGCAAGTTAAAATTTTACCTTTTATTAAACCTTTAAAGTATTAAATAAACAACTTTTAATGGATTAAATTATAGTTAGGTAGAAGACCTCTATATACATAAAAGGCAACTTCCGTTGTTTGTATAAGACACGAGATCTAAAGAACCACGCAACAGATCGTTACGAAATTTGGCACAAAAATTCATCTCATCTCCGGAACAAACATAGGCTAAGAATTTTTCGAATCAGACCATTCCTTCTATCGTTTTCGAACGTTTTTATTCGAATTTTCTGAATAAAAAAAACTACACCACTTTGGCTCAAATCCGATCTTTTTTTACTTTCCGGATGCCATCGGCTGAAAAAATTAAATAAAACTTTTAACGAAAACATTTAAAATTGAAAATGTTTATTTTATTCTGTTGCCATTACCTTCAGAAACTAATTTCATTATTTGAAAAATAATTGACATGTTTCAAGCGACGTAATTCCGCCAGTCTCCATTCCCGGATTTTATTGTGGGTTTATTTGATGTGATTTTTTCATTGTTTTTTCTGTTGACTGTATGTATGCATATTTAAGCAATAAATGTATAGTTAAGCTATTACTGAACTGTGATGGTTAATAAAGGCCATCGCACTAGAGCTGCATATTAGTGTTTCATGTATTTATTTTTTCGCCAAATACGTTGCCAAACTCGCCAAATTATTAACTTAATCTCGCCAAATGGGCAATTTCTTTTATAAATATTTATAACCTGGGCGGTTGTTCGAAGGTCATTGTGTTAGAGCTGTAAAATGGGTGTGTTTGTAGCTATATCTATTTTCTCGCCAAATTATTTCCCAAAACGCGCCAAATGAGCTAAAAGGTTTTATGTATTTATGAGGGAATTGTGATGACATTTATGAGTGCATTTTATAGCGTATTTTTCATTTTGGAATTTTAAGGCAATGAAACGGGATTTTATACTTTATAACGAGCGGGAACAATAACATAAGTTTATGATCCTATAACAAGTTATATGGTACACATATTTGGAATGATTTGATAATTTTTAATCCGTGCGAAGAACGGGTATAAATTTGCTAGTATATACTAAAAAGCATGTTTTGCAAAGTAATTGTTAAAAAAAATTATGTTTAATAGTTACTGAGAGACACGTCTTAAGCTCTAAAAATACACATTTTTTGTGCTATATTAAATGCAAAAAAAAATGACCGTATCATTTGCTACCATTTTATCTGCTTCTTTATAACACGATCAAACCAATTACATTTGGCCAAAGTCAAGCTAAAAACAAAGTGGGATCTTATAAAAACATTAAAAAATTTAACTTTTTTATATTTATATAAATGGCTAAAATTCAAGTAAACTTTCTGAAATCAATTCTCCATGCCTCATTTTAAGGTAAAGCTGAGTTGATGGTTTAAAATTTTTATATGTTTAGTATTTTTTGATTGTCAGGCACATGTTTAGACCTGTGTCTGTCAGTCAGAATTGGGCAGTGCACAACAGTGATAGAAAAGACTATAATTAAATGGGAAAATTATATTGAATTTTTGTTTCTCTTGACATGTTTTATTTGCATTATAGTTAGGTGATTTTGATAAAAAGATTTTTTTAAACATGTTTGGTATTGTTAAAATGTTCCTGTGAATTTTTTCTGTCTTTTCGTGGTACGTCCGTTACTATTTTTAGCTTATATTAATGCCACAACTTTATTTTTGGAGATAAAAACTTCCTGCTTTGGATTTACTTATTGTTTGACTTGAGTAACATTATGCATCATAAAGAAATAAAATATAAAAATAATAAATATTATTTGGTAAATTATTGGTAACGGACGTACCAGTACATCCGTTACCGAAATCATAATTTTTCAAAACTTCAAACTTTCCTTTAATAAACTAAGTAAAAAGAATTTTCATGGTTCCCTAATCTAATTCAGAAAACTTGACTATTTATTAGATTTTCATGTTATTTAAGTATAAAAAAGGTTAGAAACTAAAAATAACATTATTTTATAAGTACCCCGACATATTTTATGTCTTAAGCTTTTTACTTGTGCAATAATATATATTTTTTTATTAAATTATCTTTGTTTTTGTTTTAAATTTTTGACAACAGTTTGGTTTTTATTTTCCCACGTATTTATCTAGCAAACAATAGCAGCATTAGTGTAGTGGAAACAAATAAACAAATTAGCCGTCTAGTGATTAGCTTGTGTCCAAGTGTTAACATTAAATCTGTCTGTTTAAAAGTGTCTGGTTTTAAATTTTAAAGATAATTAGCTGGTTTAGCAGTAAAATTTAGATACATTTAAATATGCCTCTGACAGCAAAGGAGAAATAAAGAAGATATAGTTAACACAGAAAACAGACTGGACACCAAGAACAATATTAAGGAAAAGGACAGACTTAGGAAAATGAAGGCTAAGAATGATATGAAAATGAAATACTCCAAAAGAAAATTGCAAAACTACAAAAAAATGTAGAATGACAGAATTAAATTAGTGCAAGTTAGAAATCAAAAGCAAAAGTTGTTCAAAATCTGAATAATGGAATGGAAGCAAAGCCAAAGAAAGTAGTAGTAGTAGATTTGCTTCTTATAAAATCACCTCAAGCCCTGGGTAATGCAGTTAAGAGAGCACAAAGAAAATTTGCCAAAATATCCTAGAAAACAGAAATCTGTAGTTAAATACAATTGCAAAGTCGGTAAAAAAAAATCTGTTAAACGAGATACAAAGTGTGCATGGGGCTAATTCCTAATTTACTTTGTTTAATGGGTATGCATGGATTAAAAAAATGAAGGTAAGAGTTATGTTTTAGTTTCTGAGTGTTTAGATCACACAAAAATCAGCATATTTGCCCGCATAAATATCCAGTCATCACATCGACTCTACAAGTTCCATTCTAGTGTCCTAATTTTCTTAAATGTTTACGTTTTTATTCTTTTTTCATGTATACTTTTAATTTTATAAAAATATGTTCCTTTTTTGAAACTTGAAAGTCAGCATATAAATATTGTTCAAATGTACATTAATAATTTCATTGTCAATAAGACAATAAATCATTAAAAATTGAAAAATTTAATAAGAGTTAATTTAAGGTAATTTAAAGTATAATTACATTATATTAAAAAAAGATTTATAAAAAAATAGTATTTTTGTTCAAATAGATATGTTTTCAATAAGAACATTCGGAAGAGGTACGTCCGTTACCATTGATGGTACGTCCGTTACCATTGATGGTACGTCCGTTACCATTGATGGTACGTCCGTTACCGATACAAAATAATTTTTTTAATTAACATTAAATAGCCTTTAAATTTTTTTTTTATTGTTTTAAAAACTTAACATCTTTAAATAATTGAAAAAAATTACATTAATCATTGAGATTTACCAAATCAGAGGATTTAAGCTTTAATTAACATGCTTGCGTAACTCATGTCCAAAAAAGGTACGTCCGTTACCATGGCTAAAAATTCCTGCACTGTTAAAGCAATTTAACTATTGAAATCGAATTGTACATCATGTGAAGGTAATTTTTTTCTCTTTTTAACCATACGCAAATTGTTAAGTTAAATTTATAACTGATCAGTAAAACATTTAAAACAATTATTATAATTCCTACAAAAGGTACGTCCGTTACTTTAATTTTGCCCATATATATAATTTTTTTTTTGGGGGGGGGGGGGGCTAGGTCCCGGTCTCATGGTAGTTCTAGCCCTTGGTAAGAGAGAAGAAATACTTTTAAGTGTAATTTAAGGATAAGGTATGTTACGCAAATTAACAAAACATTAGTGAAAATCAGTTGCAACACAAAATTAACAAGGTATGATTAGCATGCACTAGTTCAATCTTTGGTAGAGACTAACTTCTAAATTTTGGTTTCACAGAAACCTTCAAGGCTCACAAGGTGATGCTTATAGCTCAGTTCGAATCGAAGAGGGGAATATGGTATTGTTTTAAGTGCAGTTAATAAAAAAAATTTGCATTTACGTTTTATAAGGCACATTAGTAAAAATGGGCTACTTTGTACATTAGGTATGTTTGCAATTAAATAATAGACTATGATTAAAATATTAGTCGGTTGCAAGTCAACCACATAAAGCAGACTTGCTTTGCACAAAGTTAAGAGAAAGTTGTATGTTATTGGTTCATGGTTGCGTTTCAAAGTTTGTTTTATTTGTTTGCTACTTAGTTTTAACATATGATAGTAAAATATTAATGAATTAAATCGTTGGGCTTAGAAGTCTAAATTGATAAAGCCAAGACAGTGTAAACCAATGTCACAGGTTGGTAACAGAACCGGGAAAACCTGGAAATTAGAGAATTCTCAGGGAATTTTTCAAATTTCGCAAAATATCAGGGAATTTTTCTATTTTGGATTACTTGATCAAAAGAAAATATAGTGGTTGGTCCGATTGGCCTGAACCGGAGCTACAGAAGTAAACGCGACTCTCTTCCTATCACGCAGAGGCAAAAAAAAAGATCCTCTTCTAATGGGAAATTGCACATTCCGGTAACCGATATTTGAAGACATCTTAGTGAAATCTAACCTTAATTCATCTTCAAAATTTAATTAAATTGTTTATCTTAATCATTTAAATTTGTCATTTAAGCTTGTTGTTTATTGAAGTTTAAGTTTAGCTTTCAATGATATGTAGGGGGAGAATAAAGGAAACTATAGGTATTGCTTCGGATAATTGAGTTATACAGTACAGTAGAACTTCAATTATCCGAAGCAACTATGATTGGGACCTAACCACATTCGTATAATTGGAGTTAAACGGAGAAAGGTATATTTTAGTCAAATTATCCCAATCAAATCCAATTTTGTAAGATGTCTTTGGCAGTTTGAGCTATAGCTTTTTGTAATAGTGTTTTTTATTCAACTTGATGTTAGAACCTTGGTTTCACAAAATTTATATGCGACTTATAAACTTTTTTTACTGTTCGTCTCTGTTGGGTGTCATGCCTAGTAATTTTTTTGGTCGGTACAAAAAATTACTAGGCACGACATCCAATAAAGACGAACAGTAACAGGTAGGTCGGGTGGAATTTTTTTCTGACATTCGGATAATTGGAGTTCTACTATAGCTACAAATGACTGTTTAGAAACGTGGGGTTTTAAAATATCACGAGCATGTGTTTAGCATTGAGAAATTTTTTGACACGATTCGATTTTGCAATAAATAGTAAGGAGGGAGTATCAGGGATTTTTTTGTGAAAGTATCAGGGAACTTTTTTTCAAGGATTTTGTAACCACCCTGAGTCCATGCATAAAATGGCCCTTATATATTGAAATTTCTGTAGTGTCTAAGCACTTTGTTATCATTACCCACAACTATTTAGAATTAGTAGGGCTTTTTTATGTAATGTATGACATACATGATGAAATCTGAGAGTTAAATATTCATGAAATGAAATATCTTATAAGCAGTAATTGAATTTTAAATTGTTTATATGCAAGTGTATGTTTAAAAAAATATTGTGCAGAAAGTTTTTTTTTTTGCCATGTCTACAGTTTGAAGTTTTTTGTTGTGGCTGCTGGCATACATAATTGTTTGTTTTGCTGGTTTTTACCATTTATTTTCTTTTATAAAAAGAGATTACTAAAATGCTTTATATTAAAATTTTTGATGTCTAACTTATTTTATTTCTTTGTATTAAATTTTAATTAAAAATATTCTGATTAAGTTTATTTTTCTTTAGGGCTGAAATAACTCCAGAATTCATTAAAAATGGAAACAGTTTTCCAAGAAACGGAATTCACCACATGTAAGTTAATCTATTAATTTTTAGGTTGTATTTGTTTCAAATGCAAGTAATTTCCTGTCATTTTGTGTGTAGTTTTTGTTCTTCCTGCATTTAGGAACCCAAAGTCTCTAAAGTGAATGATGTACTATTTTAAACCTTCCTGATTTGAAAATATAACAGCTTATTTTAATCAATATTTTTGTTATAAATGTGTGTAAAATTTTAAAAGAAAAAGAATTAATGTTTTGGTTAATAGGTATACACACAATAAAGTCAAATTGAAATTTTATATTTAAAACATTTACAAAAACTCACACAAATGTTGCACTCAGTTAAGGTCCAAAATATGTTTTTCAGTCGACTATTGATTTGATTCCCTTGTAAATGTATAAAAAGCCGAATGCGAAGAAACGCATTCTATTAACGGCTTCAATCGAATTATTTTAATAGGCAAAGATTTTTTATAATTCTGTTAGAAGACCATAAGACGGCTGTTTTAGGCTTACAACTTTACAAATTGGCAAATGGCAGCCAATCAAAGACAGGCTAGGGAGCTCAATCAGAGTGCTCCATGGCGGAGAGCCAAGGAATTACTTAGCCTTAGCAGGAAAGAGATTCGTGCAGCCATTGGACTACTAACAGGTCACCCATGATGCTCAGGTGTCTTTCAATAGACACCTGAGCTTCATGGGTGTAAAAGATGACCCTCTCTGTGTAGGGCCTGTCAACAGGTCGAGGAAATTTCGTTTCATATTCTCTGTGACAACTACTCTGCACAAAGATTTGAGTATCTTGGGTACCATTGTATCGATGCTTGGGAGGTTGATAACTTACCAATCATTGAAATTCTGAGGTTTATTTCAGCAATCGGCCTGCTTCAAGGTTAAACGATGGGGTTAGTACAATAGACCAGTGGTCGCAGTGCTTGGCCATGAGGGGCCACCCCACTCATGTCATAAGATTTTTTATTATGTTTTGGATTAGGGCTATATTTCATCGTCAATCAATAAGTTACAGTTTCTGTATACTATTGATAAAAAAATGTTTGTATTGCTTTTCTTATTTTTTCTTATTTACTTATTTTTTTTAAATTTTTTTTTAGTGGTCATTCAGTTGGTGGAATTAAGGTAAGCTGTTCTGTCTTTTGCTTTTTAAACTTATTAATTTCTGTAATTTTCAGTTGTCATACACAATTTATTAAACTAAAATATCAATCTTTAATTTGATTGATTTTCATTATCATAATAAACCAACTGTTTAAAATGGCAAAATCTGAAAAGTAATAAACGAAAAAATCAACAAAAAAAAGTTATTTGTTGTTAATGAAATGGAGTTGTAGAGGAACACATTAGTTTAAAAATTATAGTTTTAGCCTCCCGAACGGCCAGGAAATGGGAAAATATGTATGGTTGTTTTAACTGAATAAAGTTGATTTAATTTTTTTCAAATAAAATATTTTTAAAAAATTGGAATCTGGTTTATTTTGAAATATGATCTTAAAAATATTTCCAGATGAAGAAAGTACATTATTAATAAAAAAATTTTTATTATAAAATTTTAAAATTTAAGATCATTGTTGTAAGAAAGACTGATGCACAAAATACGGAAAAAGCCGTGTCTAACGATCAGAGGTTTAAGATCAGGGTGGTCCAAAATGTTTTTGATATTTGGCCCTATTCTGTGTACCACCTAATTAGTTCAGAGTTATTATTCATACTCTAAAATGTGTGCCGTAATACGTGTTACAATTCTTTAAGATATTATTTTAGATTAGGTATCTTCAATTATTTTAATTTGTTCTAATACTGTGCAAGGGTTTTGCTTAGACCAGTGTTTTTGTGTACGAATGATGGAAATGAAATCAATGTTACTTTTTTTGTTTGCAAAATATGAAAGACTTCTAGAATGTTAAAATATATATTTATGGTCACGCATTTTTTCAAATATATTCACAACATTTTTTAGTAGCAAGAAAAAGTAAGACAGGGGTCAGTAGCTATAAAAAGTAAATGACAATAGTAACCTATCCCCTGTTGTCTAATGGGTTACTATATTTTAATATTAACTTTGGAGTGTCAGAATTTTTATTTTAAATCTTTGAGGAAAGTTAATTTAATGTTTCTGAATGTGATATTTTAACAATACAAAATGTTAAAGAATCTTGTTAAGATGACTGAACAAATAACATTTCATTTTGAAATTTTTTTATGTATGTATAGTACTTTAGGTTTTGGATTGTTTTTTTATTGAATAATATCTAACCTACAAAGTGGAAAATGATGAATATACTATACATTGAACATATTTAAAATGGTCTGTTATTGATTTCTATTATGAGAAAATGGCTAAACTGTTTTTGATTTTTTTTTTTTTTAAGTTTAAAAAAAAACTTGTTATTCTACTGAAACAAAGCTTATTAGTTAAAAAAAATCTTATTATTATAAATATAAACTTATTTAGTATTCTTGAAATTATTATATAATCAATAAGACATATAACACTATTTAGCATTTTATAACCCAAATCAATATATATATATATTATATTATATATATATATATTATATATATATATATTATATATATATATATATATATATATATATATATATATATATATATATATATATATATTATATATATATATATATATATATATATATATATATATATAATATTAATTTTTTTTTTCTCCCCTCCCCATTACAAATACTTAATATTTTTTTTATAAAAATAATTGGTGGTTAAAACATGCTAACTTCCATTATCTAATTATTTTGTAATTTTATTAAGTTATTTCAATTTACTGTAGGTACTAGTGTTAATTTAATATTATATAGTAAATTTTGATAGAACTATGGAATAGAGTAGATTCTTTGATTTTTTTATTAGATAGAAGGAGGTTTATCTTATTTTAACCTCCTTCCTATTAGAGGTATACATACGTAGACTTTGTAAAATTCATTTCACAACTTCAGTTTACAATTTTTCTTAGTACTAACTTTTTTATTATAACTAGAATGCTATAGAACTAGAATGTTCAAGCTTTCTAAAAATACCGAAACCGAAGAAGCTGACTTATATTAAAAGTGATCTACCAAGAGGGTCTAACATATTTTGGAGGTTTGCAAAAAACTAAGTTTTTTCAGCGGTTAATTTATTATTCAGTTTACAAGTAAAGTTCTAACAAAAGTTAGAAAAACTGTCAGAGCTTGTTTTCTCCTAGCACACCAAAAATATATCTTTTTAATCCTCAATACCTCGTATTCCACAAAATTGAAGTGACCCTCAGCAAATGTTAAATGTTATTTTTAAAAAAAAAATCTTTGCAAAACATTCGAAATATATAATTTTTTGTAAAAAAAATGTTTATATAAAGAATATATGCATAGGATTTTCTCCAAGAGTGAAGGGAGTGATTTAAGGGTGATTTCTAGACATTTTTCTTGCTCATGATAGGGAATTGTGCTGAACACATCATGCCGAATTTTTTTTTTATCTAGAGACAATAAGTTTAATTGGAATTAAATAAATAACATTAGTTACCTGTGAAATTAAAAGTATTTATTATTATTATTAAAAGAATTGATGTGGCGCCATCTGCTGAAAGTATTGTGATTGATTATTGATAAAAATTTAAAATTGTTTGCGCAATATTCCGGCAGGAGGTATTAGGTTCGGGAAAATTCCATTATCCTGGAGCAGAAGAACACCAGAAATCACCCTTAAATATTAGTATTATTTGAAATTCCATGAAAAAATATTATTTAAAATTTACAGGATTCCTATGCCTACGTACTGGAAATTTTAGAAAGCCCCTACTTAAAATAAATTAACAAAAAAAATCCCCAGCCCTTGAAATTCTTAGAATTACACGGGTTTCTGAGAAGATATCGATTTAACCTTTTTTTCTCAAGGTATCATGATGAAAACTGGATTTTTCCAATATTTATATCATATCATATTGATTGAATTTGTAAAAAATATTTTAAGTTTTATAAGGAATATATTTTAATAAATGGTTGATAAGAATTGCTTATGGTATTTCTTCGATGAATGACTTCTGATGCGGAATAATCCCATATTTAAAATTTTTAATGAAGTAATAATTTTTTACTCCCTTAAAAGGTTTATATTTTTGGTCGGGGGAGAGTGATGGAAAACCCTTGTAATCAGTTAATCCTTTATTCCATAAAAATAATTGCAGTAGACAGCCGAAAGTTGAAACTGGGAAAGTCTTTTATTTGTGTGTATAGTGTATATATATAATTTAAAACAGCTTATGAAATTATCTTTAAAAAATTCATGCCTAAATGAAATAAAGTTATTCATGAAAAAAAGTTAGATGAAAAAAAAAATTGATTTTAACTGCGTAGATTATTTTTCAACAATGAAACTAAAGTAAACTCGTAAAACTTTTTTTGTTTGCAAAAGAGCAACTTTTTATGTACCCTATCCGAAATCAATCAAACCAGGTAGTACGGGACTTATACCCCCGCTCGACCTAATTCTTACTATTGCATAGAATTAAGCGCCCTTTTTGCTAGAAAATAGCTGCTGTCAATTTCCCCTCACGTTTTCATGAGTCCCCCTCCCATCCTTTCACTCGCATTACTTATTTACTTTCTGCCCCAAAGGACCGTGCGTGATGCGCGCCATTTCCGAATATAGTCGCACTAGTACTTATTGAAGAAATGCTGAAGTTCGGATAATCGCAAATTGTTTTTTTGGCACCTGCTTCAAAAATGATTCTGCTCTGTTAATTGTGAAAAAGTTACTCAACTCGCTTTTTAGGTTTATTTTGGTGTAAATTATTTATACTATAAGATTTTCATTATATTTAAGCTGTTTAACTTATTCTATTTTCTCGTCATTTAGGGGGTGCGATTATCTGAAATTGGAAATAAAAATTGTATTTTGAAATTTCTAACCTTAAAATAATGTTAAGTTAATAATCTTTTATTGGAAGCTCTTTGTTAAAAAAATTATCTGTAAGTTTTTTAATATATTTTTTTGTTTTGTTCCATAAAAAAAATCGTCCTATAAATAAAACAAGGACGATGTGCAGCTGTTTTGAAAAAAAGAACGTTCCACGTTCCGTTCCCAAACTCGTTGCGTGCCTTAGAACAGTGGCCTGTCGTCTGCTCTGCTGTAGAGAGAGTCAGTGTCGCTGCTAAAGGTAATACGAGAGCGAAAAAGGAACGAACCACGCGCTCGGGAGAGGGGTGGCCACTTCGCCCTGTGCCATTTGTTTTATTTCTCCTACTTTCTCTTATTTTTTTCTTGTTCTTTTCCCGCGGCGATAATTGTCAATCTGCTCAATTCCCCGTCACACTCTCGGCGATGCCCGAGAACGGACTGGCAGAGGCTGCGGCCATGGCTAAGGTAAGTCTTCTTCCAAAACCTGTTGCAACCCCCTTCGTAATGGTCCGAGTTAAGTGAACCCTTCTCCTGTAATGTCGCGTAATAACAAACGCGCGTGCAGCGAGCCAAAGTGACCTTGGGCTGAGGAATTCATTAGTTTTTTTTCTTTTATGCCCTCCCACCCGGTACGATCTCCAACCCCCTTCCCCCTCTAGTTTTCGTTAGTCGCGAGCGTTGGGTTTTTCTTTCTTGCGTCTGGTAGCACACTTTTGCCATATGTTCGGTGTCGTAATTGTATCACACCCCTGACGTTTCTGTGTTTCACTTTAGCCTCCCTGGAAACGGATTGTTGATACTTTAAATTGTTTTGTTAGCTGGGTTGGGGTGGCATTTTTAGCGGATTGGGTTTTCTGCAATAGATGTTTCTGCTTACTTTAAATTACTAGCAAAGGAATTTAAGTTTTACCTTAAATTTAAGTAAAACTTTATTTTCTTTGCACTACACATTTTTCTATTTTATTGTACAAAAAAAATTATTGAAAGCTTTTAAATTAATGTGTCGCAACTAATTGGAAAATGTTTAATCAAACACGGGAGCTCCGCCTATGCTTCCTTGAAAAATGTTAAAGATTTTTTAAAAGATAATTAACGGCAGAAGCTCTATTTGAGTTTTTTTTTTATCGAATGATATTTTAAATAATATTTTGAACTATATTTCTTAAAATTCTTGTTTCTAAGCTGATTATTACTAAATTATCGAGGGTGACTTAGAGTCAGATTCTTAAAATTAAATTTTAAGCTAGACAAGTTATAGTGTATGTAGTTATACTTTTTAACGTATCGTTTGTGTGAAAAAATATTTGAAGGGTCTAATTGCAAAACTCACATTCTCAAAACATAACTAAGATATAGGGTTCGATCCGTTCATTGGCGACTTTTGAAGATCATAAATTCCATTGGCCGAAGTCGCTAATGAACGGGTCGGACCATATCTTAGTTATAGAAGAATAAGTCAGAATAAAGAGAAGAATCGGCAGAATAAAAGTTTATAATTTTATATGTACATGTAACCTTTATTTAATTATCCCTATTTTTTTTACATTTAAACTGTTTTTATCCTGAAAGTGAAGAAATTTTAATTTTTGTAATTTTATTCACCAATTTTTTTTTTTACAGGAGTATTATTTGCGTTTTTAAAGTTGGAATTTTGTTTAAATCAATGTCCAATGATGATCCATATATTAAAAACAGTTTAGTTTCCAAATGAAATGTTCATTTAATGATAATCTAAGAATCTTCTCCAGTAAATTTTTTTTAAGTATTAAAAAGTTAATAAACAGTGATGTAGCCATTTTTTTTACTTAACTATGGGAATTAATTTCACACCACTCATACTGCATCATCGGTGCCAGAATTGCGCACGGTCGACTGGCGTGCGGATATTACTCTAGGTGACGTAAGGGATGCATTATCCTGAAAGTGCTTCATTGTTCGAAAGCGTAGGTTTTATTTAGACTAGACGTCCTGGGGACTTCAGCAGAGGGATGTCACAGAAGAATGGGCTTGCTTGATCACACGTTCTTTGGAATGGACAAGAATAGACTGTTTCTAAATTTTTTTTAAAATCTGCCCACGACGGGCCAAATTAAAGGACGATGAGAAGATAACACACATCCAAACATGCAGTTTTATTCAGAAAAAGCAAGGTTGTCAAAAAGTGTGAAAAGATAATAAATATGCTCTTCATTTCAAAACCAATAGTGGAGAACGTGGTATGCAAACATTTGTTCTGGATTTTATTAATGTTTCTTTAATACTTATTCGTTGTAGTACTGCTAAGTTGTAGTACATTGTAAAAAAGTTTCACTTTAGTGAAAAATTCCCATACTTTTGACTGTTAAAAATAACCGTTTCAATTACATTAAGGTTTTAACCGTTTTCTTAAACTCATTTATGGTTTTGTTTCGTTATTTTAAAAACTTTTTCTAAATGACGTTACTTTGGGGGACAAGTTAAAATCGGAGATTGATTCTTTCAGATTTATATACACAATCTGCCATGAGACTCGGTGGCCTAGTTAGTATGACACTGTGCTTCTAACTCAATGGTTGCGGGTTCGAATTGCGTCTTTTCTTTTTAAACTGCGAATTTTGACGGAAGAAAAACCGTTTTTCAACTGGAATTAATCTTTTTTATGCTTAAAAATTTTCAGTATATTTTACGTTTTTTCCTAGCAACTCAGTTGCCTGTTTAAAAATGTTAATTTGACGGAATATTGGTTGGCGAGCAGGGGGCAGGGACTCCTGATTAGTCGTTTGACAATTTTAATATTTAAAACATGTCAGTGAAAAAAAGATTTTTGCCGATTTGCTTATCCCTCAGAGGGTGTCGACGCTGCGTACGATATCGTCCTTAAAAGTTGCGTTGGGTGAATACTCGGGTGTCGGCTCGTCATTTGACTGTGGTTCTAAATTATGGCACCCGTCGCCAATATCTTAGCTCTAGTGCGATGACAATTCAAACTAACCCTCCGAGGGTACTCTTGTATGTAGTTCTAGTTTGACGTTTTATTTTAACAAAAAAATCTAAAAAAATTGACTTGCTTGGGTAAAACATTTATTGGAAGTAAACTGGAAAACAAAGCAACTATTTGATATAAAAGAACACAAATGTTGCTTTCCCTCTTTGCAAATGGATTTCTGTTTTGAAAAGAGACGTTGCAACACAGTTACCCCACCTAATCTAGCTTGGAAATTAAATTCCCGACTTCGCCCATAGCAGGAGGGCAATGGAAACTTCAGGGCACTTTAGCGCCTTCCTTTTATCCCAATCAAATATCCTGTGTTGCTATGGGAACACACTCCTGACTCTATTGTGGACACTTGTTGCCGAGTGTCCGAACAACAAAGTCAAGTTACACTGGCTTGCGAGACATTAGGGTTTTGCTTATAGACTTGTGGTTAATTTATTTTTAGGCACTATTCGGGAAAAACGGGGTTGTTAAGGTTGTTATTAAATTGCTTCCGGAAGGAAGACTTCTAATGTGTTTTTCCCATTTTTGAACCGTTAGGTTTAAAAATAAGGGATATTTTTGCTATTTATATGGCAGCAACTAAGTTTATTGACTGAGGGGCTTTTAAGTCTATTTTAAATTGTTAAACTTTCTTATGGTTAACCATATTCGAAATAAAGTTTTTTTTTATGTCCAATATGTATAATGATTTTTGAGCCAATCAAACTTTCCAAAGAGACTCTTTTCTAATGTGGTTGAATCGATAGTTATTTTGTTAAAGAAACACAAATTCCCTTTTCTGTAATTGATATTTTGAAAACAGTTTCACTTTTGCATTTCTTCAATGAAAAAATGTAAACGAAATTGAAATTCAATAATATGCACTGCTCAAAACAATTAGGGGAGCGCATGGTTTAAAGTTTAAACCCTTACACATCCAATGATTCAATTTGGAATCATCAGCTTGCAATTTTTTTCTCGCTAAGTTAAGCTCGCACTTATTTATCGTTAGATGGAAGAATCGTGTCTTTTGAAGAATTAAATAATGTTTGTTTTAATTAAATGAAAATATGAAAAACATGGTAAAATAAAATTGGCCCTGAAACAATTTTATGAAATAAATTGACCCTATATTCTTCACGCTTTCATTCTTAGCTGTTTAAAAATTGATTTTAACTTTTTTTTAACAAATAAAGTTTTTAAAAAATATATTGTTATAATTTATTCAAAAGTTATGATTCAATCCAATTTTCCCCCTTAAATTTTAGTTAAAAAATGAAAAAAAATTACCCCTGTTTTTTACCATTTCATTCTGGATGCATAATGAATCTATTTCACAAATTTTAGATTTTTAGAATAAAAAAATAAAAAGTTGGAACTGAAAGGGTTAACAAAAGTACGCAAAGTGCTCCCCTAATTGTTTTGAGCAGTGTATATATTGATTATAATTAATATAAAATGTTAATGTATTTTCCTGGGTTTTTTTTCACCATAATCGTTTTTAATTAATTTATGGGACTACTGCTTCATACTTTTTTTTTTGTATCAAACTAAATTCATGGTTTAAAAAAATCGCTTTCCACCCGGCACTCTTTTGACATTGCACATTTTCCAATTGTTGTTACACAGTGTTCCAGTTACTTCTTTCACAAAAGCCGATATTTTTAGATTCCGAGTTGGGGTAGGAATTCAAAATTTTTCCTGTAGATTTCAAATTTGAATGCAACCTTTAGAAACATTAAAGATGTTAAGGTAGCCATGCATATGCCTTGTAACTACGAACCAATGGACTCATTGTTATCTGTATTCCGCCGCGGTTTTCCCCTTTTTTTTACTCTTCCTCATATTTTCGTTGATCTTATAATATTTATCTTCACTTTTGAAGTCAGATTGAATCAAATGTAACTTTACAAATAAAATGTAGTCATCCGTCGTTGTCTACCAAAGACGTTTAATGTACTTATTCAGATCTTTAAATTAAATTTTGTATAAATTTTCTTTCTGTCGAAATGTGCTTTATGCTGTTTACACTGCTTTGGTAGTGAAATCATCGTTTTAAATCCTCGTTTTTTTGTTTTTTTTTAAAATCTAGATACAGTCATTCAGAAGTATAGGACAATGGCTTCTCGACAAGACAACGGCAATATCTTCGAAAATGGCTTGGACCATTTCTATTGAACTGGTTCTTTTTTAACATTTAATACAAAACTATAACTATAAGTTCTTTGGGACAAAAATTATCTTTGTAATTTTTTGTATAGACACTGCCGTTGCCCTAGCAAGTGCAGATCAGTATAATATAATCTTTAAATTAAATATTCACACAACTATGCTCAGTATATACCACTCCAAAATTTATTGCTAGTTACCTTCTTACATACAGTACATGTATCAAACCGAACAAACTCTCCTCCCAATTCCAAGCAGGCAGACACTTTCATTAATTAAATTGACTACATTTGATGTCCCTCTTACATTTAATGTTGCTAAGCTATGTGAATATCTTATTCGTTTACCAATTTTGCTGTAAGGACATAAAATTCTTTATGCACATCCCTATTCCCATAAACCTGTTTTAATTGAACTCTGTGAGATTGATCTGTCTCTTCTGCATTCACTTTTTTTCTAGGATATTGGAACTCGTTTTAAACTTTTCTTTCTAAATACATTTTAATTTTGCGCTATGAAATAGTTCCTTTTTGGAATTTATTTTTATTTTGTGGGTGCGAATTCAATATTCCTGCATTCTTGCAATGCCTTTGCTAGTTTCCAACTGGTTTTCTTGCATTTTTTCTTTCTCTTTAGTCTGGCTTCCCGTCTCATGTTTTATTTTTGCAACACGAGTTTTCAAACTTAATAGTTTTTAAAAAAAATTTTGATAAAAATAAACAGTATTTTTTCTTTTAAATTAATAATTACCTTTAGATTTAGATTCTTTGCAAGATATTTACAAGCTCTAATCTGATCAATCCTCCTCTGGAAGTATTTGTTGTAAAATTATTGGTTTTAATGTGCATAAGAATTTTAAAAATGTTATAAGGTATTAAGCTATGAATACCTTGAATAGTTTAGATCTTGGCAGCTCATGAGGTTTCTCGAAACACAACATTCTACTATTTCATGCTTTTCTTTTAGTCTTAATTTATTGTATTTTTTTAAATATTGAGAAATATCGTTACCAGAATTTAAACTTAACAGTTGTTATACATAGATACTATTAATTGTCCTGTCGTATAATTAATACTTGTAGCAGTTCTGCTTACAATAAATCGCAAAAGTTAACTCATTCTCATCGCCCATATCTTTCAAATGGGTTATTAGCCTGCTTGGCTTCATTCCTGGATATATCTTTCTCTGGATTTTACGAGCGAGATGTGGCTCCTTGCCAGGGAAGCATGCGATACTGCAGTTTTTGCACGAATCAGTTTTCACGGGAAGCGTTCAGACAAGGGTGTCGTATTCAGACTTATTCAACTGGATGTCATATCACGCTGGTCGGCATTTGTCATCCTCATCGCCTTGTTAAACTTCGGGACACGATAGCTGATGTCAGATGGATACGTTTCAGCGTCGGCTTGTAATAGCTTTTGTTCTTAGTAGTTGAAATTCTTTTTGCATGTACTCTACTTGTGGACATAGAGATAATTGTTGACTTTTCAATTCCTTCTCTCTTGTATCATGAAAGTAGAAAGTGGAATCTTGTTTTTAGGTCGTTTTTTTTTTTTAAACTTAAGCTGATGCGGGAATCTTGATCTGTTTTAAGTTAAGAAGCATAGCTCGTTTTAATGCTTTATCTCTGCTTCAATTCCATACCTCATATACTCTGCACAAGTCATTCATTTTCTGTTCAACTGAGCTTGCACTTTATTTACGGATGAATATTGTTTCGTTGACTTTAAGTGATAACACTCAACAGAGCACGTGGAGGAGTGCAAAAGCAATGATCTTGACGTGATGAAATATTATTCTGCTGAGTAGCGCGTTGTTTGGCCTATCCTGCTCTAAATTTAAAACTTCCCGACTTGTGGTCTTGGTTGGAACGTGCTACGAAGGATTGTTAAATTTTCCACCAGGCTGGCAAGGATAATTTTCGTATGTCCGGATGACTATTTAGGGTGCTACCATTAACGCTGACCTTGTCATAGGGGTTCAAATGATGAGGCATATATTTTCTGTGTGATTTAAATATGTTACAAATATGGTATAAGTTATATTGTACTTTACTAACATACTTATATATACTTACGTACTTCACTATACCTACTCTATTTTTTCCTTTTCGAAATGTTTACAATGCACCTAAAATATTTATCATATCTGTAAAAATTTTAAGTTAATCTTTTCTTTTGTACTTTTTAAGTATACGGTGCTTTAAAGTTTCTAAAAAAAATGTTGCTAATTGAAATGAGAAATTTCTGGCTTCGCTGCTCCTCTCGCCCTTAGTCAAGAAAATGAAACTAGTTATTTTTACATTCATACCAACTAAACAATTAAACATTTATTTTATGAAAAGGTAGAATATCATGACATGGATAAATATGTGATATTAGAGTACGGTACTGTAGCGAAATAAATTAGCTTTCTCCAGTGGAAACTCATAAAGCTGTTTGACCTGTGCTTATGCATTGCATTAAAAGATCATTTTGGAAGAGCGTAATAACTATACTGCACCATTCATATTCAGAAGGAAAGATTGATCTACATGAGCATTAATTTACTTTAATCTCCAATAAGCTTCTTAAGTGCAGAACTTAGCACCGTGTAATCAATTACTTAGTAAATCTGCATATTGGAGACTTTCGACTTTGTTAAAGCAATGATGGTTTTTGTTGCATAGTATGACAATTAAATACATTGTTTGTTGAAGTATTCAGTTCTTTTGTCTTGCATAATAAACTAGAAGACTTGGGTAACTGAATACTTTTTGCGTGATCGCAATTTTCGCTAGAAAAAATAGGTAGTTTTTGGTGATTTATAGTTTGAAAACAGTGATATTAATAAAATAGAGTACGTGCTATTTGAGGATTGTTTGAACTATTTCGAACAATGATTCTGCATTGCTATGATTTTTGAAAGTAATAAAGAATCTGAATATCTTATCTTATTAAGACACTATTGCAGACTGTTGTAACAAAAGAAAAACCCGTCGATGTTATTTTAGTACTGGGGCTGGGGAGCCTAGTCGGTTAGGCATTCGCCTAGCATGCGAAAGGTCCCAGGTTCGGGTCCGGGCATCGCCAAAATAACTGCCGGCCTATAAACGGCCCGTGCAGCCAAAAATGTCCGACGGATAATACCCCGTGTAGAGGAAGTGCACGTTAAATATGCTTCAAAGTCCCAACGCTGCGTACGATGTCGCCCTTAACGGTTGCGTTGGGTGCCTACTCAGATGTCGGCTCGTCACTT
Organism: Oedothorax gibbosus; assembly: GCA_019343175.1. Classification (NCBI taxonomy): domain Eukaryota; kingdom Metazoa; phylum Arthropoda; class Arachnida; order Araneae; family Linyphiidae; genus Oedothorax; species Oedothorax gibbosus. Next base: position 153,347 of record JAFNEN010000348.1, on the reverse strand, counting down.
GACTGTGGTTCTAAAATACGACGCCCGTTGCCAATAGCCCTCTCGTGTAGCTCTAGTGCGACGATAATTCAAACTAAACCAAACTAAGTTATTTTAGTACTCAAATACGTATAAATTATTTCCTATCGCTCTTACATAAACTTTAACTTTATTACTTTTTTAAAAAATATGATTGTTTAATAATTATTCTTTATTTTTTCCCCCTAGCCATTCACTTTAAATTAATGTAAGAATTTAAATTTCGGTCTTCATTATGAGTTCTAATTAACGGGCGGATATTTTATCTCTACCGATCTGCTTATCTCTTATATAATTTGTAGCAAAAGATCCATTGGACACCATCCTTTAATTACTCTACTGCCTTGTTAGTTTCAAGTTCCTCTCTCAAACATGTATTTTATCGGTACCTCTCGATCACTTCTCCGCCTGATTGGTAAGCTGCGGCGTGTCTTTTGTTTGGGACATGCCTCAATTTGTGGGAATCTTTTGTGGCCTCATTTTAAGGTCATTAACGGTGAAAGTTTGGTATTGTGATAAAACTTCAAGGTTATTCAGATAGTAGAATTTTTTCTCCTTTTTTGTTGCACCCTTAAAAGTGTTATTGTTGAATATCTAAATGACACCTTCTGAGAGCTTCAGTTTAAAATACTTCAGTTTATCTTTCGGTGAATTTTTTTTAAATACTTTTACTCTCACTCATTAAAAAATATTTTGTTTTTGTGGGGGAATATCTCGAGTACTTACCATCCTGGCTGATTCAAATTTTCCCTTTCAAATTCTATAAGCCATAGTATGAAAGGATTTTATTGAACATTTTCTTCAACATCGGTGTGTGAAAGTTACTTGATTGAAATGCACTTCCGAAATTTGTGTGTATCTATGCCCGAAGCCTATGTATAAACATGGCAACCATTTCCTGCAAATAGAAGTGTAACACCTCAAATTTGCCCAAGTGTTTACAGACATGATCCTCCCAGTGCCCCTGCGCTGTTTACACAAGTCACTGTTTTACAGCCCCGCTCTTTCTATTCTCGGCCCCGAAACATTTGCACTAGCCCTTTATCCGGCCCTACCTTTTCGTCACCACGCGTTTACTTTGAAACAGAGTGAATCGTCTCTTTTCCTGATGTCTGGACACAAGCCATCAATAACATGGCCAAGAGCATCTTCTCATCTCCCCACAGCTGGATGGCGTGATCGAATGGCCGGATGAAAGAGGTTTTGAGATCTTGGCAAGGATGACCTGGGATCCTAGAGGTTTCTGAAGTGGGTTGACTTTGCGAAGAGGGCCCTGCAAGTCTCAAGTTTTTGAAAGACAAAACTTCTTTTGTGTCCAATCTATAGAGTTCTAGATTTGAGTGTTACTTCTTAATGTTTTTTTTATTAGCATTACTAAGAGCTTTTTTTAAAAATAATTTTTATTATTTTGAGATCGATGCTAGAACAGGCTTCACATTCGCGTTATTGTTCTGGATGCATCATATATTGGTCCAAGTTTTAAGTTTCACACGGGGGATGTTTTTTTCTTGCGCAGTAAAATCTGAGAATGTTCTCTTTTATGTTCTATGGATAAAAGCATCTGTGATATTTTAAGTGTTTTTGAATAGTTATCTTTATATAAGTAGCATTTTATTGTGAGGTCTTGGTATATATATTTTCTTTATTTGTTAAGCACTAAGCATTATAATTAACAAGCATTATATTCCATAGGACCTACACTATAATTTATGAAATAAGTTAAGTTTATCGGGTTTTGGGGGAAATTAATATTTACGCTGTTATTCAGTTTTTGCAGTGTTAAGTTTGTTTCTTCAAGTGCCAAATAAAGTTTTGTGTACATACACAATGCATGCTCAGTATACACCCTTTGATGTATTAATGCTTTTAATTCAGGAATTTATTTAATTTAACCTACGCATAAATGGTTTTCATAAAATACGTTTTGGGTAAATCAAGTAAACCTTTTATCATTTTGGAGTGATTCTTACTGAATCACTACTTTTTTTTGCAATGTGTTCAAGGATATTTTTAGGTACATAGCAAATCCATTTTTCTGATAATGTAGCAGTATGTCAGTACAATATATTAAAAAGAACTTTATCCTCCAAAAAAAACGAAATGTAAAAGAACGAAAGCCCGGCAACTGAAGTACTTAATACTTTATTTAAGCCTGTACTCCATTTTTTACTTTAGTTAAAGGAAGAAAAGACATTGCGTGTCGTACGTTTTCATTTATGTCCATAAATCGAAAAGACGTCTCGCGGCTTCTCAGAAATTAGTTGCCTTTCTCGCAGAGTGTGTCATGTTAATCGTGTACCTGCCATCTATTTTGTTCCATTTGGAAATTGGCCAATCTGAATTTGAAAGGAGTCATTGATTTTTAAGTTATGTTCTCCATCAGAAATTATTAAAAGATTAAGGTATTTTTTCCCCTTTCTTCGTTTACATTGACTTAATTCTTTTTGTGTTGGAAATGATCTTAGATGGAAATAATGAACTATGAATGCTTGGATTGTTTTATTCACATTTGGAGGGTCAATTGTATGATTTCTTCTAAAATTTCCTATATTTATTCACGAATGAAAATGCGTCTGGTTGTAAAGTAATAAAATAAATTGTTTGGTATATGGGTAATTGTATGAGAGGAATGAGAAACGGAGTATCATAAAGATCGATAAAAGCCTTTACGGGGTGTTATTTTATTTGAATGAGAAATTATCTCACTTTATATGAATTTATTTTAATTTTGGTGTGTTTTAATCAATGTACGAGGAGGAAGAATATTTTTTTAAGGGGAAAAAAAAACTAAAAATAAAATTAATCTATCTAAGCCAGACAATTATCTTTAATATTTCTTTTCTTTAGTATATTTTTTAATCCACCTTATAACAAGTTTGGGAAAGAAAACTATTTTATTTATTCATTTTTTTTTTATTCAGTTAAATCCTATCTATTTGATTGAAACCAGTTTCAATTCCAAAATACACCTTTCAAAACCAAACTTTCTCCGCGGCATCTGAATATGTATACATAAAAAAAAATCTCGCTATCATCATGACCCATTATTTATACACTTGAACTAGTTCCTGTGACGCGTTCTATTCTGGAAGCGGCTATTTCTTTTCATTATATTGCTGGTCAGCTTGACTGGTTTTGCTGTTCATTCTGCTATTACGAATCCGATGGCACCACCATTTGCTTCGAACCGGACGCGCAGGAAACCGATTCTCACGTTTGGAAAGTGCGTGGAAAAGGGGTTTTGCTTTTTTGGCGGCCTATCGCGAAAGGGGTTGTCTTGTGAAGGTAGAAAAGTGTAGCTGTTTAAAACGCGAAGACATTTCTTTGTCAATGAATATGGGTATGATGACGTAACAGACGTAATGTGCATACGCTAATACACACTTAATAACCAGCCTGGGTACATGGGCTCGTCATTAACATTATTATTCAACGATGGACTACACAGTTTCGAGTTTAATAATAGGTCTGTTGTTATGATGCAGCCTATTGTTAAATGTGTTAAATAAATAAGTTATTTACCACATTTTTTGGATGCACATAAAAATCCGTTTAAAACGGGCATATCTTTATTAAGGTGCCAATTACTTGGAATAGTTGTCTACTATTCCATGTAACCTCTATCTTTCGTTATAAACTTATTGCTTTCCTTATTGTTCTATCATGTGTTTGTTGACATATTTAAAAAGTTTCAAGCTAACACTCGCTAGTGTATTAAAAACTACATATCTTTTAAACAGATATAAATACCCGAATCAAATTTCCTCTGTCATAGTTTGCCATTAAAAATAATGATACATAGTTTAAGTGTCATGTTCTTGTTATTTATGTAGTTTCAAGATACATCTTTTTTACTTCTAAAAACTCTGTATGTGTATAAATTGAATGTAGTTTCGCATTTTCGATACAAAATTAATTTTATTTAAGTTTGGTAAACAAGTAGAAACTAGCAGTAAGTTCTTGCATACGGAGATGAGTTATTGCGTTTGTTTTACAAACTTTTTCATATAAGTAAGCGTGTTTTTGACTGCATATTATATAGGCGATAAGAAACGTGCTAATAAAATAAACTGTATGGTTATGTGGATTTCTGAGAGAGCAAGCTGGAGAAACAAATCCATTTTTACATCTACAGAATACCAATGAAGTAAAAAAATCTCATGCATGTACTGCGGTAGGAAATTATTGCATAATTGTTTATTGAGAAATTTATCGTTCTCTTGGTGAGTAGTCAGGAGTTAGTTGGTGGCTGAGAATAACCGATGTTAGCGTATACATAGTTTACATAACTCATTCGATTATTCAATTTATTATAAATAGAATATAATACGATATCCTTTAATAGGTATAGTTTTTTTTAAATATTAATTTGTAGCAAACTCTCAAGTTGTATAAATATTGCAAATAAAAAATTAACGCATTAAGTTGAATGGTATCGCAAAAATCACCTTTATAATTTAAACACACATAGAAAATACATTTAAACGTGGACAAAATCAATTAAAGGAATTTTTAAGTTTAATCAACAAATTTCTTGAATGGCGGTTTCGGAATAAGTCACTGTTTCTCCTCAAGACCATTATGTTATTATCTGTTATGTTGTGCTAAGAAGTACTCTTATATATTTTTAAAATCACTTATTAGGGGTTCAATCCTGACTTCGGATCAAGATCTGGCTTTCCTTGTAACGGTGGCCCCATTCTCCGATTAAAATAATAGAAACCTAATTTTCATTACGTTTCAGAACGAAAAATTAATATTCCTTGATCATCAAACTATTATAGACTCAATTTGAATAAATTTAAAACAAATTGCAACACGTTATAAAATCTTCATGTAAGTAATATAAACATATAAAAAAATAGGTTGCATGTACCAGATTTGGGGGCCTGGTGAAAATTGATTGTTAGCCCAGGCTTCACGGGCCTATTCAGTGGTCGGGCTTTTGACTATTATTTCATTAACTTTTTGTGTAATTTATCCTTCGATTCACTAAACCATCTGGTTGATGGTTAATCCAACGTTAATAATAATGCAATATGTAGCGGTAGACTGATATGACAGCCGGCGCAGAGTAGCAAGTTTCCATGTTCCAAGGGCAGATTTGGCGAGGAAACCTTGGCAACCCTTTTCGCCATCAAATCCACCCGCTCTGCCTTTCACTTTCCCTCCTGAGAAACTTTCTTTCGGATCTCTGCTCTCATCTTCCAATAAATTTCCAACATCTCGCCTAACATTTCGAACTTTTTATCCAGTTTCTTCCCCACACCTCATTCCTTCTCCAGTTTCTCCTGTGTAGAACGTCACGTCGAGTCAACTGACTTGTCATCTGTTGAGTGGGACTTTTTTTTAGTGTTTATCCAGTCCGGTGACGTTTGGGAAGGAGTTTGTTTTGGTTGCATGGAAAAAGTACCGATTGTTTTTGCTTAGAAAAATTTGACACTCGGGTCGTTTTTACCGGGATTTTATTTTGACAGACATTGCTTCATTTCTAAAGATCCCAAATGGTGAGTGCATTTATCATGTACCTAATACTAACAAGTGTTAGTTTTTTAATAAAAACTATCTAAAATATATTTTATTTAACATTTAAATTAATATATTTTTTAACTTTATTATCTCTTCAGAAATCGTCTTTGCATTTGATGATTTGGAAATTTTAATTTTGCATATATTAAATTTGCAGTATTTATGTCAGATTACTTTTTTTATTACATTGGCAGTCATAGGAAATTAATTAATAACTGATAATGGCTACTTGAGTAGTTTCAATATTGTGTTTTCGTAACGTGTTAAAAATAATTAAAATTTTAGAAGATTAAAAAACAACAACATAGATCTAAAATTTTCATCAAAAGGAATCGCTTTTCTAAACAGGGTCTTGAAAAGTCGGATAGCATATAAAAAACTAAAAGGCAATACATTGTTCCAAAAGTTAATGCATTTCTCAATTATTGCGTTATTTGCTCATACTTAACAAACTTATTTATATAGAACAACGACATTTCGGAGAAAATATAAAAACGGACAAAGGGACCAGGCATTGAGAAATATTGACACTTTTGTCTCAAGAGTTGAAATTCATAAAGTTTCCAAAAAAAAAAACCACCCCTACTACACATGTTAATTTTAAAGGTAAATTAATACTAACGAGTATGACGTTTTTTTTTAATAATACATTTTTTAAATGTTCTTTTGTGGCTTTTCACTTAGAAGATAGTGGCAACTTCAACCAGGTCTGTTGGTAATTTGTATAAAGTCTATATTGTATCTGGGATTGTGTTGTTGCCTATGGATTGCAGATACCACCAAGTAAAAAAAAATACTTTAAACTAACTTTAAAATTTTAACTGTCAAAACCATATACTACGCCCTTGTTATATTTTCAATACTTATACATGGCTTCTACTAGAAAATGGATGGGCTTTTGTTCAATTAGTCATTGACCGTGGCAAGCTCAACCAGGTCTCGTACATAAACTTCCTCCGCTAATTGCATCGTCTGTCATTATCATTGTTCTCGTATTTGTCATCTTCGAAATGATACGAGGAATTACAATGAGAGCTGTCGGTGCTTCTTTGGAAGTGGGTAGTCGCAGCATCCTTTGTTTACAAAGTCGTTTCTCATCCTTGTGCATTTTTATTTTTATACCCTTCCAGTCTCAGCCGTGCTTTCACCTGACTGACAGGTTTGCTTGGTGTACGGCCCTCCGGCTAAGAAGTGGTTTAGTCTGCAGCGCAAAAATGTCTGTCTAGCCTCTCGTTTTGGTTTTGTTATGTAGTTGATAAGTCTATTTTCATATACTTCTCGTATTAAAGATTCATAGTGGGGCTGTAGGACTTTTGGACACAAATGCTCTTTCGAAGATAGGGTTCTGGCAGTCGCCCCAAATTTTGCAGATTTCCCCTAGAAACTTCTAAAAAGTATTATAGTTATGATAGATTGCCAGCTTTGTAAATGGTACTTTTTTGTGGGATGTCTTGTGAAAAGTAGATTTTCTAGGTTTCTTCTCTTGGAAGTCATGGTAAACTCGGAGATTTATTATAATTTTCAGAGACCCTAAAAATTATTGAAGCGTAAAAAACACTGAAGAAAATGAAACTATCACACTTTTACCCTTAGTTAAATAAAATTACAAAAGCTCATCTAAGCATTTAAATTTAATTTTATTTCTGCTTTTACCTGTCAATTATTTTCCATAATGACAAATTAAAAACTGGATATTTATATGTAACATTTTAATGACGTTAAATTATTGTTCGCCTTGATTTCTTTTTGAAACTTTTCCTCAAGAGCGTATGGCTATGACCAGTACTAAGGCCATAGTGTATTTCTCCGTTCAACGTTTTTTTTATATATATACAGTTTGCCTTTCATTAAAATATTCTTTATTCTTAGCTTCTTAATTTAAGACTTCAACTGGATAATGTTTAGACTCTTATGTAAAATTTCTCGAATTCCTGTTTTTAAAACTTTCCACGTGAACTTATAAACTAAGTAAAATCGACTCGGATTAAGCTGTCATCTCGGAAAAGTCCTCTGGACAACATTTTTTTTTTTAAACTTCAAAAGTTATATAACGAATTTCAACTCAATTTTAAAAATATCATCAAAAGAATATATGTATTTATTGACAGAAGATTACTTTTATCAATTTTCAGAGAAGGAAGCTACTAAAACACTTTCTATCCTTTTCCCATGAGATTTCCGTATTCTTTTATCAATCTCTACTAGTATCTCACGTCCTAGTGTGACTTCCTCTGTCACTCCTTGTGATGAAGTCACATTGCATTAAATGATAGAACAAACTGTCAGAATTTTAGTATTTTTTATTTTATTCTATTATCACTGCTTAGCCGACTCATTCATGGGTGTGAATTCAATATGTATACACTTTTATCTATCCTTTTTTTCAGTTTATTGAGCGATGACGAATCGCTTCAGAAGAAACTGCCGACAAATAGCTTTGTTTGGTTTGGCAAAGCTGTAAACGACATTTAATTTTTAAATGAGTTATATTGATACCGATAGTATGTCTTGCCTTTTACTATTAAACAAACAAAATAATAAATGAAGGATGTAGTAGTTTCAAAACTCATATTCTAAGATATAGAGTCCGGATCGTTCATTGGCGACTTAGTCCAATTGAATAAACAATCGTCAAACGCCGCCAATGAACGGGCTGGGCCTATGTCTTAGCAATACTTTGAAGAAAGATAGTTTGGCAACTAAACCCTTCAAATGTAGTTGTCGGGGTTTTCCGTTTGGTTGTTTGAAGAAACATTGCACTCTAGAACACCAGGGCGGGGAATTAACTTTCAGGGTCTTGTGCTTTGGAAGATGCCTTTAATTATAAAAAAAAATATCTATGATTTTATATATTATTAAATTAATGTGAAAGTAGTAATGCAAGCTAATGTACTTTAAATGCAAACTAAAATAACTTTTCGTTTCAACTTTGTCAAGCCAACTGAACAAAATACGATGACAGGCCTCCCGACCCTATTACATATACGTGACTGGTTGTGGAATGACTTTGTGCTGAGCAATGGGTATTTTGTCGGTGGAGGGAGATATTGATTTCGTATGATGAGAGCGGGCAAAGCGTGGGGATGAGCTGTACGCTATTTTTTAAGAGTTGTTAGAATCTGTTTTTACGAATAAGGTTTATGACAAAAAAAACCCCACCTTAAACATGCCCAATGTCTTGATATTGTAATCTTATTCGTGTTCTCAATTGTTCTTATTATTTGTAAAAAAATACAGTCGAACCCCGTTAACGCGAACTGGTAGGGAGCACTGAAACATTTAGTGTTAACCGAATTTCATGTTAACCGCCAGGATTTTTTTTTACATTGAACCAGTGCAAAGTTAAAAAAAATAAAAACATCTAAAAATTATTCTAATTTTATAATGTAATAATCTATTAATTGAATTATTAATTATATGCATGTATTAATAAAGTTCATTTAGAGTAGTACATAATGTAGACAATTTATTATTAAAACTGACGAGTCATGTGAGATCTGAATTTCTCAGAAGTAGAAGATAATTTATTTTGATAATGTTTGCCGTTTTTTTATTGTTTTGTTTCATTTGTTCTTTGAAACATTGAATTACTTAGAAAAAAGTCAAATTCTTGATTTTATGTTCGGGTTAAGCGGGATTTCGCCTAAAGCGATTCACGTTAAGAGATTTGTTTATCATTAGCTTAAAGCTGTATAGGCCTGTGAACTGCTTTCAGTTCATCTTAAGCGAAATTTCGTGTTAGCGAGATTCGACTGCAACACACATTTTAGACGTGATTGTTTTGGGTACGTATATAGAATATTTCATGCGATGGGATGTATAATATATTCTTTGTTTATCTGTGCAAATATATTATATATATATATATATATATATATATATATATATATATATATATATATATATATATATATATTATATATATATATATATATATATATATATATATATATATATATATATATATATATATATTCTTTGACCACTTAATTTATAATACTCTTGTTTTTGCACTATATGTAAAATCAGATTACTCATTCTAAAACTGGGGAATAAGGGGGGGAGTTTGGGAGTTAGCCAGAAAAAACACTATCTGAGCCACACCTTTTCTTTGCTTTCTAGTGTTTTCTGAGAGGAAGTCCGTGGTGTATTTTTAAATATACAAGCTTATAGCCTTCATTTCTTATGATATGAAAAAGTAGTAAGATAGTTTTATAAATGGTTATGGTAAACTGAAGTGATAGAAAAGTATGTGGAAATAAAAATTTGATATAACTAAACTAATAATTTTTTCAGAAGCAAGTTTGCAGATAACTTTTTTTAAATTTACTGATATATTCTATATAAATATTGCAGTGTATATGGGCAATTCTACCATAATTTTTAATTTTATGTCCCTTTGGCATAACTTGAAAAAAAAATTAATATTTCTTTTCAACTTTTTCTTACTATACTAATAGACTGGTCCTTATATAATTGCAAAACGGAATTTCAAAGCAAAGAAATTCTAAAACATTTTTAGGACACAAAACAATGCAGAAAATTCCTTACCTTCCCATGTCCCGAATGTTAAATTTTTAGTTTAGAGCTCAAACTAACATTTTTGAGCTAAAAATTACATTCATTTGGATTTTAAATTAAACTATTACTATATCTTAACAAATTCCTTCCATAAAATTTTGGCTTTTAATATTGATAATGTGTGTTTCTCTTCTCCTAACTTTGTCCCTGGGTTTTGGTACATTCACTGACTAATACATTCACTGAATAAATATGTTTAAGTGGAGTATAAGGAGTAAAAAAATCCATTTTTATTAAACTGGAGTTAGTTTCAACACAAAAAAGACAGGAAAACATCGTGAATTTCCTCACCGTCCGTTCTTTACCTTCCGTTCCTAACCATCAAAATGATCTAGGGATGGAAAACCGAAACCTGTTTTAAGACTAACCGGTTTGTTCGTGACTTCGGTTTCATTTAAAATTAGTTATTTTCATAAGGCCAGTTTAAACCGGTTTCTTTGAAACCGTTTTTTTTTATAAAAACTGCCAGCCCTAAATTTTTTGTAAGTTTTTTTTAATGAGCCTTGCTGAACTTTTTTTTTGTAGTTCTAGAACTCTTATAAACCTTTTTACAAATATTTAAAGTGATTTTGAAAAAATAAATTTCACAAGTTTTTTATACCTGAAATTAAAAATTATGGTAGAACCTGCCCATATATCACATGTTTATTTAACTTCAATTTACCCTAATTTAACGAACCATAAAATTATGTAGTGTTATAATTTTTACAATTACTAGGGGCTGCGCCAAATTGTTAAACTGCTGCAAATTCTAAAGAAATTTTGCGTTCGTACCTTCTTACACCTAATTCCATAAAACTACAATAATTCAGGCGTTTCAGCATTGTTGAATTCAATAGTGTCGAGAATCATTCTAAGTGATCAAATAAACAAAAAATCAAGTTAATACTTGATTTGGCTCATAATCCACTGCTACTAACAAATTCGCCTGGATCCCTCCTCCATTTGGCCTCTCACTCACTCTAACTAATGCAAAAAATATAGTTTACTTACATAACGAGATATCGATTAGGGTTAATCCTAGTCGCTGGTCGGCGAATTTTATGAGCTTGGCCATCGCATTCAGCATGTTGTACCCAGGTTCCACTCTCACGTGTTCCAAAACACACTGCCGACTGCTCGATCCACCCTTCATATTTCGGCTGCTATTGGTCAAGGAATTTTGTGCAAGGTGTCATTTTTCAGGAAATAGCGTAAGGAATTAAGAACTGGCAACCAAAATTGTATAAGGGGTCGTCTACATATTAAAATGAGTACCAACTTTGAAAATTCCAATAGCAACACCCATTTTTTTACATAAAAATGTTCAGCAACTTCAAAATACCCCAGGTATAAAAAATAATTATTTATTTTGCATTATTTGCTGAGATATTAAAGCATTAATTTTCAATTCGTTTGGGGGGAAATCTCCAAATTGATAAAGGTAATATTTAGGGTGTTTTTTCGAAACGACAAGCTAGCAAAAGGTTACCATAATCTCGCCAAAGGATGCTAGAATTAAACCTTCTTCACTAATATTGTGATTTTATGTTTTTACCTTTTTTTTTTAATTTTGGATTTTAAAATTCAGAAATAAAATAAAGGGTAGACGAGAAAAAGTTTTAATTTTAAATTAAGTCACACGATTATTTATAACGAACAGATTTTCAAATGCGATTAGTTACAATCAGATAGACAAACATGATTATTACATTTATCTATGTTTTACATTTTATGCAAATTTTTGTTTCATTCATATTGCTACAAAAGGTTGGTTTAAAATTCGGCACACTGGGTCTGGGACAAATCCCGACAAGCCGAAATCCCGAATGAGTCAAAATCCCGAATGGGTCTAAATCCCGAAAATAGATTTTTGTCCATTTCTCGATTTTTTTTAAATATTAGAGATTATTTATTTAGTTATTTAGTCAGTTATTTAATCAGTTAGTTAGTCAGTCAGTAAGTTAGTCAGTCAGTTAATCAGTCAGTTAGTTAATTAGTCAGTTAGTTAGTCAGTCAGTCCGTTAGTTAGTCCGTTAGTCAGTCAGTTAGTCAGTCAATCAATCACTCCGTTAGTTAGTCACTCCTTTAGTTAGTCCAGACTGACTAACTTAGTCTAACTGACTGTCAATTAGTCAGTGAACTGACTCACTGACTAACTAATTGACTGACTGGCTAACTAACGGACTAACTGACTGACTCACTGACTGACCGACTAACTGACTGACTAACTTACGGACGACTAACTTACGACTGACTAACTAACGGACTGACTAACTGACTAAATAACTAACTGGCCCTAAATAACTAAATAAATAAGTAATCTCTAATAATTAAAAAAAAAATCAAGGAAATAACATATTATTGGAAATTTTATAATAAAATAATTATAAATAATATTGGAAATAACATACATTTAAAAACATAGTAATCGATATAATTTAATGTTAATTATACAAACAAAATACATTGTATGCACTTGAAACAAGAAAAGATTTTTAGACATTTGACAGACATCAATAATTTGAATAAACATTTACCAAAAACGCTTTTCAACCACCAAACGATAATGCAAATTAGGATCCAATCTGCTAAGTAATTTTTTACACGGTCCCTAAAATTCGTTTTTTTTTCAGTATTTTTACAATAACTCGGCAAATAATTGTTGTTGAATTAAAAAATTCGGGATTTTGGTTCTACTTGATCTACTTTATCGATTTATGTAACAAAAATTTGGGGTTGCTATTCATGTTTTATTTTTTCTTATTTAAATTTAAATAAATAATAAAAATTAAAAATTGATGAAAAAACTTGTGTGATTTGTTTTTGGAAGATTAAGAAGTATATAATGAAAAAAAAAATGTTGGTTTAATTCATTTTATTTGTGGAGGTATGAATAAAAGTTTGTGAAACTTTTTTTAACATTATGGGCCTTCAACTTCGAATGCTTATAATCTCAACAAATAATGCAAATTAATAAATTTGTTTTTGGATCTGGGGTATTTTGAAGATGATAAATATTTTTGTATAAAAAAATTGGGTGTTGCTATTGGAATTTTCAAAGTTGGTACTTATTTTAATATGTAGACGACCCCTTATACAATTTTGGTTGCCAGTTCTGAATTCCTTACGCTATTTCCTGAAAAATGACACCTTTCACAAAATTCCCTGATCAATAGCAGCCGAAAAACGAAGGGTGGATCATTTTTTTTTCTCCCCAGCTGTACCAAGTACCATCATTAAAGCAAATTACTGCATCAAAGACGCCTTTCTGCAGGGCATGACAGGGTCGATGACATTAGATAGTGTTACATCCCGAGATAACTGGAAAAGAATCAAAGAAAACATTAAAACATCAAATATGCTCAGACTTAAGAGAAACTATAACCTCAAACACTAATTTTATTTACTACTCAGAGAACTCAAACAGATACTATAAAACAAGAATATATCTAACAGACATCTAAGTATTTCTCCAGAAAAAGAATTTTTTTTATCCGAGTGATAACAGTGACGGTGTCAAATCCTAGTCACTGGCCAGGCAACTTTTCGATTTTTGCGACATTTCGAAAATCACATTTTCCGGGCACTGCCTTTGCTTGCGATTTTTTTTTATAACCCTTAAGCATACTTGCAATATGCTTGCAACCTCAGTTTAACATAGCTTTCTTTTGATTAGCATACAAGATTGTAAGAAAACATTATTTATCGCTATTTTAAAACACTCGCTAAATTTTGTTATTTGTCCCTGGGCCAGCGACTGGGATTTTACCGACAATGCATTAAATTCCAGGACATGCTCTTTTAGGTTAACAAAAACGGTTTACTTATTTTACTCCACACATTACTTAATTGACTCATCATAGCTAAATGACAACAAATATCAATGAAATTGTTGATAGAATATCATAAACTCATTTGCATATCCTGCAAAATTTTTTTAAACTTAAAATGATATATACTATTCGAAACATGGTGTAAATAAAACAAGCTTTTTGTATAACCATCTACCCCACCCGACTATAAATCATAAAAGAATAAGAAAATTACTTCATGTTCTTTGGTTGATTTACACCTTGGGGCACCTTGAAGATAGTCGATGATTCGAAGAATTCATTCATCAATTTCGGCTTTAAAGCTAGCAAAGCCTCTTTGTCAACTCCTTCAATAAAAAAAAATGAATAAGTGTTTTAATGTCAAAAATATAGTTTACAAACAACAAGATACTTAGGGTTAATCCTAGTCGCTGGTCGGCGACTTTTTGAGCTTGGCTACATCTCTTGGCTAGCGACTATAGTTCCCGCTACCCTTATTTGTTACACTTTAGGGATGGAACCGGTATTTGAAAAACCGGTTTTTCTGAAAAACTGCCATCCCTAACGTGTTCTAATTTGGTTGGCGGCGAGTATAGGATTTTACTGTATTATTGGTATATAAATTTAATGAAACGAATTTTCTAAACACACTTTATAGCAATAACTCAACGACGTTATTTCGAACTGTAAATATACTTCCAAAATAAAAATACGTATGGTGAGCAGAAGTGCTGCATTTCGCAGTAAGGTTTAGTTAGTTATTCAATTATATAGCTATAAAAATTGTGTAAATAGTCTTCGCTTAATTTTTTTTGTAGTTATTTCAAACAAAAAAATGAAAATAAAATTTAATTTATGACAATTTAATGAGGATTTCATAGTAGAAAAGTTAATCACTGTGTGTGTGTGAAATAAATCTGGTCAGGCTATACAAACTTACGTTTAGCAGTTTTCAAATAACAAACATAAGAAAAACAAAATTTAGATTGACTTTTATCAAACAAATATATATTCCTGAGGAAATTTCTGGTTTTCAGAAATACAGTACATTTCGCAGTACAGACTCAAAAAGATACAATTTAATGTTTCTGAATCAGCCACAGTTTCTGAACAAAGTACAATTTAATGTTTCTGAATCAGCCACGACAAGACCCTAAAAAGTGTAATACTATAGTGCCGAATGCAGTGCGTCTGGTCAGGTATACAGGGTCGCATTAAAAATATAATAAAATATTAAAAAATTACAATTAAAAATAAATTTACCTTTAAACTTCTCAAAAGAAAGTCATTAACACTTGCAAACAAATTGCCACCATTTTAATCCTCGTTTCTTCGGTTTTTTGAGGGGCGTAATTGAAGGGCGGGTAAACGCTGTCTTCTTCTTGGACAAATAAAAGTTTTGTAAATGGAAC
Organism: Oedothorax gibbosus; assembly: GCA_019343175.1. Lineage (NCBI taxonomy): Eukaryota > Metazoa > Arthropoda > Arachnida > Araneae > Linyphiidae > Oedothorax > Oedothorax gibbosus. The sequence goes on along the minus strand of JAFNEN010000348.1, from coordinate 138,013 downwards.
TAAAAGATCTTTTACCAAATAATTTGGTAGTTGTTACAAAATAATTTGGTAACGGTTAATATTTTTTGGAACAATGAATCAAACGCTATGTAGTAAAATTATTTTGTATTGACAAATAAAGTTTGGTAACCGATACAAAATATCAGTTACCAAACAAATTTGGTAGAAGTTGAGGAATCATTTTTTTCAGTGTAGTACGTATTTTAAAAATTGTCGATTTTCAAGGTTCCGCTATTCGCCAATATTCCATGTTTCGGAATTCTCGTTGTCTAAGGTTTAGCTATTACTTTAGAATTTCAATTTCACAATTTTTTAACTTTTCAAATTGCTTCACATTAATTTTCTAAATAAATTCAAGATTCGCTATTTCAGATCGTCGGACATTTCCCGAATTTGCAGCTTGTCGGCCTCGTGTCTAGTTTACTTTTTTAAATAAATAAGTTATGAATGTTCGAATTCAGCTTTATTCGAATGTCGTTTTATTTTAATGAAGAACGCATGAAAAAGAACAGCAGTGAAGGGTGGGCGGAAGGGTTCGAATACAAAATCATTTCAAACATTCGTCTATTTTCCCCACCCACCGTGAAAGCGCCCATTTATGAAATCATCGTGAATTCAATGGTGTGGGATTTCGTGAAATTGATGAAAGCACGGAGCTATTTAAGTGTAATTGACTTTTGTTTTGCAGTTCTCAAATATGGTACTGCAATCTGTGTAAGTCAGGCTTTTTGCGTGGTTTATATGTATCAATCATTGACTTTTAAAGTCTACTTGTCTAATGTTGGAAAATAGAATAATAAATCTTATTAAAGAAAATTATATTATATCAATATTATCTTGGGACATTTATATGCTGTTGTATCCCCCATTGTTTTTTTTAGAGTATAGAGATGTTTAGTAGTAGTAGTTCGAGATATTATGGTTTGCTTAGTTATTTTGATACGTCTCTCGTTTGTGAAAGAATATTTTTTTTAAAAATTGTGTCTAATAGGTAGTTTTGTTCTCTATTGCACTGCTAATTATAATTTTTTATTCTTATTTTAGCGTGGAACGGATGAACTTCTATCTCAAAGTGGTGGCGTTAGCAATGGCAGTTCCTTGAGCCCAGAATCAAATGACAATGAAAACAACAACGATGCCAAAAAAGTACGTATATTACCATTATTGCTAATTTTATCTTTTCTCATATGTTTATACATAGGTACATTGAAACATTTTATCTGTAAATGTGCCTACATTTTTATAGTTGCATTGTATATTTTTGCTTTTGTAGGTTAAATTGGACAAGGCTCAAACAGGAAAGCCATCACGTGTAGTACATATCAGAAATGTAGCAAGCGATGCCACAGAACCTGAGATTATTCACTTAGGAATATCATTTGGACGTGTTACCAATGTATTGCTTCTCAAAGGCAAAAATCAGGTTAGTGATGTATATTTTTTGCCTTTCTTACAAAGACGAATAGCCATGGGTTCCTATGAATAAATACCGCATCTGAAAATTTCTTTAGCTATTCTAGGAAGGCAATTTTATTGCGTTTCCTTTAGAGTAGAATGTTATCCACGACTATTTTCACCAATTAAACGAGTAAAATAGTTTTAGCTATAAAAAAATGTTATTGCAGAAAATATATTTTAATAGCCAATTTAATAATGCATAAATTTTACCAATGTTGCTCAGTATTTAGTATATGGTAAAATGTTAGGAGGCTAATAAACTTGTGTGTCGTTAAGGGCTTTAGTCTTTCTTGCCAAATATACTCTGCAAAATTTTGTCTCGCAGTTAAGTAACGGGATTAATACACAAATGCTTGTGTGATTAGATTGGGCAAAATTGTATTTTTATAGGGTGTGAAAGAAATTAATCAAGTTCATAATGATTTTAATAAGACATATTTAAAACTTTATTTGTTTTAAGCTAAACTTGTTTATTTCGTTCTAATTCTGTTATTTTTTTTTAAAAAAAGAATTTTTGTTAAAAATTTCTCAAGTGGGTAGTTTGAAAGTATTTTTTTTTTAAAAATGTGTAGTATTTCTTTACGAGCTTAATGTGTGCTCTTTTCGCAAACGCATCTTATGTCACTCAACCAAGTTAATTTCTGCCGATATGCGGTGCGTTCTCGCGTGATGTTTCAAGTGTTACACTCCGCCACTGTGTTTACGTGAAAAAATAACACCACACCGCTGATGCCCCTTTCTTACTACTTTGCATATTAGCTAGAAGTTGTGTGTGAACAGAGCGAATTCCAGCACTCGGTTGGCGATCTTGTCTGCTGACCTTGGCGTCGTGAGTCACGCTCGCGGCCGTGACTGCCCTTTGAAGCCGCTCTGTGGTGTATAACTTGCGTAGTTCCTGCCTTCCCGCCAAACGGAAATGTACGCGCCTTCCCCTCCCTCCTCTTCCATCCTCCCACTGCCTTGCTTCATTGTACTATTCTATGTTGGTTTTACAAAGCCCTAACCCAATCTTGAATTGGGTTGTGTTTTCTGGAAATTTGGCTTGAGAAATAAAATTGTACGTTGTAGTGGATTCCAATAGAAATGGAAAAATTCTTGCCGGATCAAGGGATTTTCTTTATATAACTACCAAGTATATATATTAAATCAAAATAAGAATTTTATTTAAATATTGTATAAATAATTTTATGACAAATGCCAGTTACAGGGCTGTCACGCCGACTTGGCGAACAATTGCCGTTCCACTGTCTATGGAACTTTTGTCTTTTTTGCCCTTTGCACGTGTCTGGTTGAAGCAGGTTCAGCGATCTCGCGCCATTATGCATTATACATTCTTTATTATGAATTCTTTTTTTTTTTTACCCACTTGTTAACTTCTCTCTAATCCCCATTTTTCAAGGCTCAGTTGGTGTTTGTCTTTTTGTTCCACATTGGATCCAGTCTTGGTTTCCGATGAGACCGAGATTGGGTTGTTGTTGAATGAATGCCACGGCTCTGTGTAATGATCGGTTTTGTATGTTTTGAATCAATCATCCTTGATGCAGAGAATGGAGATGTGTTTGAAGGTCACTCGTGGATAGGAGGAGCTGCACTAAGTTGGAAAAAAAAAGGTTTAGAACGCGCGCGGTAGCATAGCCACATTGTCTTCTAGTAGGCTAGGATTTACTTGGAATTTTAGGGTGTGTGTGCACAAATGCCAAATATTCGTAAATTTTTTATGCAATAAATGTAACTTATTTGGAATTTGTGAAGAAAAAGTACGGATGGGGAGGGAAACCACCTCTATCTTCGTATACATCCCTCAAGTGGGTTAGTGGATAAAAAACAATTGTAAACGGCATTGAGTATATACTGTCTGTCTACGCTAAAAAAAGCAAATCTAGCGGCGGCGCGTTGTAATGGGAAATCTAAGAAACAATCGGGAAATGAAACAGCAATGATATTTCCAATTAGTCTAATGTTTCGATGTTATTTTTCCATAAACAATAAAAGACAGCTTTCAATAAAAATAAAACATTCATATCATGCATCGTGGCGGGAAAGTATTACAATTTGCAAAGGGAGCAATCTGCATTTCAGTAAAAGAAGAACCTATGTCCAATGATTTAAGATAAATCATCATCCTTTTTCTACTGAGGCACATAATAAGTTGTGTCAAAGAATCTGTCTCTAATGTATAGGACTCTAATGTATAAGGAATTGAGCAAAGACACTGCATTTGTAAACATACTATTATGACAACATCAGAGTTGGTTATGTTGAGGATTGTTCTTTGAATGGCAACAATTTAAATCAAAACAAAGTTTTGAATTTTATTTAAATGTTAAAGTGAAAAACCCTTTGTCATCAAAATTGTTCTATTGCATCTAGTCCTAAATATCATAATGGGTTTGTTTGACCTAATAAATTGAGATTTTTGATGAAAATTTTTATGGTTTTATGGCACCAGGTTTAATGAAAGTTCAGGCATAATTAAACAGCATTAACAATTATACTTAGCTTTTGCTAACATACAGGGATTGGAAAGTTACGTTTAAGAAGTAACTCTGTTACAGTTACAACTACTTTATCAAAAAAGTAACAGTTACAGTTACTTAATATAAAAAGTAACGCGTTACAGTTACTTAATACGAAAAGTAACGATTCAAAGTTACTTTTTGAAATTTCAAGTTATAAGAAAAACTGAAATTTAGCCATCTTACCATTTTTCAAAGAAAACCACGATTATCGATACAAATACACAAACAAAATGCTGAAATTATTAATAAATAACCATTTTTACAATAATAAATTAATTCGCAAATCTGTATTAACGCTTTAATAATCAGCCGACGACTTGTCCATCAGAACTGTTGGGCTAAGTGTACTTGACAGAAAAAGGTGAATGGTACGTGCCCATCTTATAATATTATCAATTCTATATATAATATATATAATATATATATATATATATATATATATATATATATATATATATATATATATTATATATATATATATATATATATATATATATATATATATATATATATAATTTTGTTACTTCGTTACCGCTAAAAGTAACTAAATTAGTTACTTTCTGAAAAATGTAACGGCGTTACCCAACGTTACCTAAAAAAAAGTAACTGTTACAAGTAACGCGTTACTCCAATCCCTGCTAACATATAATTAATTTTCTACATCAGCACTTTGGATTTTTGTGTTGAAAATCAAGAAAGAAGGATACTTGTGTCGTTGAGAAGATTTATCTATATATGATAATCCTTTCCCTTGTTAATCCAATGTGCACTGGATTGTTACTATGCTATTGGTTTTTATTTTGCCTGTATTTTTAGTAGAGATAAAAGGTTTCGGCAATCAGTCATCTTATTGATCATTTCAGGGGGAGAGGAGAGAGTACATACATTACATATATATAATCTGCCTTGTAGGTGATAAAAATAACCAAAGTTTATGTTTCAGGCTTTCCTTGAAATGAATGATGAAGCTTCTGCCACCTCAATGGTTAACTACTATGCAAACTCTGGAGCTCCATTTGTTCGCGGGCGAAATGTGTATGTACAATTCTCAAATCACAAGGAGCTTAAGACTGAAAATTCGCACACAACTGGAGTAAGTAAAGTATGCAAATTTCATATTTTTATTTGTTTTTTAAAGTTATGATTTTAACCATCCAACGGTTAACATAAAACTGCATTTTTTTCCTTAAGCAGGCAGTTTTCCCTAGAAACACAAATGTTTTATAACTTGTTAAGTATATAAAGTGTGACTTTTACTATTTTATTGTTTGTTCTTTCCATTTAGTATTTTACTTAATTCGAATAAGTGAAAGAAAGAGATACTTTAAAGCCAATAATTATGAATACTTTAACAGCGAAAGGCTAAAATATTCTTTAAATGAGTTAAAGGTAAAAATTAGCGGTCGCCATTCGCCACGTGGCGATTTAAATGTCAATATAGGCGATTAAAAAATTTGCCATAGGTCGCCACTTCAATCGCCACTCTCCCACTGCGCTATCTTATCTTTCAATCAAATTTATGTTGAAAATATCCCACTTGCCCCCTATACCTTTGTGTTCTAAAATCAGAAACCCCAGTACTAGCGGAAGTAGAAAAAAGGTTCAAACGCAAACAAAAAGTATTTCAACATTCAAGCTGTTCTTGTGATCACGGACTCCGTGTATTGGAAACTGATCAGAAAATATATTCTGGTTGTCAGACTTGGCCTGAACTTGAGCTACAAAAGTAACAAGATACTCCTTCCGATCACGCAGAGCCAGAGAACTGCCAATCATTCTGATGCAACGTGACGTTATCGGTAGATTTCTTTAAAATTACTAGGCAGCAAAATAAGTAAATCAGGAAGCATTATTGGACTCCTTTTCTAATGGGATGTTGAACTGGCTCGCCGAGATTTGACGACATCTTAGTATAATCCAATCTGAATTCATCTTCAAATTTTGATTAATTATTTTTATTTTCATTATTAGAATAGGTTATTTGAACTTGTTGTTTATTGAAATTTAAGTTTAGTTTCACTGAATTACGGCATCGCATTTTCGCGACAGCCAATAATTTTTTTTCGCATTTTCGTGCAACTCATTGTATTTTTGATCTAAAGGGAACGATTGTAAAAGGAACGATCGGATCCGTTCCTCCCCTCTGTTTATTTTCGCATTTTAGCGAAAGTGGATGTTCGCAAAATGCGATTTCTTTTCGCATTTTGCGAAAAAAGCGATCGCAGCTTAAACACTGGTTTAGACACATTTGATCCTACATCTGCCATTAACTTGTGGCGGTCTGATACTGCCAGATGTCGACGGCCAAACTTTTGTGATTAAGAATTTTTTTTAAACTTTGTGTTTGTTGAATAAAATGTTAAATTAGATATGTATTATTTTGCATGTTTTTAAAGTTACCTTGATTTCCTTTAATTGTTCGAACTGACTCACAACGACACATTGGATAATTAAGGTTTATTTTTATTGATAATAATTGTAATTCATTAAAATAAACTGATTTTTAATGATAATAAACCAAATTATTTAATTTTTATATAAAAAAAATCCGCTGGTGGATGGCCATTAACTAAAAAAAGGTGGCCATCAAAAAATTGAGGCTACTGGCCACTGGCTATTAACCAAATTTGCTAATTTTTACCTTTAAAATGAGTATGTCCTTTGTTGATTAGCTCTCTTCGTTTACATTTTACTATTGTTCGTCCACGAGGACGTCATATTCTAAAAATTTGTTGCCCAAAGGGAATTTTTGACCCTAGACAACAGGTGGTTTTTCGAGCCCTATGTTACCACATTTTTTAATTTAAAGTATGGAGCACTCGGTTCTAATAATCTGCTACAGAAAGTACAACTAAAAAAAATTAATGAATTAAATTTTCAGTTATAAATGTGAAATATTATGCAGTGAAAACCCGTTTACGCTTCAGCCAATTTGTGTATACCTCAGAGAGATTGATATATTCAGTTTGCAACTCGGGATGGAGATTGTACTTTTACAGATTTAGCAGAATCCACACAGCCATATACATATTCATTTTTCATAATAATAAGTTTTAATTTAATTATGCCAAGTTTTTTTTCCTTGTAGGTACTGTTAATTTTTATTTATTATTACTATTATTTTGTAGAATAACACAGCACAAGCAGCTTTACAAGCTGCTCAAGTTTTACTAAATAACCATGCTTCTGATACTCAAGGTGGACCAAACACTGTTCTCAGGGTCATTGTTGAAAATCAGTTGTATCCAGTTACGTTGGAAATTTTGTATCAGGTAAATAAATTTTTTTAACTGAAAGAATTTTATCTACAGTGCAAATATATTTTTAAATATACATTAGTACCTCGATTATCTGTCCCTCTTTTATCCGGAACTCTCTGTTAACCGACCGTCCCTATGTCAACATCACAAAATTTCCCCAACAAGGCTATTCCAGGTTATCCACAAAAGTAACCAGTCTCAGAACCACAGTGGTTCTAAAATGATGAATCTTCGGGCGGCAATGCGGAAAAAAATAGGCAAACTTCCGTAAATCGGTAATATCCGGCGAATCTGAAATCGTAAAAATTCCTGCATGTACGAAATCCAGAAAATGCAGTGATTTTAAGATAGCAAAACTTCGGCAACTCAAAAAAGTAAAACTAAATTTCTGGCAATTCTAAATTTTCGGAAAATTTCCGTAATTTTCCAAAATCGAGAGACTCTAATGTAATATCTACTATAAAAGTATGTAGTACCTACCTACGTAACACCTACTATAAGCACACTTCCCAGAATTCTGCTCAGATATTTAAAAAAAAATTAGAATAGAAATTAAAAATGGTTTAGCACTTTTTTTGCCAGGAAGTCTATGTTTCAGAGATAACTAAACACTAAAATTCAATGTTTTCAACTGCAAAACCAGTGCAAATTTCGGACGATGGTGAATTTGAAGTAAAAGCAAGTAAATTAACTTAATTAAACTACTATGTTTAATGACATTTATAAAACTCTACTTAAAAATATCTACTTTTTGTTTAAAACAATATTATACATTGATTTCACGAAGATAATATTGATTTCATGAAGTATGTATTTCTCATAATTGAACCTGAATAAAATAATATATGCATTTAGAGCTTTGTATTCTTAATGACTTATCAATAATTTATATATTTCCAGATTTTTTCTCGTGTTGGTAGAGTTTTAAAGATTGTGACCTTTAGTAAAAATGGTAATTTGCTTTATTAGCTTCATTTTTAATTTATATAATGCAATAAATTCTTTGAATTTAAATAGTTTTGCTAAAAAAAATGTGATAATTTTGTTCCTTCATTTATAGGTACATTCCAAGCATTAATCCAGTATCCAGATGTCATAACAGCACAAGCTGCCAAATTAGTAAGTGTTTGTTATCAGAGCATATCTGTTGTTGGCAGGTAAAATTCTGAATCTTCAAAAATTTCTTAAACCATTGATTTTAAACACTCTGCTAGTTACAGCCAATAAGAAAGTAAACAAAAGTTTATTATTTCAGGACAAAAATGGTCCATGTCAGTTTTGTAGGTTCTGTGGTTTAGGTGATCACAGCAATTTATAATGTGTATAATTATTTTTAATTAACGTACTGATTCTGAATAATTTCAAGATATATATCTATAATTTTTATTTTTTATTTCACTTGGTACATTTTTTTAATTGGATACTTTTCTTTCAGTCTCTAGATGGTCAGAATATTTACAACTCATGTTGTACCCTGCGAGTTGAATATTCAAAACTTTCAAATTTAAACGTTAAGTTCAACAATGACAAAAGTAGAGATTTTACCAATCCTACACTGCCTACTGGAGACATTACTATTGATAATTTAGGTTTGCCTGGTAAGAGATTATTGATTTATTTTAAAATATAAATTATAGGGTTGTCAGTGTCATAAATTTAAATGTAGTTATAAAACTTAAGTTAGTTAAGGAAACAAGATAATACATTACTATCTTTGTATGCATACCATGCACATTTAAATCGTAAGAAATTGATAGTAAGTATTGTAACAGATGTTTGCTTTATGAATATACTTTAAAAAACAATTCAGCAATACAGGGGTAACCCAGTGATGATGAAATTATCCCACCCCCAGAACGGGACGAGATTCAATTAGCAATCAATAAACTTAAAAATAACAAGTCACCAGTACATTATATTATTTCTGCAGAGCTGCTTAAAAATGGATGCCCTCAACTATATGAGCACCTGTATAAGTTAATAGTAAATATTTGGAACTCTGAAAAGCTACCTTCTTTGAAATGGAACATTAGTATTTTGTGCCCTATCCATAAGAAAGGAGACCCAGTGGTATGTTCCAACTATAGAGGCATTAGCCTTCTTTGCACATGATACAAAATCCTTTCTAATATTCTATTTGTGAGACTAAAACCATTCATTGATTCAGAAATCGGTAGTATCAATGTGGGTTTAGAAGTGGAAAATCCACTGCCGACCAAATTTTCTGTTTGTCAAATTATTGAAAAATCAATTGAGTATTCCATTGACATGCATCAATAGACTTTGAGTCAGCATTTGATAGTGTAAGTAGAAGGCATCTAATGGATGCAATGTATGAATTTAAAATTCCGAATGAATTTAAATTAATAAAATAAAAAGCTCAAAGTTAATCAGACTTGCAATGGGCACTATGAGTGACACTGAATGTAAAATAAAATTCAAGGGTGCCCTCTTTGAATGTTTAAGCGTTAATAACGGTGTTCGACAGGGTGACTCATTGTCATGTTTTCTTTTTAATATAGCACTGGAAAAGGCTATCCGTGATGCAAATATTAACTCTAGGGGTACCATCTTTTATAAATCGGTTCGGCTTTTAGCATGCTAATGACATTGTTGCAAGGAGCGTCCCAGCCTTGAGAGAAGCTATTTTGCTGCAAATCAAATGGGACTGGCAATTAATGACTCCAAAACCAAATATATGCCTGTAAAAAAACACCATCAAATGACACACTCAATCATTTGGAAATTGGCTCTCATGCATTTGAAACTGTTAGCCATTTTACTTACTTAGGATCTTATGTTAACAACAAGAATGACATTGTTTCTGAAATCCAGAATCGCATATCACTGGCCAATAAGGTATTCTTTGTACTTCGCTCTATCTTGAAATCTTGTTTCCTCTCCAGAAAAACTAAGTTATAAATTTATAAAACTCTCATCAGGCCGGTCCCAATATATGGTTCAGAAACTTAGCCTCTAACTAAAAACAGAAAGTGCAGATTTGCAATATTTGAGAGAAGGGCTCTGAGAAGCATTCTTGATGGCATCAGGGAGAATGGCGTTTGGCGAAGACATACTAATTCTGAGATTTATAGGTTTAAAGAGTCTGATGTCATTAAAACTATCAAAATAAATATGATGAACTGGGCTGCGCATATAATACACACAAAGGAAGAAAACTCAGTCAAAAAGGTATTTTCTGCCAAACCTCACAACACGAAGACAAGGTAGACCAAAATTGTGATGGATTGACTCTGTGGAGTTGGATTTTCAAATCCTAAAAGTAAAAAACTGGAAGACCCAGGCCAAGAGTCTTGGAGGAGTGTCCAACAGCCTTGGCTCACCCTGAGCTGTCTTGCCAAATATGATGATGATTGTAACAGATATTTACTTTATGAATATACTTTTAAAAACAATTCAGCAATACTGGGGCTGGGCAAATATAGTGTACACTCTTTGCAATTTTACATTTTGTTATACTAACATTGTTTATTAAATGTTTGTATCTTTTAATAGCAATTATTGCATAATATTTAGGTTATTAAATTTTGTAAATTTGATTGTTAAAACAAATAACATCAATTTGTTTCCTCCAAAAGTATTAATTAGCGGAAATATAAAAATTCCCATTTTTATGACCTGTTTAAATGAGTCAGCTGTTTTATTGGATCAAAATGACACAGGATAGATGCAATATAACCCATTACGTTGACTTAGTGAATACCATTATCACCTTCATTTTCGAATGAAAGCATTAACTTCAAGTTTTAAATTTGTTTTTTATGTAACCTAATTTGTCTTGCTTAAATTGTTAAGAACTATGGTCTTAATTTATTGGTTCTGGCATTTTTCGCCTGTCAAGTTTTCTTGTCAATCACTCGTAATGAATTAAAAAGCGTGCACTGCTGTATTTGTATCTGCAGAGTAACTTGAGTTATCAATAGTATTTTTTATATATTCATATATTTGTTGCTTTACTAAAAATAGGAACTGCTTCATAACATACCCTGCTTTTAACCACAAGAAATAGGATCTTAAAAATTTAGTGTATAAGGAATAATACTATGCGACTGACAACCCTTAATTATATTATGTTTTCTTATTTTGTGTTTAATGCAGAATAGTTTTAATTTTCTGGCTATAATTTTCATTTATAACAACAGGCTTGGAGCTGTCCAGATTATCCGGAAATTTGCCAATGTCATTTCTTGAAAACTTAGGTAAATTTCAAAGTTTTACCTAAATTGACATTGATTTCATAAAAAAATGTTTTATTTATGAAATATGTACCAGATTTTTACTGAATCTGATTTTCTGGAAATTCAATCTGTTGTAAAAAAAAAACCCTTCCATGAATAGACATAATTCCTGATAGTTATGATTATTCTGGATATGCTTTCCTCACTCTTATTTACTTTTAGTTTGCATGCTTTTTAAAAATTATAATCTATGGAAATTCTTTTCTGCTATGGCATTACTAATTCACAAAATACTGCTTAATATTTGTACACAATCACCGATTTTCTCATCATAATTATTGTACTGTACAAGTCTATTTTTCCTTGATGCTGGTCTAAGATAAGTGTAAATTAATTATCATAAAGAGTTTAGTTTCCTAAAATTTTTCTTCAGGATTGACAATTTCATTTACTCAATCTGTTGACCTTGAAGGGATTTTTTATTAAAAAACAACACGGTAATTCAGGTTTACATTCTTTTCCATGTTGGCTGTAAATTGCTTAGTTGTAAACAGACCTAGATTCTTAAGTACTTTGGTGTGTAGAAACCAAAACGCCACTGAGATTATCAAAAAACCTATGCTTTGCTATTTAAACAGTTACCAAATTTTTCTTAAAATTTTGAGTAGTCAAAGTCTCTGGTAATTTTTACATTAATATATAGGCTTCTACTGTACAAATACAATATTAGCTTATGAAATAACATTCCATGGGCATGTCAATTAACCAGTCTTGCTTTTGCTCTTGCTGTTGTGCTAAAGGTTCAATGGGCGTTTTGACATCTCCTTTTGCTGCCCATGGATTGGGGTCACCTCTAACTGCTGCATATGCTGCTGCTGGGGCCGGAGGTATGTCTTTCAATTAATAAGGGCCTTTATTGCATTTTCTGAAGGTATATAGTGTGTCGATTATTTATAAAACACTAACATTCTTAAATAAGATTATTAACATAGAAGGGGTAAAGTTTCAGGTATCCTTGAAAAGTGCTGGAATAAAAAAATAATTCATTTTCAAGTCTTTGAAAGTGAAGTGTTTCAAAATGGGAAATAATCTGTACTATTTATTGGAATATCGAATCGTATCAAAATTTTTCTTAGTGAGATCGTTGATGCACATGATAGGTGAAACATGTGATCTCTCACCAGTTCACATGATACCTGATATTTTCTAACCAATATTTCAAAACATAGTCATTAACGCCTTAGGAAAAGGGGTCGGCTTATACACAAGACCTCAAATTTTTCATAACATAACTCTACCTAAAAAAATTGCTTCTTCCATTCTCGGTCTATGTCAAAGAAAACTAAAAAAAACTTAAATTTCAATATAATACAAGTTTAAATAGTAGATTTTAACAATAAAGACTAAAAAATGAATTAAAATTTGAAATGAATTAAGATTAGATTACACTAAGACGCCTTCAAATATCGTCTAATGACCAGGGCAATCCGCCGTTAGAAAATGAAAATCTCCATCTGACCAAAAATATGCAGCCCAATAATGCTTCCTGATTTACTTATTTTGGTGCTTAGTAATTTTCATGAAATCCATTGATGATTTAATCATTGATCCCCGTTGCGAAATGATTTACAGTTCTTTGGTTTAGCGTGATCAGAAGAGTATCATGTTATTTAGTAGATCTAGTTCATTCCAAGTCGGACCAGCCAGAATATGTTGTTAGTAATTTGAAGTCCTTGAATTATTCTGGAAAATTCCTAGTAGATAGTACTCGGAAAGTGCATGAATTTTTTCCTACAAATTTTATGAACCATGTACTTTAATGGCTAAGTTTGCACTGACTTTATGACGTGATAGTGTTTATTGCATTTTTACCGTTACTTTTTGGCCTTCTTCCACCACAATAGGATTTACTTTTCAAGTTAAAATGACTAAAAAATTTTACGCAACAACTTTCAATGCTTTTACTTGTATTTAAAGTTAACTAAATTGGTTTTTAATCTAAATTTAAACTAATCTATATACATAAAAGGCAACTTCCGTTTGTTTGTGTGTTTGTTTGTTTGTATAAGACACGAGATCAAAAGAACCACGCAACAGATCGTCACGAAATTTGGCACAAAAATTCATCTCATCTCTGGAACAAACATAGGCTAAGAATTTTTAGAATCGGACCATTCCTTCTATAGTTTTCGAACGTTTTTATTCGAATTTTGTGAAAAAACTACACCACTTTGGCTCAAATCCGATCTTTTTTTACTTTCCTGATGCCATCGGCTGAAAAAATTAAATAAGACTTTTAACGAAAACATTTAAAATTGAAAATGTTTATTTTATTCTGTTGCCATTACCTTCAGAAACTAAATTCATTATTTGAAAAATAATTGACATGTTTCAAGTGACGTAATTCCGCCAGTCTCCATTCCCGGATTTTATTGTGGGCTTATTTGATGATTTTTTCATTGATTTTCTGTTGACTGCATGTATGTATATTTAAGCAATAAATGTATAGTTAAGCTATTACTGAACTATGATGGTTAATAAAGGCCATCGCACTAGAGCCGCATATTAGTGTTTTTCTATTTATTTTTTCGCTAAATACGTTGCCAAACTCGCCAAATTACTAACTAAATCTCGCCAAATGGGCAATTTCTTTTATAAATATTTATAATCTGGTCGGTTGTTCGAAGTCATTGTGTTAGAGCTGTAAAATGGGTGTGTTTGTAGCTATATCTATTTTCTCGCCAAATTATTTCCCAAAACGCGCCAAATGAGCTAAAAGCTTTTATGTATTTATGAGGGAATTGTGATGACATTTATGAGTGTATTTTATAGCGTATTTTTCATTTTGGAATTTTAAGGCAATGAAACGGGATTTTATACTTTATAACGAGCGGAAACAATAACATAAGTTTATGATCATATAACAGGTTATATGGTACACATATTTGGAACGATCATTCAATTATTGTACATATCTGCATTGATTTAGTACTGTATACATTTGCATTGAATTCTTAATTTTTCAGCATTTGTATTGAATTATGGTAGAAATTTGTACTGCTTATATTGTATTTATATCTGCAAAGTGTAAAAAAAAAGTTACTTAATTTATTATAGAACTCCCTTGAATTGCGTTAAAATAAATGTTTGAGACCCTTTTAAGATTTAGCCGTTTTTCCATTTTTAATTCTTACTGATTATTTTTTACTTAAATATGTATTCTTTTTAATTTGAGCTTCTTATCAAAGGTATTTTTGAAATTAATATTAATCGTTACTATATCCAAGTTGGGTAATTAAATGGAAAATTTCTGGGTAATCTTCATATCTTATGTAACTAAAATGAGAGAAAAAAATAGTTAAATTGACTGTTAAATTATTTTTCCACCTCTACCCGTGCAACGTCGGGTATAACAGCTAGTCATAACATATTTGTTATTTTTACAGGACTTCCACTTGGTAGTTTCGCCCTGTCACCAGCAAGTACGGCAGCAGCTTTAGGTATGGCAGGACTACGACTACCTACCCAGAACCTGAGCACTGTCTTGCTCGTCAGTAATCTCACAGAAGAGGTTTGTGTTTGTTATTTGTAGAGAAATGATACCATTGTGATAAAAAAAAGGTTTAAAGTTATTTGAGCAGCTTTTATTAAATGACTCATTTAAACTTTTGAATAAGTTTTGTTGTATCACAATACATTTTTAATTTAAAGTATAATTGATGTAGAGTAGAGAAGCTAGCAGAAATTGTGTTTACTACAAGTTTTGGAAGCTAAATTCACTTTAGAAGCTTGAGCTTTTGAAGTTTTTTTTTAATAAAATTAATATTGTAATGTAACTGAACTTATTCATCAAATTATACAAGGACTTTTTAGTGATAGGTGTATTTCAATTATGTAATACAGAAGAAATACACATCAGTAAAATTATCTTTTTAGGAAGATAAAAACAAACACATTTCTAATTAAATAGCATTTATTGGATATGAACACAATACATAGGTTAAATATTTTAATTTGCCTGGAGATCAAATAATGTAAATCTAAAACTAACTTTCAGTTCCCTTAGTGATTTATTTCTAAATAATTCTTTGCTTTATACTAATATATTACTTTTGGCAGTCAAAAAACGAAACCTAATTTTTAATACAAAAGAAAATTACATTAATACATTCCTTTATATTTAAAAATATTAAATATAAAGGATTGTATTAATGTAATTTTCTTTATATTAATAATTATAAATGGGCTATTATTGATTGAAAAAAAAAATTGGGGGCATAAATAAATCTTAAAATTAGTAAATTGCAGTATTTGCCTCGAATTTTTATTTTTTCAGTAAGACTCGTTATTGTTCCTTCTTCCTTTAGATGCTGCTTACTATTATTCTTATTACTTATATGTGTACTGCTGTAACTTATTCTGTGCTGTTTATATATTTCAGCTTGTTTGTTGTGTTTTCCTTTATATTAACTTCCAATTAATGTTAAACATATTTTATTTGATTTGACCCCCAATGCATTTTTTTCCCTAGCTATATATATTTTTTGTATAATCGTTTTGGCCTTTTAGGGCTGTTGCATCGCCCAGTTTAGTTAAGTATTTTTCTTTATTTTATTTCAAAATATCTAATAACAAAATAAAATGCAAATGTTTGGTGGTAAAATTTTATTAAGTTCTGAGGAAAAACTAGTGACTGATTATATTCCTAGAAATTATTGATTGTTATATTACATTTCTTTTATTCTGACCTAAACATATCAAAACAGCTTGGCACTGCAACAGATAAAAAAAATGTTTCTTATCATTGCCCCAACCCATTTTGTTGTTTGAATGAATTAAAGAACATAAAGATTAAAATTTTCATGGGCTAATTGATCATCTTGTTTTCTCTGTCCATCAATTCCAACACCCCCTAGATTGCATCCAAGGTCAAATCAAATAAAGTTGTTTTTTTAACTGTGCATATTGTTTTATTCACTTAATACAAATTTATGTATCTTGGTTTTTATTTTCTTTCTTTTTCCTTGCCTTGGTATTTTTCCAAAAACCAAAACGACAACCATATCTAATGAACTTCTTTATTCGTTCGCTCGGTCACTGAACCCTTTCAACCTTCTGCTCTGCCTCACCACCTGTCAAATGCTCTGAACAAACTAGAAGGTCACACCTGATGCTCTCTTTACCCTTTTTGGTATGTTTGACAACAGCACTCTTATCATTTGGTTCTTTTTTATTTTTGTTTTGATTTTTTTTAAACATTTACTGGAGGAAATACCCTGATTAATTAATCATACAGTCGAACTCCACTGTTACGATCCCGGGACATGAGTTTTATGCAACAAAATTTTTATGTAGTCCTGACTGAAATACTATATTTACCAATATGCATTTTCAAACTCTATTATCAATATTTGAGAACATATGTAAATCTGTTATGGAGATACAATTTTTTTTAAAGAATCCCACTAGTAATGAAAATATTTCTTAACTCAATTATAATTATTTCTACAATCCCTGTTTTGTAAACTATTCTAATCCCAGCAACTTTCTCTACCTTTGACGTAACTATATTATTACCCTTTTGGGTTCCCATTCATATTTTAGCTACAACCAAAGTTGATTTTTATTGTTGAATTCCCATGTCATTGAATGGAAGGTTAGTTTTATATTGGTTTTGAACATTTGACTATTTAACTACGATCTTCAGCGAGTTGAGGGTTCGGTATCGGTAGAGTTCGACTGTAGTAATGCACATTTGCTTTGATTTTTTTTAATATTTACCTGTAGTTAGTTTATCTGTACCTTGTTATCTCATTTGAATGCTGAGTATACAAAGCTCTTTTTTAACATCTAATGTAGTTTTTCTATGTAGATTATGTGATCCCTTTTAATGTTATCTATTTACAGTGTGGAAGTTATTTTTGGTTTTGCATGTGTTAAGTATATTCTAGCTTACTGTATTTTTTTTGCTGTTATTCTTTTTGAGTACATTATTTGGAGACCCAATTTATCATTTTCTATATATTACTCTTTTAAACATGCAGCATATTAATTACCACAGTAATTCGTTTTATTTTTTCCTGCATTTAACTACACATTAACTATGCTGTGTTATGGTGTTATGGATAGTTTGTCAAGTAATTTTTAAGTTTCTCAGTTAGACTAATGGAAAAACGGGTATCGCAATTTTCAGTATGTATAACACAATGGCTACTACTAATAAATACTATGTGTACCCCAGAACTATTATTTTAACTATTTGCACTTCAGCCTAATAAGCAATAGTAGGAACCAGTAACTCCAGAACTATATTGAGATAAACAAGTGTGTTCCAAAGCAAAGTTTTTCTTAGGTCAAGTGGGGCTTCCAGGTATTGCTATTATTAATTCTACACAGGGTTGGCATGTTATTTACCGGGGTAAAGCCCAGTATTTATGAGCCATGAAAATTATGTTTTTCCCGCCTAGGAAAAACTGATTATTACAACAATGGATTAATGAATGTTATTCAATATGCTTAATTAAAATAATCTAATTTTGTATTTTAATAAATAGTTATCATGGACTTAATATTTTAATAATTATTTATGTTTATGCATATGTGAACACTTAAATAATATACAAATTAAAAGTACATGTATATTACCATTGATGTAAGATCATTCCGGGTGATTTTTCAATTTTGCAAAATTAAGGAGTTAAGTCCATTTTTTCTATACAAAAATGATAAGCATTTTTTTAGATAAATTAGATGTTTAAAATGTTAGATATTGTCTTATGTTAACTTCCATGCAATCGATTATGTAGGTACAAGTTGTAAGTTTTTCACATATTGCAAACTTTCTAAATTTATTTTACATTGAGTTACGTCTATTAAATCTAGAAATAAAATAATTTGGCTTTGGGAAGCTATAACGTCCACAGTGGGGATGCAGGGAATAAAAAGTATCTGCTTACAAGGGATCCCTGAAGCAGACAGTGGTTCATCTATTTTGAAATATAGATATAAATCATGCAATATAGGTATTAGCATTGTTAAACAACATCCCTGTACAATAATTTAATTAAGATATTAAAAGGCACTACGCTGAAGAATGATTTATCTGTAACTGTTTACTTTTAACATGTTTTAAATGCATAATAGTCCATATCATGATTTATTTTTAGATAACTTTTCAATCAAAAAGGTTCCTTATATAGGTCTTCATTGAGCCTTACAAAATACTAAAAATCTACCAAAAACAAACTTTAATTATATTTTAAATATATAATTTATGCATTAGTTTAAATTAAATGTGTTAATTAATTTTCATTTACTAGCAAGTACTTATAATAATAAACGTCCTTTAGTTGTAGTGTATTTAAAAAATATATATATTTTGTAAGCATGAGGTATGTTTGCATGACAGTTTTTAATGTTGAGTACCATTTTGAAATATGAAGTAAACCTTTATTATATGAACAATTTTATTTTTTTTAACATCTGTTCCTTAATCTACTATTCTACGTAATTTCTACCAATATTTTGATACTTTTATCGTAACACCTTTTAAATATTATCCTCAGATAAGTCTGCTGTCAAATTTGACAGCAACTAGAAACTGTTGTTTTAAATCAGATTTTTAAAAGATGAAGTTTGTGGAAACTCATTTAAAAATAATAAAATCCTTGGGGGAGCTGTTAAAAGTTTTGACAAATTTCTATGCCTTTCCACTGCTCATACTGTTTTCTTTATAAACTTGTATGATTTGAAGCTCATTTTGGAGCTGAAAAGTTTAGGTGCACAGTGAATTAAAAAAAATATGGTAATTGCAAGGTTTCGGATATATTTGCTGAAAATATATTAATGAAAGATATATTGAAAAACTGACCTACCTTCAAAATGAAGATCATAAAGCCGATACTGGTAGTGAGCCCATAAAAGAGCCTTTATTTTATTCATTTTCCTAGAGGAATTAGATTTCCTCGAGGCTTAAAAAAAGTTGTTAAACCACCATGTTAAAAAATATCATTGCATTAACTGCAATTAAATGTGTGATTGTGCACCAAGAATAATAGTGTATACATCTTTAATACTGAAATCCAGGGATTGGAAAGTTACTTTTAAAAAGTAACTCTGTTACAGTTACTTAATATGAAAAGTAACACATTACAGTTACTTAATACGAAAAGTAACGATTCACAGTTACTTTTTGAAATCTCAAGTTATAAAAAAAAATTGAAATTTAGCCATCTTACCATTTTTCAAAGAAAACCACGATTAACGAAACATAAGCGCAAACAAAATGCTGAAATTATAATTAATAATTTTTTTTATTTAATTTCAATCCAAGAAATAGGTGTGAACGTGCCCTCTCTCCCCATACACTTTGTTGTTGGTCTTTGTTGTAGAACCCATTCAGGTTCATGCAACACAAAGGGGTTTGCACTGGTCGAAACTTGCCAAACGACAACTTGCGTGACAGTCGGCGTGATTTATTTCAAAACCCTTCTTTTCGGTAGAAGCCTGTAATTACGGGTCTTATAATGTGATACTTTGAAAGGTAAACAGACAAGGAGAAACATTCGTACTTAAACAATTCTGGCTGAAAGCAGTCGTCACGCCTTTAGCAGCCAAAGTGGACAATGCATTTTGTTTTTTCCCTCCCAAGAAAAGCTTATATTTCGGGAATGCGAAAGTTTGGAAATGTTCCCTTCTTAGGGGAATTTCAAAATAAGCATCTGACAGCCTTCGGAAAGTAACGGAAAAGTTACGCAATTTTTCGTTACTTCGTTACCGCTAAAAGTAACTAAGTTACAGTTACTTTTTGAAAAACGTAACGACGTTACCTAAAAAAAGTAACTGTTACAAGTAACGCGTTACTCCCAATCCCTGCTGAAATCAAATATAATTTTAGATTTTTTAAAAAATATTTCGCTTAACCTAACAGTTTCGAAATTTTTGTAGATATCAAATCATTTACAATATGTAGAGAATTAAGTCCCATTTAAGTTGTTGAAAATGTTGTCAACTACTTGTGTATTTTTCACTGTTTTCATTAACAAATGAGTTTTGTAATCATACAGTATTTCAGGTGCTAGCTTTTATTTTCAAAATAGCATATTTTTAAAAATCACTTGGGTGCTTGTTCATTTTTTAAAATAAATAAATATCTCTAATTATTATTGTTTATTAATATAAATTCATTTAATTTTATTCATGCAAAAATACTTTATTATACCTTTAATCAAATTGAGGTTTAAATGCAGGTAAGGATATCCATGAAAAGGCTTGTAAAAGCAAATATCTTTAATTCAACATTTATTGTATTACAGAATTTACACCTTAAGTGTCCACTTTTAGAGATTTGGAAACAAAGCAACCGTTTTGGTTATTGCTAATAACCATTTCATATAAAATATGAAAATGGTTTTTTAAACGCAGATGTGCATTACCCATTTTTTTTTCACTTAGATTGTTTTTTATTTGAAAGAGCTTGTCAAAACAACATGCTACCCATGAAGTAAAACTAGTTTTGTAATCATTTTTAATCCTCAAAGTTTTCAGCACCATGGCATGAGAATCTGACACTCCACATTATATTCAATGTTTTGCTTGATTTGATAAGTTCTTTATGAATGTATTAAGAAACCATTCCTACTGCCTTGTGTTAACCTGCTGCCTTTTAACTTAAGTTGTCCTATTTTTTTTATCTGATCGCTGTTAATTGATTTGCTTTCTAAAAGTCTTACTTTCAAATTTAGCAGTTTGTCAAGGTACTACTGTATATATGAAAGTGGAAGTTTAAGTGGATTTAGTAAAATAGAATTTCAGTAAGAATACTTGTAAAAAAAAAGTTTTTTTAAAAATGACAAATTTTTATTTGACTTTACTAATTTTTCCATTTTAGGAGTATATGGAGATGTACAGCGGGTAAAGATTCTTTTCAATAAGAAAGACAATGCCCTTGTTCAGATGGCTGAACCTCAGCAAGCACAATTAGGTTTGTAACACTATAGTGAAATATTAAAATACATGAGAATGCAAAATATGACCATGCTTGCAAAATATAGTGTTGGCATTTCATTGAAAATCTATTGCTTTTCATGCTGTATGCTATATAATTAAAATTTCAATGTTTTTTTTATTTCATTATTTTAATAAAAAATTGATGTTTAATGTTAAACATGAACTTTTGTCAACTCTAGAGCAATTTTCAACAAAACCTTTTTTTCAAAATAATTTTTTACTGAATTTGAAACTTTTAATGTTTATTTAGCCTTGACACACTTGGACAAAGTGAAGGTGTATGGGAAACAAATAAGAGTTGCTCCTTCTAGACATCAAGTAGTTCAAATGCCAAAGGAAGGTCAACCTGTAAGTGTTTTTTTATGTTTAAAACATCTTAAAATCTAAGTCTCATAATGTAAAGATAGTGAAGAACATTGTTGTTATAGGATGCAGGTCTTACAAAGGACTATGGCAGTTCACCTTTGCACAGATTCAAGAAACCAGGTTCCAAGAACTACTTGAACATTTATGCTCCATCTGCAACCTTGCATTTATCTAACATTCCGTAAGTATATTCTGTCCAAAAGAAATAGATGTCCCCCAGGTTACACTTAAACTTGACCAATTATATTAAAAATGCCCTTGTATTTTCAGTGTTAAGTCAGAGTAAATTAAGTAAGGTAGAAGGAAATAGCTAATTTTAAGCATTTATTTTTGCAAAAAGATTATCGATAATAGTACATAGAAGTTTTCTTTTTTGTATAATTTGTTTTCTTTCTTGTAGACCTAGTGTTACAGAAGAGCAAATCAAGCAGGCGTTTATTGAAGAAGCTGGTGGTTCGGTCGTAGCATTTAAGTTTTTCCCGTAAGTATACAGCTAAAAATATTTCTGTGAATATATCTGAAATGTTTGAAGCCTTAATACTTTTTTAAAAAAATTATGGTTGTTTTAAATATTTAAAAATAACTTTTTGTTTTTGTTTAAATGCGTTATAGGAAGGATCGAAAGATGGCTTTGATTCAAATGGGCTCCATTGAAGAAGCAATCATTGCTCTCATTGTAAGTATTATTATGAAATATTTACATTTTGTGTGTTTCAATAGAAGGGTTTATTTGCAAAACTCGCATTATCTAAAGTATATAGACTAGTCCATTGGCAACTTTTGATGACGATTGGACGAAGTCCCCAATGTACAAGCCAGACCCTCAATTTTAATTATACTTAAGAGAATCTGAGTTTTGCCACCCTTCAATAAAAGAAGACTTAAAAGTAAAAAGTAGAAAAATCATGTTGCCTACTTAATTTTTTCGTAAAACACTATTTTTACAAAATTTTGATGTTATCCTTAGATATTAATTTTTTTTTTTGGTACTATGTAATATAAAACCAACTATATTTTATAATATCTTGTATTTAAAGTTCTTGACAATACTGTTATTATAAAGTGAAATTTGAGGTTTAAAAAAAAATATATTTTTAAAAAAATTTAATGGTGGGACTAGTATGCTCTTTTTCTATAATTTTTAAATATCTTAGTTTAAACGGCTGATGTTTAAATTTGGCAATATAAATTTTATTTGTTTTGTGGTTTATTTCAACCGAAAATTTTTACTTTTTACAGAAAATGCACAATTACCAATTAAGTGATTCAAGTCATCTAAGGGTGTCGTTTTCTAAGTCCACAATCTAAAGCACATAATGTGGACCTGTTTCGTCTGTGATACGTGGAAGCAAGAAAATACCAGCAACAAAGACTTAAGATTTGAACTTTAAAAACAAAAATGTATAGTCATTGGCCATGCAGTAAGTACTGCATGGTTTTCAACAGGAGACAACACTGTGGTCATTGTTTTTGTATGTTTTAGCAGTTAATTATTTTAGTCTGTAATAAATAGACATCCAATCATGTAAAATACTGAGAAAATTTCTTGCAATTCCTGTTCCTTGTCCATCTTTTGTGTTGTCTTCTGTTGGAAATTAACCACATTTAAATTGTTAATCTTGTACTGGATTCTGCTATCTAACAATTTTGTAGAATCTATTTACTTTCTTTCTTGGTAAAGCAGTTTTTCTTTTCTGGGTGGGGGTCTTTGCTTCGTATCACAGACCTGAGTTGATTTCCAACTTATACTGGGAAATGAACGAAGGGTATTGAGTTTTTTGTCAATTTTTTCTTTTGGTTAACTTTTGGTCTACTGGAAGAAAGCACGTTTGTAAAGGGTTTATGAATTCCACATTTATTCTATTTTTTTTCATGTATGTTAATGAAGTGACTGTCTTGGATAAACTATGTATCTTTTTAATCTGTTTCTTTATGCTATCTTACCTGTAAAGATGATAATTTTTTTTATGTTCGCCTTGTATATCCAATATTGCTAATATCTTTTTTTACTGTGCTCATTGTGGCATGGGCACATGCCTTGCTATTGTTAAATTCTTTTGGTGTTTTCTAGTATCACACAATAACTTGTGATAGTGTACTTTTCTATTGTATATTACTACTTTTATTTGTTATGTTGTACTCTGATAATTTACATTTCAAGTTTATAATAAGAAACCAATCTTAATGCATGATAATTGGGCCTTAAGACAAGAATTTACTCTAGAATAAGTATGACCCAGATTGAATTACGATTTCTATGATGGTCTTAAAAAAAAAATTCTTGTATAAAAATTATATTTTTGTCAATCTTTAACACTGCATGTAAATATAATTCAAAATTTGTTTGAATTTCTTACATTTTAATTTCAAAACCATCTTAAATCGAAACATAATCATGTGATTGTCATTAAGCTTTCAAAAGTTTACCAATTGTAGAGTATATTTTTAATGATATTAGATAAATGTTGTTAAATGCTTTTTTTCCATCTGCAAAATAGTTTTTAAAAAAACATTCCATTTGCAGTGGCATTTGTATTTTTAATTTCTAAAGTTAAATATATTTTTCTGTATTTACATAATAACTATTGCCTGGTAATAATGGGTTGTTTAGTAAAGTCAAAGAAAGTTTTTGTGTGTCGAAATGATAGGATGGACCATATACTAGATTTGATAGTTTTGTGTACTGCAGGGGCTAGAGCAGATGCCCCATTTTATATGAAATCCATTTCTTCTATGTGATGCTTGCTAGATTTAAATATGGAAAATCCAGAAAAGGTAAAACCTGCCAAAATAGGAATTTTCTTGGGCTTTGCCTCGGTTGCCAGCACGTGCTGGCTTTTAACTTGTTGTGCCTTGATGCATGGCTAATTATTGAATTTGTTTTTGTTGGATTACCTTGACGATGAGCTTAAATTATTCCAAACACTAGAAAATTAGGAAGTTAATTGCATTTTTACCTTGATTTTATTGGATAGATTTTAAGAAGGGTTTTTTTTACAAAGAATACTTGAAATTGAGCAGAATTGATCCCAAAGATAATAGTTTTTTTAAATTCTGCAAATTGACATTTTGTAAGATCCTCTTATCTAGGTGGTGTCAGAATTTAACCTTAAATGTATATTTTCTTTATAATGCCATTTAATAATTATCTCTGAACCATTTTAACAAGGGTTCTGTATTGAAATTCTGGTATTGATAGGTTTTTCTACATCCTAAAGACAACTGCCAATAGTATTAAAGTTTAAAGTAGTTTTTCTAGAATATATATAAACTGCACAGTTGATTCTGCACATTTTATGTCATAGTTTCAGTATTTTGTAAGCTTTAAATCAGCTTTATTCAAACTATGCATTGTTTTTATTCTTTTAACAGTCTTTTTCAAGGTATTGTGAAAGTGCATTATATTGAAAAAAAAGGAATGATTAATTTCTAATAATTTAAGGAGCAGTTACAGCTTTCTGTTTGTAATATCTCGCCAATATCGAAAACTGTAAAGAAGCTTAAATTTAGACTGAAAACTACCTGAAGTGCTTGAAACCATATCATATATCCTATGTAATATCTATACAATTCATACATGCAAGATTCTGAAAGTGTGGAGCACACAGGAATACAAGTTGTGCCTTCTAACAGGTGCTATCTTTATTAGCACTGTTTTGCTTGTGACCAATTTGAATCTTTTATAACCTATACCAAAATAAACATTCTTACATTTGAATTGGTGTGGAGCAATTTTCTAAGTGGTAATTTATTTGCATTTCAAAGGCATAAATTAATATTTAAAAAGCAGGCGAACACAGCTTCAGATGACCTCTTGAAGTAATTTTTTCAATGGTAAGCTTAAAACTAATTTTTGTGAATTGTAAGAAGTTCCAGAAAACATAAAATTGTTGGGAGTTAGACAGCCAAAGATTGGCTGCTGCCAGAAGAGTTAATGATCGAAGGAATTAACTAAATTTAGGTTTTGTATTTCTAAGAAGAAATAAGTGTAATATAAACATGTTTTTCTTTTTCTTATTTGGTGTACCTATATCTATCCTTCCTAATGTGCTTGACCATCTACTGATTTTTTGCATTTCTACTATATAATCTTTTCCTTGCTTATTTAGTGTGTAGAACTCTTATTCTCTTATATAATATATTTTTAAAGAAACACAACGAGCTTTGTTTCTATATCATTGTGACCTTGTATGACCTTTAATGATGTCAAAAGTACATAGGTATGCAAAAATTAGATTAATGTGAATTAAAAGTGCATGAGCTGAATAGCATCGTGTCTGTTGACATTTTTCAGAGTTTTCTTCATCTTTTTCTATCACACTTTCCTTATTTTTTTATAACACTTTTGTTGTGCATTTTAGCTTTCCTCTGTAATTTTGTTGTGGAATTAAATTTTCATGCCCATTCTTGGCTCTGTTTTTATTCTCCACTGTCTTTTTTTCCTGCTGTACCATTTGTTTGCACCTTCTATTTTTATTGGGATTATTTGTTTAAAAAATATTTAAGTAATGTTGACTATAAAATTATCCTATTTATTACAGAAATGTTTAACTTTCTGCAGAGCTATTACTAAAGGAACTTAATTTTGTTTAACACATTATTGCACCATTTATGAATACTATTAAGTCCTTCATTACCAAATAAAAAATTAACTGTAATATAACCTAATTTGTCCTACATAAATTGTTCAGGACTATGTTTTTTAATTGTTATACATTTTGTTTAATTTCACAAACTTAAACTTATAAAAACAAACAAGTGTCCTATATTTCGATTACTTAGCATAAATGGGTAAAAAATATACAAAAAATTATTCTTGTTATGAAAATATTAAATACTGTGTTATCATTAATTTTATGGCAAAACTTACTGATTTATGTAGCCAGAATTAAGTTTAAAAATTATAGCCTAGGAACAAAAAAATATAAACTGAAACCAGGTCTTTTCCAAGCATGTGCAAAACCTTGTCCGCTTCCTCAGAAGATAATCCTTGAAACAGCCGTTTGAGCTGCGCAAAAAAAAAGTTACCACCAGTGAAGAAAAAACAATTATTTAAATTTTCATAAAATGATTTTTTACACTATTGACTTTTAAAAAGTCAAATCTCACAACATTTGACAATTCTTGAATTTCTTTTAACAATTATAGACCAATAACAAAAAAAAACTATTTGAAGCACCGGCATTAAATTAATTTGTTTTTACACGTACAGAGTTGGAATAGAATGGAAATTTTAGATACGGAAACATATTAATTAAGAAAAATTGTAGAATCATGGGAAAGGATTTTTATCCCTTAAGTTTAATTTAATTGTCGCCCATGTTATTTGATTTTCAAATGACTAGGCGACATTTTTCTAGCGTCGCCCAGTCTCGATGTTAAAAAATGCTCAGAATTAAACTCTATAAAAATTAAACAGTTAATTGAAAAATAATTTTTGAAAATACTATAAACATGACTCTACAATCGATATGCATATGTCTATAGACTGTAATTGTCCCCTTTCCTGATGATCCCAATCGTCATCTTCCAAAGAGGGTACGAAAATTCTTCCTCCCACGGTATCTTTTTTTTACCGTCTGGAAAGTCAAATTCCACAACATCTGTACTTCGAAGAAATCCCAAAGGACCCAAATCTGGGATCTATCGCATTCTAGGCACCTCCTTTACCGACTGGGCTCCCCAGCTCTGTCGAGTGGTCGCTTATGGAGTGGAATGTTTACCACATTTTGGGCATTTTCAAGTGTAGGAGGGCAAATAAAAACTGGCCATTATATCATAGCTATTCTAATAAATTTAACACGGCCATTGGAAAAGCCCTCTAACTCATAGATCCTAGAAGGCCCTGGATACAATCGGACTTTTTAAAAAATTTAATGCTGATATTAAAATGGGAGGTAATTATAATATCCTGAGGGAGTGCTGACCAGTGGAGAGGGGATCAATTGGTATAAAATTAAAGTTTACATAAAAAAAATTCACCGTTAGTAAGGAAAAGGGTACACCCGTGCAACGCCGGGTTTATAAAGCTAGTCAATAATTTGTCCTTTCAGCTAATTAGCCTTTTTAGTTAATTATAATTAATTAGCCATTAATATTTTTTTTAATTAATCATAACTAATTTACCTTTGGAGAAAAAAAAGTCTGCAATATCGAACTGAAATCCAACATTTTGGATACAACAAAATTCCTCGGTGGCGAAAATGATCATTAGTAGGCAAATATTCAATATTTTGAGGAGGTAATTAGTAAGTTTTAATTTATTTTAAAAACTTAAGTACTGTTTGCTTTTTAAAATTT
Organism: Oedothorax gibbosus; assembly: GCA_019343175.1. Taxonomy (NCBI): domain Eukaryota; kingdom Metazoa; phylum Arthropoda; class Arachnida; order Araneae; family Linyphiidae; genus Oedothorax; species Oedothorax gibbosus. Next base: position 109,903 of record JAFNEN010000348.1, on the reverse strand, counting down.
AGTGTAAATAAATGTAAGTAAGTAATTAATTTAATTACAAACTAATAACTAGTTGTTTCATAATTATTAAAGTAGTTAGGGATTAATAATTAATACTACTATACTAATTAAAATATAAATAATTGATGAGGCTTCAAAACTAATTTAAGAGGGCGGCAAAACGTGTCCCCCCCCCCCCCCCCAATAAAAAGTAGAAGTTACGGCCCGCCCCTGAGTAGACTCTTCCACAATCAAAATATTTGAGATGCTAAGAAGTGACAGGCGGACTATAATAACCATAGTGTAGCTTTAGTGTGATGGTATTTCAATCCAACCAAAAGGAAGTTAGTAGTATTTACAATATGAAGACGGGCCCTTACGCAAATTTTGTGTCATGCACTCAACTCTGAATGTTGTAGATCGACAAACATAAAGGTCACATTCTCTAGCATGAATAACGACCGAAATAATAACTGATGGTAATTTTGTTGCCATGTAAGTTATAGTGTAAAGTTGAGCATGACAACAAAATTTGCACGAGGGACCCTTTTCATATATTAAAAATTAAATTTCAACTAAAAAAATTACATTTTCAACAGCAATACCCTAGTTTGAATTCAGATTTTAAATATATGACGAATTTCACGACATAATACCAAGTTTCGTTAACTTTAAACACCAAATAATAATGTTAAATCTAACTTTTGTCGTGTATAACTCGAAAAAACCCAGCGGTGCATGGGTGTACCCTTAATAACGGGGACTAGTATTTTAAGTAAACTTTTACTTTTTTTTTCAATCGATTCCCCTCCTCACTGGTATAATAAACTATCTAAAGCAGTAGTTTTATAAATAATTTAAATATCAAATAACATTTTCAAATATACTTTGGACACTTATAATTTTTTTTTGTCATTTAATCAACTCGGAATGTTGTGAGTCAACAAAAAGGTTCGTTTTTTTGGATTAATAACGGTCAAAATTATCATTGGTGGCAACTTTTTTTTTGCGCAGCTGTACTAGTGGCGATTTGTACATCACTTTTATTTTACACTAGCAAATTTATACCCGTTTTTCGCACGGAGTAAAAAAATATCAAATAGATTCCAAATATGTGTACCACATACCCTGTTATAGGATCATAAACTTATTATTGTTTCCGTTCGTTATAAATTATAAAATCCCGTTTCATTGCCTTAAAATTCAAAAATGAAAAATACGCTATAAAATGCACTCATAAATGTCAACACAATTCCCTCATAAATACATAAAACCTTTTAGCTCATTTGGCGCGTTTTGGGAAATAATTTGGCGAGAAAATAGATATAGCTACCCACACCCATTATACAGCTCTAACACAATGACCATCGAACAACCGACCAGGTTATAAATTATTTATAAAAGAAATTTCCTATTTGGTGAATTTTAGTTAATAATTTGGCGAGTTTGGCAACGTATTTGGCGAAAAAATAAATACATAAAACACTAATAGCTTGCGATGGCTTTTATTAACCATCATAGTTCAGTAATAGCTTAACTATACATTTATTGCTTAAATATGCATACATGCAATCAACAGAAAAATCAATGAAAAAATCATCAAATAAACCCACAATAAAATCCGGGAATGAAGACTGGCGGAATTACGTCACTTGAAACATGTCAATTATTTTTCAAATAATGAATTTAGTTTCTGAAAGTAATGGCAAAAGAATAAAATAAACATTTTGAATTTTAAATGTTTTCGTTAAAAGTTTTATTTAAATTTTTCAGCCGATGGCACCAGGAAAGAGAAAAAATTATCGGATTTGAGCAAAAGTGGGGTATTTTTTTCAGAAAATTCGAATTTTCTCTAAAAATGGAACAAATATGAAAAAACTAAGCCTCAGGTGCACACGTTAGTATTAAAGGGAATCTATCTTAAAAATTTCGAATTTCTGAGGGCAGTATAAGTAGGTCTTTTACGATCCGAAGACAGACACACAGACAGACTTTCTTTTATTATTATAGACTAGCAAACTTATACCCGTTCTTCGCACGGAATAAAAAAAATATCAAATAGATTCCAAATATGCGTACCATATACCCTGTTATAGGATCATAAACTTATTGTTTCCGCTCGTTATAAATTATAAAATCCCGTTTCGTTGCCTTAAAATTCCAAAATGAAAAATACGCTATAAAATGCACTCATAAATGTCATCACAATTCTCTCATAAATACATAAAACCATTTAGTTCGCTTTTTAGTTTTGGGAAATAATTTGGCGAGAAAATAGATATAGCTACCCACACCCATTATACAGCTCTAACGTATTACCTTCGAACAACCGACCAGCTTATACATTATTTATAAAAGAAATTGCCTATTTGGCGAATTTTAGTTAATAATTTGGCGAGTTTGGCAACGTAATTGGGGAAAAAATAAAGACATAAAACACTAATAGCTCTAGTGCGATGGCCTTTATTAACCTTCATAGTTCAGTAATAGCTTAACTATACATTTATTGCTTAAATATGCATACATGCAGTCAACAGAAAAATCATTGAAAAAATCATCAAATAAGCCCACAATAAAATCGGGTAATGAAGACTGGCGGAATTACGTCACTTGAAACATGTCAAATTATTTTTCAAATAATGAATTTAGTTTCTGAAAGTAATGGCAAAAGAATAAAATAAACATTTTGAATTTTAAATGTTTTCGTTAAAAGTTTTATTTAATTTTTTCAGCCGATGGCATCAGGAAAGAGAAAAAAAATGATCGGATTTGAGCGAAAGTGGTGTATTTTTTTCAGAAAATTCGAATTTTCTCTAAAAATGGAACAAATATGAAAAAACAAAGCCTCAGGTGCACACGTTCATATTAAAGGGAATCTATCTTAAAAATTTCGAATTTCTGAGGGCAGTATAAGTAGGTCTTTTACGATCCGAAGACAGACACACAGACAGACAGACTCTTTCTTTTATTATTATAGATTGAACTAGCAAATTTATACCCGTTCTTCGCACGGATTAAAAAAATATCAAATCGTTCCAAATATGTTTACCATATAATTTGTTATAGGATCATAAACTTATGTTATTGTTTCCGTTCGTTATAAATTATAAAATCCCGTTTCATTGCCTTAAAATTCAAAAATGAAAAATACGCTATAAAATGCACTCATAAATGTCAACACAATTCCCTCATAAATACATAAAACCTTTTAGCTCATTTGGCGCGTTTTGGGAAATAATTTGGCGAGAAAATAGATATAGCTACAAACACACCCATTATACAGCTCTAACACAATGACCATCGAACAACCGACCAGGTTATAAATTATTTATAAAAGAAATTTCCTATTTGGCGAATTTTAGTTAATAATTTGGCGAGTTTGGCAACGTATTTGGCGAAAAAATAAATACATAAAACACTAATAGCTTGCGATGGCTTTTATTAACCATCATAGTTCAGTAATAGCTTAACTATACATTTATTGCTTAAATATGCATACATGCAATCAACAGAAAAATCAATGAAAAAATCATCAAATAAACCCACAATAAAATCCGGGAATGAAGACTGGCGGAATTACGTCACTTGAAACATGTCAATTATTTTTCAAATAATGAATTTAGTTTCTGAAAGTAATGGCAAAAGAATAAAAAACACATTTTGAATTTTAAATGTTTTTGTTAAAAGTTTATTTAAATTTTTAAGCCGATGGCATCAGAAAAGAGAAAAAATTATCGGATTTGAGCAAAAGTGGGGTATTTTTTTCAGAAAATTCGAATTTTCTCTAAAAATGGAACAAATATGAAAAAACTAAGCCTCAGGTGCACACGTTAGTATTAAAGGGAATCTATCTTAAAAATTTCGAATTTCTGAGGGCAGTATAAGTAGGTCTTTTACGATCCGAAGACAGACACACAGACAGACTCTTTCTTTTATTATTATAGACTAGCAAACTTATACCCGTTCTTCGCACGGAATAAAAAAAATATCAAATAGATTCCAAATATGCGTACCATATACCCTGTTATAGGATCATAAACTTATTGTTTCCGCTCGTTATAAATTATAAAATCCCGTTTCGTTGCCTTAAAATTCCAAAATGAAAAATACGCTATAAAATGCACTCATAAATGTCATCACAATTCTCTCATAAATACATAAAACCATTTAGTTCGCTTTTTAGTTTTGGGAAAAAATTTGGCGAGAAAATAGATATAGCTACCCACACCCATTATACAGCTCTAACGTATTACCTTCGAACAACCGACCAGCTTATACATTATTTATAAAAGAAATTGCCTGTTTGGCGAATTTTAGTTAATAATTTGGCGAGTTTGGCAACGTAATTGGGGAAAAAATAAAGACATAAAACACTAATAGCTCTAGTGCGATGGCCTTTATTAACCTTCATAGTTCAGTAATAGCTTGACTATACATTTATTGCTTAAATATGCATACATGCAGTCAACAGAAAAATCATTGAAAAAATCATCAAATAAACCCACAATAAAATCGGGGAATGAAGACTGGCGGAATTACGTCACTTGAAACATGTCAAATTATTTTTCAAATAATGAATTTAGTTTCTGAAAGTAATGGCAAAAGAATAAAATAAACATTTTGAATTTTAAATGTTTTCGTTAAAAGTTTTATTTAATTTTTTCAGCCGATGGCATCAGGAAAGAGAAAAAAATGATCGGATTTGAGCGAAAGTGGTGTATTTTTTTCAGAAAATTCGAATTTTCTCTAAAAATGGAACAAATATGAAAAAACAAAGCCTCAGGTGCACACGTTCATATTAAAGGGAATCTATCTTAAAAATTTCGAATTTTTGAGGGCAGTATAAGTAGGTCTTTTACGATCCGAAGACAGACACACAGACAGACAGACTCTTTCTTTTATTATTATAGATTGAATGTTCAAACATTTACTTTTGAGGCTTGTTAAATCCATCATATTTGATATGCATCGAAACTTGTTTTAGTCTGGTTCTCAGAAGAGTTCTTAAAACATGTTTTTAAAAACAATAAAATTGTTAATTAAAAATAACCAAATAACTCTGAAAATCGGCAGTTGTTGGATTCTTATTTAAATTATTTTAGAATTCGCATTCCATATACAATATACATGCTAGTTTCAAAGACAGTAATTTTTCTTTAAGTATTTATTAATAGTTGGCGAGACAATAGTTGTTCGTTGATAGAGTATAGACAGATGTTTCAAAGTAGAATGTAAACTTCTATTTGCGGAGTAAAATTATATTTTTACAGCCTTTCTTTCACAAATATTGCTAAAGGATCTGAAAGTTTGAGGCCATTGTGTTTGGTTAAGTGAGATAGTAGCCAACTTAAATCCCTTATCAGACAATAATGTTGATTTTCGTCAGTAGATATTAATATTAAATTAACGTGCTTAACACAGTTCCTATTAGTTACACGAAGCGGGAAAACTTCCTTTTCTTAGCCAAATGTTCAAACATTTACTTTTGAGGCTTGTTAAATCCATCATATTTGATATGCATCGAAACTTGTTTTAGTCTAGTTCTCAGAAAAGTTCCTTAAACATATTTTTAAAATTTTTGTGTTCAAAATCTGGATTTTCGAAATTAAAAATAAGAGTCTCCTTAAATCATGCCAATCACGCCAAAACACTCAAAGAAAAAACGCCAACTTTTTTCTGGCAACTAGTAAGTTCACAGCGGGATTTGATAAGAAACAGCCACCTTCCCTAGCAACAAATAAACGGTTGGCCGAGCATCGCCAAACCATAGACTAAGAATCCTCTAGACCAGTAAGTAAGGTAAGGTAATCGTTTCCGGCTGCCTATTTCTAGCCTCCTTCAGGAGCTTTAGCACAGCCAATAACGCCTCGTAATTTAGAACCCTGGTCAAGTGACGAGGTCGACACCTGAGCGGGCACCCAACGGAACTTCGAGCGACATCGTACGCTAACGCCGTCGGGACACCAGTAAGTCAATCTGATGCCTTATAAAGTGTCGAAAGGAACTAATATATTATTAATGATTGATTTGTAGATTGCGTATTTGTAGCGTATATACTTTGTATAATTTTAATTGTATCTTGCACAACGTATTCATTTAATGTAAGTTATCTTAAAACCCTGCAATTAAATATTTTTCTAGTAAGAAATTACAATAGCTATCATGAAAATCTCCGGCATCATGGAAATCTTCTTTCATCCTTTAGTTTATTTACCTGTTGTTTATGTTATAATGTACTCTGACAATCATTTAAACACTATCTACCATATCTATATAATATCGTAATTTAACACACAATTTTTATAAATCTTACACATTACCTTGCTTTGTTTTTAAAATTTTATATTGTACCCAATGCTCAGTAAAACATTAAAGCTGTATAAGTGGCTGCTTACCTCTTTTACTAAAAGCTATTAAAATTGGAGAAAACGTGGCAGTTTTGTGAAACTCGCTATATTATAGAAAGGAGACGGTGATGCACGGTCCATTGTTCCCTCAAGAGCACATTGTTTCCTCAGGTGCAATGTGCTCTTTTATGTTCTACATCATTTACATTTTCACACTTTATAGTAGCTCCAATGCAGTAAGTTTTTCTTACTACTTAAATTTTTATTTGTTATCATGTTCAAATTTTGGAATCTAAATAACGCGGTTTCCTGAATTGCTAAGTTGTAAAATTATCTAAAATGTATTAAATTTTGATTTTGAAATTTATGTCGGTATTTGTGATTTGTAAAGATACGATTCTTTACATAAGGATAGAAAGATTTGGAATTTAAAGCTACGTACTATTTTAAAATACTAATTTATAATATCAACACCTCACACTATACTTAAATCGTATTTTGTTTTCTCAATTTCTGAAAAAATCAATTTAAAATCTACATCGTCAAACGTTCAACTGCTTTTGATTTGTCGCGTGATTAAAAAAATGTATGGACTGATCTTTATATCTTATACTAGCAAATTTATACCCGTTCTTCGCACGGAATAAAAATCAAATAGATTCCAAATATGTGTACCATATACCCTGTTATAGGATAATAAACTTCTTATTGTTTCCGCTCGTTATAAATTATAAAATCCCGTTTCATTGCCTTAAAATTCCAAAATGAAAAATACGCTATAAAATGCACTCATAAATGTCATCACAATTCCCTCATAAATACATAAAACCTTTTAGCTCATTTGGCGCGTTTTGGGAAATAATTTGGCGAGAAAATAGATATAGCTACCCACACCCATTATACAGCTCTAACACAATGACCTTCGAACAACCGACCAGCTTATAAATTATTTATAAAATAAATTGCCTATTTGGCGAATTTTAGTTAATAATTTGGCGAGTTTGACAATGTATTTGGCGAAAAAAATAAAGACATAAAACACTAATAGCTCTAGTGCGATGGCCTTTATTAACCATCATAGTTCAGTAATAGCTTAACTATACATTTATTGCTTAAATATGCATACATGCAGTCAACAGAAAAATCAATGAAAAAAAAACATCAAATAAACCCACAATAAAATCCGGGAATGAAGACTGGCGGAATTACGTCACTTGAAACATGTCAATTATTTTTCAAATAATGAATTTAGTTTCTGAAAGTAATGGCAAAAGAATAAAATAAACATTTTGAATTTTAAATGTTTTCGTTAAAAGTTTTATTTAAATTTTTCAGCCGATGGCACCAGGAAAGAGAAAAAATGATCGGATTTGAGCGAAAGTGGTGTATTTTTTTCAGAAAATTCGAATTTTCTCCAAAAATGGAACAAATATGAAAAATCTAAGCCTCAGGTGCACACGTTGGTATTAAAGGGAATCTATCTTAAAAATTTCGAATTTCTGAGGGCAGTATAAGTATGTCTTTTACGATCCGAAAACAAACAGACAGACACACAGACTCTTTCTTTTATTATTATAGATATAAATTAAAGTCCAATTTTTTCGTTGTGACGGCATCACGCCTGAACGGCTGGACCGATTTCACTAATTCTTTTTTCTTTGGGTTTTTTATTGTCAGGAGAAGGTTCTTAATGAATGGATTATTCGAAATTCGAACCCGAACGGGTGTAGGAGTGCAAAACGTGAGCCGATTTCTCCATAGGAATAGCGTAAGATATTTCAATGTAAAAGAAATTTCAGCACGTTCAACTTGAACGAAAATTAAGTATAAGCACGTTAGTCCACGTGAGTTTAATTTGTAGGATTTTTATTTGAATATCATTATTTTATTTATTGAATTCAAATCTTTTTATTTTTTTCGTTTCCGGATTTAATTTAATTGATGTTTATAAATGGTAAGAAGTGAAGATATTGCTACAATGTATCATGGCAGTAAAGGCGATTACTATTCTAGATCTGATGAATACTTCTAAGAAATGTTAGTTCCCTCTACGTACAGCCAGTGGCGGATTTAGGTGGAAACAAGCTCATTGGTTTTTTATTCCTTCACGCGCTCCGAACTACGATTTCATTGGTTTTTTTTGTTTTTTGTGACTAAGTGTTGAAACAAGCCCATTACAGGATTTCTTAGAAATTAATTATTTAAACTACTTTTTTTTTAATAATGCTTCGTCAGTTATAAGATATATTCAACTCGATTCCAATTATACTTTCGAATTCAATTCAGTTTGGCAGCTTCGAAAAAGATGGACTATTATAAACTATTTTATTTCTAAATTCTATTCAGTTATGTGGTTTACAAACAGAAATAAAGGTTCAGCTATGATATGGTAGCCTGGTAGCCAGTATATTGATTGGCGATTTTTAGTGATCTAGAAAGTTTAACGTTGGGTTTCTATATTTAACAAGTTGCATCGTAAGCAAAGGCTTTACAAACAGAAATAAAAGTTCAGCTATGATATGGTGTAGCCAGTAATTGTTATTTGAAAATCCATATTTTATTTATTGATTATCTTTTGAAATTGTATACTGGACCAGGCTTTTCTTTGTTTATGAAACTGTCGATTTAATACAGCTATGATATAAAGGCCGATTGACTTTTGAAATTGGCGCCTTTTGGCAAAGTTGAAAATTTAAGGTAGGGTAGCTATACCCATCCAGTTGTATGGGTTAGGGTTAGTTTGAATTTTCGTCGAACTAGAGCTACCTATGAGGGCTATTGGCCATAGTTAAGTGACGAGCCGACACCTGAGTTGGCACCCAACGCAAATTTTAATGGCGTGATCGTACGGAGAGTCGGGACTTTGAAGGATATTTAACGTAAACTTCTTCCACACAGGGTGTTATTCTTCGGCATTTTTTGGCTGTACGCTTTTAGGTCGGCAGCTATTTAGGCGATGCCCGGACCTGAACCTGGGACCTTTCGCATGCAAGGCGAACACCAGGGCCTATGGGAAAGCCCTCTAACTCATGGAAGGGCCTGCGTCAATCGGACATGGATAATCAGAATGGGAGGCAACAATTGGCATAAAATAAAAGTTTACATAAAAAATCAGTTATTATTAAGGGTCTACCCGTGCAACGCCGGGTTTATAAAGCTAGTTAGGTAATAATTTTTTTTAAAAAGTAGGTTTGTAACAGAATCTGTTACTTACACCGCATCAACACCACATATGTACTCAACAAGTAACTCACTATTTATACCTCGATCTAGAGAAAGAAAATCTCCAAACACGGCCATTAGCTAGTTCTAATTCAAACTTTTAAAGGCCAATATTAATCATTTTCATTAATTTGCTTTCGAAGGTTTAATTAATAGTCTTTATAGTTTGCAATATTTTTTTGAAGTTTTAAGAATAATGTTGTATTTTTTTGGTGTAAAAATGGAAACGCGAAACTCATTATAATATTATTTAACTTACTATATTTTGAAAATTAAAAAGAACAGCATGATTTTTATGCATAAAACTTTAAAAAATAACTTTTTCATAATTCAAGTGACGTAATTCCGTCCAGTCTCCATTCTATTCTCCATTTTATTGTAGGTTTAGGTGATGGATTTCTTTATTGATGGTTCTGTTGATTGCAAAAATGTGCATATTTAAGCTACTTCCGTGAATAATAACTGTGATGGTTGTTCAATAGGGTGGGCCGAAAAAAGCAAATTTTCTAGTACAAACTTCTAATATGACTCAAAAGTTACGTATTGTCATGCTGATTACTGGAAAAATAATAAAAAAAATTCCATTTGATATCAAGTGCTGCCGCAAAGCGGTTGAAGTTTGCAAAAAATACAAAAATTCAACTAATTTTAATTTTACCATCAGAATTTACTTATTAAAATTAATGCTTTTGAAGATAAATTATATCGTTTAGTTATGTATTGTTATCAAATAAAAATTAGAATAAAAATTTTATATGAAATATTTTATTTGTGAATTTTTTTAAAAATATGCAATTTTGAAGAAAAATCACAAATTTATAGCTATGCAAACTGGATCTCTTTTTAAGTTAAAGTTGTGAAAAAGTACTCTTAAACACATAAAAATGGGATTTATAATATATTTACCTGATATAAATAACAGTATGAGTAGACACTTTAAAAAGCGGGGCCGTTACGCGGGTAATAGATCGTACATTTTTAAAACCATTATTATTTTAAATATCGAATTTTTGAAGTTAAAACGAAGTTCGAGGAGTTTCCCTGAAATTAATAAAAATTGAAGTTCAAAGTTTAAATTTACTCTAATATCTATACGTTTAAGCAATTTTCATAAACACCCCTACATGTATTTTACCATGTTCGAAATAAGCGCTGTGCTGCATATATAAGTTGAGAAACATTCTAAATTTTTTATGTAAGTATCGATTGACACCTTTCAAGGGAAGAGTGGTAACTATTACATTACATATAATGTATACTAGAGAGGGAAAAGGGGATTTAGCTTTTGCCTTTTTGACACGTGGCTACTTGAGATATATAAAGTACTTAGGGTACTTACATCAGGGGGCCTAGCACGAACGTTTCAAATCCGCATCGGATTCGAAAAATTTCGCCAAAAACCTGTCCGTGACGTCACTCAGCTTAGGATTTCGCATGGGCGAAGCACGAACGGTCTTTTCCGTCACCACGATCGGAATCTTTTTCGACTTTCTCGGAATATCTGCGAAATAATTTGACCAGCCTAGTGTCTGGTCAAATCATTTCGAAAATCGGAATTCTCAACTCACTATTATTTGATTGGTTGAAAATCAAAACAAATAAACTTACTCCCAATCAGCTAGTGCATATAATGTGGTTGTACCCTTTATTTACATTTAATTACCCCAACATCAGGAGGTTAAAAACATTATGTTTATAAAACAATTTGCTGATACCAAAGTTTTTGAGGTTTTTACAATTTAATACAATTTAACTACAGCTTTTTCACATTACATAATGCTATCGGTCCATTCCTAGTTCTAGGTACCAGCTTGGCACATTTTTTTTTAAATGTAGCCAATCGGAAATTATGTATATGACTAAAATGTGGCCCCGACAAATACAATGCTTAGTTTGTGAAATCTTTTAGGAAATTCGACCTAGAAAAGCTTTACTTTTTTTAACATTAGTATGCAAATGTCTTCAAATATCATGGTTAAACTTTTAACAAATTATAAAAGTCAACCATTTTTCTACCAACAAAGCATCTAGTATGCATCCAATCAGGGCAAACACCATAAAGTATTGTCTAAAATAGCAAAGCCACAATTTAAAATTTATCGCCAAATTCGCTCGGTACTGTGAACTAGGATTAGACCAAATACATTACATAAAAATAGTATACATGTGATCATCTTAGTAATAAATTGTCAAAAAATATATATATAGTTGTTTCAGTTTTTTAGAGTAAGCTTTTAAATATAGCAATATTTTTTAGAATTTCGCTAGATTTCGAAATCTTTGGCAAAAAGTTAGCAATTCGGCGATAAAAATATTTTGATTGCCAAATTTAAATTTCCTGGATATTTTGGGTGTTTATTACTTGGATTACAGTTATCTTTTGTTAGAACACATGGAAAAGTTTAGCAAAATTGCAATTTGAAGCTCAAAAATAAATGATTGGCAGATTTCCGTCAATTGACGGAAGTATCGCATGCATAAAATAGGAACAGAATTACAACTAAAACAATATTTTGATTAGCTTAACATAATCACGCGTTTGCTTTACATAACTTTTGACTGATCAGTCTTAATTTACTATGGCTTTCGCCTTTTTTCTTTGGATTGGATTCATTTTATAAGGTTCCTGCCAACAACCAACAAAGAAATAAAAACAAGTTTGAAAAACACCCAACACCACTTCGATACAAACAAATCATTGACATTCGTACTAAACTAAACTCTTCAGCGGAATCTTAAAATTCACTGATTGGTCCGTTTATTTTTCCACCCCTTCCTGAGAAATCGATTTCGCATGACGAAATCTAGTGGATCGTGCTACACCATACGCGAGAATACGGAATAACAGCTCGGTTCGAAATCTTTTTCATCGCGGAATTTATCTCATTCCGTCTCGTGGAAGAAGCGCTCGTGCTAGGTCCCCTGGCATGCCAAATTCTCGATGCAGTTCAATGCAATGGTTAGTTTCAATTTAGCTACAGATCTAGAAACAGCTAGTAGCAGATTTCTATTGGATTTACATTGCTTTTGTGATTTTGTCCGTGATTGTGGTGATTTAGAAATGGCGTGCAAACGTAAATTGTTAGTTACAAGGCAGGCAAACCGATATTCAATTTTGGGTCTACCCAGAAAACTAAGTGGCGCAAACCTCCCAACGTATGAAGACATGTTGCTGCATTATTTAAAAGTTTTAACAAATGGAAACGAAGATTTAGCCGTTTTGTCAGTACCAGAAAGAGTTGCTATGGAAATTGAAAATATATATCGAAAAGCTTCTATCCCAGTGGTGAGTCATGCGAGAGTTATCCAAATGATAAAATATTTTCATGATGAATACCGAAATTTAAAAAGTTTCAAACGAGATCATGGGAAGGATAATTTTAAGTTTAAACTGGAAAATTTCATATATAATGCAAAACACAAGCTATTCGACATTGCAGCGTACAAATGCATCAACGTTTTCGTGCAAATGCGAAAAAAGGGCAGGCAATTGTGACTGTTCTGCAGTTATGGAATGCAAGTGTGCAAAAGATAAAAAGATCCCACCTTTAAAGAGAAAGTTTGATTTTGACCAAAGAACAACCAGATTGCCATTTATTGGAAACATGGATAAAAGGAAACTATGAAAATTATGAAAAGAAATGAAAGAGCTCGGGCGATATTGAAGGAAAAAACTGTTGCAGTTCACAATGCTCCTTGTACTGCCGCAAGTGCAAGTACTGTCACAAGTGCTCAAAGTGTAGATAACACTAACAGTAAAGTTGGATTGGCTTCAACTTCGTCTCAAATGAGGGTGAACTTAAAAGCAACGGCTTTAGTTAGTGACCGTTACGGCATTTCAAATAGAGCTACAGCAGCTATTGCATCTAGTGTACTACAAGATATTAAATGCAAGATATATGTAATTTGAAATTTTTTCAAACATCATGTTTTAGATTCTTTTATATCACTTTTTTTTAAAAAAAATAGTAAAAAACAAGATATCATTTTGCAATTTCAAACTCAATAGGGCAAACGTACCCATTACCCGCACGACGACCCTGATTTTTCATAAAACAATTAAAACTGCAGCTTATATCTTACTGCTGGAAATATATTACACTGCCTCTTTTTTAGCCTACTTTTCTTTTTTTAATTCGAAAGAATTAAAAAAAATGAAAAAGTAGGTATTGACATGCGGTCGATGTCCGTCTGTCTGTCTGTCTGTCCGTACCCCCCTTCCAAAATCGGTTCTATCCATCGGATCTTAAAAATTCTTTTTTTGTTAGAAAGCTATGAGCTCAGATACCCAACTTTCATACTTTTTGTCCGTCTGTCTGTACGTCCGGATGGACATAAATCTACTATCTTTCGGCGAATTTCCCATTGAATTAGCATTGAAATTCCATTTTGAGTCATTTAAATCACTGTTGCCAAATCAATAATGGCATGAGAAACTTTATTTATTTAAACATATTTGAAGCAAAATAATATTTTCATGAATCAGTTTGGAATGACGTCATAAAATGTAGCACAATTTGATTCTTTGATTATTCAATAATTATCTACCAAGAAAGCGGCAAGGCATACTTTTGCATGCAATTATGCTTAGTTTTAATTTACATTTCTTATTTTTTAATGCAGTTCAGAGTAGTTTCATTACTTTTGTTATTAATAAATATTTAGTTATTCTTCGAACTACAAATAAATCACGAGCAGATGATAAATAATATTTAATTAATTTACGAAAGAATATTAAGGAAAGTAGTTGATTTTGGCTTTTAGAAGTTTAAATTATAGCTGGGTGCTGTGTTTCGATTTTTTTTTCTAATGTGTATAAATCTAGTGTAGAAACGGCTGCTGATGATATTTACTTTAGGAACCTAGTTTTTTTTTTCCCGATTAGAACTTCAGTAAGTATTTAAGTAACAGGAAAGTAGGCTATTTTAGTTTTTTATGAACTTCTTGTTTCATACTTCAACCACTTTGCGGCAGCACTTAATATCAAATGGGAATTTTTTTATTATTTTTCCAGTAATCAGCATGACAATACGCAACTTTTGAGTCCTAGTAGAAGTTTGTACTCGAAAATTTGCTTTTTTCGGCCCACCCTATTGTTCAAGGCCATCATACTAGAGCTACATTTTAGGGTTTTGTTTTCATTTTTTCGCCAAATACGTTGCCAAACTCGCCAAATTCTTACCTAAACGCGCCAAATAATATATATATATATATATTTAATTTATAAACTGGTTTGTTGTTCGAAGGCCATTGTGTAGAGCTGTATAATAAGAGTGTTTGTAGCTATATCTCTTTTCTCGCCAAATTCTTTCCAAAAAACGTTCAAGGCCATCGTACTAGAGCTACATATTAGGGTTTTGTTTTCACTATTTCGCCAAATATTTTGCCAAACTCGTCAAATTCTTACCTAAACGCGCCAAATAATATATATATATATTAATTTATAAGCTGGTTTGTTTTTCGAAGGCCATTGTGTTAGAGCTGTATAACAAGAGTGTTTGTAGCTATATCTCTTTTCTCGCCAAATTCTTTCCAAAAACGCGCCAAATGAGCTAAAATGTTTTATATGTTTATGAGGAAAATTACGATGACTTTTATGAGTGTATTGATAGCGTATTTTTATATTTTGGATTTTTAAGGTAATATAAGTAACAGTATTTTATACTTTATAACGAGCGGGAATAATAACAAGTTTATTATCCTATAATGGATTAAATTGTACATATACTTGGATCAATTAAAACTTTTTTTTTAGTCCGTGCGAAGTACGGGTATTTATTTGCTAGTATTGAATAAAAATGAAATTTGCATGTTATTTCAATGTAGATTAAATTTTTAGTTATTTAAATTTTAAATAAACTTCTACTTTAAATTTTTTAATGAAATTTGGAATGTAGCCTAATCTGATTTTTTGCTTCAAAATGACGTATCCCACTTGCCTGTGGGACTTGTGGATGGCAACAGTGAAAATATGAATAAAAATGGAATTTGCATGCTATTTCAATGTAGATAAAAAAAAATTAGTTATTTAAATTTTAAATAAACTTCTAATTAAAATTTTTTAAGGAAATTTGGAATGTAGCCTAATCTGACTTTTTTGCTTCAAAATGACGTATTCCACTTGTCTGTGGGACTTGTGGTTCTTTCTGTGAAAGTGGGTGACGGACGGACAGACGGACTGAACGATTATAAAACCTTCCACTTTTTACGTTATAAACGTAGTGTGGAAGCTAAAACTGAAAGCGAGATTGAGTCAACCGAGTGTTCTGCGCTATTCTGGGTAGCTACTTAATAAAGTTATAACGTATTCTAATATACCACCTTACAGTTTTCATCTCCGATCTATAGGTAACTTCGGAAAGTAACCACTGCGTCATGATGGGTTCATGTAAAGGTAGACATGGACCACCACCGTGCGTATTTTCTAAACCAGCACAGCCTCTTGAAGACTATTTTGTACCCGAAAGAAATATGTCGGTTAGCGATCTCTTGAAGAAAATGTGCCCTGAGTTCGCTATAGGTAAAAACACATAACTAATCAATAGTTTTATAAGTGAGATTAATGGGAATGTTTCTTATGACGTCACGCTCTCCCGTACTGCGATTTCATTGGTTGTTTTGTTTTCTTTCCGTACTACGTAAAACAAACCCATTCCAGAAAATTAATTCGATTAAAAACCGTTTTTATAACAACGTGCAAAAAAGTTCACTTTTTTATATCATATTCATTCATAAATCGTTGCGAAAATGACACTTTACATGCTTACGTCACAGACAGTGCCGAAAGTATTACTTTCGGCACTAGTGCGGTAAAGTAAATATAAGAGTATCTGATTGGTAGAAAAACAAAAATGATCTCATGAATATCTCCATGGAAACTAAATGATGTCATGAATATCTCCATGGAAACTAAATGATGTCATGAAACTCACTTATTTCTATTGGTTCTTTACTTTTGAATTTTCTAATATCTCCATGGAAACTACAAGTACTACAAAAATTATTAAAAGAAATTAAATAAGACAAAAGTAAGAACACAAATTTCACGCCAAACAATACTGTTATTTAACATGCATATTTATAGTAACATTTGATCCGGTGTAGTTAGTGATATTTACATTTGAAGGCAGTCCGGGAAGCATTCCTTCTAAGGAAACCTGAACATTATTTTGATTTTCCTAACTATTTACAACTTTTCTTTTACTGCTTTGCATTTTCGAATATCGCCATGGAAACTAAATGTTGTCATGAAAATC
Source organism: Oedothorax gibbosus (assembly GCA_019343175.1). Lineage (NCBI taxonomy): Eukaryota > Metazoa > Arthropoda > Arachnida > Araneae > Linyphiidae > Oedothorax > Oedothorax gibbosus. The sequence continues at coordinate 93,099 of JAFNEN010000348.1, read as the reverse complement.
ACTCATTGGTAGAAATACTTTTTTGCACGTTATTATAAAAAATATTGTAAGCAAGCGCGTGCCAAATAATACTTTATTAAGCTCTTGTCATCATTTCACTCGACCTACGGTCTCGTGAAATAAAAGTATTTTCGGCACTAGTTGCTTAAATAACTATAATGTGTTTCAATTGTTGTTACTTAATGAAATAAAATAAAAACTTCACGAGAAACAAGAAGTTCATAAAGAACTAAAATAGCCTACTTTCCTGATACTTAAATACTTACTAAAGTTCTAATCGGGAAAAAACTAGGTTCTTACAGTAAATATCATCAACAGCCGTTTCTACACTAGATTTATACAGATTAGAAAAAAAAATCGAAACACAGCATCTAGCTAATAATTTAAACTTCTAAAAGCCAAAATCAACTATTTTCCTTAATATTATTTCGCAAATTAATTAAATATTATTTATCGTCTGCTCGCGATTTATTTGTAGTTCGAAGAATAATTAAATATTATTAATAACAAAAGTAATGAAACTCCAAACTGCATTAAAAAAATAAGAAATGTAAATTAAAACTAAGCATAATTGTATGCAAAAGTATGCCTTGCCGCTTTCTTGGTAGATAATTAATGAACAATCAAAGAATCAAATTGTGCTACATTTTATGACGTCATTCCAAACTGATTCATGAAAATATTATTTTGCTTCAAATATATTTAAATAAATAAAGTTTCTCATGTCATTGTTGATTTGGCAACAGTGATTTAAATGACTCAAAATTGAATTTCAATGCTAATTCAATGGGAAATTCGCCGACAGATAGTAGATTTATGTCCGTCCGGACGTACAGACAGACGGAAAAAAAGTATGAAAGTTGGGTATCTGAGGTCATAGCTTTCTAAAAAAAAAAAAAATTTTAAGATCCGATGATTAGAACCGATTTGGAAGGGGGGTACGACAGACAGACAAACGGACAGACGGCGGACAGACAGACGGACAGACATACGAACAGACAGACATACGAACAGAACAGACAGATGGACAGACAGACAGTTGGAACAACCGCATTTCAATACCTACAGTGATTTAAATGACTCAAATGAATTTCAATGCTAATTCAATGGGAAATTCGCGACAGATAGTAGATTTATGTCCGTCGGACGTACAGACAGACGACAAAAGTATAAAGTTGGTATCTGAGGTTATAGCTTTCTAACAAAAAAAGAATTTTTAAGATCCGATGATTAGAACCGATTTTGGAAGGGGGTACGGACAGACAGACGGACAGACGGACATCGACCGCATGTCAATACTACTTTTTCATTTTTTAATTCTTTCGAATTAAAAAAGAAAAGTAGGCTAAAAATAGTCGCAGAGGTATTTGCCTTTTCTTATTGTTTTCCTGTTTATTTGATTAAAATGTTTGCAAAATTTTTCTTAAAAAAAAATTGTTGTAGAAGATTAAGTAAGTTTCTGTAAAGTGCTGTTTTGTTATATTGAAAAGCTAAATATTGCACTTTTTTTCAATATAAAACTAAAAAGCTAATTTTCAAAATCTGTCCCACTGAAATTATACTTTTCTTATCTTAACTAGTTCGACATTTTTTTTAATCAACAGAATGTCCGGAAATAAAAAAAAAGAACATTAAACTGCATATCACACTTCATGTTTTTTTAGGTAAAACCCCCCACGTGTGCTGCGATGCAATTCAACTTATTAATCTTGCCGAGAAATTTGACTTAATGGAGGCCATCGGGTTTGCCCGATGTCCGTCCTGTGTCCACAACTTGCGACGGTTCTCGTGCGTCATTAGCTGTGCCCCGTACCAAAACAGATTCCTCAATGTGACTGAGTCTCAAGTCTACGAAGGGGACCACGTGGTCAAAGTGTTAACTTGTCATTTATCCGAATTGTAAGTACGCTTTATTTTTAGAAGTTTCGACTGTTACCTTTAATTTTTTGTTTGTGTTTTTTTTTTTTTTAGTAATTTAGTATTACATTTTCTATAGACTTTCGTTTCTGAAAACGGAATCGGGCAGGAGAGTTTTTAAAAACCCAACTTCTTTAAAAGTACAGTTAAACCCGGTTAAAAGCCTTTTTAACTATATAACTCGTTAATAATTTCTCATCGATAGACTAATGTTATAAAACCTAGCGCAAAACGTACTTTTTCAAATTAACCGCTTGTCTATAAGTTAAAAATTCAATTTTACATAATTAAAAGTTTGTTTCAAAAAATTTAAGATCCTTTTACTTCAATCTCCATCAAAGATATTAATTTCCAATTTTCACGTTGAGATTTTACTCCAAAATTATAACGCTTATGTGGTTTTAAACTTCTGTTTCAAAATCGTAGGTTATACCATAAACGAAATTACTACTATACATACTTTCAATCCATCCGCGATTTACTTATGATTATTCTTTTTTTTTCATATATGGCTAGCCTCTATATCTAATGCTTCATATTCCGGAAACAGTTTTGTTTATTTGTACTTGTTAAGTACAAATTGCTTCCAGTTTTTAGTAACATGATAAATTGAGATCTAGAATTCGAGATTTTTTCCCCCTAGATTCGCATACAGAATGTTTGATTCGTGCAAAGGAGTCAACGGATTTATTCCTGGCACACATGTCATGGACTTCACATGTGGTTCCTATGGTGCGTCCAAGTGCAGTGCCAAACGTTGGTTGGAATACATTGGGGCAGCACCTGAAGATGGAGGGCCTTCTCCAATGAAAACAGATTACGTTCTTCAGGTTCAAGACACGGTCACTTTGGAAGGGAAAACATATTATCCAATGAAAGCATCCAGTTTTAAGTAATTATTGCTGTTTTTATTTATGTCGTTTTCCTAAAGTACGATATTTTTGCGACAACTCCTATAGTCAGGACTTGATTTATGGTAAAGCCCTTTAGGCCCGGCCCTAGGGCCCCCACATTTTATGATGAATAACCAAAAAATGAATAACTAAAAATTAAATTTGTATTTCTAATTTAATGGGTGAATTCACCTGCAGACACTATACAGATTTCCGACCAAACGTACAGACAGACGAACAAAAAGTATGAAAGATAGGTCTCTATGGTCAAACCTTTTCTTTTTTTAAAGAATTTTTGAGATCCGACGGATAGAACCGATTTTGGAATAGGGGTACGGCCCAGACGGACCTCCTTCAGCATACAATACCTACTTTTCATTTTTAGCCTACTTTTCTTTTTTTTTTTTTAATTCCAAAGAATTTAAAAAAAAAAGTAGGTATTGACATGCTTCTTCAAAAATCTCTTGTATGATCTAAATCGTAGGATCTTAAAAATTCGTGTTTTGTTAGAAAGGTATGAACTCAGAGACTATCTTTCATAATTTTTGTCCGTCTGTTTGTACGTACGGACTTCTACTGTCTTCCGGCGAATTACCCATTAAATTAGCATTGCTATGTAATTTTAAGTCAGTTTGTTAGCTGTTGCCACATCAAAAATGGCATGAGAAACTTTATTTAAAAATAATATTTGAAGCTAAGTTCATTTTTGTCTTAAATCAGTTGGTAATGACGTCATAAAATGTAGCACAATGTGATTCTTTGATTGTACATTATTTGTTTATTGAGAAAGCGGTTAGGTAGGGGCATGGAGACACATTTTTTATAGAGCATGATTTATATTTTCATTAGAAATACAAGTTTAGATGGAAAAATGTTGTCTAAAAAAAGGTTTAACACGCATTTTTGTCTTATTTTAGAATAAACTGGGGTTCATTTATAATTTTTTTTTTAATTTCAGACTTTGGTGACAATCACTTTAAAAAATGTTCGGTAGCGCAATCTTAAAACTTTTGTTTCCATGTTAACTGCATGAAACATTATGCACTTTCCAATAAATTACATTGATATCTTTTGAAAATATATATGAATACGGCAATATTTGTTTTCCACAGATGCTCAGAATCTCCTGGGCCAGGCTTGGAAAAGTGTCTTTGCTATGACTGTAAGGAATCCTGCTCAGCTCAGTCATTGGTGCCTCCGGTCTTTCAAGAACCATCGCAGCCTTTTACAATATTCAATTTGGACGGACCAATGGTTGTAGCTACATTAGTGCTCGTTTCATTTGTAATAATAACAACTTTAGTATCGTGTTTGCATAAAGAACTTTGGGGCAAGAGTAAGTATTGATTTTCAGTCTGGAAAATATTTCAAAATTTTCAATTTCGGTTGTTAATATTACAGGGAAAAGTCTTAATTCCTAAAATAATTGTATATTTCCATATAGCATTGAACGGTACCTTAAATAGAAAAGTCATGAATACGACTGTTACACTTGGCTCACTTGAGGAAGTATCTCCCTTACGTTCAAAAGTTGGTAAGTTTTCAAATGAATTGGAGATCAATATCAAGGGTTAATTTAATGAATGGAAAATAGTACCTGCCACCTAGCGTTAATGTTCATTATTTGCTTTTAGATTTCACGTCGAGAATATTTGACCAAGCATGTGAACAAAAATTACATGGCGACCAACAAAATACAAAATCTTCACGGGAACCCCTGCGGTGTGTTTGGTTGGGCAACTGGCTGGTGGACGCGTTAGAGGGTGCCTTCTCTTCGTGGAGTCTCTTTGTTTCTGGGCGCCCTTGGACAGTGATGTCGGTGTCCCTGACCGCGTGCGCCGCCCTCTCGACGGGCCTGCTCGTAAACTTTGACGTCACCACCAACCCCGTCGATCTGTGGGTATCACACACGAGCGAGGGTCGCAGGGATCTAGACCATTTCAATGAGCACTTCGAGTGAGTAGTTTAAGGGGGAAATGGAAGCTGGTCGCCAAACCGAAATGCCTCTGTGTTAATCCCCAATGAAAAAAAAAATTTTGGACACATTTCTCCCGCGCTGTATTGAATATTTTAACAAACGGTTTTTTTATGTAATAAATGTAGCTACTTTTTACACCGCTCTATAAACCCACTTTTTCAAAATGGTTAAAATATTTTTTTTAATTTCCTAATAAATAATTTCACAGCAAAATATTCGAACCAATTTGAAAAAGCGGGATTATAGGTAGCTACATTTATAACATAAAAAGCCGTTTGTAAAAATATTCAATACAGCCGGAGTAATGTGGCCTAGAAAATTATCCCCCCCCCATTGGATTAACACAGAAGCACTTGGGATTGGAGACCCGTGCCCCCCCCCCCATTTTTTGTTTTTCATAAGTGGTTAACAAGCAGACCTTTCTCTGATATTAATGGAATGTTTTTTTTTACTGCTATTAAATTCAATTTTTTTTGGTTCATTATATCTTTCACTAGAATGTTATTTATTTACGTGTTTTACACGTTTTGTCATCTTTTTTAGTGGCCCACATCTCTAGGGGATATTATATAAATAATTTGAGAGCCACATCTGTGTCATATGAGCTTCGATGTGACAATGTAACTCATTGTGTGTCATATCAGCAACACACTGGAAAACAAGCGTTTAAAAATATGCTTATTTCCCAAAGTCTACTTATGTTTTATTGATGTAAAATTATGTATAATTTCTTTTTTTTTTATTTAGTTTAGTTGAGTCATTTAAAATATTACTTTTTTAACTACTAAGTTCACTCTCTTTCAGACCCTTTTACCGAATCGAACACATCATCCTCGTGCCAACAAATAACAACTCATTTTATCATCCGATAGTTTTTAATCATGAACTAAGGAATATTTCGTGGGGACCAGTGTTTCAACAGGATTTTTTATTAGCCGTAAGTTTTATCCCTCTGTTTTAAATATTCTGCATGGCAAAAATACTTCGTTACGAGGAATTTTTTAAAGTAAAATTAAAGTAATTATTGCATAAATGATCGTGTCTTTTAATGAATAAGAAAACTTACATTTTACTTGAATTTACCAAATATTTTTAGTGTAATAATAAAAAATAATTAAAAGTAAGTTAAATACACAGCTAATTTTTTTTAGCTTTGTTTCGTTTTTTAACCCTTTCAGTCCCAATGACAATTTGGCATCATCATTTAAGAAATTTTTTTCTGATCGTCTATAGGCCATTTATGATATCAAAAAGCACACCATTCGATTCTTCAAACTTTTTTCTATTAGAAAATATTTTTTATTAATCCCAATAGATGTCAGCCCTATTATTTTTTTAAAATTATGATCAGAAACATGATGATAACAAATGGCATCACTGAGACTGAAAAGGTTAAACATAAAAAAATTAGTAATATGTTAAAAAAATAAAACAGAAAAATCACAAGATTACTCTTAAGGTAGAAATCAATGAACAAAACTATGGAAATTTTCAAAATGAAAGATTCCGCTACAAATTTCTCCTAGCAAACATAAGTTAAATACTAGATACCTGTTACATATTTTCAATTAATCCCCCAGTTTACTACTATATATAGGAAGACAAAAAATATGGTAACACACATAGTATGACGCAAGTTCACGCGTTTCCCTGTTGTGTAGCTTTGTGCCATAAAACGGAATTTACACATCTTGTATTGTTCTCCTGATTTCAAACATATTTATGTATTTGTTTTTGAATATAGGCTTTGGATTTGCAACTTCAAATAGAAAATTTAACCTCGAGCTTTAATGGCACCACTGTGACACTTGAAGATATATGTGAGGCTCCTTTGAAGCCTTTGAAATCAGAATGCGTGGTGCAAAGCGTCTTTGGATTTTTCCAAAATCGAGTTGATCTACTTCAAAATAAAACAAGATACCTAACTCACTTTAAAGGATGTTCTTTGTGAGTATATAAATATTGATATATTCATTTTTCATATTGTGTGAAGTTATCGTAAATATTACTAACTTCTAAGGCCCAGTGTTTGTAAAATAAAATTTACGCCTGTCAACATCTTGTTTCATTAAATAACTTTGATACTTAAGCCTTAATACTTAAGCCTTATAACTTAAGCCACTGAAATTTTAAGACACTTCAAGTGATGATTTCAATATTGGTAAACAAGGCCAGCATATGATTCGTAACTTAGCAGTGAAAATAATTAACACGGTCGTTTGTTAGGCTGTCTTATACTCTTTATAGAGAATTAGCTAATTATTAACACAACTATAATTTTACTTTCTTCGTGAACTGCTGCCTATTAGCACAATGGCCTATAAGAACGTTGTTCAATCGAATCTGTTACAATCGATCCATTCACAGTGCATTAATAATCATAGAAAATACATTTTTTATTACATGTTTGAGAGAGTAATACGATGAAACTTCACTGATGATTGTAACTTCTATTTATAGGGTGCCTCAGGACCCGAAGTGTTTCGCCCCTTTTGGTGGACCTCTGCATTCATCTGCCGTAGTTCTTGGAGGATTCGGTAGCTCGTATGATTCTTCCGAAGCTTTGGTCATCACCATCCCTGTCAAAAACTACAACGATGACCATAAAAACGCAAAAGCAAATGCATGGGAGGCCGAGTGAGTTGTTTTTGAATTAGCTTTTTGCATAGTGAGTTACAAATCGCTGGAAAACCGAAATTTGATATGAGTGGTTAATTCCTTTGTTACAATTGTTCTTTGGGATTTCTTCAGTTTTGTCGAACGATTCTCGCGAAATCACAAATGCGGATCGTATTTATAAATTTTCTTCCAAAATAAGCAAGATAAATTCTTTATACTTGCATCAAACATTACAATGGAATTATTTGGACATAATAATTTGCTGAATAGCGTACTTCTGTATGAATCGTTATAGAAAGACTCGAAATAGAGAACATTTTTAAAACGTATGGTTTCAACTATCAAATATTCACCGGCATTTCCACAATGTTATAAAAATGTTATGTTATGCTAAAAACCAGTCCTACAGTGGTTAAAGATCTGGGAATTTTTTAGAATTCTTCTACTTTAAAATTTCTCTCGGATTTACATTTTCGTTGGCAGATATCTAGATTCTAAAATGCATTAAAAATGTACAACAAAGATTAACGCTCCTTGTCTTTTTTAAAACACATTGTAAGTTGGTTTCTTATGTAAATTCTTAAATGTAATTATTGGACGTGTTAATAAAAGTAAAATTCGAAGGGTCCTTTTAAGAATTACTAATTAATACATACTAAAAGAATTAATTAATTGAACCCTTTAAAATTTATCGTAACGTAGATTAAAATATAATTTGCTTTAGATTTACCCGGTTCCTAGAAAATTATTCGAATCCTTTAATGAAAATCGCATTTAAAGCTGAGGTAAGTTTACATTTTTTTTTTAATTTTCAAAATAAAATGTTTGTCAAAATATTTTTTTAAAAAGTCATAACTTAAAAACGCAAAAATATGTTGCTTTATCTTTTAACAGAGGTCAATTAAAGATGAAGTGATAAGAATAAGTGAATCCGACAGTTTAACAATTGCCATGAGTTATGTGATTATGCTTTGTTACATCACCGTGGCGCTTGGAGAATTCCGAGATTTTAAAAACCTGTTGGTAAGTTTTATGCACGTAAAATAAAAAGAATTATCTAAAAAATATGGCATATTTTAGAGTAATTAAACATTATTAAAAAACATTAAAAAAAGTGCATTATTAAAAAACATTAAAAAAAGTGCATTATTAAAAAACATTATTAAAAAAACGAATATTCTAGTCTCAACATTGTACATTCGATAGTTTTTAAGGCGAATAAGACCGAATGATCGCGGGTCTCCAAATCAAAATGCCTTTGTATTAATCCAATGGAAAAATGATTTTCTAAGCCACATTTCTCCGGCTGCATTGAATATTTTTACAAACGGTTTTTTTTATAAATGTAGCTGACTTACAGGTCTCTATAATCCCACTTTTTGAAATTGGTTCAAATTTTTTTTTTAATTTTCACTAAATAATTTTACAAAAAATGCGTTTTTTTTCACATGATAAATGTAGCTGATTTACAGGTCTCTACAATCCCACTTTTTGAAATTGGTTCGATTTTTTGTAAAATATTTTTTTGAATTTTTAAAAAAAAATATTCGACCTATTTAAAAAAGTGGATTTATAGAGACCGGTTAGTCAGCTACATTTATCATAAAAAAAACCCGTTTGTAAAAATATTCAATGCAACCGGAGAAATGTGGCTTAGAAAATCATTTGTTTCCCATTGGATTAACACAGAGACACTTTACTTTGGAGATCCGCGAGCATCAGATATCTTTCACCGTTAACACACACAAAATACATTTTCTCATTTAAGTCAGTTTACTTACACAGTGGCTAGATATATACGTAAATTTCCTCTTAACTTTTTTTTTTATCATAGGTGGAATCCAAACTAACCCTGGGCTTGTTCGGTGTGTTGATCGTGCTTCTGTCTGTGGCCTCGTCGCTGGGCCTGTTCTGCTGGCTCAGAGTGCCCGCCACCCTCATCATTGTAGAAGTGATACCCTTCCTGGTGCTGGCAGTAGGCGTCGACAACATATTCATACTCGTTCAGACATTCCAAGTAAACATGAGATTTATAGTGTTAAGAATAAAATGTAAATGTTGCAACAAAAATTGTAAAGCTTAGTGGAAAAACGTGTAAGTGACAAAAAGGTGAAAACGAGAAAATGAGCTTTAAACTTTTTAGTTTGCACTCAGATCAGTTAAAAACGTAACTTGCCAACGGTAAAAAAAATATTAAACTTAAGGTTTATTTAAAGTGGAAACATGTTATCGTTAAAGAAGTTGGTAATATGTTCATTGACACAAAAATATCAATTTTTTCAAAACATGTCACTTAGCACGTTCTTCCACTAAGCTCTTCGATTGTAGTCCATTTGCCATCAGCTACAAAATTGGTGCACCATCTAAATTTACCTAGGTGTGTGTAAAAGTTCTAAATTTATATATTAGCGCATGTGAAAACTTTAAATTTTGATGCAACCATTAGCCATAATTTGGTGCTCGTGGCTAGAGATTGGAAAAATTATGGCTATAAATTTCACACCAAAATTTGTCGTTTTCACATCCATTAAAGTTTGGAGAGATTGGGCACCCTCATTTGTAGCTAGCAAATTGAGTCCAATATTTAGGGAAACATGGCACGTTATATTTTACAATGTAGAACAAGATCAGAGTATCTTCACGAGAATGAAATTTTATACTGGAGTAGACATTCTGATTTATAGATTAGCGATGTTTCCGTCTTAATAAATTTCAGTTTTACTTTTGTGTAATTATCTAAGTTGGCACAACTACAGAGGCTTGATTTACTATGTTGAGAACCCTTGTATTTTTAGTGCTAATACAATTTTTTTATTAAATTTAAAAAAAAAAAAAACTCCTTTTCCAGAGGAACAAAAATGAAAATCCCGAATTAACTCTGGAGCAAAGAATTAGTGCTGTAGTTGGAAAAGTTGCTCCAAGCATGTTGTTGTCCAGTATTTCAATGTCATGCTGTTTTTTCATAGGTAAAATAATATTTGAATGAGCATTGTAGTATATTTAGACTCAAGAAGTACTGTAACATTTATTCAATGAATTTTTAAAAAAAATTCTTTTTATGTCCGAAAAAACACATCTTCATTGAAGAGCTAACACTGTAAAAAAAACCACAAACGTTTTTGAATACATGGGGCAGCTATATATGCGGTGCATACAATTTTTGGAAACGTTTCCGAGTATTTACGGAAACCTCTTTTCTTAATGTAATCCACGCTCTTACTAATCCGTCGTCCCCTTTTATACACCGACGGCCTTCGTTCACATTTCTTCATGAACTAGAACGTCTAATGTAACTACGATAAATGGTTTGAAGCTATTTTACGAGGAAACGACTTGTGATTCAAAAAGTATTTAAGTTAAAACAAAAAATGTTTTTGAAAAAAAATTTCAGTTTAGTGGCTGAACAGGCTATGTGACAATTAAACAACAAAAAAGAATTTTGTGTCAATGAAAGTAAAAACTAAAAACTTTGAAGGGCATATATTCTTTTTTTTCATCTTATTTGTCACATCGCACGTTCTTCTACTAAGCTCTTCAATTGTATAATATTTTTAATAACCATCAAAGTTTTAAAACCTGCAGCATTTTTCCTTCTAGCTTAGCATGCATCGAAAATGTACTTTGTCTATTCATGCAAAAATTTCAATACGTTTTCTGACAGGAAATAGTAAATCTGCCTCGTCTTTTCGACTGAGAAATTTCATGTTGCTTTTGTTAAGATATGACAAAAAAAGTTTATTAAAATATTATATTAATAACATTTTTATTAATACTCAATAGAAAATTTTGTAGAATATTTCTAGCAAAGTTAATTGTTGATATTTGAATGAATTGCATAAGTATTTCCTAGAAAAAGGGACAATAAATACTTTTTTTTTATTAAATAAACAAAGTACTTTTTGTTGGTCAATCATCAAATGTTTTACCATATACTATTCTGTTACAGGAACTTTAACAGAAATGCCAGCAGTGAAAATATTTGCCTTATATGCTGGTGTTGCATTGTTAGTAAATTTTTTTCTGCAAATGACCTGTTTCTTGGTTCTTTTCAACTTAGATTCTAAAAGACAAGAGGTAGGTATTATTTATTATACACAAATTATAATAGTAGTTTTATTATTGCAAAATATATGTAAAACTTGTAATAATTCATAATTTAATTTTATTTTAATTTGAAATTTGGATTTTAGAAAGGCAGGTTGGACGCCTTTTGTTGCATTAAAATTTCCAACATCACTTCTGACAAGCCTAAAAAGAACAAAGGTTTAATGTATGGAGCCATTAAAAACATCTTCGCGCCCTTCTTAATGAATAACAATGTTCGATATCTCGTGGTAAGTAATTTTATTGAAAGATATGTTTTTATCATAAATCGAATATAATTTTCATTTGTTCATAACTTGATTCAGTTTTTCGTGTGTTAGCTTATTTGTGCGAAAGAACTTCATTCATGTTATTTGCAGATGATATCCTATATAGCCTGGCTGTGTTCTTCCGCTGCTGTTTTGGACAAGATAAGCATTGATTTAAACCCAAAGTTGGCCGTGCCAGAGGTAATACCGTGTATTTTCTCTCTATATTAAAAAAAAGTAAGCTCTTTTAAAGTGTCAGCAGCCATAACATGATGAAATATTGATGTTAGAAGCCCAAATTTTTTTGGGAAGGTGTGTCTCCCTTATGCCTCGACCCTTTTTTTGTTTTTCAAATTTCCAATTAGTTTTTTAATTAAAAATAAAAATTAATTTCTCTCTATGTTAAAGTATAGGATTTGAAAGTGTCAGCAGCCATAACATGATGAAATATTGATGTCAGAAATCCAAATTTTTTTGGGAAGGTGTGTCTCCCTTATGCCTCGACCCTTTTTTTTTGTTTTTCAACTATATTATTGATCTTTTTGATTGTTGCATTTGAAAAAAAATGTTTAGAGTCATTAATGGTATATTTTCGTGTTTTATAATTAGGTTTCGTTAGCATATTTTTAATCGTTTGTATTTAGCGTGTGATTTTTAAAACTTTTTTTTACTTCATTTGCATTTATGTACTGCTCCACATTTGTTTTTTAAATTGCTAGCACATAATCTTATTTATTCGAGCGAGCCGGTCGCGAACCGGCCAATGTGAATTGCGCAGCAATTCCCGGGGGTTTTGAATTAGAAATAAATTATAAGCTGAAGGCCCTGTTTGGGCGAATTTCTTTCTGAAGTGTATAAATTAGTGCGTTTTTTTTGTTGAGCACAAATATTGTGTGGAAGCGCTTTAGGTGATAGATTCTGTAACAAACCTGCTTTTTAGTTTTATTATTTTTCGTTGTGAGATGCGTTTCGTTGTGAGATTGCGTTAGGGAGCCCCCTAGTAAAATAAACCTAAAGCTTATTTATTTTATTAAATTTGAAAACATTACTATTTTTTTCAAAAAAAGTTTTAATTTTGATATATTTACTATAAAATTGATGATTTATTAGTTCAACCTATATTTAAAAGCAATTTATAACAAAAAAAATTCAAAATTAATTTACTTTTTAAGTTATTTAAAAGAAATTAAAATTTTTGGAACATTTTAAAATGCTAAGGCTTTTTTAAATACAAATATTTTAACCCAATTTTTTTCTCGTGTACTTACTGTTTTACATAAGAACTGGCATCCAAATTTGATTTATCTTCAGTAGTTATTTTATAAAGAAAATTTATCTAGAAAATCTCAATTTTTTTAGCATATTTGAAAAATTTCGACTACAGTATTTTTTTTTATAAAAAAAAAGTATTACTTTTGAAAACAATTTTAATGCCAATTCTCAATGTCAACATATTTAACAGACTGCATACAGAATTTCTTAGACTTTTATAAATACTTAAAAAAGCATTAGCGTTTTGAAAAACTTGCCATCAAGGAAACATGAACACAGAGAAAAATACATTCAAAGTTTTCATTCGTTTGCATTTTTATCCTACCTTTCCGCATAAAAAGTGGAATAACTTTTTTTAAAATATAGCTGAACTTTTAAAACTTGGTAGACTTATTTAAAAGATTCTAAACTTTAATTTAAGAGTAAATAAAAAAAATCGCAATTTTTGCCATTTTTGAGGAACTGTGTCCCTTTAATTGGTATTTCCAGTAATATACTTATTTCAAGCGTTGACTTATACGTAATTCAGTTATTGAAATGTTATATATTTCGAATATAGTTTGCAAAAAAACATCAATATCAATAATGGTCTAAAGTTTTTACTACTAGAATAAGAGTGAAGCAATTGAGGAAACATATAGGTTGTCATCAGCATTTTAAACTCTCCTGTGAAACTAAACTGAAAACTGTAACTAAAGCAAACTGTCTAATATTTTTGTTTAAAAGTTAACAAAAAAATATTAGTTGCCTCAAGACGTTTAAGCACATCAAAGAAAAAAACAATGAGTTTACGCATTTAGAATTCCAAAGAGGTTAAAATTAAAAAAAAAAAATTAAAAAGACAGTGATATTAAGTTATTATTTTCATTGTTTTTCTTTAGCTTCATTCTATTATGTTGTACGTGTGCATAATGTTAATGATAAAATAATCTATTCTTCCGCTATTATGTTTTCTTACCTATATCTGATTAAAATATTTCATATTTAAACAATTCCTTTTATCTAATAAATTGTTTTGTTATAAAAGAGGTCAGGGTTACTATAGAAAGCGTCTTTTTCAATTTTATTTAATTTGCAGGTACATTTTTAATTATACTTGTATAATGTCCGAAAAATAATGTTATCAAAATTCCTGAAAGTATATAGATAATCATTTCCTTATAATTATCTAATTTGTGATACGACAAAAAATATTCAGTATTAAAACAAATGTATTGTTTTCACTATATAAGTACTCAAATCCTTTATCTTTATGAATTAATAAAAATATATGGAAATATATATTTCGTGGTGAAAATATCCTCCAATGGACAAATTGATCTATGGTGATATTTTTTATATTAAAGAATTTCAAGATACATTTAATGCAATATTGTAATTTTAAAACTTCATTAATTTCATTTTTTAAAAAGACATAGTAAAAAAATCCCTTTTTAACAAAATTTCTCGTACTTTCGCCGGCTTGAAGCAGTTAGCCTTGAAGATTCTTGTTAGAGTGTATCTGCCTTATTTATTACAGAGAGTTTCTGCGTACTTTATGAGACAAAACCGTATTTAACATGGAATTTACTGTATTTAATGCCAAAGGTTTTCGTATTTTTAAGGTAATATTTTGGCAATTAATTTCCCAGTTTAAATCTATAAAATTTACGGGATTTTTTGGAAGTTAGTGCAATTGTGAATGTTGTTATTTTAGAATATTTTCTGTGTATAACTACAATTTTTATCTGTTTTAAAATAATGGAAAAGTCTATATAAATATTTAAGTATGTAACGGTAATCAAGACACTTCATTAAGTCTTATTTTACAGGATTCTCACATACGCCGTTATTTTGATTACATCGAGGAGTACCTGTCAGTGGGACCTCCAGTTTATTTCGTGATAAGCGACGGATACAACTACACAACTCTAGCAGCAAAAGCCAAGATTTGCTCTGCACATTCCTTCTGTAGTCCAGATTCTATTAGCTCTGAACTCGGAAGAATGGCCATGGCGAAAAATAAGTATGCCCTTTTGGTTTTTTGAGGACAAAATTTCCTTTTTAATGACTTACTTCCGAGTTCTGGTAAACTGCAGTATCTACCGAAAACGTGTTTCGGAAATATTTGATCAAACGAGTCTTTGATTTCTGACAAACTCAAGTAAAAAATTGAAATTTGTTGATTCTTAATTTGACTTAGAAATATTTTGTGAATAATTGGTTCTATTCTGAGTTTTTGAATGTACACATAGAGTAAAAGCATATACTGCGGTTTGCTTTCCCTTTTCGCACTGCTGTGTCACGGCCTGGGCTGGTAAACTTTAGTAGTATTATCCAAAAATGAGTTTTAGGAATATTCGAACAAATGCGTTTTTGATTTTCCAAGACGTTAATTCGAAGTTAGTTGATTCTTAACCTTGAGTAGGTGTTCTAATTGCTTTTATTTTGATTTTTGTATGTACATATATGGAGTAAAAACATTAAGCATTCCTCATCAACCTTTATACTGGCTTAGCCATTTTTTTTTCTAATTTTCCACACAAAAAAGGTGGAATTTGTCACAAAAAACGAAAAAAAAATATATCGACACAAGAAAATACTAATTAAATAGATGCAAAAAGAAGAAAAAACTCTGACAAATGAATATTTTGAAATTACTGCAGTTTACCTGCTCACGACAGTTAAACGCTCAGATACTCCCTACGTTGAAATTTAAAATACGATCATATAACCGTAGATATGCCATTTGTCATAGTTAGCCTATAACGGTTTTTGTTTCCTCTGCAGGGTTTGAGGAGTTTTTTTTAACTTTTGCAACTTTTATCAAACGTTTTAAAGGCAAACGCCAGTATAATGCGATTTTTAATAAGTTTTTTTTCTCTATATTAACAAAGCGTATTTTTACCTAAACGTCTATTTTATAATTAAATGTCCTAATAGTAACAAATGAAAAAGCTCGAGGGTTTAAATTCGGAGTCTGCAATGCAATGTATTGACTACAAAAGTTACTGCTAGCTAAAATGCCATTAATATCGTGCTTTTTCATATTTTAGAACATACATTGCTTTTCAACCTATATCATGGATGGATAATTTCTACGAGTATTTACAAGCCGAATCATGCTGCTATGAATTCAGAGCCAATGGGACTCACTGTACTTCATATGTCGCACACCAAAATAAGGGTATGATTATGAACATTCATAATCGGTATTCAGTTATTTAATATTAAGTAATTTTATTTATTACCATTTAAGGTTTATGTCGTTCCTGTCGTGAAAGAAATCCTTCCACCTTATCTGAAGTGGAATTTGTTAAAAAACTTAAATATTTTCTTGATGATGCTCCGTGGGAGAAGTGTCCTAAAGGGTAATTATCAATTCTTTCTAATTATTACAATTTTAAAAAATAACTTTACTTCTTAGTTTACAGATTTATGCTATCTCAAAAACATCAGTATTATTTCAAAAAGTAATAGTAATGTCTCTAATAACATGTATGTGTAATGCATGAATGTAATAACATCGGAATGATATAATAACTATATAATATCATAAAAAAATATGTTTCAGAGGAAAAGCAATGTTTGGTACAGCAATAGAAATGCATCCTCAAGTAAATTCTTATAAAATAGGTTGTAAGTATTTTATCTCTTTCAAATTAACATATTATGTGAACTGTAAAAAAACTCCCGCTAATTTACCATCACAGGTTGATGGTAAAAGTGTCGCCCTGTGCTGTGAATTTACATATGATGTAAAATTTATTGTGTTTTACCGACGAAAACGTTTGCTTCACTGACAGTGATCGGATGCACCCATCTTCTCTGTTTAAACGCTTTCAGAGTAGTTGGTAGTTGTAGTAAAGTTGTTCATGTGACTCTGTACGTCGTGAAAACATCAATTTGTTGTTGTAAAAAAAAACCCATGACAACACTGTAAAGTAAAAAATAACCTCAAAATGTGCTGTAATTTTTTTTATTGTATCATATTTATCAGTCCTTTTCAAATTACCATTCTTAGATATTACAGAACCAATTTATATATTTTGTGTTTAACTTTTCAGCCACACATTTTATGACTTATCACACAGTTTTGAAAACTTCTGAGGACTTTTACGAATCTTTAAGGTGGTCTAGAAAAATTGCACAAAATCTTACCGAAAGTTTAAGAAATGGAACTGGTAATCCCAATGCTCATGTATTCCCTTATAGGTAAGTTGCGATTTTTCAAAAACTAACACTGAATTAACTTTTTTATTGTATTCTTTGTATTATATAAAAAGGCATTCATAATTTCAAAATAAAATTTTGAAACAAACTTCGAGTCTGATTGTGAGTTTTTTTAAACGGTAAATTTGTAAGACATTTGGATTTATAAGCAAATATTAAAATGACTAATAATTACAAAAAGCTGAGAGACATTTGTTCATAGCACATTGTGTATTTTTACATCGCAAATTATTACTTAACCGCTAATTGTTCAATATTGGGCTAGCTTGCAAGTGGTTAAGCCTTCAAAACCGGATCGTTCATTTTCACATTTTATAGTTTCCCAGTTCATATTTGCTATACTTATGAGAGACTTAATTCTTTTTGTTAAAAGAATTAACATTCAGCTAAGTTCTCATAATTAAAAAAAAGTATATATGTGCCTTTTCTATAGTTTGCCCCATGCCTATTACGAGCAGTACTTGACAATGTGGCCGGACACTTTGAGGAGCCTCGGCTTATCAGTGGCCTCAGTTGCAGTCGCCACTTACCTTTTTCTGGGGCTGGATTTACACTCAGCGGCCATCGTCACTTTCTCTGTCGCGTCCATCGTACTCAACGTCATGGGGCTCATGTACTGGTGGGACATTTCGCTCAACGCCATATCGCTGGTCAATCTGGTTGTGGTAAGTTTTGTTAAGGATCAGGGCCTGATCTACCATAAGGTCCGTTAGGCCGGACGTGTCGGTTAGGCCCGGTCTTAGTACCCCAAATTTTAGGGCCTCTAAATTTCAGTTTCTATTATGCTAAATGCTGTAAACTCCAAAATGTAGTAAATTTTAAAAATGTTGAGATCAACTCATTTTTAGCTGACTTTGACTCCGACATTGGCCTAACGGGATTGGTTTGATCGATGTCATAAAGAAACCGATTAAAATGGTAGCAAAAATTTGAAAAATCAGTCAACAAGCGTCATCATTACGGGCAATAATACACACAATTTTCCGTAAAGGGGCCCCAAAAACTTGTTGGTTGATATGGCAACAGAAATTTAAATAACTTTAAATTAAATTCCAATGCTAATTCAACGGGAAATTTGCCGACAAACAGTATACAGATGACCGTCTGAACCTAAAGACAGGTGAACAAAAAAAGCATGAAAGATGGGTCTCTGAGGTCATACGTTTGTAAAAAAAATTTTTTTTAATATCCGTAGTATAAACCGATTTTGGAAGGGGGGTATGGACAGACAGACTGACGGACATCGTCAGCATGTCAATACATACTTCTACATTTTTTAAATTCTTTCATATTAAAAAAGAGAAAAGTAGGCTAAAAAATCTGTAGTGCTATTAGAAAATTCAGATGCCATAAATTTTTCTTTAGTCCGTTCACGACAACCTGAGATACTGTCATTGCAAACAGGTTGCCCGGTTATCACCAAATAAACTCTACAAAACATTGTTTTCGCTAAATTAGCAAGCTATCTAATTTCTGTGCTGTTTCCAGGTTTCTTCGGAACAAATATTATCCTCTTAAAAAAACAAAAATAGAAATAAAAAAACGAAACATAAGCCAAGAGCTTTATTTCTATTCTTAAGAGGGATGTTCAGTCGTTGGTCAATAATCAGTCTAATATAGAGCTAATGCAATATTTTTTAAATCGCAACCTCATCTAAGAATTTTTTTTACCGAGTATGAGATTCGTCATAACGGCCAAATAAAACCAATTTGAAGCAAATAGCATCCAGTTATTTAATTGATAAATTTTAAAATAGTTTCTCCCGGCCACTTCAGATTATTTCAGGGTAATTAAAATTTAAAACTTAATAATTAAATAACCATTCAATATTTTCATTTCAAATTCGTTTTATTTTTCTGTTATTAGAATTCTTATACCTGTTGAAAAAATGCTTACATGGGATATCGATACTTTCGAATCAAGATCATGTGGCGCTTGAAGCGTTACAACATTTTGCTTAGCATAACAGCAACAGTTTGCTTAGTCATCAACTATAAAATACTGATTACAGTTTTTTAGCTTCCGCACTACGTTTATAACGTAAAAAGTGGAAGGTTTTATAATCGTTCAGTCCGTCTGTCTGTCTGTCCGTCCGTCCGTCCGTCACCCACTTTCACAGAAAGAACCACAAGTCCCACAGACAAGTGGAATACGTCATTTTGAAGCAAAAAATCAGATTCGGCTACATTCCAAATTTCATTAAAAAATTTAAATTAGAAGTTTAATTAAAATTTAAATAACTAAAAAAAATTTATCTACATTGAAATAACATGCAAATTCCATTTTTATTCATATTTTCAATGTTGCCATCCACAAGTCCCACAAACAAGTGGGATACATCATTTTGAAGCAAAAAATCATATTAGGCTACATTCCAAATTTCATTAAAAAATTTAAATTAGAAGTTTATTTAAAATTTAAATAACTTAAAATTTAATCTACATTGAAATAACATGCAAATTCCATTTTTATTCAATATTTTCACTGTTGCCATTTCGTTAAACGTACGAGAAATTTTATTAAAAAAATACAAACATTTGAAAGAATATTTATTTATGTGATATGATTCAGTTTGGATTGTTGTAATATCACATAGAGTTCTTTTGATGGTTCATTATATATGTATGAAGAAAGATGCAAAGAAAATTCTAACTGGGCATAAAAAATGTGCAAAGTTTCGCTTTTATTTTTAAAGCATCATTTGTACTAATTATATATTTTTCGAACTGTAATTTAATTAAATCTAATTATTAAATCTGAGAAAGAAGATTAATGAAAATAGTTAATTTTGGCGTTTAAAAGTTTGAATTACAAATAGCTAAAGGCCCTGTTTGTTATTGGAATTAAATCACCATTGTCATTCGCAACAATCGCCCGAGAAACTTAATTCTTTTAGACAATAAATTAAAATAAATTTATTTTGCGACATCGATCAGTTTGAAATGACGTCAAATATATTTCACTACGAAATTCTTGGTATGTTCATATGAAATATTTTCATTCTATTTAAAAGCGAGGAATAGTACATATTTATTCTTTGAAATACAAATTAATTTTTGCAAACGATAAGTACTAATTATTGAATTTTCGAAATAAAATAAATAAAACTAGCCAAATTTAGCATGTAAATGTTTAATATAGAATTAATGCAGTGTTTAGCTTCTTTTTACCTGTTTAACACAACTTTTGTGTAGAAGCGGGTTAAGTGACAGATTCTGTTACAAACCTACTTGTTTTAGAAAAATGGTGTGGTAACTGTAAAGTTACTAAGCAATCGTTAGTAAATTCACACTAAATTGTTTACATTAAAGTTAGCCATAGATTGTAGTTCCCACTAAGGAATATGGGAAGTTACAGTTCAACATAAAACTCTGTGGTTTTAAACTGGACGCGTATTTTACCGGATTATTTTCTAGAGTGTAATATTGATTTTATTTTACAGGCAGTCGGCATATCGGTTGAATTTTGCTCCCATTTAACAAGAAGTTTTGCTTTGAGTGATAAATGTTCTCGATCTTTACGTGCTCAAGATGCCTTGTGTGAAATGGGAACTTCGGTAAATTAAAATAACTTTTCCTTGTTTGTTGTCGTAAGCAACTGAAGTACAATATTAATCCTAATTCATTTGTTTTTATATTACATATTTCAATTTCCTTTTTTACCTACCCATAAAAACTAAATATATATTTTTAAAAAATTTATATCATCGTACTGAAAAAATTAGTAAAACTTATCCTTATTGTGTTTTTCAGATTATTTCTGGTATAACTTTGACAGATTGTGGAATTTTAGTATTGGCATTCGCGAAGTCTCAAATTTTCAAAGTGTTTTATTTCCGGATGTATGTGGGTATCATAGCTTTCGGTACTCTCCATGGAATAATAATATTGCCAGTTCTTTTAAGTCTTTTTGGTATGAACAATTTATTCTATGAATTCATTTTACCTATGCTAACTTAATTTTAAATTTGATTTTGAAATCACTATAAAAATTCAAACCTGAATATGAGAAACTTGTTCATAATATCTCCAAAAATCCTCAAAATAAAAAATAAGTATACTTACAGTTCAAGATATTGCGCCCGTGTTTGAAGCTCCAATTTTAACAGAGAATTAAACATTCATTAAAGCAATACAGGTTTTATTTATTATAGATACATGAAATAAATGTTAAAGCTTTTTTTTAGTTAAAATTAAATTGAAGTTAATATAGCGCAGGTGTTGGAATGGAAGCAGATCTTTTTGTATTCACTTTGACCTATACTTTAAATATGAGTTTTAGTATTTGCTACAATTTGCTTTTTAAATTGCAGGGCCACCAAAAAGATGTAAAGAAACGACATCAATTCATATTGCTCAAAATAATGCACTTATGTTAGCAGGTATTACTAAAATCCAAGAAGAACCCACAAATGAAGATAAGAACGATATCTTATTGACAAGAATATAATTTTTTAAAGACATTGTTAAAAATTGTTTAAATTCCAAACAAAATGATTATAGGACTGAATAACTATCTGTGCTCCGCCAAGTTCATAACGCACTGACTACCCTTTTCAGAGTTATTTTGGAGACCCAGATCTTTTGTTCTGGGCAGTGAAGATTGGAGTTTGGACTTTTTTATGTGCTATATACAAAATTAAATTCCAGCGTTTAAACTTCTTTTAAACCAAGTTTAAAATTCTTTAAGCAAGAAACCACGAACATATCACTCACTCTTGACGGGTGATACGTACGCTACAGAGATGTTTTGGTTGGATTTTTCATAAATAAAAATATTTATAATTTCAAAGAAAAACTTCATGTAATTTTAAAGTTTTTATAAACTTGTGATTGTATTAATATTTGATTGTAGTGGAAAAGTATTTAGTAAAGCTAATGATCACTTTGTTACTGATTCGGGTACATTTTCTTTAAAATTTACGTTATATACTTTTAAATAATAACTTACTATTTTTTTATTATTCCTATTGCTGGACAACGGGAATACGTTAAATTATAAAAATAAAACAATGTTTTATGTAAAAAATCCTTATAAAAGCAAATGGTGTGACTGAATCATAAAAAATATATATATACTTTTGTATTTATGTTATTTAATTTGCTCACCATTACAACATTTACAGTTAGTCATCGTATACAGTAGAATTGTTTTAATAAATTTCGTTACTTGTTAATATGTATTTATCTATAATAATAAAAAAAAGAAAAGGGTCTACTTATTGTGTATATGCCTGTGGATCATGAAAGACCTACCATACTGCCCTCAGAAATTTGAAAATTTTATTGTAGATTCCCTTTAATACCTACGTTTGCACCTTAGGCTTAGTTTTTCATATTTGATTATTTTTTTAATTAATATTAATCTTTGCCAAACACGTGGGCCGTGCCGAAACAGGGGCTTGACTTCATACTTCATCCATGTAAGAGTGAGCGACCAAAAAAGTTGCTTGAAAACACATGGGCTAGGCCGAAACAGGGGCAGACGTCCGTCGATACACATGAAATTGCAGTAAGAAGAGCCGTTGAAAAATTACTAAATACATTTATCTTCTATTTTTTTTAATTTATCTTCCTTTTTTTCTTGTCTCTATGTTTTATTCATTAAATTCTTTAAATATTACTTTAAAAGTTTACATTTATTATTGTTTGTTTATGTATTGCGCATGTGCCAACATGAATTCGATTTTGTTTTGTGTATTTAGCTTTGAAAATTTTAATAAATAAGAATGCCTCATAAAACGAGACAAAATTTCTATTAAGTTCCCAGCAAGGCGGGACCACATACAGCTAGTTTCACAATATTCAACAAAAATTCTGGCTTTGTGTGAACGAGTGAACGGCTACTGACATAATTTACCCAGCAAGCAAGTGACTGTAAAACTTGTTTTCTTATTGAAGGAGGCTTTTAACGGAGAAGCCAACATTCAGATCGCGTTTTTACCATAGATATAGAAGCTGTATACCTTTGAAAGCCTATTTTTTTTTAAATTGATAAAATAAACTTCTTGTGGCTTTTATGATATCCTTTAAGTGCTGAAAAGTTGTAAAATGGATACAAAATTAAAGTTTTATTTACGATTTGTTAAGGATTTTAATTAAAATTTTGCCTAAAAATGGCCTTTGACCAAAACACGATAACTAAAATATTTACTGAGATATTTAAATTATTTAAATTGGAAACTAGAAACAAATAAATGTGTTAGGTCATGAGCTTCTCTTAAATATGTGTCAAAATTGTAAGAGTAATTCAAAAAATAATTTACATGATCCATTAGCATTTAAAGTAAAATTTCAATTTCAGCTGATTAAAATTGATGTATTTAAATTTCAAGTACAGACAAAATCAAGTAATTACAAGATATGGCTTTGACCAAGATCCAAAACCTACAATTAACTTTCCGAGTACATGTAAAAAAAATTTAAACAAGTTGAAGCAATAGTTGTGGAGAAATGCGTTTAGCGATAAAGTAAAAACATAAAAAAATCTTTTTTTTAGATACACAACAAAATGTAATTAAGATGGTAATAATAAGAAAATAATTACTTAACTTCTAATTACATTTAACTCTTTTAATCCGTCAATAAACACACAAATATATTCTACAAAACCATATTTAATGTTTAATTTGCAACGATTTTATATTTTTTAAGAATTTAAACTAGCACTTGTCACGTCAATTCTAACTAAAATAGAAATAACTTCTTTTCTATCTACACTAGAAACAAAATTTTTGGTAATTTATGAAGCCACAATATTTTACTAGAATTTTACTTTATTTTCTCACAATTTTACGTGTTTTTTTGGGGGGGGGGGGGATTACGTAATATTTGACGAAACTCTTCCCCCCCCCCCCCCCTTCTCGCCCCCTACGTAAGATTTGGTGGTGTTCGACTCGACCCCCAGCCCCCACTAAACGCATCACGTAATTTATGGACGCCCCCTAAAACGGTTTTAAACATTCACTATCAAAGACGTAGTGAAACAACAGCAAGCCAAAAGAAAATACCGTCTAAAATTATAGAAATAAATAAGAGAATAAATACACTGCTCAAAAGAATTAGGGGAATGCATGGTTTAAACCCTTTCATTTCCAATGATTCCATTTGGAATCATCAGCTTGCGATTTTTTTTTCTCACTATAAGTTTGGCTCGCACTTATTTATCATTAGATGGAAGAATCATGTCTTTTAAAGAATTAAAAATGTTTGTTTTAATTAAATAAAAATATGAAAAACATGGTAAAATAAAATTCACTATCAAAAAAATTTATGAAATAAATTGACCCTAAATATTCTTCACGCTTGCATTTTTAGATGTTTAAAAATTGATTTTAACTTTTTTTAAGAAATAAAGTTTTGAAAAAATTATTGTTATAATTTATTCAAAAGTTATGATTTCAATATTTTCCCCTTAAATTTTAGTTAAAAAAATTGTTTTTTTTCTTCTGTTTTTTACCATTTCATTCTAGATGCATAATGAATCAATTTCACAAATTTTAGATTTTTAAAATAAAAAATAAAAAGTTGGAACTGAAAGGGTTAACAAAAGTACGGAAAGGGCTCCCCTAATTGTTTTGAGCAGTGTATTATGCCAAAAAAGATACTCGTGTTTCTTTTACCTCTTGGATGCAGTCCTTGAAATGCCCCCAAAACAATAATCTTTACAACCCTGTGTACACATTAACATTCATCTTTTAACCAACATCATTTTTGATCAACACATCGCG
Source organism: Oedothorax gibbosus (assembly GCA_019343175.1). Classification (NCBI taxonomy): domain Eukaryota; kingdom Metazoa; phylum Arthropoda; class Arachnida; order Araneae; family Linyphiidae; genus Oedothorax; species Oedothorax gibbosus. The sequence goes on along the minus strand of JAFNEN010000348.1, from coordinate 68,126 downwards.
CCAATCCTTTTATAATCCACAAGCATTAATATAAAAAATTTCATTGAGCTAAAAATTTTAGTAGAATTGAATAGGATAAAATGGGATAGAATAATTGAATAGGATAAATCTATATATATAAAAGGCAAAGTCCTGACTGACTGACTCACTCACGTATCAACGCCCAGCCCAAACTACTGGAGGTACAGCTGCTAAATTTTCGGAATTTTAGGCTTTTTATATAAGGCGTCATTTAAGAAGCGAATTTTCGAAATTCGAACCCGAACGGGTGTAGGAGTGCAAAACGTGAGCCCATTTCTCCATAGGAATAGCATTGTAATATTATAATTTATATATTTTTATTTCAATTTAAAAGAAATCAGCGCGTTCAGCGTGAACGAAAATTAAGTATAAACACGCTTAAGAGCACGTGAGTTTAATTTGTAGGATTGTTATTTGAATATCATTATTTTACACTGCGATGCAAAAGTTTAGACAATGACTTCATTTAGCTGTAAAATTTAGAATTGTGATAGTAGAGTTACAAAAACCTCCTAAACATATTAAAAAAGTACTTTGAAATGCTATAATTGAGACTTAATTGTTTGATTTGCTATAACAATTTTTTTTCATAAAATAAAAATTTGTATTATGCAAAAGTTTAGACACAAATACGATATTATGCTAATTTAAAGTAGATAATGGCCTAATTTCGCATTTTTATTGATGAATTGTATTTTTTTATATGATAAATTAAAAACAAGTAGGTTTGTAACAGAATCTGTCACTTAACTCGCTTCCACATATTTGTGTTTAACAGGAAAAAACGCGCCAAACACAACATTAATTCTATATTTAACATTTACAAGCTAAATTTGGCTAGTTTCATTTATTTTATTTCGAAAATTCAATAATTATTACTTATCGTTTGCAAAAATTAATTTATATTTTAAAGAATAAATATGTCATATTCATCGCTTTTAAATAGAATGAAAACATTTCATATCAACATACAAGGATTCCGTAGTGAAATATATTTGACGTCATTTCAAACTGATCGATGTCGCAAAAATAAATTTATTTTAATTTATTGTCTAAAAGAATTAAAGTTTCTCGAGCGATTGTTGCGAATGGCAAATGTGATTTAATTCAAATAAAAACAGGGCCTTTAGCTATTTGTAATTCAAAGTTTTAAACGCCAAAATTAACTAGTTTCATTAATCTGCTTTCTCAGATTTAATAATTAGACTTTATCGTTTGCTAAATTTGTCTGAAGTTCGAAGAATAATGATGTAATCTTTTTTAATAAATATTTTTGTCGCCACAATTTCCCATTTACATTTCTTTCGAAAATTCACTTATTTATAGTTTGTTAAATTAATTTACAGTTCAAACAATTTATAATTTGTACAATTGATGCTTTAAAAATAAAAGCGAAACTTAGCATATTTTTTTATGCCAAGTTAGAATTCTCTATGCATCTTTCTACATACATATATATAGAACCATTAAAAGAACTCTATTGTGATAATACAACAATCCAAACCGAATTATATCACATAAATAAATATTTTTTCAAAAGTGTATTTTTATTTTAACAAAAGTTTCTCGTACGTTTAACGAAATGGCAACAGTAAAAATATTGAATAAAAATGAAATTTGCATGTTATTTCAATGTAGATTAAATTTTAGTTATTTAAATTTTAAATAAGCTTCTAGTTTAAATTTTTTAATGAAATTTGGCATGTAGCCTAATCTGATTTTTTGCTTCAAAATGACGTATCCCACTTGTCTGTGGGACTTGTGGATGACATCAGTGAAAATATGAATAAAAATAGAGCTTGCATGTTATTTCAATGTAGATAAAAAAAATTTAGTTATTTAAATTTTAAATAAACTTCTAATTTAAATTTTTAATGAAATTTGGAATGTTGCCTAATCTGATTTTTTGCTTTAAAATGACGTATCCCACTTGTCTGTGGGACTTGTGGTTCTTTCTGTGAAAGTGGGTGACAGACAGACAGACGGACTGAACGATTATAAAAACCTTCCACTTTTTACGTTATAAACGTAGTTTGGAAGCTAAAAAACACGATATCCGGTGAACTAAACAGAATATTGGTTCAATTTTACGCCAAAAAGACAATATAGCCACTTTAAATCTTTATTCAGTTCATATTTGCTTCAATAGTACAATTTAACATCTCTAAATACGAACCGAATGTCCACCAGTCCATCACCTTAAAGTTTTGCCACGAATTTGTAGATTTAGAGACATGCATTGGTCGATTTTCTTGATGAAAAGTGCAGTCTGTTCCATATAAAATCACAAAATAGCGACATATTATTCTTTTTTGCACTTTAGTACAATGCAGAGATAGTCACTTTTTCAAAAATGCCAAAAAAAAGTCGGTCATTTCAACGTAAATTTACTCCACACCATTACGAAAGTTCATTCTTTATACTGAAGTTTGAAATTTCTTGAGAAAACACCGGTTTCTTTGAACCGCTTACAATTTAACCGTTCTCTTTAGTGCTATTTAAACACGTTCGGTTTAACCGAATATTGAAAAATAAGCTTTTGAAAATACCGGTTTTTTCCCTCAAAAACGAGGAGGAACGTTTATAATGGTGTGGATGGAATTACGTTGATGAGACAGACTTTTTCGTTGTTTTTGAAGAAGTGACTATCTCTACATTGTACTAAAGTAAAAAAAAGAACAATATGTCGCTATTTTGTGATTTTATATGGGAAAGACTGCACTTTTCATCTAGAAAATCGGTCAATACAAATCTACGAATTCGCTTCAAAACTTTAAGGTGATGGACTGGTAGGAATTCGGTTCGTATTTAGAGATGTTAAATTGTACAATTGAAGCAAATATGAATTGAATAAAGATTTAAAGTGGCTATATTGTCTTTTTGGTGTAAAATTGAACCAATATTCTGTTTAGTTCACCGGATATCATGTTTTTTTTTTAATTTATCATATAAAAAAAAAATACAATTCATCAATAAAAGTGCGCAATTTGGCCATTATCTACTTTAAATTAGCATAATATCGTATTTGTGTCTAAACTTTTGCATCATACAAATTTTTATTTTATGAAAAAAAAATTGTTATAGCAAATCAAACAATTATGTTTCAATTATAGCATTTCAAAATACTTTTTTAATATGTTTAGGAGGTTTTTGTAACTCTACTATCACAATTCTAAATTTTACAGCTAAATGAAGTCATTGTCTAAACTTTTGCATCGCAGTGTATTTATTGAATTTAAATCTTTTGATTTTTTTTTGGTTTCAGAATTTAATTTAATTGATGTTTACAAATGGTATAAGTGAAGATATTGCTACAATGTCTCATGACTTTAAAGGCGATAACTATTCTAGATCTGATGCAAACTTGTAAGAAATGTTAATTCCTTGTACGTATAGCGTACAAACTTTATGTTTATGAAACTGTCAATTTTGTACAGTTATGATATAATGGCCGATTGAATTTTGGCAATGGTGGCTTTTGGCGAAGAAAAAAAATTAACGTAGGGTAGCTTTTCCCATCTAGTTGTATGTGTTAGGGTAAGTTTGAATTATCGTCGCCCTAGAGCTACACACGAAGGCTATTGGCCCCGGGCGTCTTAATTTAGAACCACAGTCAAGTGACGAGTCGACACCTGAGTAGGCACCCAATACAGCTTTTAAGGGCGACTTCGTACGCATCGTCGGGACTTTTGAAAAATATTTAACGTGCACTTCCCACCACATGGGGTATTATTCGTCGGACATTTTTGGCTGCATTTGCCGTTTATAGGTTATTTGACGGTTATTTTGACGATGCCCGGACCCGAATCTGGGACCCTATCGCATGCGAGGCGAACGCCGTTACCGACTTGGCTCCCCAGCCCTGTCGAGTGGTCGAATATGGAGGTTAATGGTCATCGCATTTTGGGCATTTTCGTTTGTAGGAGGGCAAATAGAAACTGGCCATTATATCACAGTTATTCTGGCAATTTAAACAGGGCCTATGGGAAAGCCCTCTAACTTCTAAAAGAGCCTGGATACAATCGGACTTCCTTTTTAAAATTAATGCTGATATAGAATGGGAGGAAATTATAATATACCGATGAAGTGCTGACCAGTGGAGAAAGGATCAATTGGTATGAAATAAATGTTTACATAAAAAGAAACAATCACCGTGCAACAAGTACACCCGTGCAACGCCGGGTTTATAAAGCTAGTTTAGTATAAAATTTTATCTGTATGATCGAAATGGGCATGTTTCACGCCGTGAGTGGTTATTCCAGAGGAAATGTTTTCATTCGTGGTCCTTCTGAAGATGTATTCATTTTTTTTTATATAATATAATATAATGTATTCTTAGCTTACCGAAACTAATATTGTGTATAAAATTTTCTTTCAGCAGAAGTAAAGCTTTTCTCTGTTCGTGAAACACTTAATTTTTGGTAATGCTTTGCATATTTGAAATTTAATCGTATTGAAACCGATTAAGTTTAATAAATTAAAAAGAATAAAAACAGGTTTCACGAAAAGAGCTCTATAACAGAACACACCTCTATAACAGAATAAATTCTAATTTTGATAATGAAATCGAAACACCTACTGAAATCGTAGTTAGACAAAAGTTAAATTGGAGAAGTACATCATCTGAAACATCCCTATTAGATCTGACCGGCGTCAGAGGTGCCGATCCCCCCCAGAGCTAACGACGCACCCCCCCCCCTATAAAATTATTACCCCCCCCTAAAAAAACCGGTGAGGATTTTTTACTTATATGGGCAAATGGGAGTACCTAACCAAAGTAGCCTCTAACTACATCTTTACGGTGTATATAGAAAACCTTATAGTAAAATGATAAGTACCATCGAATGGGGTAACTTAACTTTATCCCAAGAATAAAAACCCCAGTACTGACTTTCTTCTTAAATATTTTTTCTACTGATAGGTCAAAGCAGAGTTGCCCCTAATCGAAAAAGGGAAGCACCTTTTGGAATATCTTTTATAATACGGAATTACAAGCTATTTTTAATTTTCCTTTAAAAAGGTTTTCTTTACAGCCAAAGCTATCGGAATCTAAATAATTGGTAAAAAATTCCGCTCAAAATTTATGTAATTATATTATTTTTTAAAACAATAAAAATAGCCGGACACGTGATCCATTCAAAAACGGCTTCCAATTCATTCCCTCAATTCTTAATGCATAAAAAAAGTTTATCTATGTTAGGGTAGTTTATTATGTGTAAGTACACACAATTTGACCCTTATAAACCACATCAGTAAACGATGTACACACCATGAGTAGGCCCAATCACTTTAAGAATCTACGCATCGCGGATTTGAAAAAATTAACGTCAATATCACACACTGTCTTACCGTCGAACTTTGTGAATTGCCGTTATGTTATTATCTTCATTACGTGCCCGACCCGAATCTGGACATCGCACGACAACGCATTTTCTACGACTTGGTCCCCACCCGTCGGGCAATATTTATGTTATTTTGGCATTTCGGTTATTTGGGGGAAAAGTCCAAATACATTATTCTGGCAATTTAATGGGTGGAACCTCTAACTTTAAAAAGTTAATCGAGATCTTTTAAATGAGCTGATAAGAATGGGAGGAAATTATATCCATTGATTCCATTGGCAAAGTATAATGGACGAATAAAATTCACAACAGAACATGTTAAGTAAAACCGCGTGCGGTTTATAAGTAGTTTGTTAAACTTTTACGTATGATGAATGGTGTTTCACGACAATATTGTCAGAAATGTTATCGTCGGTGGTCCCTTGAAGAACATAATTTATACTTCTTTTTTAATCCCATTGGTGTTCTTGTCGAATTATGGTTATCCTTTCTTTAGCAAAAACTGTGAAAAATAATTTGGTAATGCCATTTTGAATTTAATCATTGAAACGTTAAGTTTATATTAAAAAATAAAAACAGGTTCACAAGTGAGCTCTTACAGAACCACAGGGTCCTCCGATAATAAGAGAATAAATTCTGAGTTTTGTTAAGAATCGAATAAATACTGAACCCCGTCACTAAAATTTAAAACGGAGCAGTCTCGTCTGAACTCCCCTATTAGACCCTGACCGGCGTCACACCTACCACATACATTAGTCTCTTTTACACTTAAAAGCAGCAAGTATACAACTAAACACGTTTCTTTAAAGTGTCACTTTTTTATTTACGAATATTGTTTTGTTATTATGTGCCTTAATTTGAACTTCACACCTGTAAACGAAATGAGCTGTATTTTAGATAAGTATAAAAAATGACGGATGATACCGCTGTGAAGGTAGTTGTAAGGTAAATATTAATTTGTTTCCGGAATACATTTTTAATTAGTTTACCGTTTACTTTGCTTTTAACTCCTTAATAGGAGATAGAATCGTCATGTTACATTTCTTGACACCATTAAACATTTTATGTAGGCGGCAGGAAATTACTTCGCTTCCTATGTTAACATTGGAACGAATTATACATTATTATGGTCACTTGAATACTTTCATTAAATAAATTAGGATATCGTGCTGGCTTAATGTGTATTCTTCATACTATGTAGCTCTCAATGTTTTTTTTTATCTGGTTTGTCTTTTTTTAACCGTTCGAAAAAAAACAAGTTTTTAGCGCAGATCTTACTCTTCCCCACTCTCCCTACTCTAACAAAAAAAAGCTTTCTTTTTCTTTCCCCATTGCTTATTATAAGTAACACTTACAGAGAGAGAACAGGGACAAGACAATATTTTGTGGCTTCATTTTGATAACTTAGAATATAAAAAAAACTTTTCTTAATCTAAACTTCAATAATATTGCTGGTCAAAAATATATATGCACAGTGTATCTATCCTTTATTCCCTTTTTAGTTCATGTTCCTAAATTTCAAATATATTGTTGGAAAAGATATATATACATAATGTTTATAAATTACATTTATAATGATTTTGTAATTCACGGACACATATAGAGTTCGACTCTCATGGACACGACAAAAAAAAATTATAAATAATGATTTTGTGCCTTGGAAACACAAGTGAAGCAAAATATCCCCTAATATAAATGTTTTAACTTTTTACGGAATTGCCCTCTCATGTCATCAACAGCATCTGTGTTCATTGTTTTTTAAATCAATTGTTATTTATGAATTCAATTATGAATATTTTATAAATAACCGAACATATATATTTTGCTTCGAAGAACAATAATTAGTCTACCAAGTTTTCCTTCAAAATTAGCATTAAATGCTTTCGCAGCAGATATTTATGGAGTGGTCACTTTGCTTTTAAAAAAAAGTTTCTGATACAAAACAAAATCTGTATAATTAATTTATTTAGGATAGATAAATATTGTAATATATGATAGCACCTCTTTAGAGTGGGCCCCACTCAACAAACAAAAATAAGTTAATAATCAGAAAATAGCTGACTCATCTAACTTGGTAGGATATTCCTTGTAATACAAAGATCAATTTTTTGGGGGGGGTGGCTGGGCTGATAGGATATACAGGGTGGCGCAGATAAAAGTGATCCCAGAATAGAGCTATGAATGCAGGGGGATGCTTGGAGATAAAAACTATTTAAAGAAAGCTTGAAAGCTGCCGAGTCGCATTCATAAATTATTCAAGTGTTCAACAGCTTCACTTGGTAAACCTGTTTTTTCATTGGTTGGTTTCTAGATTAGAGCTACACGGACTATTGGGGAGTTCAGATCTTAGTGCAGGCTGTGTAGGTGTAAGTTGGTCAGAGCAGTGCACAGGTGAAGATTGCATAGTTACCTGCAAATAATTCACCAAGCATTTATTTGGGCCTAATATTGAAGCGATCAATAGCTTCACTTAGCAAATCTGTTTTTGCATTGGTTTTTGACTGGGCAACATTTCTATCTTTTTCCTACTTCCATGGTCGGGCCACTTTTATTTACGCCACCCTGTATATGTTAGAGTTTTTCAGAATTCTACATTCAAATGTAGAATTTTTATGAAAATGACAAGACAAATGAGCAAATTTTGTGTATTTCTAACTTATTAATAAATGTATTTCTCTTCCAACTTAGAATCCGTCCGCAGATTTCTCGGGATATCCTTGACCTCTGCCATGTGTGTACGAGAACAGTTCCAAATGAGCAACAAGTATGGATTGGAAACGACAAGTCCTACACTTTTGATAAAGTGTTTGACATGGCCACACCCCAAGATGAAATATTTGACATTTGTGTTAAAGAACTTGTCGATGGGTGAGTGGGAATCTTAAAATAGTTTAAATTGGCCTTTCTAAAAAAGGTGTCGCTATGCTATTGACTGTGTTCTACTTCGGAATTTAAAGCAAATTTTGAAGAAATTTTTTTACAAACATTTGAAAATATTTTCATTATAAATAAATACCACTAACCAATGTATATGTATTAGTAAATCTAGATCTCCATTTTTGTCAGTAGGTAATTATTTATGGTATTTTCTATACTAAATTTATTTCATAGTTTCAATGATATAAAAAAAATCGGAAATACTGTGTATTGGAATGTTACAAACATTATATCTCTTAAGTGGTAAATGTATCAAACATTGTTAAATTTTTATCATGTAAGTTAGCTTCAATCAATTAATAATACCTATTGTTTATTGAATGTTATGTTAAATTACTATTATTATTTAATTCCTCAAGTTTAATTTCTTATGTTTGTAGCTGCTTTGATGGTTATAATGCAACGGTTTTGGCATATGGACAGGTATTTATAAATTTTCATTGATTTCTTTTGATTCAAGAATATACTTTCATAACTTTCCTATGACATTATTGAAGACTCGAGTTGCGTTATATTTATTTCATCTTTTATGTTTTAAATATTCTTCTGAAATTGTGAGACAACATTGTTATATTTAATTTTAAAATTTATTTCTAAGGCTTTTGTAATTTAAGTTAAGCAGAACCTTAAGACATGTTCTCATCTTTTTGTATGAAAGATACCATTTGTTTATAGAAAATTTTAAAGTAAATGTAATGTTTCATAAAAAAACCCTTCAAAATATGTATAGTGTTTAAACATAAACATTTGAATTTGGTTATTTTCCATGACTATATTCAATAAATTTTTTAGTTTCTAAACATTTTATTATTTTCAAAAAATTTTAGGCACTTGAAATTATTGTTATTATTATTCCTATCATGCAGAAAATGTTCGTTTGAAGTAGCAGACACTAAGTACAATAATCTTTACAACTTTGTGTGCATATGTGTCTACAAAGGCAATCTTTTAATGTAGATTTAAAGCCTGCATGATATTTTTTTAACATGAAATAAATCTTTGTAGTTGGATTTAGATTTGAAAAATTAAAATTAGCTTCTTAATTCTGATTTTTTTAAGCATAAAAACATCAAAATTGATTAAAATAAACTTTAAGAATCTATCCCATTACCTTGGAATCAATTTCTTAATCTTCTACTTGTTGAAAAAAACATAAATAGTATAAAGCTGTCTCCCTTGTACAATAGTTTATAGAAATAATTTCTAAAATCTGGCAGTAAATCTACTTACTACCAGTTCTACAATATCTTAAGGTTATGTTTTTTTTCTGTCACCTTCTAGACAGGATCTGGCAAAACCTATACCATGGGCTCTGGATTCGACCATAACTTTAATATCGAGGAAAGAGGGATCATTCCCCGAGCCGTTGAACATCTATTTCAAAGAATCAAAGATATTCAAGAGGCGGAAAAAGAAAAAGGTTGCACTCCACCTGAGTTCAAAGTGAATGCTCAATTCATGGAGGTAGGATTATTAGCTTACTTTTCTTTTTTTTTTTAATTTAAAAGAATTTTTTAAAAATGAAAAAGAAGGTATTGACTTGCTGACGTTGTCCGTACCCCCCTTCCAAAATCTGTTCTTTTTTTGTTTGTTTTCTAAAGTGTACTATAAATCTTGTATAGAAGTGGTTCTAGTTGACAGTTACTGTTTCAAACCTACCTGTTTTTCAGTAAGTATTTAAGTAACAGGAAAGTAGGCTATTTTAGTTCTTTTTTTTAGAACTTCTTGTTTTTCTTTTGCATTGTCGTTTCATTTTAGTAAATTAACATGTTTAGTATTTAAAGAATTTTATCATTGGGTTGATTTTCTTAGCATCAAATTATGATAACATTTAATATGCATTTTTTTTTCAAATATCATTATAGCTTTATAACGAGGAAGTTATTGATCTTTTGGATACTACTAGAGATTTAGATAACAAAGTAAGTACTTATTAATGTATAGAAATTTACATTTTTTAAAGAATAAAAAACAATCACAATTGAAATATGCTGTGCTTTAATTTGAATGTGAAAGCGAATTTTTGTACCATAGCCTTACCATACATAATTTTTTTTTATCAATTATTTCATGGTGTAAATACTTGTTCCCTTTTTACTAGTTTTAGGGTATTAGAAAGGTTTAAACTGTTCCACATCTTATTTGTTAAAATAATGAAATTACATTTTTTAAAACTAAAAATATTTAAATTTTGTTATTCCAACATGTAATAAGTACAAATTTTTGTCTATTTCTATTTAGTGTTTATGAAATTGACATTTTTTTATATGTTACTTTTAGAAGAGAACCCATGTTAGGATACACGAAGATGCTGAGGGCAAAATTTACACTCATGGCGTTATTGCCCAGTGTGTGACTGATGAGAAAGAAGTAAGATTAATATAAATCTTAAATAAGTTGTGGATCTTTTCCAAAAGTATAACTACACATATATAAATGATAGAATCTTAGAAGAAAGTAAATTGTTAGTGAAAAATACTTTAGGTTTAAAATTGTCAAGTACAAAATTATAAATTTTTTTAAAAATTCAAACAGGAAAAATTAATGATGTTTGCAGAAAAATAAGTTCTGCTAAATCGTTCTAAGTACTCAAACAAAAATCAAAATTCACAAAAGTTCAATGTCATGTCAATCTATTAAACATATTAAGTATTAAAAAAAAGTGGTTTCACTTGGTAAAAATTAACTGTTAAAGTTTTCTATTTTTATCAGCTGGAAGCCTGTTTACAGCAATATCTCTTAAAAGGCATATTTAAATTTTAAATCAAAATTGTTCCTATAAAAAAAGTAGTCACATCAATGAAATATTAGCATCTAATTGCATTGCCACCAAACAAAGTAGAGTTTAGGAAAATTATGAATAACATTAAATGTTAATACTTCATATGTTTTTTTTTCAGGCTCTTCATTGCTTAAAAATTGGTTCACTCTCTAGAACAACTGCCAGCACTGGTATGAACACACAGTCTTCCAGATCACATGCTATATTTACACTTCATATCAAGCAGCAGCGGGTTGTTAAATTGGGAAAAGTGAGTTGTTTTAACACTTCATCCATGTCTCGAAACCGCTTTTTTAACACATTTATATATTTTTTTTTTGTGCATTTGAATTGTTTTGGCCTCATTTTGTAATATATATTTATGGCAATGCTCCAGTTCTTTAAAATATTAACATTGTGCAACTAAGACACAGGTTAAAATTTCAATTGACCAGAATAGATTATATTCTTCTGTTTGTATTGTTAGGTCTGTTTTTTTCTCTATCTTTTTTACAAGACTGTCTTATTGTCTGCACATTTAAATTTTATAAGAACGTTCTTAAGCTTTCTAACTTATTAAAAATTTAATAAGTATAGTTTGGATTGTATACAGTTTATGATTGAATCTGATGTGGGGAAGTTCTCAAGTAACCAGGTCAATAATTTTTCATTTACAAGTGGAAAGGCAAAAAACATAATTATACAATGCTTTGGGGTGCTCCTGTGACAAATTGAAGGTAACAAACAACTTTGTACAGCTTCTTAAATGCACTGAAATCAATTGTCTGGTAACAAAAATTCAAAAAATACCCTTTGATAATAAAAAAAAGTCCTTCAAATCATGTAATTTGATTTTATTCTATCAATAAATTTTGCAAAAATTTCGTCCATGATTTTTTCAGTTCTATTCAGTGCTTAATTAGTTAATGTTTTGTTTTTTCAGGCGCTGTCCGGAGATGATACTTGTAATTCTTCCTTACACAAACATGCAGAAAATTTAAATGAATTTGAGACTCTAACAGCGAAGTTTCATTTTGTTGATCTTGCTGGTTCAGAACGTCTTAAAAGAACTGGTGCAACAGGCGATCGCCAAAAAGAGAGCATTTGCATAAACTCTGGTCTTGTAAGTATAAATTATGCAAATTTATAAGATTTTAGACGATATATTTATAAGACTATTCTTTTTTTTAAGACTTGTTCATATCACAGTGTTAGAAAATGGATAAAGACGTTTAGGATTAATTTGTGCTAATAGCTTAAAATTACTTAAAAGAAATACACATTATCTAAGAGCATTTTTATTTTTTAATTAAAATACTTTTTAAAATTTATCAACAAATTCTGGATGTCAACTGTGGCTATTAATCACTAGAGTTTTGCAATTTTAGGATAGCTGGAGTTACAAAGTTTAAGCAATCACAATTTATAATATAAATGTTACTAATTTCATTTTTTTCTGTTAATTTCTTCTGCTATTTCTAAATTAAATGTATTTTATATTTGTGTTGTGTGTTAGTAATTTGTTTTTTCATTCAGAAGGTATTTCTTTTAGCTTGCTTTAGGTAATGTCATATCTGCTCTTGGTGACAGATCAAAGAAAGCAACTCATGTGCCTTACAGAGACTCCAAATTAACTAGGTTACTTCAAGACTCGCTAGGAGGCAATAGGTAAAGAAACCTTATTTTGTTTCCATGCCTGTTATTAAAGTACCATTAGTTTTAAATTTGATGTAATATAGAAAGAACTGTTTAGTAGTTGAAAAAAAAATACTTAGAGACTAATATTGAACTTTAGAATGCATCTTAGAAAGTGCCTTATTATTTAGAAAATTGAGAAATATGCAATCCCCAACTTTTGTTTCAAATTTTATTGTTAATATTAATGTTCGATTATTTTTTTCAGCCAAACCTTAATGATTGCCTGTGTATCACCTTCTGATCGTGATTTTGTAGAAACACTCAGCACTCTAAAGTATGCCAACCGAGCAAAAAACATTCGAAACAAAGTGATTGCCAATAAAGACAAATCAAGTCAGACCATCAATGCATTAATGAAACAAGTTCAAAATTTGCAGTTAGAAATATTAGAGTTCAAACAGGTTTGTGTTCATATTTCTTTAATTTGTTTGCAATGCATAGCTGTTACTATTTTTTTATATTTAATTATTTAAAACATTCCTTTACAATCTCTTGGTAAATAAGGAAACTTATTACTAGTTTTGCACAGTGAATGATGTTTAAACAGTAAATCCTCTCTTCTTAGCTACTGCCTTTCATTCTAGGGTAAAACCAGTGATATTAACAGTTCAAGTAACATTTTGAATACTTATTATTAGGTAGTAAAAGTTATAAACAAGTATTCTTTATTGTATTAATTGTTTTTCGAAGGTGTTTTGGTCTCTCTTAGAAGAATTTTTAATTTTAAATATATATTGTAAAAATCAGTATCTTGAAAAGTTAGCCATTAACATCGGCACTCAGTCATCGAAGTTTGACTGTAATGTGTTGATTTAGTAACATTGTTTTTGGGGCTTAATGAAATCTTTAACATTGAGACAAATTGGTTAGTTTTTAATTGACTCCTCACATGTTCATTTTCTATGGTAAAAGGCATGCTGAAAGAAAATAGTTTTACTGTAATATGTTTATTTAGTAGAATTGTTTTTGGACCTTAGTGAAATCTTTAACTTTGAAACAAATTGGTTAATTTTTAATTGGCTCTTCATGTTTATTTTCATGTAGGGTAAAAGGCTTTTAGGAGAGGATGGAGCTGAGTGTATTAATGACATGTACCATGAAAACACAATGCTGCAGTCAGAAAACAATTCATTAAAAATGAGAGTAAAAGTTTTACAAGAGACAATAGATCGCCTCACTACAAAGAATACTGCATTAATGATTGAAAAACGTAGTGGGGAATGGATCACAAATGGTAAGGAATAAATTTTTGTAATAATGGGTTTATTATCTTTGAGACAATTTGGTGACAAAAAACATTAAACCCACTGATTTTGCAGGGGATGGTACAAAATCCGACATTACAGCAGTTATACAAGAATATGTTACAGAAATTGAACGTTTGCAGTAAGTTATTATTTATAGTTTTTTTTTGTTTAATATGCTGTTCAATTTAAACATCATAGCATTATAGTTTATATATACAGTAAAGTTTATTTGACTTAAATTCTTGAGATATGTAACTTCCTACTGAATTTTCTAAATAATGAAATGCAGAGTTTTCTATTTGTGCCAAATTTCTAATTCTATTTTTAAATTTTACTGATGATTCTGATAAGGGTTTTTATTATTGTCTTAAATTCTAATTTTAATCAAAAGCAGTATATTTGGTAAACTTCCATATGTTTTTGAATGGAAAAAATATTGTTAACCATAATTTTTTTCTATAAAAACCAGTAACTGAGTCTGGCATCAAGTCAAACTTTTGCAGAAAATAATTATTATAGCGATAGAATTTTTCATGTTATTTCTAAACAAGAAACTGTAAGTTAAATTGTACTTTTTTAGGACACAACTTGTTGAATCTCGTGAAGAAGTTCGGTTAGTTCGCAAAAGCGCCTCAAAATTATCACCTCAAAGTGCCTTCAGCCCAACTTCTACAGTTGCTATTACTGGGCATTACGACATTCGCATTGATTCTTGCCAGTCTGTAACAGAAATTCTTGAGGAAGCAAAAAAGAACGTCAAGAAGTTGAAACGCAAGGAAAAGAAACTGAAAGGGTTTGTTTTAGTTCATTTGTACTTGCTTACAAGGTTGAGTGTTTTAAATAAAAAGAAACTCTTCGAATCATTCATTATTTAGTAAACAATATACAATATTTTACTTTTTATTTGTTCATGGTATTTGGCATTTGGCTGGCAGTCACATTTCTGATGATGTTGCCAAGATTTTATTTTATTTAGAAATACTCAAAAATTCCTATTGTTTGAAATTATTGCTTAAAATTTATTAATATGGGGTTTTTGAGTTATTGTATGTGAATAGCAAGTAAAATTTGTATAGTCAGTATGAGCACAATTATAAACAGTATATCTAAAGGTTAGCATATGCTATGATTTACATTTTATTTATTTAAAATTTTACATTCTATACCAACTATTATCTACTCTTGTTTTTGTGTGTCAACATGGCCTAATAGTGTAAGGCATCACAGCACAGAGAATACACAGTTTTGTCCTGCCAATAAATTAATGCTATGTATATGAAAATGGAGACCTACCATTTACTGGTCGGAAAGTTTTCACTGGCGATAAGTTCCCATTCCGACAACCGGTTCCCGTTCCGACAACCGGTTTAGGTATCACCATAAGCACATTTTTCCCCGATGTCGGAAGTCGCTTCCGATGGTGGTATGTTAAGTAACTCAGGTTAGGGCGTGGTTAGTGGTTAAAGTGGTTTGACCAATAGGAGTGTTGAATTGGCGACAAACCCGTTTAGTTTTTCCGAAAGGGATTAGCTACTAGCTAGTTTAAAAGGTTTTGTTGTCATGTTTTGTTACTTTTCGAGTTTTTTTTTTATTCCATCAACTTCAAATATCAAAACTAGTGCAAATGAATTTTTGCAAAATAAAATAAACATTAAACTGCCATACTTAATATCATTCATGCTCTATTGCAGATAGAAAGCATTTAATTTGCTTATGTCTTAATGTATTTGTATGGCAAGCATTTCATTGCAGTGAAATAAAATTAGATCCAACTTATCTTAATCTATTTTATTTTACAATCCAATGCAAACGTTATAAGTTTTAAACAAATGTTACTGAATTCCGATTTTTTTTTTCATCTAATTAAATACTGAATAATATTTATAATTATATTATAATACTTATATTATTTTAATTTCGATACAAAAGTTGTATTATTAAAGCAAATTAACAAAAACACCATTAAATGAAGACTTAGCAAAATAAAATTTTAATTTATAGTATAAAGCACAGTCATTTTTAATTTGTACTTTCAAATTCAAATAATAAAAAGATAGCAATTATTTATTTTGGATGTTTACCAATAGAATGTTAACATGTAATTACTCTTTTCCGATTTTCCCCCCAACTAATTAAATACCGAAAAAAAAATATTTAAACTATTAACATATTTTAATTTCGATACAAAGTTGTATTTTTATTCAACTTTTTGTTAATTTGCGTTAAAGACATAGCCAAATTTTAATTTATAGTATAAAGCACATTCACTTTTAATTTGTACTTTCATATTCAAATAAAAGTATGGCAACTATTTATATAGGATGTTCACCAATAAAATATATTTAAAAAAAAAGGTATTAGCAAAACTAGTTATGGGCATGCTTACTTTTTGGTAATGCAGAAGAAGCTTAAGATTTCAATACATAACATTAATATTGAACATAATCTTCAAAATAAAATACATACAATTGCTATCTTTATGGACTTATTTATCTGTAACAAAATTTCAAGTAAAATATGAAAAATCAACTGATAATGAATAATGAAAAGGACAATTTTGAGCAAGAAAATGGTACAAAGTAATTTAACTTGAGTAATTAGCCTAAAATGAAATACACACACATACATATATTCCATTTCTAATATGAAAACATCTCGTTTTTAGTTTAATAAATACTAATTTTTAACAAACAATGGCTAAGGATTTATATCGCACGCCGCCTACATGAATAGCTCAATGCCCACTGTCCCCAACTTGCAAACAAACTTTCAATTCCGACGGCGAGAACGAGTTTCCACCAGCCTATGACCCGGTGGAAAGTTTCCGACGAAAGAAAGTGACAAAAACAAGTATATGGTAGCTCCCTGCTTATCCGTGGTGAGATGTGACGTCACAAACAGGTCATAGGGAAGAAACGCCCAGAATTGCCGACGCGTAATCCTTTCCGACCAGTACGTGGTACTGCTCCTGGTACTTGTTAAATATGTCATGATCTTAAGTCATTTTGCAGTGCACAATGTTGCTGTAAAGTTGCTTTGGATTCTTTCCTCTCAACACTTATGTTGAATGCTTCAGAAGGTGTTTTTTTTTTTTGCTTTAAATATCTCTGATCAATGACATTCTTTAAAAAAATGAACTTTTTTGAGCAATATTGAATGTTTATCATAAAAAAAAAATCTAAATCATTTTCTTATATATAAGATGCCCATTTTGGTTTCTAGACTTGAAAAAGAAACTGGTGCTGCCAGTGATGAAGAAAAAGAGGTGGCAGAAGAAAATGATGTAATTATTTTATTTAATATATTTTTGGCCAACATGACTGTATTGCTTACGATAATCTCATGTTCTTCCTGCTGGAGCAAAGAAGCTTTATGCAATTTCATTTAATTTCATAGATGTATCTCCTAATGTATGGGTTAAATTATGTTGCAAAAGAATAGGCAACAGTTGTTCCAGTATTTATTAAGGGCCCTCATCTCAAAAATTAAAACATCAAGTCAAGTTTTAAAAATACAGTGCATATGAAATAAGATATTTCAAGAAAATAATATAGATGGTAATTATTAAAATAAGTATTTTTCAAAGAATTACTTGTCCATAATCTAATTTTTCCAAGTAGAATATATTTTATTATAAAACAAGTATTCCTAAGATGGGATCAAAATGTCAAAAAGCAAATTTGTCAAGTAATTTTTAATTAAAAATTATCAACAATTTCTAAAAATTAAAATTGAGGCACAATTTGAAAATAAGAAATTCAAAATTTGGCTCTTAAAATAATTTTTGGAGAGATAATTTTAAATATAAACACAGTAATTTTCAACTCCCATGTAAATACGATTCATATAGAAAGTTCCTCGTTCTTTTTATAGCAGAACAATTTCACTTACATGGGACAAAAAATGAAACAAATTTGATAATTAGATTTTTAATTAAAAATATCAAATTGTCTAAAATTAAAATTTGGAGGGCCACAATTTTGAAAATTACCGTCCAAAACACAGTAATTCCTCCCATGTAAGATACGATATGATAAAGCCTCCTAAAATTTGGGAACATAATTTAATTAGTTTAAGAGCAGTTCTTGGCAAAAGAGATATCTTCTGCAAATCCCCCCCTCCCCCTCCCAGCGGTTTGGCGATGTTGGCTATCGTGATTAGAAAAAAAAGGGAGATGTAGCCAAATGTAGTCGTTCTGCCTAGCGGGGGGTAATAGGAGACGTTTGTGGGGGGATGAGAAAAAATAGGAGGGGTTATAGATAGCTAGAAAGTGAGATAAGAGATGTTCTTGCCATGCTTGGTAACTATTCTTGGACGAACTTCTAAAACGGTGTGGATTTTCTGAATCCTAGTGTGTGAAAGGGACTGGCCATTTTCTTTGGATTTGCTTCAAGAGTGTAGACATAATTTTGGATTTTTTTCTGTCATCTACGACATTTACAAGAAGTTTCTTCTCCATATAGATTTATTTTTAGATTTTTTTTCTGTTAACATTAATAAAAAGCTATTTTTGAATATTTTGCGGAGTGCCTAAAAGGATTAAGTCCGGTACTGTTTTTTATCATGGAAAACACGTTGTCAAAAGGGCATTTCAAGGCACAACTTAGATTACAGTCGTAGGTGACATGGGATCAGGGCCGGATTAGCAATTAAAAGTAGGCAGTCGCCTACAGGACCCGTCTCTTTTTAGGGCCCACTTAGAATTTAAGTTTTTTTTACCACCAAATTTTAATTTGTTTAAGATATTTTTTTTTTCATTCAAACGATAAGTATAAAGAAGGCATAAATTTTAAATATGGACATTGATTTATTTAAATTCGTGAAATAGCCTTTAAAAGTGCATTTTATTCGTAATATATAAATGAATTCCCACAGTTTTGTTTGAACATTATCCCTTATACTACATCAGACACAACGATTTGATTCGTTATTTTTTAAATTTAATAATTTCGCATAGTACTTACATTTAAGGGTATTTATGCATTTTTTAATTGATACATTTCTTAAAAAAAGACGAGAGGCCATTCATTTCTATTATTTTTATAGGCTTTGCACCGAGTGTTAATTATTTTGTTACAGATAGGTTTTCACTTTATAAAAAAAAAGATTTTTATTTTAATAAATAATCACGCATTTAACAAAGCAATATTACCAACGCCAATTTTTATATTTTGTCCTAATTTTTCGCAATTAATCTAATCTATAACACATTTGCTCCACAAACTGTACATTTTAGTTACAAGTTAACTATACATTTTGATAATATTTTACTTATTATTATTTGTTATGATTTTGTATGATTACAGAAGACACTAAAAAAGCGTTGCCCTAAATTAAAATCGGCTACCGATGAACTAAGAAATACACCTCTAAACTTTAATCATTTTTTTTTAAAACTCAGTTACTAATGTAAACATATTACTAATATAAATGTAACAAACTTCACTTTACTCTATAATATGAAAAAGAAACGTGTTGAACGATTATTAGACAATATTTTTTCATTCTCACTAATATTTCTAAAGATTGTAAACCATGTTTTATAAAAAAAATGTACTAGAAAGTTTTTTGTATTTGAAAATATATATTATAGCTGGGTTTTTTAAAAAAGAAATCTGATTCCATATGAATTGATGAAGGAGGATAATACTTTGTTCATAATTTTATTGCTATCTTGCCTCGCGACGGCTCTGTTTGTCAAATTGTAATACTACATTTCTTTATAAAATCGCAATATTATATTTATTCCCTTATCAAATTGCAATACCATATTTATTCCCTTATCAAATTGAATACTATATATGATTTATAATTATGTATGACGATAACTGATAATAACTTTATGAAGATAGTAGATTATCAATATTTGTACCCGTTCAGAATAAAACCAAAACCTCTTTGACTTCGCAGTTTGTGCCGTTAAAATAAAAAAAATCAAACTAAGGCAGTTATATTTTATTTAATGTGTATACAAACTGAATAAAATATATTGAACATTAAAAAAAAATACTTGATGTGGTACACGTATGGATGTGCAGGATGGATAGTGTGGATGTGTATGAACATATGGATGTACCATATGATGCAGACCTTTCTTCATCCGGTTGGACAATGAAAAGAGGAACACAGTAAATAAATACCCCCTGATGAAGTCCACCCAAAATAGAAGCCGCTGCCCCTGGTCGTTTGAATAAGGGGCTGGTTCACCAAGGTCGAAAAGCGCTCATTTTCAAGGAGGGGCTGTGACGTCACGAGGGTGACACTCTCTTTCAATGTGATAATATATAAAATTCCCCTTGCAAAGCGATAATATGGGAAATGAACACAAATTAAGCTTGTTTTACTAATCTCTATTAAATATATCATCTGAATTATTCAAACCTCTCTCTATTTCATTTAATCCTAAACATATTTACTATAATAATAATTTTTTATTCAATGAATATAGATATATATTCAGTAAGCATACATCTAAGACAGAACAAAAATATCACAAAATTCTTGCAAAAATAAATATTTGGCAGTATTAATCTCTTCATACTATCACAGTTAATTGTAGCTTTTTAATTTTGGTATTTTCCTGAAATAAAGTTAAGACATTTTTTTAAACTCCTGTAGTATATATTTAAACAAAAATTAAAGCAGGTTATAATTAGATGACACATTTTATTTGCCATCTACTGTATGCTCTTAAAGCTCTAATTATATACAAATTTCATATTATTCTAACGAAGTCATTTGAAATATATAAATTACTATAGACGATTTATATGATTAATCGTATGCAGTAATTCATATAATGTCTGAGTATCCGTTAATACCTTTTTGATACTAGTTTCCTTAACAATATTTTTTTTTATATTTTTCTTTTAATGTAGCTATCTCTTTTTTTTTTTTTTATCTATTTTCAGCTACTAACCTTGTTTTTTTCTTTGTTTCTGTTTTGACAATTTGGATTTTTGAGATTTTAGCTTATTTCAATTTATCTTCAAGGGATTTAACTTTTTTTGTGTAACAGTTGACAAGAAGAACACGTTTGATTTTCTAATGTTATATCGTTAGATATGTCTTCTTGGAGTTTCTTTTTTTTAACTTAATTCGTTTTGTCTTTCAAAGGTTCTTTTCAATGTACTTCTTTTTCGTTTTCTACGTTCTCTTAATTTTTTTTGTCGGCATCTGTGAAGTGTTTACTGCAGATTGTAGCAAAAATAATATAACATCATCTCTTTTACAATATTGAAGCCATTCCTTTGCTACATTGGGATCCTTTGGTTGGAGAAGCATGATAGATCAATCCTCTCTGCTTAGATGTTCTAAAATAGTTTCCACAATTAGCTATTGCGCAGCTTGTCATTTTTAAATATTTAATTAAATCATAAAAAACGTAATCTATAGAAATACCTGAATTAAATTGACAATTAACTAAAACAAACCCCTTCTCTGTGCGATTCTATCGAACTCTATGCGATTTCAGTATTCGTACACTGTATTCGAAGGTCGTGTTATCACCCCCGCTACGTCACAAACTTGTTTTTCGTCCCCCTGCGAGGGGACGCGAAATATCAAAGGAATGACATAGCCCTTGGGCTTCAGATATGCTTGCCTGTTCGGCATAAGTTACAACAAGGGATGGCAATAAAGAAAAAAACTTTCTTTGACCACAACCAGAGTTTTCCCCTTCTATCTACCTCAAAGAGGCATGCATTGGAATCGTCCCATCAATTACAAAACAACTCACCAAACTCAATTATCCCTCCCGGTTGCCAGTTTTCACTAACAATTATACTCGCCAAAGAACTCCCCACTCGCCAAAGAAAGGTAATTCAGGATGCTTTCCCCCTTACAGCAAGCGAAGTGAAGTAGTCAGTCACGAAATTGGAGGGCGTTTGACGGTCCTTAAGTAAACACTATTTTTATGATAAATCTACTATAATCAAATTTCTCCCAAATTCTTTTTACATACACGTAAATAATATGCTTTCCAAAAGATAATTATTATTTTTTTTTAGTTCTAATATTCTTAAATGAATATTTTCTCATTTTCTAGAATGATGAAGATCAAGATGATGAAAACAGTAGTTCTGATTCTGATGCAGAGAAAACTGATCAAGATGGTAAACAGCTTGCTTTACAAGTCAACTTGCAACAATCTATAAAAAGTGCATGATATTTATGTGTAATTTCATTCCATGAAATGTTTGCATTATTTTTCAGAAAAACTGAGTGAAAACTTAGCAGAAATCACTTGTGATATTTCTTTGAAAGAAAAATTGATTCGCCAGTTAGAAATTAGTCAAAAGAAGCTTCACAATATGAGGCAGCATTATGAAGAAAAGATTGCACAACTACAAACGAAGATTATGGAAACAGAGAAAGAGAGAGATAAAATTATTTCCAACCTTAGTAGTAAGTCTTTAAGTTTACTAAATTGCATGGTATTTAATAAAGTTATTATGAGGTACTTCCAGTAAACGAAACTTAATATTTTGCACCAATAAATTACTTGTATGATGTTTTTTAGTAATTGTCATAATATTACTCATTTTAATACAGTAGAACTCGGTTACAATGACAGCTCTCTTATAACGCCATAAATGTTCCATCTTTAGTTGCCCATGAATCTTAATGCTATAATATCTTGCTCATAACGATAATTTTTTATTAACTTCTTGGTTATAATGCTTAAACTGTACATTTATATGATGTCTGAAATGCCTTCTTAAAAAAATATTTAACATTTGTTTTTACTATTTAAATTTTATTTTATTCACCAAATGATGAAAAAGTCGCCAAATTCAAATTTTATTTCCAGCCTAAAAAATCATTGACCGTAGAAGGAGAAATTATATAAACTACCATTTAGATCACATAGGGTTACAATTTATTGAGACAATTATATTCAACCTTGTTGATAATGTTACTTGTTTCTAACATCATAAACATCACAATCACTCCAATGAGGGTATAACTGTCTTATATTGCATATTTCAAATTCTTTATTAAAACCGGCATATGTTTATAATTTTTTTAATACATTAAAATTGTCAGTGAAGAAGTTCCATGTAACTTAATTACTTGAGAAATAATTTGTGATATTTTAGTTTTGTGTGTATACAAAATTGCCATCTCTTTCCTGTTTTTTTTATAGAAACTGCTGAAAGTAAAACAGAAGAACGCAGAATCAGAGCCGATTATGAAAAGAAAATTTCTTCGTTGAAAAATGATGTGAAAAACTTTGAGAATGCAAAGAAACATCATGTCCAGCTAATGTCTTCTGCCACGTCTTCTGAAGGTCAATTGAAAAAGTTAAAACAAGAAGTTGCAGAAATGAAAAAGACAAAAGTAATACACTTTTGATGTTTATAATTATATATATATTCTTTTAGAAATCAAATCACAAATTTTTCTTTTATTTAAAGTCAGGATTTAATGGATGATAACTAAATATTTTTCTGTCTTTCTTTGTCCTAAGTACTTTGGTCCTTAATTATTTTATTACATAGGTCTTCTAGGACTTATACATTTAATTAATAAAAGAATGTCTTTGTTTGTCATAAGTACTTTGGTCCTTAATTATTTTATTACATGGGACTTTTCCGACTTATACATTTAATTAATGAAAGAAAAGTTCTGTTTTTATTTTGATACTTTTATTTCATTTCAATTTTCATTCAATATTTTATGTATTTATTATTATTTAAGACAGCTATGAAA
The DNA here is from genome assembly GCA_019343175.1 of Oedothorax gibbosus. Taxonomy (NCBI): domain Eukaryota; kingdom Metazoa; phylum Arthropoda; class Arachnida; order Araneae; family Linyphiidae; genus Oedothorax; species Oedothorax gibbosus. The sequence goes on along the minus strand of JAFNEN010000348.1, from coordinate 44,406 downwards.
TGGCCATTTAAAGATTATATTTTTATTTGTCTGTTGCATAAATGATCTAATAAATTTAAGTAATAAAAGTTTGTTTTTTTAAATAATTTTATTTTGATTTTTTAACACAGCTGTTAAATTACTATGTAAAGCATATATTTTTATTTTTCTGTTGCATAAGTGGTTTATTACACAATTGCAATAACAGAGTACTTGTTTTAGAAAAAGGTCTTGATCAATGTTAACAGTAATCGTTCCATTTTCAAAACAAGTTGTTGTATAATTTTCCGCATTTGTGAACCAAGTTATCAATAAAGTAGAATCTATATATATAACCGGGAAAAACTGGGAAATACCTCTTTCTTTCAGAAAAAAAAATAAGAAAATACCATTCTTTCTTGGATATACCTTATCTAGGAAATTCCTTTTAATTAAAAAGTTTTATAAAAGTAAACATCAGTTTTTCTGTTTTGTTTACATCCTAATTTTTGTATTCTTGCTGTGATTGCAATTATGCCACTGTCTGGGTGGGGGATCCCTTGTAAGCTCATGCTTTTTGTTCCCTATCATCCCCACTATAGCCATTGTAGTTTGCCAAAGCCTAGTAAAGTCATAAGATTTTTTTTAAATGATTTAATAGACATAACTTAATAATTATTTACCCTATACAATATTGTAATGAATATTAACCACAGACAATATTCTAACAATTATTTATGTTTATGCAGATGGGAACGCTCATATAATAATAAACAATAGTACATGTTTATTATGTTACCATAGATGCAAAATAACTAAGAATATTTGTCTACTTTTAAAAATATTAAGGCCATGATAAATATTTATTAAAATACAAAATTTAAATTCTTTTAATTAGTCCCATTAAATAACAGTTAGTAATTAATTGTTGTTTCAATAATTGAGTTTTTCCCAGGATGGTAAATACCAGTTTTTACCATGGTATTTACCAGGGGTGGTAAAAACCATGCCAACCCTGATATATATACATCTTATTATCTAGGTTAACCTTCTCAACAAAATGAAGGAAGAATCAAAGAAATTTAGAGACTCTGAACAAAAGCGCAACAGGGAAATTGCTCAACTGAAAAAGGAGAAACTCAATAAAGATTCCCAAATCAAAGCCCTTGAAGCCGAAAAGAAACGAAAGGAAATTATTTTAAAGAAAAGAGCAGAAGAAATAGTAAACTTGAGAAAGAAAACTGTGAAATATATTTCTCCCAGAAGCGTCCGACAGTCAAAACCGGGTAAAGATTATCTAGGCACTTTGGGCTTCCTATGCGGTTTTCTTAAAAAGAGTTAAAATTCACTGGTAAAGACTAGTTAAAAGTAATATCATAATTTTTTTTCTTTTAATATATTATTTAACAAGCAAAGGAATTTTAACTTGTGACTTTTGAAAACAAAAAAACTTTAAGTAATTTTAGGTTTTTACACTGACATATATTTAGTAGAAAATAACCTTTTGAGTATGAGCTCGCATTTTTTAATCAAATAAAAGTTGTTTTTCGACATTTTTATAAAATTGAATTATCTCTTTAAAAGTTATATTTATAAGTTTTTCTATACTATTTCCAACAAATAGTTTTTTTAGATATCCATTTTTTAATAAGGAAGTCTTTTTTTATTACTGAATGGTATAAAATATCTGAAGATATAACTATTTTTGGTTGCATGAATTTTAAACATTTATTTCAAAAATTAAAAGAATTAATAATTTTGTGATGAAAATAATTTGTTTGTAAGGTAAAAGGTACAATAAAATATCTTACTTGTAAAGGATTTTTGTTCTGTAAAAATCACAAAGATATATCCATTTATTTTAAAGTATAACTCTGAAAATGAATTTAAAGAATCTTTGTTTTGACGCATGATTTAATTGTTAATTTTGATTTTTTTTAATGTTTAAATTGTGATCATATCCTTGCTTACAGGTCCTTATCAACTTAAAGCAGCCAAGCAAAGATGGCAGACTTTAGAAAAAAAGGTAAAAAGTGTTAAAGTGATATCTTAGTTTTTGAAATATGATATCACTTTCTATAAACCGAAAGTGTTTACTTTAAGAACTTTTTTTTTAATACGAAGCTTTTAAAATGTTCTAAAATAATTCATATCCATAAAATATCTAATTATTGTATTTTAAATTTACGTATTTTTTCGCAGATTAATAAGTTGGTTTTAAATAAACAAAACATCGCATCAATTGAAAAAGACATGGAGCGCTGGCTTAAAGTATGTATAATTTATTTTTGAAAATTTCAAATGGTTGAGAAAATACTTTACTTAGTATTCATTTGTTTTATTTACAGGAACGAGAAAAAATAGGGAGGTGCCTTGATAAAATTATCAGAAAGCGGGATCGAGCTATAGTTGAACAGAGGGTAACATTTTCTTTGCCTAAAATATTGTTAGGATTAGATCACGCAATTTGTGCCACAATGACGGTTGTTTACTTTTGTGACGTCACGATGGTAGGTTCGGTATTTACGCCGTGACGTCACGAGCAGTCCCGGTGAAGGCACCGACCACGTGACCACGTTGTTGTTTACGAGTTCGTCGCGTGGTGGGCGTCTTCTAGTTCTCTTGTTCGCTTGCTCTCTTCGCCCGCGGCGTTTAAAAGTTCACATGGAACTTTATTAGTTTTTATTTAATTTTAAAATGAAGTAACTAAGTTTTCTACTTGTTCAATCACTCCTTTCTCCAAAGTAAGACTGTTATTATTTATTTTGTCTACAATATGTACTTTAAGAAGATTTTATTAAAGTTTCCACGATTTTAGTCAACTGTTTATTTGTGAATCATTGCTACTCTCATTATCACTATTAGGCTACTTATTCTTCCAACCACGCGCTGCTATTTCATTAGCCGCTGAATAGAGGCTATTAAGGGTTATGGGCCCAGTTGCGCCCGGAAGAAAAACCCGATTTGAGTAGTATTTAGAGTTTTTGAAATAAATAGTGTGGAGATTTAATAGAAAATTTGGAGTTAGTTTATTTTGAAACTTAGTTTTTTGAAAACGTTTTGAAGATTTGTATTTTGAAATTAAGTTATAATAAGGGCAGAGATAGTCTATGAATGAATAGTCATAAAGAAATTTTTTAAGAGCGTTTTGAGCGAGAGTATTTGAAAAATTTAAGAATTGTAAATCTTTTAAAGAATTTTTAGTTGACTTACTTAAACTTAGAAATGGCTGAAAATACGGGCAATAATATCATTGAGAAATTAAATCGTAATAATTATGGTACGTGGGTGGAAGATGTTAAAGTTTTACTCATGGAGAAAAATGCGTATCGCATTGTGTCCGGTCAAGAACCCAAACCCGCCGCTGAAGCTAAAGAAACTAAAGACTTTCAACTGAGATCAGACCGCGCCTATACTATAATATATTTAAATATAGAACGTGAATATAGGATTTTAATAACGGGTAGTGATGAAGATCCTAAGAAAGCCTGGGACACTTTAGAAAAGCACTTCCGTCCAGAATCCCGAGCGAGAGCCATGGGGATGACTGATGAATTCTTTAGTTGTAGAATCAATGATGAGGAACCGATTGGGTTGTATGCTGCTAGATTAAGGAACATTATCATCCAACTAGCTGACGTAGACCTTAAACTGGATGAGTGGTTAAAAAGTTTTCAGCTGATACGATATCTCCCTGCTGAGTACAATAGCATCGTCCAAACTATATATAGGTGGAAAGATGCCGATTTTGTGTTTGATAAAGTATTAGATGAGTTACTAGCTGAAGAGTCTAGGTTAAAACAAGCACATGGAGATCAGCAACTGGTTGCTTTGCAAAGTTCAAAAGAGATTTTTAACCCCACTGCACGTAAGCCAAATAAGTTTAACAAGAATGCCCAAAAATTAAAGATTAAGTGTTTTAAGTGTGGAAAAATAGGTCATAAAGCCGCGGAATGCCGTACGAAGTTTCAAAAAGGTTTTAATAAAGAGCAGAGTTTCGTTGTTGAGGCAAATTTTAATGAGAACGTCAACTCCAAGGCGTGGATAGTGGATACAGCTGCAAGCGCACATTTCTGTGGAAATAAAGAGTTATTTTCAGAACTGCACCCGGTGAGCAACGCAAATATGTTTGTGGCAGTGGAAGGTGTGTCTTGTCCTATCGAGGGTGTTGGAAAGATTAAGCTACAGTTTAAAGATGAAGTAGTTAATCTAAATAATGTAATGTTTTCATCAAAGCTAAGGCGTAATTTGATGGCGGGCCCGTTGATAGACAAGGCAGGCGGACGTTTCGTTGGTGAAAAGGGAAGAATGAAAATCTTCGGTAAAGGAGGAAAACCAGTTTTCACCGCCAATAAGGAAAATGGCCTTTATTTCTGTTACCCCACATATCCCGATAAATTGGAAGGATTCGCCACATCACAAAGAACGGAAAGAACAAAGCCGGCAGCAGCAGCAACAACGAAAGAAAACCTGATGGATTGGCATAAGAAATTCAGCCACATAAACACAAAGTATATTTTAAAGTCAAAGGAGAGTGTCGTAGGAATGCCTGAATTCAAAGACAACTTCATAAACTGTGAATCTTGTAAGTTAGGGAAGACTAGAAGGAAATCTTTCAAACCGATTGGAAAGATAAGATCGCAGAAGCCTTTAGAACTTGTGCACATGGATTTGTGTGGACCTCTTCAAACTCAGTCAGTCGAAGGTCATCGATATTTTCTATCCATTATCGACGATTTCTCCAGAAAAGTCACCGTCTACCCTCTTCGTGATAAAACTGAAGTTTTAAATTGTTTCATTAGATTCCAGAAGCGGGCTGAAAGATTTACAGGACAGAAGATCTTAAACGTCAGAACTGACAACGGACTGGAGTTCTGCAATGCTGAGTTTAACATTCTCTTTGAAGATCAAGGAATCCGAGCCGAACGCACCAACACCTACAGCCCTGAGCAGAATGGAGTGGCAGAAAGATTTAATTACACCGCTGTTGATGCTGTGAGAACCAACCTGAGGGACAGTGGTCTCGAAGACAAGTTTTGGTCTGAAGCACTACTCTATTTCGCCTACTCATGGAATCGACTTTGTCATGGGAACCAAGTGAAGACACCTTTCGAGCTGTTTGGAGGAAGAAAGCCCTCTGTCAGACATCTCAAGGTCTTCGGAACACCAGTGTACGTCGGAATCCCGAAACAGCTAAGGAAAAAGCTGAACATGAGAGCCAAGCGGGGAACCATGGTAGGGTATGCAATGAAAACAAGAGGATATCGGATCTGGATTCCAGAAGAAAGAAAAATTATAGAGACAATTAATGTAACTTTCGAAGATCAAAACCGAATGGAATCTCCTCAGAAACCAGTAACTTCTATCAATCCGTATTATTCTGAAGAAGACACAGAAAGTGAAGACGAAGTCGAAATTGTGAAAATAGAAGATAAAAAGGCTGAAGTAATTCTACCAACTACTTCTACTACTCCTGAAACCACCAAACTAAATGACGTCACGTGGGTGAGAGAGCCTGTCATGAGAAGGGACAAATCGCGGGTAGACATCTATTATAAAGTAAGAGAAGATGAAAAGGCAAGGCTACGATCTCACAACGAAGTTGAGAGATACTGCCAGGAAAACAATATAAGGTACCACCCTGAAATGTTCAATTTTAGCGGAAAGGATACATCTTCTGGCGTTGTGAGCATCGATTCAGAAGGACTGAATATCGACAATATCTGACTAGAAGACATCAGGATACCACAGGGATATGAATCCGCTTTGAAGACGCCACAATCAAATGAATGGCAAGAAGCAATGAAAGAAGAGATCAAAATTATGAAAGATCGAGATGTATTTGACCTTGTCGAGAAGCCCGATCACGATAAAATTTTAGGCAATCGTTGGGTATTCACTACTAAATGTAATGAAAAGAACGAAGTAGTCCGTTTCAAGGCCCGACTGGTTGCGAAAGGCTTCGATCAGCTCAAGGGAATACACTACGATGAAGTCTTCAGCCCCGTGGTAAATTTTGCAGTCATAAGACTATTCTTTTCAATTTTAGTGTCTTTCTATGGTTGGAGTCATTGTCAACTCGATGTGAAGTGCGCCTACCTTTATGCCCCGATTTCAGAAACCATTTTTATGCGACAGCCTCAAGGATTTGAAGACAAAGAAAAACCAAATCACGTTTGCCGCCTAAACAAAGCCTTGTACGGACTCCACCAGAGTGGACGCGAGTGGTTTGGTGAGATCCATAAAACCTTGGATGCATTCAATTTTAAGAAGTTAGATTGGGCGAACTGTGTTTACATTTTTGAGGACAAATTACTATTACTTTTGTATGTTGACGATATTGTTTTGTTTGGAAGAACACACGAAGATATAAAAATTGCAATTTTAAAAATAGAAAGTAAATTTGATGTGAAAGTTTTGGGAAGAACAAAGAAATTATTAGGAGTTGAATTTGAAGAAACAAACCAATCTTTATTTATGCATCAAAGATCCTACATTCAGAAAGTGTGCAATATCTATAAAGACTATCATTTGCCTGTTTGCTCTCTTCCAATAGCCCAAGGGACAGTTCTTTCGAAGTCTCAGTGTCCACAGACCGACGACGAGCAGAAGGAGATGGACAACTTGCCATACAGGAATGTCCTTGGATGCTTATCGTTCATTGCCAGCCGAACGCGTCCGGACATAACCCACGCAGTCAACATCCTATCTCAGTTCCAAAGCAATCCTGGAATCGCTCATTGGAATGCTTTGATCAAGCTCCTTGGCTACGTTCAACAGAGCCAAGATCTGATGCTCGACCTATCAGGAGTGCAGGATCTCAACATCCAGTGCTATGCCGACGCAGACTCGCTGCCAACAGGGATGATAGGATATCTCTGGGAGGCTACATCCTATTCGTCGACCGTGCCCCAATCCTGTGGCAGAACAGTAAACAGAAGAGTGTTGCCTTATCAACGATGGAATCCGAATTCATGGCACTTACTGAAGCCAGTAAAGAGCTCGTCTGGATTATTCGTATTTTAAATGAGTGTTTAGATAACAATATTATTTGTAACGATTTCATGCCTACTCTTTTCTGTGATAATGAATCTGCAATTAATTTTTCAAAATCATCAATCGAAAATCACAGAACCAAACATATTCATGTAAGATACTTTTTTTGAGGAATTTGGTTTTGGAGGAATTGTTTGATCTTCGGTATGTCAATACAAAAAATAATCCAGCCGATCTTTTTACAAAACCTCAAACTAGGGAAAAATTGAAGCAATTTGTCAAGAACTTTTTTCATAAATTTTTGGACTGACTTTTAAGTCAAGTTTGTGTTTGAGGACTTTCTAGATGATTAAATGAAAATCAAGTTATTCATACTTGAAGTTGTTATTGCTTTTATTTTTGCTAAATTTTTCAAAAATAATGAAAAATTAGGATTTGATAATCTTTGGATTTTTTTTCTATAAATTTTTGTAGTTTTTAGATTGAGTGAGAATTTAAACTTTTTTAGAGTTAAATTTAAACTTTTGAGATTTGGCAAAATTGTGTGAGGCGGGCCAATTGTTAGGATTAGATCACGCAATTTGTGCCGCAATGACGGTTGTTTACTTTTGTGACGTCACGATGGTAGGTTCGGTATTTACGCCGTGACGTCACGAGCAGTCCCGGTGAAGGCACCGACCACGTGACCACGTTGTTGTTTACGAGTTCGTCGCGTGGTGGGCGTCTTCTAGTTCTCTTGTCCGCTTGCTCTCTTCGCCCGCGGCGTTTAAAAGTTCACATGGAACTTTATTAGTTTTCAGTGGCGTAGCCAGGATTGCTCCAAGGGGGGGGGTTACAAAAGTTCGATGTTGCCGATTTGGTTTAGCCAAAACTAAATTAGGTTATGGTCAATAAAAAAACAAGGGCAAATTAATTCGAATTAATTAACTACAATTATTAGTTAATTATAATCAATTAACTGAAAGGACTAATTATTATTAATAAACGATTAAAATAAAAATAAAAATTGATTAATCTACTAGAAATCCAAATAAATTTCATTATAATGATTTTAAACTATCAACTTTAGTAACTATCAATGAACAATTAAATAATTTACTTCTAATTAAATTTAATAATTTATTATTGGCGAACAAAAATGTTGCTTGTCTTAGGAAATCTAAGGATGCCTATTTAAATAGCTGTTAATTAACAAATATAAGTTTAACATTATATTAGTCACCACAAATAACATTACAAAATGATAATTATAAACCAATTTAGAGAAAAATTGATAACATATAACAGAAGATAAATCATCACTTACATTTTATGTCTTGGACTTTAGGAATTTAGGGTACGGAATTCTGTTTTGCAAAATTAAGTAATTTGGTTATTTATGTAAACAATATTTATTTTTGTATCAAACTAGCATGTATCTGATACAAAAAAGCGAAAAAATTAAATTTGAAATATAGGGGTTTTAAGCATCAAGTGTGAGAAAGAAGGACTGTATAGCGGGGTGTGTTTATTTCCTTGAATACCCCACGCACTTTGTTTGCACGCGAACTTTCTTTTGTTAGTATAGGGTTGTCAACAGCCGAGAAGAGGGGGGGGGGTCAAGGGGGAGATAAGGAATTGAGGGGTCCATCCAGACCAGCAGCGGGTTCATCCCTCTAGACGAAACCGGATATGAATGAAAAAAAATTCCCTCATTTTACGAGTCAACCAAAGAGTAATAACCGGACATTCTTTAATGAAATATATTGCATAAAAAAATACTATTTTAGTGCACTAATGTTTTGGTGTAGTATATCCTATTAGACAAATCAAAAGTAGTATATTACGGAATATAAGTTTTATAATATTTCAGTTTTATTCTTATAACATCTCCAATTTTAAAAAATAAAATGGAAGCAGTGTTGTTTTGAAACTCTTAGTAAAACTCAATTTGGTCAGCTCAAGGAGATTTCTAGAATTAAAGAAATTGCTTCTATTTAGAAGCTGTTCTAGCAGTTATATCCAGTCTTTTTTTTTTTTGGAAGTCGATTTTTTTTTGTAATTCCTAAACTAGGTACCTTTTTTTGGGTAGAACTATTTCTCTTCAGCGAAATGTTTTTTTTTTATGTCGAACACAATTGCTCTCAATAAACACTTTTAAATGTCCCGTAATTAAATATTAGTAGTTAAAATAATGAAACATAATTAGATTACCATTACTTTGAATTTTTATGCGTATTTTTTATTCCATAAGCTCAATTTTACAGTATTTTTTAATATTAATTTATAAAAATTAATTTTATTTATTATAATAGAAATTGAACTATCCAGATAAAAATTATCCTGGTCAAGTAACCATAAAGTTATTGTTCACAGCTAACAACAAATTCAAAAAGCTACTAGCCATAAACTCTAAATAATATTAAAGTTCTAAAAAAGCTTAATTTTGATACAGTTTTAATCTTCATAATTCCCCGAGCTGGATAGCGCGGAAAAGATGGCAGCTTTTTTAACCCTCTCTCTCCCCCTCCCCCCCTCGTGTCTTCTCTAAAAAGTGTGTGAGGACGCGCACTTTTTAATTAACCTAATTCCCTATGATTCTAACCCCCATAATCCCCCCCCCCGACCTGCCAAGCTTTTTTTAGTGGTCGGAAAATAGACATTTAAAAACACTGTCCCAGCTTGTGTTTTTACTTTCTAAACTACCAGACCCTTTACACCTAAAATACAAAGTAACCAGTTTTCCTTAGCTTAGGTCATAAATTCCACTTCCAAAAAAACTGCGCACTTCTGAACGAGTAATTCGACACCGGGGGACTCCACCATACCACGTCCCGTTAAAGAGGGGGGGGGGTGAGGAGATAGCTGCTTCCCCGACATTTTTGGCGATTGGTTTTGAATGTTTCTATTTGTTACACTTTCACGTGAGTGGGGTGGGAGCCAGGGGGCAGCAAAGTTGTCTTGATTTTTTTTAAAACCGATTATTAATTGGGGATTGTGGTGGCTGTTGTGGGTTTTGACACCTATGGGGGGGGTTCTGACCCCCCGTAACACCCCCCTCGCTACGCCACTGTTAGTTTTTATTTAATTTTAAAATGAAGTAACTAAGTTTTCTACTTGTTCAATCACTCCTTTCTCCAAAGTAAGACTGTTATTATTTATTTTGTCTACAATATGTACTTTAAGAAGATTTTATTAAAGTTTCCACGATTTTAGTCAACTGTTTATTTGTGAATCATTGCTACTCTCATTATCACTATTAGGCTACTTATTCTTCCAACCACGCGCTGCTTTTTCATTAGCCGCTGAATAGAGGCTATTAATATTTCCAAAATGTTTGACATTCATCATTATTTAAACTCAGCTTTAGTTTAAACATTTTTTTAAGAAAGAAAATTACGTGTTCGATATAGAGGTTTTGATATGCAATAATTTTTTTTTAATAATTAAAGTAAGTTAATATTATCAACAAAAATTGGATGATTTAACATATATAAACTTAAGTACTTTTATTACTTGAACTGGTCTAATTTTTTTCACTAAACAATAGTTATCATTTTTGTTTATTTTTATTGATAAAATTTCCTCATAAATTTTCCTGCTACAATCTGTTCTGTTGCAGTATATTTAGGTTTACACAGTATGATTAAGTGTACTCCCTGCCCTTGTTATATTAGTCATATTTTTAGTTGGTTTTTCTCTATTCAAAACGAAAACTTATGTAATGACTTAACTTATAAAACCAAGTTACTAATTGTCATGCTTTTTTTTCACAGACACCTAAAGTAATTGAAGAATTTGAAGATGAAATTGAAAGTTTAAAAGCTAACATTGAATACATTCATGAAAATTTATCAGAGTGTCAGTCTGCCATTACTGGACTAGAAGAGGCTAAAGTAAATATTCCTCACTACTCAAATATCTAATAGTATTATTGTAGGAGCTTTAAATTATTACTGTTGTTGTTGCTTATCTCTTGTTATCCATCCTTATCTCTCGTCAGACCAGGCGAAAGATAATCATTTCTCATTTTATTAATCTATTTTGTCTTTTCACTGTTTTTTGTTTTAAGGAATTGCAGTGCCTTATAAGAAAAAGATTTGATCAAGAAGTTTTTTAATTTAAAATTATCTTTCACTTAGGGTTTCTTTTAAAGCCCTGTTCTTCTTACAGTTATTGGAATTTTTATAAACGATTTAACAATTGTCTATAGAACTGAAAAAGGATATATAATTGTAAAAATTTGTGTCCACAAAATTGAAAAAGTATTATTAAAAGCAAAATCGAGATTTTAAGTTTATTTTTAGGGCTTTATTCAACCATTGGTTACCTGTATGCTTATCATTTAAAAAAGTTTTACCCCTAATTAAAAATATGTATAACAATTATTTATAATAAAATAATTCCAAATTGAATGTATACATAAAGTTATAAATTGTATTGTCTTGAAACACATAAAAAAAATCTTTTCAGTTTTGCGAAAATATAAAAGTATCTCATACAAAGCTTAAATAAGTATATATGAATGAAAAACCCTTGCAAATAAAAGCATAATGTCAAGAAATATTGATAAACCTGTTGATGATAAAAGTCGAACCCCGTTAACGTGAACTCGAAGGGAGCACCAAAACATTTCATGTTAACCGACAGGATTTTTTTTATAATTGAACCTGCGAATAGTTTTTAAAAAATGAGATCTAAAAATTATTTAAATTTTATAATGCAATACATTAATAATACATGTATACAATTAGTAATTCAATTAATAGAGTTTATTTGGAGTAGTTCAAATCATCGAAACATTAGAATTTTTTTTAATTAACACCAATTAAGAACAGCAATTGAATTTAAACTGACGAATAGATTTAGATCTCCTGATTTTTTCAGAAGTAGAAGATAATTTATTCTTATAATGTTCGTTTGCTGCTTTTTTTAATGTTTTGTTCCATTTGTTCTTCGAATTCTTAAAGAAAAAAAATTTGTTCTGGTAAAGAAGGGTTTTGCCGAAAGCGATTTCGCGTTAAGAGATTTTTTAGCATTAGATCACAGCTTTATTGGCCTTGGAAATGCTTTTAGTTCATCTTAAGAAAAATTTCATGTTAACCGAGTTCTCGTTAACGAGTTTCTACTGTACTTTAGTGTACTTACTATTTTAAACATTTAATTAAAAAAAATGGGTGTGGTGACCCCGTAGTAGAATCTAGTCTCAACGTAGCTCATGCGTGTTGTAGAAGGCGACTAAAATGGGTGCCCAGTATCCTGGGTGGGTAACCAGGTACCTCCTTGTGGGGTTGAGCGCAGGGCTGCCAACCCTACCTCGGGAAAAAACAACTGTTAAGAAGCCAAAACAACAGAGAAAAACTATGGACTGCTTTAAACGGAAACCGGACCGGAAAATGGACTTGAAAATGGCAACATGGAACGTCAGGACAATGCTTAAACCTGGTAAAATGCAGGAAGTAGCTGAAGAAATGACGAAATTTAAGATTAAGAGGGTGGCTGGTAAACACACCCTACACGAAGAGCGCAATGAAAACGGTAAACTGCTGGGTCAGTTTGCTGAAAGAAATAAAATTAAAATCAAAAGCACTTGCTTATAATATTGTTATACAATTTTATAATAAAATAATATTTGAATTTAAAACCACTCACAAATTCTCTTATCTGTGCCAAAGCTGTATCCAATCATTTGATTTCTTTTTTTTATAGGAAAATATTAGTCCTGAAGATGTAATAAACACTTTAAACAACATGCAATTAGAAGAGTCATATTACATAATAGAAAAAATTATACTTCTGGCTATAGATCAGGTAACATTAATAATTCAATAATGGAAATATTATATTTTTGTGTGTTCAATGAAAAAAAATTATAATTATGTCTACTTTCCATCTCAATGACGTTTAAAGCTTAAGATTATTTATGTACAAAATGTACCTTTGAATTACTTACTATCAAAAGACAATGAAGATTTTTTTCTAATGTCTAAAGGCAAATTATCTGCTGAAAATCAAAAGGAAATGAAATAAAAGATTTAACAATACTTAACATAATTAAAGGGCATTAGCAAAGCAGTGAAACAATTTTAACTTCATACTGTATCATTATAGATTTGAAGAATAATTATGTTTTGGATATTTAATTAGTAAATAAAACATCATTTGTTATTTATTTAATATAAAGGAATGCATGCGTATTGTAACATTTATTGTTACTTTTTACAGAGCTTCCAAAATAGTCAAAAGGAAGTATTTATTAAAGAGCTTGAATCTCAGCTTGCACAAGTCATTGAAAACAGTACTGTGCAGGAACAATTGTTATTCCATGTTGTTCAGCAAGCCAATGAACATTTATCCGGATTTATTGAACTCACAGCAGCTAATATGGAAGAATCAGGTATATTAGTTTCACTGAATCACTTGATAAAGATCTTTCAGGTTTTTATTTTTACATGCTCTAAACTATATTATATTTATCCTACTTTTAGTATTTATTTTTATTATTTATGTAAGACATAAGAAGTTTTTTTACCTGCTTGCCCATATATATTTCTGGCATAACTTTTTTTTATTATGTTTTCTATTAAAGAACTACTTCATAGATCTGCGTTGTATGGAAGTAATATTTTTTATTGTTTTTATAAAGCTGTAATTTTAGCTACTTTTAATTTCCAGAGAAAATTTCAAGTGGTTATTAATTTTATAATTGTTTTTACAATAAACTTACTTTAAAAATAACTTGCTTGTTAAGTAACAAATTTAAATTATTATACAATTATATTTTCCCTCCGTCTTCATTTAGATAATGCACATAATAATACATATTTATATTATAACTTCAATTTATATAATTTTATAAATTTATATTAGATAACTCAGGAAGTGAATCAAGGTCTAGATCCCCGTCTCCTGATGATAGGTAATAACTTATTGTAATAATATATAAAGTATTTTAGGTTAATTTTCTTTTCTGATTATATTTAAATCTAAATGCAGTGAATTTTTAATTTACTTTACACTAATTTGCTTGCCTAAAGTAGATTGTGTATATATCTAATCAAAGTTAACAGTTTCAAATACCATTTATATATTGGTAGCAGATTTCTGTGTTTAAATGGATATTTTAGAATCCATTTCGACAAAGAACAATTCAAACTATTTTTTGTACATTGCCATCGAAATATTATTAAAAGGTAAAAAATCAGAAATTGTTGTTTAACTTGAATTATTTGTAGGAGGTCGAAATAGTTGGGCTCAACTCATGTGCGCAGTTTTCATTTAAACCCATTTAGTAACCCTCAATAGTTAAACAATTCTCTTAAAATTGATTGCATAATTTTAAATGTCCCTAATAAAGGCCACAAAGCCCAAATTGGTGTTGTATTGCTTCAGTGTCAATAAACAAATATAAAAGTAGAGAAATCATTCCTTATTTATTTAACCTTGAATGGATGAGCAAAGCAGGAAAATTTTAACTTATTTTCACCTCATAAAATTTTAATTTAAGTTTTCAACAGATTAATTTTTATAAAAAATTTTGTAAGTCCAAAGGCAAAACCACAAATGTGCAAAAAGACAGGGATGATAAAATTAAAATGATTAAACCAGTTTAACCAGAAAATACTGTAGAACCAGTTAGTAGAACCGCAAACGTTTTTCTAATAATATTTTCAGGTAGTCAGTTTTCAGTGATGGTTTTACTGGTATCAGTTAACACCAGAAATGAAAGAACCCGTTAAATCAAAAACCGCTTTGTCGAATTCAAAATCTCTCATCCCAGAATATGGCACATTCTTGGTTTTGCCTTTGGATTGGCGATATTTGACACTATCGTTCTTTGGTTTCATTGTATGAACATCAATTTTTAACGTTAGAATTTAGGTGTTAGTTTGAAAAATTACTTTATAAGCAAGATATTATGATAATAAAGTCTATGGGCAATTCAAGGTTCACACCAAACTTTTGTGTTGTAGTTTGTTGTTGAGTTTTGTTTAAAGAACCATTACTCTCTATTTTAAATTTCAAAGTGCTATTAATACTTCATTATTACATCTAACAGCTATATACATTAATTCATTTTTAATCAATTAATTTTCTCTTCTTTTTCTTGCTCCTCAAATGCTGATCCACGATGGGAATATGTAATATTTTTATTTATTCAATGGAATGTACAGCAATTTACTCGCATTTTCTTCAGCTGTTCTTTGTGTTTTTCTTTTGCTTCTCTTTTTGCGTAATTTTAATCCCAGCTGACTATTAATTGGCCTCACTTCTGATTTAACTAGTAAATTTCATACGGTGATTTATGCTTAAAAATTATGACATGATTATCTACCGTTTCTCTTGCTTGCATTTCTTACTTTATTCATCTGTCCCTGCTTCATATACCTATTATTAATTTTAAAATTATTTTCTATCTAAAAGTATTTTTGTTTTATTATGTTTTAAAAATAGTGCATGTTACTACGAATGAGTAGTTTTATTTTTTCCTTTTTTTATCCTTTCAACCATTTAACTCCTTATAGCATGCCGAGTTTTTCACGAGAATCTACCTTTGTAACTGATAGGCAAAGGAGGAGAAAGGTATGGCTGATTTTATATTCTTAAAGTTTCTTAGATAGAATTACAATTAAACTTCTTTTAACATAAATTCTTTATTTAATACAATATGATATAATTAAAAAATTCATATGATTTCTAACATATCGATTTATCTTTTTTCCTCCTTTATTACTTAGTTGGTATATCATACAAATGTTTTAAATTATTTAATAGGCAAGAAACATAGCAGCTACTACTGAACAGTTGTTGTTTTCTTCATCAGAACCACCAAATGTGCCAATGCATTATAATGCTAATTTAGTTTCTGATCCAACAACATTTGACCAAGTTGGCTTTTCATCAGCAGATAAACCAAATGGAGATTTGAGGTATGTATTTTCCAAGATTTTTAAATATTTTCTACTTGTATCATGGTTGATTATTATCTTTCTTTCCTCTTCATGCTTCAATAAAATTTCTTATATTTTTTTAATTACAAATGTTAAATGCAGTTTATTTCGAAACATTCATTCGTTAAAAAAGTTTTTTTTTTATGTTGAACAATGTTTACTAAAAGTCAATCCTTAGATGTTGCATTTTACCAAACTTAAAATAGTTGGTTACCTTCTGCCTTGGAACATTCATGAAAACATTATGTTCCCAGTTTTGTTTAGTATTGTGAAGACATCCATGAAAATAATTGTGATTTAATTTGCATGAACAAGTGAAAAAGTGAAATCGTTTAAAGACTCCAGTTTGAAAATGTAACGCTTCCTATAGCTAAGTTCTGAATATATTCAGAACCCTTCTCCTCAATTTTTTTTAAAAATATGTTTTATCTTGTCATTACTGAACATATTTTTTTTAAATAATCCTATATTGTTTCAGCACAAAATCATTATCGTATGTAGTTCTTCCTGTCCTTAGCACTGACGCTAATGGTAACAATCCATCTGAACAAGATGAAAATAAAGAAATAATAATGTCTGCTATTTCGTAAGTAATAGGTCTAAAAAAAATTGTATGCTCTAGAATTTATTATCTTAATAAATTAGTGATAATTTTTACTTCTCTTGTGTAGGGAATTCAAACCAGTTATAGCCAAAAGTGGTTTGCAAAGTTCCTATTTAATTTCTTCCTATGCTATTGAAGGTCATGAAAAGGCAGTTTTATGTGTTGAATGTACAGATGATGTGTTGTTCAGCTCGTCAGAAGGTACACTTTTATAAAACTTTTTTTACTGTACTTTTATTTGTAGTGTATAATTGCAATACAATATTTATTTTTAATAATTTAATGTCGTTGAGTGGGGTAACTTTGGTCCAATTATAAAACTTTAGTACTGACTTTCTTCTTGAATAAATTTTTACCCTTAGGTCAGGTCAAAATTGCTACTAATTAAAAATGGCAAGCACATATTTACAGAATGTATTTAATGAGAAGTTATTAGCTTGAAAAGCTTGGGCCAAAGTTACCCCATTTGACGGTAGCTGAAAAGTCCACCAAATATGATGGTTTTAAAATATTGCTTTGCAATAGACATTAAAAGTTTATAGTTTTAGAATTTGTCATACAAAAACTATGAAAAATATTAACATCAGCTTTCAGTTTTGCCAAAAATTTTTTTTATTTATTTTGACCTTTGACTGATTTACCAGCAGTTTCCCCTTTTTAGCTTCCACACTATGTTTATAACGTAAAAAGTGGAAGGTATTATAATCGTTCAGTCTGTCTGACCGTCCGTCACCCACTTTCATAGTCCAAACTACAAATGCTACAGACAAGTGTGATACGTCAAAAAATTCAGCGCATCAAAATTAGAATACTTTGAAAATTTCAGAAAAGAATTCGAATTCGAAGAACTTCAATTATTTAAAAAAAACTGCACAATTTAATGCTCATTTAAAAAGCATAGGAAGCCATTTTTATTGGAATTAAATCACCATTGCCATTCGCAACAATCGCTTGAGAAACTAATTCTTTTAGACAATAAATTAAAATAAATTTATTTTTGTGACATTGATCAGTTTGAAATGACGTCAAATATATTTCACTACGAGATTCTTTGTACGTTGATATGAAATGTTGAAATGTTGATATGAAAAATATGAATTTAAAGCGAGGAATATTACATATTTATTCTTTGAAATATAAATTAATGTTTGCAAACGATAAGTAATAATTATTGAATTTTCGAAATAAAATAAATGAAACTAGCCAAATTTAGCATGTAAATGTTTACTATAGAATATCAATGCTGTGTTTGTCGCCTTTTTACCTGTTAAACACAACTGTTGTGTGGAAGCGGGTCAAGTGACAGATTCTGTTACAAACCTACGTGTTTCTTTTTTGAATAAAAGAATATTATAATAAAAAAATTGTATCATTTATCTGTGTCACAGAAATATTGTTTAATTAAGTGTATGAAGTGCAAATTTCTTAACTTTACATTTTTTTTTATTACAGATGGCACTGTTAAAATCTGGGATTTAATGACTAATACTGAGATACAAAAACTAACTCACAGGGAAGCTGTGAAAAAAGTTTGCTATTGTGAATATACTAGAAGAGCTTTTGCTGCTTCCACTTCTGAAGTGACATTGTGGGATGTGCGTATAAACCCAGCAACTTGCAATCATACTTTTCGGTATGCAATTAATATATTTTCTTCCTTTAAAAAACCCTAAGTTATAGCAGGATTCCTTATGCTACTGGAAAACTTTTTCTTAAGGCTCCAAAATTTGTTTTCCAAAATAGCAAAGCTGATACTAAGCCTACTAAATTGGGTTAAAGTGTAAACTTCAGTGACTTGTACCTTGTATGAACAATTGCTTTTTCCAGCCAAAATTTTCATTCGGCCACTTGTTTAAAAAAAAAATTATTTGCTATTTATAATTGATATTTTTCTGGAAAAATGTCTATAAACTTCTAAAGCCTTTATTTCACACTAAATCTTGGATAAGTGCCTTTTTTTCTTGGTGCCCCCAAACTTTTATTATTTACTTTTGTCTGGTCTTCAAATTATTTAGTCTAACGTTGATTTGAATTATATATCAGTTGCGATTTAAGTTTTAAATTTTTGTATATAAATATAAAATGAACTTTCTTTTTCTGAAAAAAGTATTTTAAAAGTTAAATAAAATTATGTTATTTATGCCTGTTTAACTAATATTAATTGGATAGCTTTTAAGTTTCTAGTGGGAACACTGCATAATATGTAAATTTTGTTCCTGGACTTCATATATTATTTTTCTGGAAAATATCTAATTTTTATAACTGATCATAACTAATTTTTCTTTTATAGTTCTTCTGGTCTTGATCCAAGTTTAACTTCTGAATACGAAATTAATGATATTGCATTAAACCACTATGGTACACTTCTGTATGCTGCTTCTTCAAGATCGATTCGAATATGGGATTTACGAATGTAAGCATTTTCACATTCAATGAATTCTAACTGTGCAAAATTGTATACACATTTCTCTATTATTTATATAAATATTGTCCTTTGTTGCTTTATATTTTCATTTGTAGTAAACTACTTATGTAACAATTTTTTTGTTAAATATCAGGGAAAATATATGCCGTTAGAAAGTAATTTACCCAAATTTATATTTTTGTTTGATACGGAATTTGTTTATAAGAAATCTTATATATTTTTTGTTAATATATTTCCTTCTAAGCAATAACCTATCTGTTTTAAAACAGATGTTTGTCACTATGTTTTTTTAAAAATTGCTTTAAAACAGTGGAACTTGTGTTCTAAATTTTAAAACATTTTCTTATTGTTATCTATAATAATAAAAGAGTCTGTCTGTGGATTGTAGAAGACCTACCTACTTATACTTCCCAAAAAAATTTGAAATTTTTAACATAGATTCCCTTTAATACCTACGTGTGCACCTGAGGCTTATTTTTTTCATATTTGATAATTAATTTTTAATTAATATTAATATTTTCAAAATATACGTCATCCATCCATAAATCCAGTACAACAGCCGTTAAATAATTTTCTAAATAAATTTATCGTATTTTTTCTAAATTTTATTTTGTTTTTTCTCCTCTCTATTTTTTATTTGTTAAATTCTTTAAATATTACTTTAAAATTTTCAATTGTTATTGTTTACTCTACGATTTCTGCACCAACACGAAATCAATTATGTTTTGATTTTGAGTATTTTAAAAATTGCCTTACATTTTCGAAACAATATTCTCAGTTACAATTCGTGCTTTCAAATGACTTCGTAGTATGGGAGCCTAGGCATATATGGGAAAAGATATGATATAATAGCCCTTTTCGATTTGGCGTTTTGAGTTATGTTTCCAAACAACGAAAATGCCTAATTTTGGTAAACATTCCATTTCATATTTTATACAACTCGATAGGTATAGCAACCCCACTTTAAATTTTCAAGCTTGCCAAATATCACCAATGAACAGACCGGCCATCATATTATATCTGTACCGTCTAATGAACCCATGTTTCTCCCATGGTCAGCTGTATATTGGATGTTCTAGAGTAGGTAAATCTGAAATTCTTCATATCTTGGCTCCAAACGGAAGGAGTGCAAACATTGTGTATCCTCCAAACATTCTGTATCCGGAAGTTCTTCTACATTAATGTTCGAATCTTTTTGAGGATGACAACCACTGTTTTAGGTAAATCCTAGGTAATCAATCTTATTGAAGCAGAAAACCCCATTCGAATATTCTTTACGACAAATTTTCTATTAAGTTACGGGTTCCCAGCAAGGCGGGACCATACTGCTAGTATACTTATAAATAAAAGTGTTATTTTGACAAAATGCCTGCTTGCTTTTGTGTAAATATGTTTTATATTTTCCAGGTTGCAATGCCTAGGTGCTTTAGATATTGGGTATGGTTCTAATGCTGCTTGTATATCTGTTAGTGATGTGGGTTTTGAACAGAACAGGATAGTTTGTGGTTCTCAGGATAAGTCAATTAAGGTATGTAATTCATATTACCTAAATGTTGTGTTCTAAAGTTTTAACAAAATATTCTTGCCTACAAAATTCTTAGTACAGGATTTTTAAGTCTTTAAGTTAACAATGAAAAAGAATTAATTTTGGATTTATAGCTATATTTTACCCAATCTGATAAATTTGATCTATTTAATATTCTAAAAAAAAATAATGAAAACTAGTGCAAAATAAGTTGGTTGTGAACAACAAAATTACTTACATAGAAGAAGCTTTTTTCACACACAAAAATATATATCTTTAAGCCCTTATGTATCAAATGATTTGTATTTCATAGTTGTTTAAAGTAGAAAGATAATTTGATATAATTCTAAATTTTAGGTTTTCGAGATTCGAGAAGATGATTATGGTCTTCATGCTCCGAAATATGAACTTTCACCTCCGCATTGGGATGGAGTTGCTTCTTTGGCCGTGAGCGATGGTGTTTTATTTTCTGGCAGTAAGGACACGTCAATAAGAAAGTGGAATTTGGAGAAAAGGAGTTTGGAATATGTGAGTATAGAGAGCAATCTATATTGTGTAAACTTTATCTAGTCTATAACATTAAGGGGGAAGGGACCCCAAACTGAAGTGCTCTGTTTATCCAAATTCCAATAGAAAATAAATAAATTTTAAGCTACATTTCTCTGGCTGTATTGAAAATGTTTACAAACGGTTTCCTTTTTTTATATGATAAATGAAGCTGACTTACAGGTCTCTATAATCCAACTTTTTCAAATTGGTTTGAATATTTGTTTTATTTTCTCTAAATAATTTTACAACAAATTATAAAAACCAATTTTTAAAAAAGCGGGATTATCAAGCCCTTTAAGTCAACTACATTTACCACTTTTAAAAAACTTGTTTGTAAAAATATTCAATACAACCAGAGTAGAGTGGTTTTAAAAAAAAATATCCATTGGATTAACACAGAGACAATTTGGTTCGGGCCGCTTCCATTCCCCCTTAAGTATAAAGTCACAAAAAGTTTTTTTTTTAATTGTTTCTTCGTTTACTAAACGTTTTGCAATATACTCTTGATAAAGCAACCCCTTTTGTGACAAGAACCCTGGTTGTAAAGAGTCTGTCGGTTCATATCCAGCTTCTAGCATGGATGTTTAAGGCTGTTCAAAATTGGAATTAAGAAGTGGCAGGTCCTTCTCTAATTTACCCCGATGTAATAGTATTAACAACATCCACTGTAGCAGTTCTATAGTAAACCAAATCTTTCTTGACAAATACCTGTTAGCTAAAACTAATTATGACCATTGTAAATTATCCAAATTAATCTTATTCCTATAATATATCGAGACTTTCAATATTGATTTGTTTTTCATTAGGGATGCACCGAATATTCGGTTACTATTCTGTATTCGGCCACTTTAACCGAATATTCGGTTTGGCCGAATAGTCAGCCGAATAGTGAAATTTAAAAATTTCCAAATTTCTTTAAGTTATCATCTTATAAAACGTTGAAAAATTCCCAAACAGGCTGTTTTCTTTTATAATAGACTCAAATTCTTAAGTTTTAGGGATTTATAATGTTAAATCAAGCTTTACTCAAGTTATATCAAATAAACATGTCTCTTTAAGTTAACAGTTACAATGAGTGGGCTTTAAAAAAAAAACAATAATTACTATATATATCACAATTGTAATTTTTTCATTAAAAGATAAAAAAATTAATTTTAATTGTATAATAATATTGTAAGCCATGGTTTTATTATTTTTTTCTGATTTTCATTCTACCCCGGATCCACCTACTTCTGTTTTTGTTTTCATACTTCCGTTTTCGTGTTGTGATTTTACCAATTTACGCTTTCTAAAAGGCTTGTTTTAATAACAAACGAGTAATACTTTATTCCGTGTTGCTTCTATTAAAAATTTAATATCTATATTGTATTAAAATTATTGTGTGATTGTGTACTTATGTTTATGTATACTTGAAATTGATGAATAATAAATACAACTTACTCAGATCCGAAAAAAAATAAAATTGGTTTAGGTAGGCCGAATATTCGGTATTCGGCCAAATTTGGTATTTGGTGCATCCCTATTTTTCATGATTAGCATCCACAAAAGTTGTCTAAGTTAATAAGAATGTTTTATAAGCTGACAAGCAGAACAATAATTTACAGAGGATTAAAATAATTTTCAAAAACAATATCACGGATTTCGTTACACACAAACGTGAAGCAAGCTCATCAATACCTAAGGATACCAATATGTTTGGAAGCAATAGATAAAAAATGGCGAATGCTAGTCGTGAAATACTCTACCCGATTACTCCGTAGATTAACATTGGGGGAGTTAGTTTTCAAAAATTCATATCCTCTCAACAACAAAGTTTATATGCATTGATAATTCAGAAAAAAAATTGTCAGGTTGTTAAAGTTAATGTTGTATCGAATATTATACAATTTTAATATATGGCATTAAAAGTCCATTGTTGATGACAGGGAGTTATTTAGGGGGTTTAATGGTAGAGGGTAAAAGCTGACCCCAAAAATATGCAAAATATTGAATTACTGCCATTGTTAAATTATTTGTACTTTGTTAACTTATTTTAACTATGCTCTAATTGCATAAATAGCTAGCATATTTGCTAATTAAAGTTTTTATTTATATACATGCAGGATCTACCACAAGTGCATAATAACTGTGTAAATGCTTTGGAAGTACTGCCGGACAGAAATTGCCTTTTGAGTGGATGTAAATCTGGTATCCTAAAATTGTGGTCGGTAGACAGATGCAGGTTTTTAGAGGAAATAGTAGCACATCGGTCTTCCATCAACAGTATAACTTCTAACAATTCGCTTGTTTTTACAGCTTCAAGGTAAGTTATATTTTTATAACCAAATTACAGTTAAATTGTAAAAATAATGAATTGGTCACTTAGAAAAGAACTTACTTAATTGATATTTTTTCAAAATAATTGATTTTTACTATTAAGAGCTGAAGGTAATACATAAATCTATTGTTTAAATTTAATGTAATTTATAAATGAAATTATTAGGTTTCATTTAACCCCTCTTTTGTCTAAAACTTCTAGAACTTAACTTCTTCTATATCCCAGAAAAATCTTTCTAAAGCTTTTAATTAGTTTTCAATGTTGTCGATTATCTTGCCTTAATTATTATCTTGTGATGATTTTTCTTTGTCAAAACCAGTCAAAAGTATGTTTAAACTTGTTTTGAATATTCGCTAGATCTAAGTGGTCTTTTCAGGAGTAGCGTCAATTATACTGAGCAGTTTTTGTGTATGCAAAAACCTTGTATGTGTTCTGTAATGGCTGTACATTGGGGCAAATTGGTTATTCAAAATTTTTGTTTTCACTAATAACTAATAAAATATTCGTAACATTCGTTGAACTAATAAAATATTCGTATACTAAGAGATGGATATCCGATAAGGCTTTTAAATAGTCCTTAAACCTAAAAACCTCACATTTTGTCAACCTTAAAAAAGTATATTAGACTTACAATTTAGTTAAACGTTTAGAAAAAAGGATTTCATAAAATAATATTAAATCATTAAATTTAAATAAATTCATATATTTAAATTTAATCTTAATTATTTTACATGTTATTGAATGTATGCTTTTATTTACAGTGACTGTACAATTGGTGTTTGGAAAATGAAGAGTGAAATTAACTTCAGTTACAAGCATTAGTTTTTAAAGAAGTTACCGAACTATTTGTATTTCTATTACATTCCATGGATGTGTCACTAATCACTCTTTTAACTGATATGTTACGACTTTTAAATTTCAGTTTGTTTTATTTATAAATATTAAATCTAGCTGTCTAAATTTTAGTATGATATTTTTGAAGATATACCTCAATAACTTTTAATGTATTTTTAGGAATATTAAATTTTGTTGGTTTTCAGTAAGATTTTAATCCAGTGTAACAGAAGAAATTACTTAGTACATAATTCATGGTAGAATCCATATATTCAATATTAAATTTGATATAATATAAGTATTAATATAAGAGCATTTCTAAAGTAATTCTATTTAATATAACCTTATACAAGAAAAGGTAAATTTAAACTTTAGAAATAGTGCTCAATTTTTAGAAAATATTTTGTGCCTTATTGTACTTTTATAAAACTAACTTTGATGTAATATATGACATGATTTTTTGTCTAAACCTCATCTACCCTTTACAACTTTAGTCTCCTATTACTTTAGTATTGTGCCAAAAATATTTTTAAATTTTATTTGTTTTTACTTAGTCATGCATTGATCTTTTTTATACCAGATAATACTTGTTTTAAGTATATTATTGTCTAGTGTGAAGCTAGTTACCCATTGGTGCTGTGACATTTAGATAATGTGCTTACGCTAAATGTTGATGCTAGATTTTTAAATTTCTTTAAACAATTCCTGAACGTGAAAAAGCTTTTGGACATGTACACAATTAGTTACAAGAGTGTTAAACTGCCTTCCACTTTATTTATGCCTGAAATTTATGAATTATCAGTTGACATAATTCCTTTTATGTGAATTTCAGAATAATTCATTGCCAAAACTATTTTTTATATATATAAGAAGAAACGCAAGCATTTTTTAATGGTAGAGGGACCAGATTTTCTAAAATTATGTGAATGTTTCTTCTGTTTGCTCTTCTAAATTCTGGGGTTTCCTAAAGCATTCACAGTGGTGCATATTTTAGAAAACCAGATTATTTATTACTCGAAACCACATGTATTGTTGTTTTTCTTCTCATTGAAAGAAAATACCATGTAAAGCTGATTATTGCACATCTCAGGTAACATCCTGCATCAGTGCCAACTGGTTACTAGCTTTATCTCTAGATGTCAATGCTTATGATTTAAGAGGACATTGGTTTTGCTACTGGTTATTTTTATAATGCTATATTTAGTATTTTTAAATTTGAAAGTAATACTTTCGATAAAACCTACAGAGTATGTAGAATGAGACTTTTATAATTGTTTTTACATCAACTATACTAACGATAAAGCTAACATTTTGGTACCTTTAGAATGTAGTTAACATTCCAAACTTGGTGTGATAATTTGGTTATATTTTTGGATATATATGTACATAATATAGTTTAATAAAGTTATTTAACTATAACTCTTGTTTTCCCCCTTTCAATAAAGCATACACTATTACAACTAGTTTTAAGAAGAACTCTCACTGATTTCTACGTTAAACTTATAAGATAATAAATATACCTCAATATTTTGAATAAATTTAAGACTTTCATACTTAACTGTCTATTAAACTATTTATCTACTGTGTCTGCTTAAAAAAAGTTTTAAACAACCCTGACTTTTTCAGGTTACCATAACAAAAAAAAAATTCCAGGCATCGCATTTGAATATTGATTTTTGTTGCTTTAAAGTCATTTGATAAAGCAAAAGCTAAGAGACTGGTTTGGAATCCACTTTGCACTCAAAGTGGATTTCAAAAAGTATTTTCAAACAAAAAATATATATAAATATACTAGCTTTATAAACCCAGCGTTGCACAGGTAAACCCTTACTAACGGTGATTTTTTATGTAAACTTTTATTTTATACCAATTGTTGCCTCCCATTCTGATTCTCCCTGTCCGATTGTACCCAGGCCCTTCCATGAGTTAGATGGCTTTCCCATAGGCCCCGGTGTTCGCCTTGCATGCGAAAGATCCCAGGTTCAGGTCCGGGCATCGCCTAAATAGCTGCCGACCGAAAAGCGTATAGCCAAAAAACGCCGAAGAATAACACCCTGTGTGGAGGAAGTTTATATTAAATATCCTTCAAAGTCCCGACTCTCCGTACGATCACGCCCTTAAAATTTGCGTTGGGTGCCAACTCAGGTGTCGGCTCGTCACTTAACTATGGCCAATAACCCTCATGGGTAGCTCTAGTTCGACGATATTTCAAACTAACCCTAACCCATACAACTGGATGGATATAGCTACCCTACCTTAAATTTTCAACTTCGCAAAAAAGGCGCCAATTCCAAAAGTCAATCGGCCTTTATATCATAGCTGTATTAAATCGTCAGTTTCATAAACAAAGAAAAGCCTGGTCCAGTATAAAATTTCAAAAGATAATCAATAAATAAAGTAAAATAAGGATTTTCAAATAACAATCTTTCAAAGTAAACTCACGTGCTTTTACATGTTTATATTTTATTCATCGTTCAGGCTGAATCTGCTGAAATTTCTTTTAAATTGAAAATAAAAAAGTATAAATTCCAATCTTACAATGCTATTCCTACAGAGAAATCGGCTCACGTTTTGCCTCTTTACACCCGTTTGGGTTAGAATTTCGAAAAATCGCTTCTAAAATGACGCCTACTATATGAAAAGAATATTTTGCTAAAATTTGGTAACTGTACCTCAAGTAGTTCTGGCTGGGCGTTGATACGTGAGTGAGTCAGGACTTTGCCTTTTATATACAAAATATATTTTGTATAAAGGTATTAGGTATACCAGAGTAAAATTAACTATATACATTTTAATATCAAAGTCATAAGAAAATGTACTTTTGATAAAACATATGAATGTGTATTTAGTTAAAATAGGGTTTTTTTGAAATTTTTATAAAAAACCCGTCAAAA
The DNA here is from genome assembly GCA_019343175.1 of Oedothorax gibbosus. Taxonomy (NCBI): domain Eukaryota; kingdom Metazoa; phylum Arthropoda; class Arachnida; order Araneae; family Linyphiidae; genus Oedothorax; species Oedothorax gibbosus. The sequence continues at coordinate 17,374 of JAFNEN010000348.1, read as the reverse complement.
AATAGTTAAAAACGCAAAGCATTTAAATAATAGATTTACTTTATCTGCAAAAAAAAACAAATTAGTGTACTATTTCAATAATAAGTCGGAGAACGTAAGCTTGACTTTCTAAGATGATTACAAAATTAATATTTTTGTTTAATGGTAGATTTTTAAGAATTTAATAATTACATCCACATAAGGGAAAAACCATGAATATTGAAGATATTTTAAAACTTAGAAATTCTCCCAGGTTTTTTCTTAAAAGAGGAAAATTTCCTTTTCCAAAGACATGAATTTCTGGATGAATAGACACTTGCTTAGACATATTACAATTTGAGAGAGGCATTTTTTTTTTTAAATACAAAATCAACCCTCTGAAGAACACACAAATTAGCTGAAGTGTAAATTTGTTTTCACTGCATAAGATTAAAATGTAAACTGAAAATTTAATTTATTTAAAATTGTATTTTTTCTGTAGCAGATTATTATTAATAACTCTTCCGTGATTTAAAATTTATATATTTTTAAAAATTGTGTGTTGCTCAAAACCTAACAGTCTGGGGATGGTTTTATACTTCTGTATCCCTCAAAAGAGTTAAATCTTATATTTTATTTTATTCAGTTCCAGTTGACTTTTGAAATTAAACTTTTTGAAATTTGAGACTTTATATTTTGTCATCGAACAAGAAATGCAATGCAAACAACCCTAACAGAATAGAAATCCATCTACTTATCCGTTGATTGCAGCATTAAATAAAAGGACTATTCTCTCTCTATGACATGTTCTTCTGGTCAAATCTACGGATTTCAATTGCAGTTAATGTTTTTCTGCTATAGCAATGAAGAGTGGGAGAATCTGATTCTTCAAACTTTTAAATTAAAACAATAGCTTGGCATAAAAAAAAAATCCATTTAACTAAATATTTTTAATTTTCAGGAAAATTAATTGAACAATTTATTCAGAAACATTTGGGAATAATTGTTTTGTATAAAAAAGGACACCAAGGGAACAAAGTTTAATTTTTTTTATTGTTAAATTTAATAAAATCAAATGTTACTTTGTAAGATTTTTTTAGAAAAAAAAGTCGTCTTTGCAACTGCTGTGTAATGATCAATAATTTCTTGTTGATTCTTACAAAAAATTTTATATTGTAAAACTGTTTTATTATATTAAAGAAGCAACAACACAAACAATCAGTTTTAAAGTTACTTTACTGCCAAAAACTATATACATGGGTTTAAAGTAATGATATTAAATATTACATCAAGCAAAGTATTCACTAAAAATCAAGTGCAATTATAAATGCAAAATATTATTACAAATTACTTAAAATCATAAAAAAAAAATTATGTATACATAAAACACACAAGTTACCAGTTATGTTATTCCTTAAATATCTAAATGGAAGTCTCAAAGTTAAAATCAAAGTTGTAAATTTAAAACTGTAATTTAGGAACTCTGGATATATTTGACCACCTTTTAAATAGATTTAAGTAACAACTTCATAAATACTTTAGATTGTACATAGATTACTTTATAAAGATAATATACTTTATATTATAGATACTTTATATATTTTGCATTGTTAGAAATATTTAAAGCTTAATGAGGATAATTAGACTCTATAAGTATAGTGCTCTAATTTCTGTAGAAATATACATAAATTAATCGTACATAAATACCATAAATCATTACGTTTTTATATGTTCAAAAGTTTAGATAAGAAACAAATGAAAATAATTGTATCACTAAATTTTTTCCCTTACTTATTAGTAACTTCAATTTATTACAATGCTGTCATATTTAACAAATAACATTTAAAAGGAAAAAACAATTGGAAGTATTCAATATTTTTTTTTAAGATATCACTACTGTTTTGACAAACATATCAAATTATTAATTTATTGAAATGATTCACAAATATAGTACGATTAAATTTAAATACTTATAAATTTTAAACTAGAATTTAACTGTACACTTGAAGTAGCATCGTAAAGGAAGATTAAAATACTCTATTGTATATGTATACATGTTTATAGCTGGTTCTTTACAATGCCTGAAAAGAAAATTTATAAGTATTTAATTATCATGCAGAGCAAAACCTACGCTTATACCAGAAAAAGAATTATAATTGAAAACTATGTAATATGAACTACTTAATAACTATAATATACATTATACATAAATAACTTTACATATTGTCTGTTACAGAATTACAACCGACATTTCAATCAAACATTTATGCAGCATTCCTCAAGTCGTCAATAATCTTTCTGTATCGTTCAACATCTATGTTCATTTTCGACATTTCCTCCTCCGTAAGAGGCCCACTGTTCCCATTACCAGTTATTTTGTCCAAAAAGGCGGGGTCATCATACTTGGATGTATCCATCCCAAGCCGCGCAACCACACTTTTCAGCCATTCAACGTAATCTATCGGGGTAGTGTCAACAGTACATGGAGGCAGGGGCGGGAATTTTTCTTCCCACAAGCGTGAAGATGTTTTATCTTTAGTAAATGAAAGGTTCTTACCAGCGAGGTTAGAATTCCACCCTTCTTCAGACTTCATCCCAGAGCCGAGGGGCGAAGCCTGGTTGCTGTTCCCTTTCTCTTTCTCAAGCTGCTGGATTCCTTGTCGAATATAGTTCTGGAAGAAGTCCGAGGAATTTTTTAAATAGGGCTCGATGTCAGCTTCTGGATGATTTTGTGTGAAGTCGTACAATTCTGAGAGCCCCTCTTTGGTTTGCTCCTTGCAGCCAATCTTCCTGAAGATTTCCGTCAAAGCCTCGTGAGTCGACTTAGAGAGCTTCAAAGGTGACGATTTGCATCTCTTGTGTCTGATGTTTCCATCGTTGTCGATGGCAACTGCATTCTTGTTTGAAGATTTTCGGTTGTCGTCCTTTCTCTTGGCCAACACCTTGTGAAGATAATTTACCAGATCGGATTCCTGCCGATCAGATATAAGGGACAAGTGTTTCATTATGTCTTCATTTTTGATCTCAACAAACTTGAACAAGATAGTCTTAATTGTCCTGATGGGAGTGTCATCTGCCCGTTCCTTCCATGAAGAGGAGGGGTACGTCTTTAAAAACACATGAATATCCAGGAGAATCCTGTCGATGTTCATCTCATGAATTACCTGGTGAATCATTCTTATCATCTTCCACAAACACTTCATCACCAGGTCAGTAAAGCGTTTGGAAACATTCACACTCCCAACTGAATCGTACAATAGCTTGATTAGAGCACTCAATACATGGGTAGGGTTTCCTTTTTGAAGTATGCGCATTATCAGCACATTGATGATTTTAACAACATGAGCTCCTTCTTGAAGTTCATCCAGGCGGTTATCGAGCATAACGGTGATCAAATGAGGAATTAGATCACGAAGAACATCTCTGCTTGCCTTTTTGGATAAAACTGGATTATCAAATAATGCAACCAATGCCAACGTTACACATCTATAAAGACTAACGACATCTGCTTTACAGATGGTTTCATCTGCCATGTGCTTGTTGAAGGCATAGCGATACTGCAAGGCTCCCATGACCAACAACTGATCCACCCTGGAGTCTAACACTGTGAGAGCTTGATCACTTTTTTTAAGCACTTCTTCAATCTGGGCAAATGCCTGCATGACCACTGGTATATCTTGTGCTGCCAATTGAGACATCACGATATTCACACAGGTTTCTACATCATCGGTGCTGTTCAAAATCTTCAAGGAGGTTGCTGGGGGTCTCATTCTCGTACGTGGCAGTTGAATATCAGGCAAGTTCAGTATTTCATCGGCATTCACTTGAACAAGCCCAGGGAACTGTACTTCAGGTTCCTTGGAGCGGAACATTTGTTCAATATCATCAGTTTCAAGTTTTAAAGGCCCAGAACGCCGAGACATAGCTGCTGGAGAAGGAGCCACTCTGAGTTCTTGAACGACTGAATAAGAAGTATTAGCAGGAGTAGGTGGACTTGCCTTAGCAGATGGTAAATTACTCTCAACAGGTTTAACCTTCCTTGTTTTAGAGGCTCGCTTGATTCGTTCTTCAAGCAAGCCTAAGTTTTTATCAGTAAGTTGACCAACAGTTTTATAAACCTTTTCTCCTTCAATGTAATAAGCTTGCACAATGCAATTTAAAGCAGCAGTTCTTACACTGTTATCTCTGTCAGATATTTGTTTAGCGATTTCTCTTAATGCAACTTGAGGTGAAGGCTGACAAACATTTAAACCATATGTTTCAATCATGGATTCTAGTTCTTCTAAGCACTCTGCACGTTGCCTTGCATTTTTAGATGTCAAACCTTGCATGATATATGAAAACATTTTGCTGTAAGGATATATCCTACTGATTGTCTTTATGATTTCTCTTACACCTTTACGTACAGCATCTTTTGGATCACCAATTTTCATTATTAAATATGGAACAAAAGAAGAAGCTTCGAGTTCTAGCATACGATAGTTAATACCTGTGAGTGCATGCAATAAGGCTTGCAGATATTCTAAACTTTTAATCAAGACACTTGGATTAGTATCAAAGAATCTCAAAGCCAACCATTTTACAATTAAATCAAAGTTAGCAGCTGAAGCTTCCACACCATTGTTTAATAACTCAATCAATAAATCAATCGCTTTTATGTGAAATTTAAAATCATTATGAAAGCAATGAGTAATCAATGTTGCACTCCAATTTGCAGCAGTCATCTGATCTTTCAGTTGTACATAAAACTCCTCTCTAGGATTAGTGAAATTCCACTTAAGAACTTTTAAGGCTTTTTCATCAGCCATTCTCTGGTCCTTCATATTATTAGCTACTAAAGATGGAGAAGTGTCAATTTCTTCCTCCTTTTTTCCTTTGGCAACTCCAGAACTGGGAGGCTTCAAGGCCAGCTTTGGTTTGGATGTGCTTCTGACCATTTTGCCTTTGGTTCCTTCTTCATTTGCAGTAGCTTGAGGGGGTGAAGACCTTTCATTAGAAGCTGGGGTGAAACCTTTGCCTTGTTTAGGTTTTGCCACTGTTGCTGCTTTTGGTGGAAGGGTTTGGCGAACTTTTTCAAGCTGTGCCATTACATTCTTAGAAGCAGGTTTCAACTTGGAAGCCGCTCTAGCCATAGGTTCAAAGCCGACATGCATCATAAAAGGTAGAAGGCATTCTGATGCTTTTTTCCTGACTTCGGGATTGCGATCTTCTAAACAAGATAAAAGGACTGGCAAGCACAGGACTAGTTCACTAGATGGCAGAGAGTTCACTGTAGGCATTTTTTCTGTTAACCAAGAAAATAGTTCGGCCCTCAGAAAAGGGTTTTCAGCTTTAAGAGCATCTGCAAGCATTTCACCTTCAAATAGATTTGTTAATGGGCAACTGTCTATCCATGCATTTAAACACTGAATTGCTGTAGCCCTAACATTTGGTTTATTGTCACCAAGAGAAGTCAAGATTCCAGGCACAAAGTTACGGATTTGTTTTGAACATTGTGGTCCTAATGAAGTACCCAGCATCTGGCAGATACTCAAAGCCTGAAGAGCAAGTCTCTTATTGGTATCAATTAATCGAGGCTTTAAAGCAATTGGCAGCTCACCTAAGTTTGGGGTTACAAATTTGGCCTCATTAATAATGTTTGAAATTTTTTGTAAAGCATCGCTTCTCAAATGCCAATCTTTATCGGAAAGTTCAGACAGAAGTTGGGAAGTTATTTGGGAGCTAATATCTACTCTGGGAATCAAGTCTGAAAGATTTACTTGAACGTTTACATTTTCTGGGGCATCACCAGAACCATCATTTTGAACAGCTTTACCTTTTTCTGGGGCTGGAGGTCTTGCATCTTTCATTTTCTCAAATTCTGCATCAATTTGCTGTAGCAGAGTTGACTTTTCGTCTTCAAAAAATGTCCGAAGAGGTTTTCCGATGTATAAATACATTGTTCCAACTAAAGCTAAAGCTGCATTTCTCACAGCTGGATTAGTTGATGCAAAACCTTTTTTCAAGTAATCTACAACTTCCTTAACTTGAATCTTTAATCCAAATAGTTTAATAGTAGCAGATAGCCAAATTAGTGACTCAGATAAGTTCTTAGGGTTCTTTTGGGCAAAAGCCAAATTTAAAACTGCCAGACTAATGTATTCTAAACTGGTTGCTTCAGCAAATGCAGTCAATGCTAATCCAGCAAAGGTACCATTTTTTACATCTCCAATTTTATCAACAATGTCTGACAAGCAGTGCTCAACTGTGATCTGTGAAATCTTAGCATTTTCTGCTATGTAGACTAAAATTTCAAAACGCAGTTTTAAAATTTGAAAATTATTGTCCTTAAAACCAGGTTTTTTCGCCAGAACCTTAACCAGACACTGTCCAGGAAGAGAACCTTTTTCCTTGGCTTGAATTGCTTTCAAGAAACTTTCACATGCAGCTAACCTATCTTTCCAATTTGAACTTGATAAACCATTTACTATATCTTCAGTAAGGACTTCAGATGCTTGAGTTAATACATCTTCTTCAGACAGGTCAGACTCTTTGAATTCTGGTTCGCCTGTGTCAACAGGCGTTTTCTTCGTGGCACCTGATCGCACAACACGAGCACTTGAGGAACTAGCTTTACTTTTAACTGGACCAGCAGATACAGGTTTCTTGATTCCAGCGGAAACTGGTTTAGTGGAAGGTTGTTCATTCTTAACAATTGCAGGTTTTGCAGGCGCAGAAACAGTTTTTTTTTCAACCGCAACTTGAGGTTGAGCAACTACAGCTTTGTCACAAAACTCCTTAATTTTAACCATTTTGATTGCATCAACACCTTGAAGAAATTGGTTCATAACCCGTTCACCAACAAGCTTGTAAGCAGTGCCAATAGCTGCAGCAGAGTTGTCTCTTACAGTCGCATCAGTGTCATTTAATGTCTTTAATAATGATTCAGTGCAAGCTTTAAGAATTTTCTTATTTAATTGAGATGCAGGACAGATGGAAAATGCACGTGTCAGGAAAGCACAAGTTTCTGCTTTTATCTGTGGATTTTTATTATCCAACGATCCTTGAATATCTTCAAGCATAGCCTCAAAAGTGCTTATGGAATACAGTGCATCGATACATTCCCGAAGAGCAATGACTACATTCTGTTTCTTTTCTTTGAATTTTTCGAATATTGCAGGAATGCAGGCTGAAGTATAGGGTTGGAACTTCTTGCGCAAACCCACTACAAGGGCGGTTAAACATTTGATTGCAATGGCAACAACAACAACATTTGAGTCCTTAGAAACACATTTTTTTAAAGCTCTCACAAGGTCCCCGTAATCTCCAGATTCTAACTTCACATTTGTTGTCATTTGCAACAAATTTTCTAAAACGTCTTTGCGCTCTTGCCATTTCTTTGCTTCAATCTGCTCATAAAAGTTTTTTGGCAACTTGGATATTACATCAACAGCTGTCATCAAATCGTATGGATCAACTTGGGGTGGAGGAGGCAATGCTTCTTCAGATGTGTCTTGAGAAGCTTCTTCAGTTTCCTTATGTTTAACCATTTTTTCTTTTTGGGACTTCAAATAGCGTGTAGGGGCGATCCTTTCTCCAGCAACTTTTTCAAACTCTTTCTCTAGTTCGGATATTGTCACAGGTTTTACAACAGTTGACTGTGGTTTAATGGCTTCCCCAACCCATCGGTACAACTCTACATACATTTGTTTAGCTTGATCTCTCACGCCTTGATCTCGATCTTCCAAAAGCTTTGGCAGTTCTTTTATAATCGGCTTTATCAAAATAACCTGCATTCCAAACACATGCAAGGCCTCACGTAAAGCAACAATGCATGAAGACACCACTTTAGGCGACTTATTACCGAACCCTTTAATTAACTCTTCACAAACTACATCTTGTTTTTCAATTTCTACATACATCAAAGCTATTTCTAAAGCCAACTCCCTTGTTCTTGTTCGAGGGGAAGAAAAGCATTTAGTAACTAATGCATTCATTATATCATTTGCAGTCCTTGTTGCACAAGCAGCATTTGTAACAAAAGCCAAAACTGCAACCAGGCCCTTTTCTTGTGCTATTGCATTGCTGTCAACGACGAACTTTTTCAATAGTCCGAGATACTTGTTATATTCTGGGCTCTTTTCATCGTCCTGCAGTTCGAAAATTTTAGCAGATTCTTCATAGCCACTTACTCTGGCTTTCCATGCTTTATGAGCACATCGATCCTCAACAGACAGTTTTGAAAAGTCAATTTCGTCAGCCATTTTGAGTTCAAATCACCTATAAACGATAAAAAAAAGAAAATTAAAAATACATCCATAAACATCAAAACTCTTTATTAAAGTCAGTAATACACTACACTTTCTAATATGGAAGTGCAGTCAAGGATTGTTAGCAATTTAGCATGAGCTTTTTAACATGCCATTTCACTTAAAATAAACTCAAACAATGCATTTTCCAAATCATTTAAGCTCTGTGTGAATGCTAAAAAAAATTGTTTAGCAGAAAGATCACTTAACATGAGATCCCACTTAGGATCTTAAAAAATGTCGTGTAGTATTTTTTTAAAAAATATTGTTTAATATAAATTCTTTCCACAGACAGATATGCCTAATAATGTTGATGAAATGAAGCATTGCTGTATGTATTTTCTGAATTCTACCCATAAAAAAAGCAGTGCATTGTGAGTTGCATCTCTTATAGAAAAACATTTACTCTCTGTGCAATGTACTAGTTAGATAAAGAAAAAGCTGGATAGTTTTATTTGCAGTGTTTTATAAAAAAATATTTTGAAAAAATAGCATGTGTAGCTAGCTAGAATAACTCTTTAAAGAAAATTTCTTGTATTATGTTTCACAGGCAAAAACATCTTTAATTCTTTAATAATATGTTTAACTTTGCTTTTGCAGCATGTAGAAGCATTTAGAAATCTGTCATAATAAATCTATATGGTTTGTGCTTGTTGATTAAAAGACATGTTCCATAATATATTTCTAAAACTGATATTAATTTTTAAAAATATTAAGTTACATCTTTTAAAGCTATGTAGTTGCCCAGTACTAGCATGATTGCAGTTTCTTACATTCAAGTATGCATCGTGGTTTAATTTTGGGATAATTTCATGTTAAATCAACTTAAAAAATATATATAAAAAATTAACTTTGACTGCTTAGATTTCAATAATTTTTATTAATATGTTGTAAATTTTTAAATTTTGGGTTTTGGTATATTATTTTGTGTATACAAACATATACATAAAGGGTGCAGGATCCCCTCTTTTCCTGAAGTGAAATTATCTGGCCCTAGATAAAATAACCTCAGTGAATACACTCGAATCTCGTTGAGAACTGTCTTAACACAAAATTTCACTTAAGATGAACTGAATGCATTTCCCCAGCCCATAAAGCTTTAAGCTAATGCTAAAAAAACTCTTAACGCGAAGTTGTAGATGCTTTAGGCGAAATTCCGCTTAACCCGAACAAAAAAATTCAGGATTTCACTTTCTTTTCCCCCTTAGTACGTAATTCAAAGTTGCGAGTAACAAATGAAACAAAACAAAAAAAAATGCAACGAACATTCTAAAAATAATTGTCTTCTACTTCTGGTTCTGAGAAAATCACGAGATCTTCCATGATTCACCAATTTTAATCCAATGAATGATTCAGCAAGTGTGGGATGTCACAGGGTGGTAATAAAATCCTAGAAAAAAAGTTCCCTGATATTTCCATGATTTCCTTGATATTGTCACAAAAAATTCCCTGATTTAACCAATTGCGTAGAAAATATACAATATACACAATTCAATGCACTACAGAAAATTTAATCCAGACATCGTAGGACTTTCCCGATTATGGGTTAACCTACTTAACTTTTCCGAAAATCTGAATAAGTTTAGAGGAACCACGTGATCAGAGAATCATGTTATAACATGATTCGTGAGAGATATTCATCCTTCCGAAGATTGATCCTTTAGGCAAATTGAACCAATAAGAATATTTTCTTTTGAACAAGTGTCTGTTAGTAGTGATCACAAGTACAACCTAAACCTGCTGTTTAAGTAATCCAAAATGGGAAAAAATTCCCTGATATTTTGCGAAATTTGAAAAATTCCATGAGAATTCCCTGATATTTCCAGAAATAAAAAGTTCCCTGAGAATTCCCTGATTTCCAGGTTCTGTTACCACCCTGGATGATCTATTACATCATGAGATGTATCTAGGTGTTTCTTTACAGATGTCAAAGGTAAAGAACAAATGAAATTAGAAGTTTTTAGCATTTAAACTTATTGATATTTATTCCAAATGAATCTGAAGCAGCAGTGTATTTCTTTAGAAACGAAAAAATTTTTAGTGATATTGACAACGAATGTTTTAAAAAACGGAAATTGCGACTAAATATGGTGTAGATAAAATCACTATTTCAACTATTTTAAAAAATGCATTCTTAATTGCTGTTCCTCAAAAAAATTTCCTAATTTTTCTATAGTAGTATGTACTACTCAAAAAGAACATTATTAATTGAGTTACTAATTGCATGTATTATGATTGTATTACATTATAAAATTAGAATAATTTTTAGAAGTAATTTTTTTTTTAAAAAATTATTCACTGGCTCAATGCAAAAAATTCTTGACTGTTAACATGAAATGTTTGGGTGCTCCCTTCGAGTTCGCGTCAACAGGGTTCGACTGTATATGTAAAATGCATGTATCTAATTATAATTAATATTAATAGTTTTTAAATTTCAATGGATATATTTTACTTTTTAATTGATTTTAATACATAATTAGCTGTAGCTCTATTAATAAAAAGTGAATATATGTCTTATCCCCTTCTAAAACCAGTTTCTGTATCCGCCACTAATTAACCGAGATGATCTTTCGCATCCATTCTTTTATTTCATTTGTGTGCACTTCTGATCTCGAAAAACGAAACTCGTTATGCAACCCAAGATGCATGCGGCACGGCTTCTTTTATGTACTGCGCAGGTAAAGTACTTATCTAAAACCCTCCCTTATCTATAATTTCTGACAAAATCTTTGATGAACATTTGAAAAACTAAGAAAATGCTTCTACAATTTTCTCATCATTTACATTTTTACAAGTTTTTAACTATTTTATACGTTTGCTAACTATAATTACTTGAAGTAAAATTGAAAATTTTAGGTGGTTTTAAAAGGTGTTCCTTTCAAGTGTATGTTAACAAGGTTCGACTGTAACACATAAAATAACTAATGATGAACATCAGTTAATACGAGTAATAACTACAATTTTTATTAATAAAAATCTAATAATAATGCAAAAAATAGATATTTTCAGACAGATATCCGTTTATGATAGTTTTCCCATTACATTTAAAAAAGATCATAAATAATAATTCATTCAAGAAACAATTCAAATCTGCGTAATGTATAGGGCAAAATTTTTTCAAAGTAAACTTTTTCTGGAAAATTCAAAATTACAGACCTCATTTTAAAGGTAAAAGCTTGAAGATTTTGAATATTGGTTTAAAATTTTTATATGTTTAGTATTTTTTGATTGTCAGGCACATGTTTAGACCTGTGTCTGTCAGTCAGAATTGGGCAGTGCACAACAGTGATAGAAAAGACCATAATTAAATGGGAAAATTATATTGAATTTTTTTTCTCTTGACATGTTTTATTTGCATTATAGTTAGGTGATCCAATTTTGATAAAAAGATTTTTTGAAACATGTTTGGTATTGTTAAAATGTTCCTGTGAATTTTTTCTGGCTTTTCGTGGTACGTCCGTTACTATTTTTAGCTTATATTAATGCAACAACTTTATTTTTGGAGATAAAAACTTCCTGCTTTGGATTTACTTATTGTTTGACTTGAGTAACATTATGCATCATAAAGAAATAAAATATAAAAATATTATTTGGTAAATTATTGGTAACGGACGCACCAGTACGTCCGTTACCGAAATCATAATTTTTCAAAGCTTCAGCTTTCCTTAAATAATACTAAGTAAAAAGAATTTTCATGGTTCCCTAATTCAGAAAACTTGACTATTTATTAGATTTTCATGTTATTTATGTATAAAAAAGGTTAGAAACTAAAAATAACATTATTTTATATGTACCCCGACATATTTTATGTCTTAAGCTGTTTACTTCTGCAATAATATATATTTTTTATTAAATTATCTTTGTTTTGTTTTGTTTTCAATTTTTTAACACCATATTTTGACAACAGTTTGGTTTTTATTTTCCCACGTATTTAGTTACCAAACAATAGCAGTATTTAGTGTAGTGGAAACAAATAAACAAATCAGCCGTCTAGTGATTAGCTTGTGTCCAAGTGTTAACATTAAATCTGTCTGTTTAAAAGTGTCTGGTTTTAAATTTTAAAGATAATTAGCTGGTTTAGCAGTAAAATTTAGATACATTTAAATATGCCTCTGACAGCAAAGGAGAAATAAAGAAGATATAGTTAACACAGAAAAAAGACTGGACACCAAGAACAATATTAAGGAAAAGGACAGACTTAGGAAAATGAAGTCTAAGAATGATATGAAAATGAAATACTCCAAAAGAAAATTGCAAAACTAAAAAAAAATGTACAATGACAGAATTAAATTAGTGCAAGTTAGAAATCAAAAGCAAAAGTTGTTCAAAATCTGAATAATGGAATGGTAGCAAAGCCAAAGAAAGTAGTAGTAGTAGATTTGTTTCTTATAAATCACCTCAAGCCCTGGGCAAGGCAGTTAAGAGAGCACAAAGAAAATTTGCCAAAATATCCTAGAAAACAGAAATCTGTAGTAAATACAATTGCAAAGTCGGTAGGCTGTTGTTTGTGATAATTTCGATTAAAAAAATCTGTTAACCGAGATACAAAGTGTGCATGGGGCTAATTCCTAATTTACTTTGTTTACTGGGTATGCATGGATAAAAAAAAATGAAGGTAAGAGTTATGTTTTAGTTTCTGAGTGTTTAGATCACACAAAAATCAGCATATTTGCCCGCATAAATATCCAGTCATCACATCGACTCTACAAGTTCCATTCTAGTGTCCTAATTTTCTTAAATGTTTATGTTTTTATTCTTTTTTCATGTATACTTTTAATTTTATAAAAATATGTTCCTTTTTTTGAAACTTGAAAGTCAGCATATAAATATTGTTCAAATGTACATTAATAATTTCATTGTCAATAAGACAATAAATCATTAAACATTTAATAAGAGTTAATTTAAGGTAATAAAGAGTTAATTTAAGGTAATTAAGGTAATTTAAGGTATAATTACATTACATTAAAAAAAGTTTTATCAAAAAATAATATTTTTGTTCAAATAGAAATGTTTTCAATAAGAACATTCGGAAGAGGTACGTCCGTTACCATTGATGGTACGTCCGTTACCGATACAAAATAATTTTTTTAATTACATTAAATAGCCTTTTCAAAAAAAATTTTGATTGTTTTAGAAACTTAACATCTTTAAATAATTGAAAAAAAATTACATTAATCATTGAGATTTACCAAATCAGAGGATTTAAGCTTTAATTAACATGCTTGCGTAACTCATGTCCAAAAAAGGTACGTCCGTTACCATGGCTAAAAATTCCTGCACTGTTAAAGCAATTTAACTATTGAAATCGAATTGTACATCATGTGAAAGATAATTTTTTTTCTCTTTTTAACCATACGCAAATTGTTAAGTTAAATTTATAACTGATCAGTAAAACATTTAAAACAATTATTATAATTCCTACAAAAGGTACGTCCGTTACTTTAATTTTGCCCTATACTTTATTCAGGGGTGCCTACAAGGGGGGGTCAACGACGCAGACTGCGTCGTTGAAATTTTAGGGGGGGGGGGGTGAATTTTTTATAAAAATTATTAATAAACAGCCAATCTTGATAAAAAAAAAACTCAGCTGACTCTGATTCTTACTCATTATCTGCCCCCCCTCCCCACCAGCCGACGCAACACCGGGGGGGGGGGGGGGGGGGCTCAGAACTTGTACTCTGGCAAATTTTTATTTGGTTTAAAATAAAACACAAAGTGGCAAGATAATCAAAAGTGGCTCCAATTTTTTTTATATTTTTGCCTTCAGAGAATAGGGATAAGCAACCATAATTCAAAGCAACACCAGGGAAAAAAGGAGTTATAAATTATGTTCGTTGGGGTCTACCAGACGATACAATTTCTGACAATTATTTCCAATAAACAATCCGATCACTGTAACAAAGTGTAAACACTCATAAATCGCACGCAGTTTATAAAACATTTCGGTGAATTGATGACGTTCGCATTATAGTTTGCCAATGGAATCAATGAGATATTCCCGCCATATTTTGCAGCTGGCTCATAAATCTTTCGAACTTAACTTTGTATAACATTTTTACGCATCAATGACCTTCGGATAATATTTTTGACTTTTTCCCGCCAAATTAGACTCGAAGCCAAAATAACTAAATGATTGCTTGAGAATCAGTAGGAAAATACTTGTCGTCTTGTCTCAAATGTGACGGGTCTGGGTAATTGAAGATAATTAAATAGTGCAATTCCGAGTTTCACGGTAAGAATTTTGTTATATTTGACTTTAATTTTTTTAAATTTTAGGTTTTTTTTAAGTGAAGCAATCTCTGTAAACCTTATAAAATAATTCTGATGTGTTTGATAATGTCAAATGTGTTGCTTAAATAAAAAGCTATACCAAGATAAACTTTTTTTTATGCATTAAGAATTGAGGGAATGAATTGGAAGCCGTTTTTGAATGGATCACGTGTCCGGCTATTTTTATTGTTTTAAAAAATAATATAATTACATAAATTTTGAGCGGAATTTTTACCAATTATTTAGATTCCGATAGCTTTGGCTGTAAAGAAAACCTTTTTAAAGGAAAATTAAAAATAGCTTGTAATTCCGTATTATAAAAGATATTCCAAAAGGTGCTTCCCTTTTTCGATTAGGGGCAACTCTGCTTTGACCTATCAGTAGAAAAATATTTAAGAAGAAAGTCAGTACTGGGGTTTTAATTCTTGGGATAAAGTTAAGTTACCCCATTCGATGGTACTTGAAATATCATTTTACTATAAGGTTTTCTATATACACCGTAAAGATGTAGTTAGGCTACTTTGGTTAGGTACTCCCATTTGCCCATATAAATAAAAAATCCTCACCGGGTTTTTTTAGGGGGGGGGGGTGCGTCGTTAGCTCTGGGGGGGATCGGCACCTCTGCTTTATTAAAGTTGTATCCCCTCCCACAAACTATCAACTATGTGTGAAAATTAGTTAGAATTTGGTTAGTAGACGATTGCTTCGAAACTTTATTCATCAGTATATATATTATGCAGCATAATGAATCCTTACTTATATCTTTCCTTCCTTTGAGCATTATTTGTAAACCTGAAAAAAATGTCCAAAAAAGGTACGTCCGTTACCATGGCTAAAAATTACTGCACTGTTAAAGTAATTTAACTATTGAAATGGAAATGTACATCATGTGAAAGATAATTTTTTTCTCTTTTTAACCATACCCAAATTGTTAAGTTAAATTTATAACTGATCAGTAAAACATTTAAAACAATTATTATAATTCCTACAAAAGGTAGGCGTCCGTTACTTTAATTTTGCCCTATACTTTATTGAAGTTGTATCCCCTCC
Source organism: Oedothorax gibbosus (assembly GCA_019343175.1). Lineage (NCBI taxonomy): Eukaryota > Metazoa > Arthropoda > Arachnida > Araneae > Linyphiidae > Oedothorax > Oedothorax gibbosus. Next base: position 1,808 of record JAFNEN010000348.1, on the reverse strand, counting down.
CACAAACTATCAACTATGTGTGAAAACTAGTTAGAATTTGGTTAGTAGACGATTGCTTCGAAACTTTATTCATCAGTATATATATTACTAGCAAATTTATACCCGTTCTTCGCACGGATTAAAAAAATATCAAATCGTTCCAAATATGTTTACCATATAACCTGTTACAGGATCATAAACTTATGCTATTGTTCCCGCTCGTTATAAAGTATAAAATCCCGTTTCATTGCCTTAAAATTCCAAAATGAAAAATACGCTGTAAAATGCACTCATAAATGCCATCACAATTCCCTCATAAATGCATAAAACCTTTTTGCTCATTTGGCGCATTTTGGGAAATAATTTGGCGAGAAAATAGATATAGCTACCCACACCCATTATACAGCTCAAACACAATGACCTTCGAACAACCGACCAGCTTATAAGTTATTCATAAAAGAAATTGCCTATTTGGCGAATTTTAGTTAATAATTTGGCGAGTTTGGCAACGTATTTGGCGAAAAAATAAAGACATAACACACTAATAGCTCTAGTGCGATGGCCTTTATTAACCATCCTAGTTCAGTAATAGCTTAACTATACATTTATTGCTTAAATATGCATACATGCAGTCAACAGAAAAATCAATGAAAAAATCATCAAATAAACCCACAATAAAATCCGGGAATGAAGACTGGCGGAATTACGTCACTTGAAACGTGTCAATTATTTTTCAAATAATGAATTTAGTTTCTGAAAGTAATGGCAAAAGAATAAAAAATAAACATTTTGAATTTTAAATGTTTTCGTTCAAAGTTTTATTTAATTTTTTCAGCCGATGGCATCAGGAAAGAGAAAAAATTATCGGATTTGAGCGAAAGTGGTGTATTTTTTTCAGAAAATTCGAATTTTCTCTAAAAATGGAACAAATATGAAAAAACTAAGCCTCAGGTGCACACGTTAGTATTAAAGGGAATCTATCTTTAAAATTTCGAATTCCTGTGGGAAGTATAAGTAGGTCTTTTACGATCCGATAACAGACACACACAGACAGACTCTTTCTTTTATTATTATAGATGCAGCATAATGAATCTTTACTTATATCTTTCCTTCCTTTGAGCATTATTTGTAAACCTATTGACTATTAAATGTTTAAATAAAAATACATTACATTTTGTTTATTAAAAATAAAATACTAATAACACTTCCTATGCACAAAAATATTAATTTTGACATCACAAAAAAATATTCAAATGCAGCAAAAAAAGTAACGTCAGGTAATTCCATTTTAACGCTACATATCACTTTCGTGACATTTCTCGTTCAGATGTTTTATTGCATTCAAAATGTAGTGGTGTGTAAGCAATTAAATTAAGCATCAGACACACAGACCTACGTTCGGTGGTCCATTACCAGGCCAAACACTGGATCTCTGGACCTTAATGAAGGCTGATTGCTGACATAAACCTCACCATTTTACTGATTGGTATGTTATCAACCTCTTAGGTATTAGTACCCAAGATACTCAAATCTTGGTATCATTGCAGGGCTAAAAAAAACACCTGTCCTCGACGGTCAAATATTCCCTGCTGATAACGAATTTCTCAAATCTGACGTCCTCACGGACGGCTATTTCCTTGTTAATGTTTGTGACGCATTTTCAATTTTTGTAAGCTACAGTTAGTTGAACTGAAAGCTCAGTCGGGATTTACTAGAGGGAACATAAAAATTGATGAAAAATGATTGAATTTAATGATTTTTTAAAATTTAGGTACTGTTTCTAGCGTATTCAGGCCGATCTCGATTTGGCGGCTTAACTTTTGCAGCCA